>CM051234.1:129697071-130907185 GCA_027917425.1 Gastrophryne carolinensis
GCAGCAGCAGCAGCAGAAGCTCCATCAGCAGCAGCAGCCTCAGTCTTCAGTCGCTAATGAGTAGCTTTCTACACCCGCATAGTGAGGCTACTCATGAGCAGCAGGAAGACCTGGAGCAGGACCTGAACCAGCAGGTCATGTCATACTTTGACATGACCATGCCAACACACCTTGAGGATCCGCTGGACTTCTGGGCAGCCAAACTTGATTTGTGGCCGCAACTAGCAGAGTTTGCCCTGGAAAAGCTGTCCTGCCCGGCAAGTAGCGTGCCATCTGAGCGGGTGTTTAGTGCGGCGGGGGCCATAGTTACGGCGAGGAGAACTCGTCTGTCAACTAAAAATGTGGAGAGACTCACCTTTGTCAAAATGAATCAGGGATGGATCAGCCAGGATTTCCACCCACCAATGCCTGATGCATGCGACTAGATTCAGCATGGTGCCACGTTTTACACTTTACAAATGGTGCAAAACATATTTATGTCTTTAGGCCATTTTTTGGGCTCCTGCTGCTGCTACTGCCAACTTCTGCCAACTCCAGGGTGTGATTCATCCAATTTTTGGGCTCCTGAAGCCAACTCCAGTGTATATTTGGGCTCCTGCTGCTGCTACTGCCAACTTCTGCCAACTCCAGGGTGTGATTCATCCAATTTTTGGGCTCCTGAAGCCAACTCCAGTGTATATTTGGGCTCCTGCTGCTACTACTGTCAACTCCTGCCAACTCCAGGGTGTGATTCATCCAATTTTTGGGCTCCTGAGGCCAACTCCAGTGTATATTTGGGCTCCTGCTGCTGCTACTGTCAACTCCTGCCAACTCCAGGGTGTGATTCATCCAATTTTTGGGCTCCTGAAGCCAACTCCAGTGTATATTTGGGCTCCTGCTGCTACTACTGCCAACTTCTGCCAACTCCAGGGTGTGATTCATCCAATTTTTGGGCTCCTGAAGCCAACTCCAGTGTATATTTGGGCTCCTGCTGCTGCTACTGTCAACTCCTGCCAACTCCAGGGTGTGATTCATCCAATTTTTGGGCTCCTGAAGCCAACTCCAGTGTATATTTGGGCTCCTGCTGCTGCTACTGCCAACTTCTGCCAACTCCAGGGTGTGATTCATCCAATTTTTGGGCTCCTGAAGCCAACTCCAGTGTATATTTGGGCTCCTGCTGCTACTACTGCCAACTTCTGCCAACTCCAGGGTGTGATTCATCCAATTTTTGGGCTCCTGAAGCCAACTCCAGTGTATATTTGGGCTCCTGCTGCTGCTACTGTCAACTCCTGCCAACTCCAGGGTGTGATTCATCCAATTTTTGGGCTCCTGAAGCCAACTCCAGTGTATATTTGGGCTCCTGCTGCTGCTACTGCCAACTTCTGCCAACTCCAGGGTGTGATTCATCCAATTTTTGGGCTCCTGAAGCCAACTCCAGTGTATATTTGGGCTCCTGCTGCTGCTGCTGCTGCCAACTTCTGCCAACTCCAGGGTGTGATTCATCCAATTTTTGGGCTCCTGAAGCCAACTCCAGTGTATATTTGGGCTCCTGCTGCTGCTGCTGCTGCCAACTTCTGCCAACTCCAGGGTGTGATTCATCCAATTTTTGGGCTCCTGAAGCCAACTCCAGTGTATATTTGGGCTCCTGCTGCTACTACTGCCAACTTCTGCCAACTCCAGGGTGTGATTCATCCAATTTTTGGGCTCCTGAGGCCAACTCCAGTGTATATTTGGGCTCCTGCTGCTGCTACTGCCAACTTCTGCCAACTCCAGGGTGTGATTCATCCAATTTTTGGGCTCCTGAAGCCAACTCCAGTGTATATTTGGGCTCCTGCTGCTACTACTGCCAACTTCTGCCAACTCCAGGGTGTGATTCATCCAATTTTTGGGCTCCTGAGGCCAACTCCAGTGTATATTTGGGCTCCTGCTGCTGCTGCTGCCAACTTCTGCCAACTCCAGGGTGTGATTCATCCAATTTTTGGGCTCCTGAAGCCAACTCCAGTGTATATTTGGGCTCCTGCTGCTACTACTGTCAACTCCTGCCAACTCCAGGGTGTGATTCATCCAATTTTTGGGCTCCTGAGGCCAACTCCAGTGTATATTTGGGCTCCTGCTGCTGCTGCTGCCAACTTCTGCCAACTCCAGGGTGTGATTCATCCAATTTTTGGGCTCCTGAGGCCAACTCCAGTGTATATTTGGGCTCCTGCTCCTGCTGCTGCCAACTTCTGCCAACTCCAGGGTGTGATTCATCCAATTTTTGGGCTCCTGAAGCCAACTCCAGTGTATATTTGGGCTCCTGCTGCTGCTGCTGCTGCCAACTTCTGCCAACTCCAGGGTGTGATTCATCCAATTTTTGGGCTCCTGAAGCCAACTCCAGTGTATATTTGGGCTCCTGCTGCTACTACTGCCAACTTCTGCCAACTCCAGGGTGTGATTCATCCAATTTTTGGGCTCCTGAGGCCAACTCCAGTGTATATTTGGGCTCCTGCTGCTGCTGCTGCCAACTTCTGCCAACTCCAGGGTGTGATTCATCCAATTTTTGGGCTCCTGAAGCCAACTCCAGTGTATATTTGGGCTCCTGCTGCTACTACTGTCAACTCCTGCCAACTCCAGGGTGTGATTCATCCAATTTTTGGGCTCCTGAGGCCAACTCCAGTGTATATTTGGGCTCCTGCTGCTGCTGCTGCCAACTTCTGCCAACTCCAGGGTGTGATTCATCCAATTTTTGGGCTCCTGAGGCCAACTCCAGTGTATATTTGGGCTCCTGCTGCTGCTGCTGCCAACTTCTGCCAACTCCAGGGTGTGATTCATCCAATTTTTGGGCTCCTGAGGCCAACTCCAGTGTATATTTGGGCTCCTGCTCCTGCTGCTGCCAACTTCTGCCAACTCCAGGGTGTGATTCATCCAATTTTTGGGCTCCTGAAGCCAACTCCAGTGTATATTTGGGCTCCTGCTGCTGCTGCTGCCAACTTCTGCCAACTCCAGGGTGTGATTCATCCAATTTTTGGGCTCCTGAGGCCAACTCCAGTGTATATTTGGGCTCCTTCTGCCCCTCATAGTGATGCCACTTCAACTCTCTGCAATTGTGCCGCTCTGCGATTCTATTAGCGATGCCTCTGATCTGCATGTGATATTTCTTCAAAGTATTATTTAACAAACCCAGCACGCATCCTGTGCGTGTTACAGCAAGGCTGAATGGTTTACAACCCTATTGAGGCTGTAGGAGGCTCAGAAATAGCCGTTTTTAATAGCGATTCGTCGCGAATTTATTCGGGTCGAAACGATTTTTGTCGGAAAATTCGGCGAATCAGTCGAATCGAATTTTTCAAAAGTTCGCTCATCTCTACCCACAATGTCTGCATGGCTACCCAGTATCATTCCTGATGAGCACACTCAGTGTAGCGGAACGTCAGCTCACCCATGCACCAAGCACACCCCCAGCAGCCATTCTGGTATGTGTGTCATGATGCGCATGTTCACCAAGGATGCTGAGGGGGGCTTGTGCATGTGCCATAAATTTACCAGATTGAGATGAGTATTGGGCAAACAAGGGGCGTCCACCCCAAATCAGGATTCCCTGGGAGAAAACCATACTGTCCATCTGATGTGAGATTCATTGCCTTATTTTGGTGGTGGGAACAGCGCCAAAGACATCTGAAAGAGCCTTTTTATTTCACATAAAGACTTACTATTGTTAAAGCCTCATTTAGAATATTTGGGGTTGTTTTTTGCATGTTAAAGTGCTTTAAGTGAACTGGTGGTTAGCGCGATAATATCTTCTATTATAATCTACTGCATATGGAGAGGCCTAGCAGACCACAACTACTGTATGTGCAAAGCAAGGACATCCAGTAAATTATATTGAATCTTGAATGAAGCACAGTTCAGGACATTAATAAAAATCCACAGATTATGGCCATGAAAGGGTTAACTCTTTTGAATATGCAGATTTATTAAAATAGTAGAAACATCTTGTTTTCTTGTATTCTGATGTTCAGGAATAAAATATTTATTTTTGTATTAACTTGTCTGTTTACTATATATATAGTTTTCTTCCCTTATTACAATAAGGGCCTTATTTAACAAGGGATAGCGCCAGGTAGTGTCTCACTAGCGCCAGGTAGTGCCAGCTATCGGCGGCTACCGACTCCAGAACGCCAGGCGGCGGACACAATCACGCATTTATCACGCTAAATGAGGCTAGCGCCGGCGAGAGCATCACCTAGCGCGGGATTCATCATGTAGCGGACTGCAACGAACAGCGCCGCTGCTAATCCCATCACAGCGCCAGGTATGACCTCTCGCTACCTGGCGCTGTCCAATGCATTTCAATGGAGCAATCTTTAAATATTCATAATTAATTGATATGACTGTTTTTTTTTTTTTAACTGTCAAAAATTCTGTGACCACTACGGCAATGTTAGATATTTTTTTTAAGGTACCGTATATACTCGAGTATAGGCCGACCCGAATATAAGCCGAGGCACCTAATTTTACCCCAAAAAACCTGGAAAAGTTATTGACTCGAGTATAAGCCGAGGGTGGGAAATGCAGCAGCTACCGGTAATTTTCAAAAATAAAAAATAGATACCAATAATGTTTTTGAATACCGTATTTATTTCAAAGAAAAACAGTAAACTAGCTCTGTAACTGGAAAAGAGGGTCAATAAAAACAATATGGTATCAACAATAACTTTAAAAGTACAAAAACCTTAGCTCATTCAGCAACCAAGCTACAACACAAGAGTTAAAATCCTTCAAAACTGGATTCCTCCTCATCATCTGTATTTCCAAACAGAGCTTCAGCATTAGCTGGTGTGAGGTTATCAGCATAGACATTGTCATCATCACTGAGTTCGCAGTCATCATCATTACTGCTGTCGTTCTCATACAAAGCGCTGTCTTCACTGCCATCCATAGCATTACTAATGCCGCATTTCTTGAAGGCGCGTTGCACCATTTCCTCCGGAATCTCTTCCCAGGCATCACGAACCCACTTTGCTATCAAATCTATGTCGGGCTTCATCAGATTTCCACCTTTTGTCAGTCGGGCTTGACCAGATGACATCCATTCATGCCACATCTTTCTCACACGGTCTTTGAAAGGTTTATTTAAACATACATCTAGCGGTTGCAATACAGATGTAAGCCCACCTGGAATAACGGCCAAAGTAATTTGAGAAGATTTTGCCATTTTTTTTATGTCATCAGATGTGTGGGCTCTGAACATATCCCAAACTAGCAATGATGCTCTTTTCTTTAAGGCTGCTCCTGGTCGTCCATTCCAAATTTCTTCCAACCATTTCTTTGTTCCGTCTTCATCCATCCAGCCTTTAATATGTGCGCGCACTGTAATTCGTGGTGGGAATTTCATCTTTTTAGGCAAGGTCTTTCTTTTAAAAATAATGACAGGCCGCAGCTTAGTTCCATTAGCCAAACATGAGAGAACAACTGTGAAATGGTTTTTTTCATTTCCTGTGGTTCTGAGAAAAATAGTTTTGTCTCCCAAACTTGCCACAGTTCTGTTGCTTGGAAGATCAAAGGTCATAGGTGTTTCATCCATATTCCCAATATCTCCCAGGTCATAGTTATGGATCCTTCTTTGCTTTATGATGAATGAATGGAATGACATCACTTTTTCATCAAGGTCTTTTGGCAACTTCTGTGAAATCTTTGTTCTTTGCCGCAAACATAGGGCAAACCTATTCATGAAGCGGGTACACCATCCTGCTGACGCAACACATTTTTCAATGCCTGGTGCTTTAAATGTGTCATCTTTAGCCATTTGAAGGGCACGTAAGCGAATTCCCATGCGTGTTACGCAGTAACCATTTTGACGACGCTCCATAACCCATTTATGCAATTCAGTCTCTAGAGCCCCATATGAAGTTGTTAAACCACGTTGAGCTTTTTTTGCCTTTGGAATCTTTTCCAAGTCGGCTTTCTTTTTCCGCCATTCCCTCACTTGTTTTTCATCAACACAAAATTCCCTACTTGCAATACTGTTATTGCTTTCTTCTGCTCTTGACACAACCTTAAGTTTGAAACCAGCTTCGAATGACCTGCGTTTTTCTTTTGGTCCAGGATTACCGGTAGAAGTATTGGGATCCATTTCTAACAGGATAAAAAAAAAGACTTTTACGGGTAGCGTACGGTATCTTTTGAGGCCTAATGCAGGCTGACATTACAAAAAGTGATGACATGACTGTTTGCATAGAGCAGCCTGTGTTAGGGCTCATAATATACGGTACATTCTACCAGTGTCCTGCCTGTGTCCATGAAATATACCGTACAGGCTGCCTGTGTCCATTAAAGGAAAACTGTCACATACGGTAAGCATAACCGCACTAACCAGTGGCCCAGGCTGGTAGTGCGGTTTATGCTGAGTAAATACCTGGCTCCTGCCGTTTGATTGCCCGATCCGTTCTGCCGTTATACCGGTAGTTGATTGCCGCCTTCCTCTGCAACGCGCCGGCTCCCTCTATACACCTGGAAGCGGCCGCTCGCCAGGCTGGACTGAAGCTGCACCGGCCGCTTCTGGGTGTACGCTATGGCAGTGCAAAAATGAATGCATGCATCTTTCCCGTTAGCTTAAACCGGACGTTCAGCATGATTTAATGAAAAGCCCAAACTCTTTAAAAACGGTTCCCCAGCATCTAACATTAATATATTTAACATTTTTAGTGACTAACGTACCGTATTATTTTTTCCCCCACTGGGCTGCAACTCTGTTCAGGAATTTAGGATACGGGCGCCGCCATCTTGACTCAGAAGCATCACACTTACAGAGGAGAGGAGAGTGGGATAAGGTACAGGGGGGCAGGTTATAGCTGTGCTTTGCTCAGACAGAGCAGAGCTGGGGTCAGGTAAAGGTCAGCAATCCCAGAATGCAGAGCAGCACAGTCAGGAAGCACTTCCTGTTTGTAGGCTGCCTGATGCTCCATGAGCCGCCATGTTGGATGTTTAAAGGCTCATAACATGCAGTAGATGCAGGTAGGATGATTTTTAATGTGGACAATCTATATGTACAGGGTTTGGGTAACATATAAGATAGACTCTTATTCAGGGTGAAGGTCCGGATTAATGTGGGCAATCTGTATGTACAGGGTGGGGGAACATACAAGATAGGCTCTTATTCAGGGTGAGGGTTCAGATTAATGTGGGCAATCTGTATGTACAGGGTGAAGGAAACATATAAGATAGGCTCTTATTCAGGGTGAAGGTCCGGATTAATGTGGGCAATCTGTATGTGCAGGGTGTGGGAAACATACCAGTAAGATAGGCTCTTATTCAGTGTGAAGGTCCCGGATTAATGTGGGCAATCTGTATGTACAGGGTGTGGGTAACATATAAGATAGGCTCTTATTCAGGGTGAGGGTCCGGATTAATGTGGGCAATCTGTATGTACAGGGTGTGGGTAACATAGTAAGATAGGCTCTTATTCAGGGTGAGGGTCCGGATTAATGTGGGCAATCTGTATTTACAGGGTGTGGGTAACATAGTAAGATAGGCTCTTATTCAGGGTGAGGGTCTGGATTAATGTGGGCAATCTGTATTTACAGGGTGTGGGTAACATAGTAAGATAGGCTCTTATTCAGGGTGAAGGTCCGGATTAATGTGGGCAATCTGTATTTACAGGGTGTGGGTAATATAGTAAGATAGACTCTTATTCAGGGTGAAGGTCCCAGATTAATGTGGGCAATCTGTATTTACAGGGTGTGGGAAACATTGAATGTTGCTAGGTACAGAAATCTTACCTGCTCCTCAGATGCTGCTTCTTCCCTCACACAAAAATGGCGGGCACGCTCACTTCATTAACTATGCCGGATGACGTGGTGAGCGAGCCCGTCATTTTCGAGTGAGGGACGGAGCAGTGTGACAGAAGGCCTTGCTGGCCAATCAGGAGAAAGCTAGGTATGATGAGGTGAGGGGCAGGGTTTACATCCGCACACAGCGAGAGTAGCTGTGAGCGCGGTGCCGGCCGTGGCGGAGCCGGCCGCGGCGGACTTAGCAGGGCATTGACAGGAGCAACTTAGCAGGGCAACTTGACAGGAGCGGAGGAACTGCCGTGGGTGCGCGCGCGCCTTAGAAGAAGGCTGCTGACAGCAGGTACCGCCGTCCGCCGTCCAGCGTCGTCCCCCTCCGACTTCCTATCCCCCACCTAATGCCGGCTGTTGTGCGCTGCTGCCGGTGGCCATGCAACAGTGCCTGGCAGACCAGGCGGCCGCGGGCGCGGCCTATGCTGGCCAAAATTGACTCACTGCGGGCCCAAAGTGACTCCCTGACTCGAGAATAAGCCGAGGCGGCTTTTTTCAGCCCAAAAAGTGGGCTGAAAAACTCGGCTTATACTCGAGTATATACGGTATGTATTCATATTACAAAATGTTTAGAAAAACTTGTTTAATTTTTTAATCAAAAAATATGGTTGTTTGGGGGTTAAAACTACTTTTAAGCCATCGCCGCCAGCGCTCTGGGGTTTAAACAAGCATTTTGAGCGTGATTTGTTAATGAATATGCTGGGAGCCGTTCGCTCTGGCCATTCGCTGTCAGGCGAACCCATACAGCGCGGAACCTGTGAAACAGCGACTCCTAACCCCGTATTCAACATTACCGCACACCGACTGAGTCGCTGTCAACAAGCGAACAACGGCCAAGCACAGCGAATACTAGCGGGCGCTGTGAAAATCACGCTACTGACGCTCATCTGTCGCTACCTGGCGCTATTAATGAATCGGCCTCCCCGTGATCATTCATTGGAAGGAAAGTCATTTTTCTGCTTAATAAAGATTCATTTCTGTATTTTCAGTGTTAAAAGTATGGATTAGTAAATCCAAAAATACTTTGCCTGCAATGTTTAATTTAGAGTACTGAATGATGCGCAAAACCATTTATGGCAGACATGACTTTACTCTATTGATTAAACCCTAAAGATTTTACATTTGGTTAATGGACTTAAGAACAGTACTCGTTTTTGGCTTCACTCCTGTTTTACCATGATCTGACTTTGAGTGAAAACATTGCATAGTACAGTATGTACACGGCTGACAAAAAGAAACTCATAAATCAAATTATTTCCATTAGATTTATTATGTTCAGGTCTATATACAAACAGAAAGAAAGTTCAATGGAATGAGGATGTTTGCTTTAATCTGTTTGGTATTTTATAGGAGCTATAGAACATACCATTTTATCTAAATAATTAATAACATTTTTAATATATTGATTGCACACTATCAGGACAATTATTGGTGTAATATATGTTCTAGGCTTTTAATCAAATTATAATGAACATTCTTAATTAAAAAAATATATATATTTTCACTGCTCAAAAAAATAAAGGGGACACTTATACAACACAATTCAACTCCAAGTCACGCATCTGTGAAATGTCCTGACCTGTCCAGTTATGAAGCAACAATCAGTGTCAATCAGTTTCTTCCTGCTGTTGTGCAAATGTTACAGACAACAGAATAAATAGGCAATTGGCAAGACACCTCCTATAAAGGAGTGGTTCTGCAGGTGGTGACCACAAACCATTTCCCAGTTTTCATTATTTTTGGCTGTTTTGTTCACTTTTGTATTTTGTCATTGCTCTCACCCCCAGAGGTACCATGAGGCGATATCTACAACCGAGAGAAGTTACTCAGGTAGTGAAGCTCATCCAGGATGGTACATCAATGTGAGCTGTGGCAAGAAGGTTAGCTGTGTCTGTCAGCACAGTGTCCAGAGCATGGGGCAGATACCAGGAGATGGGCCACTACAATAGGAAACGTGAAGGGGGGATTAGATCAGCCTGTAATTTGATTTTGAGTATCATTCCAAATCTAGACCCTCATTGGATATTAATTTTGATTTACAGTGATCATTTTTATGTCATTATTTCATGTTCATTCATTCATTCATTTTATTCATCTAGGATGAGGTATTTAAGTGTTCCCTTTATTTTTTGGTGCAGTTTATAGCAGACTGTGTGGCAGAACAACCCCCATCATCCCTATAGCAGACTGTGGGGCAGAACAACCCTCATCATCCCTATAGCAGACTGTGTGGCAGAACAACCCCCATCATCCCTATAGCAGACTGTGTGGCAGAACAAATCCCATCATCCCTATAGCAGACTGTGTGGCAGAACAACCTCATTATACCTATAGCAGACTGTGTGGTAGAACAACCCCCATCATCCCATAGAAGACTGTGTGGTAGAACAACCCCCATCATCCTTATAGAGGACTGTGAGTCAGAACAACCCTCATCACCCCCAAAGCAGACTGTTTTGCAAAACAACCCCCCGTAATCATCCAATACAGTCTTTAACCGAATACCCCCATCACCCCATAGCAGACTGTAACAAACCCCCCCAACCCCATAACAGACTGTGTTGCAAAACAACTCCCATTATCCCCCATACCAGACTGTGTAACAGAATCCCCCACCAACCCCGTACCAGATGGCAGAACAACCCGCATCATCACTATAGCAGACTGTGTGGCAGAACAACCCCCATCATCTCTATTGCAGACTATGTGGCAAAACAACCTCCATCATTCCCATAGCAGACTGTGTGGAAGAAACAATCTCCATCATCCCTATAGCAGACTGCGCGGCAGAACAGCCCCCCTTAACCACCCCCCATTGCAGACTTTAACAGAATCCCCCATCACCCCATAGCAGCCTGTGTTGCAGAACAACACCCGCCAGCCTGCCATAGCAGACTGTGACAAAATCCCCCCATCACCCCATAACAGACTGTGTTGCAAAACAACCCCCATCATCCCTATAGCAGACTGTGACAGAATTAATATTCCCATCCTTGCCCTAGTTTTATAATTATAAGACATTATCCTTTCCTTTAACTATAACCCCTCCTGCCTGAGGTAGGCCTCACTCTGCAGGTTGCTTTATCCCTTTCGCTGCTAGCCTATCTGGAGTTTTTGTCACCCTTTGTTGCCAGACCCTTTTGCACTATTTTACACTCCCCATGTTCAAATGTGATTTTTGAAGGGATTTCCCAGGAAAATTATATATTGTTTTTTTCAGCAGAGTTTGTCAAAAAAATCTTATTGCGTGTGAAATTCCGATTTCTCACGGTTACAGCGGTACCACATATGTATAGGTAGACACCCTTTCCTGCCCAGGAGACTCCCCCAAACTGAAACAGCGCTTTAGGAGATTTTCAGATAAAATACAACTATGCTATGCATTATGCGCACCTTGCAGTTTTTCCAGAAAAACAACCCGTTACATTTGAAATACCGCCAACAAACTATATATTCTCTGGAAGTACACGCCTCAAGCTTTCTAGGTGTACCAGGCCTGTTGATGTGGCCACAGTTTTCTGGAAGTAATCCCTCAATGTAATCTTTAGTTGCAAAGAGATTCCCTAAAAAAGGATAAAAAAGCAGAATCAAAGCCACATTTTCCAAAAAAAAACTATATACAAACAAGAAAAAACAAGTAAAATCTGAAAAAGCCACATCCCCTGAACAGAACGATACTCAACATTCATAGCTACTGTCAAGGCAAGAGTTGCCAAACACCCCAAAGTAAAGCATGTGTGTAACGGTAATTTTACTTGAAAATTTCAGCTCTGCAGACAAAGTGCGCACCTTGCGATTTTTCAACCAAAACAAGCCTTTACATTTGGAATATCCCCCATAAACCATATATTCCCTGAAAGTACAAGTTAAGCTTTTTAAGCGTACCCAGCTTGTTGTAGTGGGCTCATCTTTCTGGAATTAATCCCTCAAAGAATTATTTGGTTGCGCAGGGTTTCCCTAAAAAATGTATAAAAAAGCTGAATAAAAAACACCTTTTCCTAAAATATAAATATACCAACAAGAAAAACAAGCTAAGTCTGAAAGCACAAGGTCCCCCGAACAGAACAATACCCAACATGCATAGCTACTTTTAACCCTTTTAATTGCCAGCCTACTTTAGATTTTGTCACCCTCTGTTGACAGGTCATTTTTCCCCATTTTGCGCCATTTTTGCTGGAATTTTCTGGAAAGTTATATATTTTTTTTTGCAACAGAGTTTAGGCTTTAACATGAAATGTCTTGTTTGTAAATTTTATTCTGTTTTTTACAATATTATTATTAAGTAAAAAAAAATGTATTTTATTAAATAAAACCATATTGCATGTGAAAGCCCCATTTCTACCGATTAGAACGGTACCACATATTTATTGGTAGCCCCCTGTTCCTGCCCAGGAGACCCCCCAAACTGAAACAAGTACTTTATAACATTTACAAATAAAATACCATCCACACTACAAAGGGTTAAATCGAGAAAAAAAATGACATAGAGTCCCCCCTCCCAGGGGGGGACCCCATTTTTTGGGGGGATTTTTACCCGAAGTAACCAGCCCAGTAACCAGTGACTTGCCAGCCCCCAGCCTTGTGAACTGGTATAGGGATCTCTTGGACCCCTTACCAGTTCACAAGGGGTTAAGTGTAAAAAAAAAAAAAAAAAAAAACACACACACAGAGAAAAAAAATATTTTATTATTATTTTTTGTAATACTTACCTCCCATCCATCTTGCACGGTGTCCCTCGGCAATCACTGGCCTCTGCTCACCTGCTGGAAGCCTTTTATAGCTGCTGGGTGGCAGAACATAAGGGGTTAATTTAAAAAAAATGACATAGGGTCCCCCCTCCCAGGGTTAAAAACCCTTAAAAATTGAAAAAAAATGACATCAGGTCCCCAAAGTTACCAGCCCGGGACCAGCTATGCAGGGCTTGTAGGAACAGGGCACAGGGGCCATCTTTTGTTGCCCCAGCAGGCTACAAGCCTGCATAGCCCATGGCCACGGGCTCTTCTCCCCTGCACTCGGGGGGGGGGCTGGGTGGGGGATCGAAGCCCCCCAGATGAAGAGAAGACCCAGCCAGATCAAACAAGGGGTCAGGTGAGTGTTTTTGTTACTTTACTTTTACTGTAGCAGGGGGAAAAGTCAAGCATGTAGATTCTACGTGCTTGGCACTTAAGTGGAGTGGAAGCGAGCACGTAGAATCTACGTGCTTGGCACTGAAAGGGTTATCCATTCCTTACTTCCATTGTAGAACATCAAAGTAGATCCATGCATTTATCAGCCATTATAGTGGTAAGTGTAGGTGCCAAACTTTAAGTGACCTGCAGTTGGGAATAGACAAGGACTAACAATGATGCAATTATATCTCCGTTCTGCAACAGCAGAGATTTCTTTCCATTATTTATTATAACAACTTTTAAGTATCTTGTTAGTGTAACTTCAAGTAGCAATATGGACAGAGTTTGAAGTAATCACTCTCAAGAAAGGAGTTCTCTGTTCCTCTATAAAGTGATTACTTAACACCTAGAGCACCTCATGTAAATTATTTTTCCATTTATCATACTTACCTTCCTGCTGCTTCCCCCCTCTGCCCTATTTTTTTTTAAGAACATTCATCCTTTCTATAACATTTTAAGCATTTAAATATAACTCCGTTTTATTAATTATAACCTGTGCCCACCAAGTGGCTTTCTTTCCCAAATGTATGCACATTGGATATGCCCATAGCACCAAACCTTGTAATCTTCGCCTGTAGTCCATGATGTCCACACTGGATAATTTGGAGTGTTCATCCACTTCATTATTGTCTAAGGCATTTAAAGCACAATTAGAATTCACATAAGAAAATTGTCATTAATACAAAATTGACCAAATGTCTTACACATCTATTTGCTATAAATGTTCTAATTATTCTGAGCAAAAGTGGCAATCAAATAGTTAACCCACAAACCATAAAACAGTATAACCTGCATACTATAGTATATATACTTTTAACATTACTTGATTTTGTGCACTATACACAAACTTGCTGATAGAGTCTAACCTAAATGATAATTGATTACTCTTTGCTACTTATAGAGGAGCATCCTGATACCATATAGTAGCCATAGAGTCATTTATATAAATTCATACACATAATTCTATTACCAAACCTTTCCCTGTGGGCAATTTCCCTATTGCCACTAATGTCTTTATCTAGACTTTATCCACAGCATGTAAATACATAAATACATGTAACATTTTTTGGGCAACAAAGTCAGAGTGCGCCCTTTCTCTAACACGTTGACCATATGGCAGGAATCACATCTTCCAAGGAGCCTTTGTCATACTGAGGTTCCAATTATTATTATTCATTTATTTATTTTATTTCTAATAGACAACCATTTCTTTATTATGTTTTTAGTTTTAACAGCAGTTATTCCTTTCCTAAACTTTACATTTTTCTTAACTATTTCATTCTCATGAACTACGCACACACACACAAACACACACACTGTCACGGACCGGGTGTGGCGGCACAGATGTGGATCCGCTGTGACCGTGTTACCAATAGCGAGTGCCACGTCAGGGGAGTGGAGTCTAAGAGGCCACCGTTATTCACCAGAGCCCGCCGCAAAGCAGGTTGATCTTGCAGCGGAGAGTGACCCCCAGGTCGCTACCCCCCAACAACGGTGAAAACGTCCGCGGTACCAGAAATTGGAGCGGGCTCCAGGATTTTCAGAGAAAAAGGATTGCAAACTATTGGCTTCAAAAGAGAGACGTGGAAGGAGTTAGGGATAAGAAGAGATGCTGGAAGGTGAAGCTTATAGCAAACCGGATTGATCCGTTGCTTGATCTTATAAGGGTAGCGGGGATCTAATTTGTAGCTGGGAATTCGGAAGCGGATGTATGTAGCCGAAAGCCACACCTTATCTCCAGGAGAGTAAACAGGAGGAGTTCTTCTCTTTTTTATCAGCGCTAATTTTCATACGAGCGGAAGCTTGAAAAAGAGCACGTTGAGTTTCTTGCCAGGTGGCGGAAAAATCCACCACCCACGGCGGGTACTTCAGAAGACGTGGACAAAGGCAGTGGCGGAAGAGGATGACAACCGTACACCATAAAGAACGGGGATTTTCTCATAGATTCACAATCCTTAAAGTTATATGAGAACTCCGCCCAGGGCAGAAGGTCGACCCAATCATCTTGACGCGCGGAAACAAAATGGCGAAGATAATGGCCGAGGACTTGGTTTACTCTTTCCACTTGTCCATTTGACTGGGGATGATAAGCAGAGGAAAAGTCCAATTTAATCTTCATTTGCTTACAAAGAGCCCTCCAGAACTTAGAAACAAATTGCACTCCTCTGTCAGACACGATGTGTGCAGGCATCCCATGAAGTCGAAAGATATGCATAAGGAAGTGTTTCGCCAGCTGAGGAGCCGAAGGAAGACCAGGCAAAGGTGTAAAATGCGCCATCTTAGAGAACCTATCTACTACCACCCAAATAACGGTGTTGCCATGTGAAGGAGAGAGTTTAGAAATGAAGTCCATAGCAATATGTGACCATGGAGTGTCTGGAATAGGTAGGGGAAGAAGTAAGCCTGCAGGTCTTTGGCGAGGAGTCTTGTCATGTGCACAGATGGTACAAGCCTGAATGAATTCCATCACGTCCTTCTCTAAGGAGGGCCACCAATAATATCTGGAAATGAGAGAACAAGATTTTCTGATACCTGCATGGCCAGCTACATGAGAAGAATGTCCCCATTTTAATATTCTGCAACGCTGGCGAGGAGGCACGAAGGTCTTTCCAGGTGGTGCCTGTACCAGGGTTGCGGGAGCAGAGTGGAATAGACATTCAGGACAGATAATATGCTGTGGAGAGGATTCCAACCCGGAGACGTCCGAAGAATGAGAAAGGGCGTCCGCCCTGATGTTCTTGACGGCTGGACAGAAGTGGATTTAAAAGTAGAAACGGGCGAAAAATAACGACCATCGGGCTTGTCGAGGGTTTATCCGCTGGGCAGTTTCTAAGTAAGACAGATTCTTGTGGTCGGTAAAGATGGTAACAAGGTAGGCAGAAGCAAAAAGGAAGGTAGGATGTGCTCATCCAGTCAATATATAGCAGTCAAGAGGTGCTAGAGGGGTGTGACCACACACACTAAGCAAAAAAGAAAGTTAACCCTCTGCACACTCATACTAAAAACTGAAAAACCTAGCTAACACTTGTTAAGAACATGGACTGTTAGTTAACATAGATTGCAATGAATGTAAAAGCGAGGTAGCCACGTCAAGGCCGTCCAATTAGTACCCCGTCCCTAACATTACTAAGTTTAAAAGTTTGTGCAGGCATTGCTACTTCTTTACTTGTGTGTGCACAAGCAATGCAATACATGAATCAGCCTGTCTAAAGACATTGCAATAACTTAACTTACTTGCACACACACAATGAAAAATACTTTACTTGCCTGCACAGTGTTACAGTTCAAAAAGGGGGTTTAGGTAGAGGCCAATTGGACTCCCTGTTACATTGGGAGAGCTACAATCCAGCAGATCTGGCCACTGACCTGCAAATGCAACAGCAAAAAGGAAGGTAGGATGTGCTCATCCAGTCAATATATAGCAGTCAAGAGGTGCTAGAGGGGTGTGACCACACACGCTAAGCAACAAGGTAGGCAGAACCTTCCAAGAGATGTCTCCACTCCTCCAATGCCAACTTGATGGCGAGTATTTCCCGATCTCCAATGGAGTAATTCCTCTCTGCCGGAGAAAATGTTTTCGAAAAGAAACCACAGGTGAGAGTCCTGCCAGTAGCAGATTTTTGAGTAAGCACGGCTCCAGCTCCAATGGAGGAGGCATCTACCTCAAGGGTAAAGGGTCTAGCTGGATCTGGTCTTGAAAGCACCAGAGCAGAAGAGAAAGGCATTTTTAAGAGTATTAAAGGCCTCTTCAGCCTGAGGAGGCCATGACTTAGCATTAGCATACTTCTTCGTGAGAGCCACAATAGGCACAACTATAGTCAAAAAGCGGGGAATAAACTGGAGATAGCCCGCTGGATAGCCCATAGGCCAGAAGGACGAGGCCAGTCCAACACTGCCATTAACTTGCTGGGGTCCATCTGGAGACCACGACCAGAAACTATGTACCCAAGAAATGGTAGAGAGGTCTGATCAAATATGCACTTCTCCAACTTAAACGATGTAGGCGGAGGCGAGACAGGACTTGCCGGACGTGACGGTGATGTTCTTCAGGATTAGAAGAGAAGATGAGTATATCATCCAGATACACTACCACGCAGGAGTAAAGCAAGTCCCGGAATATGTCGTTCATGTATTCCTGGAATACGACGGGTGCATTGCAAAGTCCAAAGGGCATCACTAGGTATTCAAAGTGGCCATCGCGGGTGTTAAAGGCGGTCTTCCACTCATCGCCCTCACGTATATGTATCGGATTAAAGGCCCCTCTCATGTCGAGTTTAGTGAAGATCCTGGCACCAAGTCGATCAAATAATTCAGAAATCAAAGGTAAAGGGTAAAGATTTTTGATGGTAATCTTGTTGAGGCCACGGTAGTCAATGCAGGGGCAAAAAGCGCCATCTTTCTTGGTCACAAAGAAGAAGCCTGCGCCTGCAGGAGAGGAAGATTTCCGTATGAAGCCTCTTTGGAGATTCTACTGCATATACTCTGACATAGCCTGAGTCTCAGGAGCCGAGAGAGGATAGATTCTGCCACGAGGTGGAGTAGTACCCGGCAAGAGGTCGATAGGACAATCATAAGATCGATGAGGAGTACCTCCGCTTGCTTTTTGCAGAAAACATCTGAGAAAACCTGATAAATCGCAGGCAGGCTGGGAAGTGGAGCAGGAACAGGTCTGGCCGGAACAGACTTCAAACACCTCTTGTAGCAGCCTGCACCCCAACTCTTGATATCGCCGGTATTCCAGTCAAGAGTGGGGGCGTGACGTTGGAGCCAGGGTAGGCCGCGGAGAATTTGAGAGGTACAATGAGGGAGCACGTAGAACTCAATATTCTCTTGGTGAAAAAGTCCAATCTTTAAAAGGAGGGGCACTGTGCGATAAAGCACGTTGCAATCAAGCCTGTCAACATTAACTGAAGCGATGAATAGAGGCTTTGCGAGGCGATTCACGGAGATGTTAAATCTATCAATCAAGGAGACCTCGATAAAGTTTCCTGCAGAGCCAGAATCCACAAAGGCAGTCAGGTTCAAGGAGATGGTAGCTGCAACGGTGAGTTGCACAGGAACCGTAAGCTGTGGAGAGGTGGCACACACACCTAGGGACGCCTCTCCCACATTCACTAGGTGCGCCTGTTTCCCTGTCGCGGCGGGCGAATAGGACAGTCTTTCAGGAAGTGTTCCTAGCCAGCACAATACAAACAAAGATTCTCATTCCTCCTGCGAGTTCTCTCCAGCTGGGTTAAGCGGGATCGTTCCACCTGCATGGCCTCCTCACTGGAGGGCGCATGTGCGGTCATAGGATGTTGAAACACAGGAGCCAAACGGGATGCCCTCCTAGGGCGCTGAGAGTCTCTTTCCAGGCGGAGCTCCTCACGTCTTTCGGAAAAACGCACATCGATGCGTGTGGCCAAATGGATGAGATCAGTCAAATATGAAGGCAAATCACGTGCGGCGTATTCACCAACGGACAGGTTGCCCTGAACCAAGTTCAACAGGGCCGTCTCTGCAGACGAGGCCCGGGGCTGGTTCCTCGAAGACCTGGCGAAACTCGGAGACAAAAGCGAGTATATTGGAAGTGACTGGGTCCTCGCAATCCCATAATGGGGTAGCCCAGGCCAGAGCTTTTCCTGAGAGCAGACTAATAACAAAGGTCACCTTAGCACGTTCAGTGGGAAATTGGTCTGCCAACATTTCCAAATGCATAGAACACTGGTTAAAGAAGCCTTGGCATAACTTGGCATCCCCGTCAAACTTAGCCGGGAAGGAGAGACGGATTCTAAAAGTTGATGCTACTGGAGGCTGTGGCGGCAATACTGGGGCTGCTGTTGGCAATTGCTGTTGCTGAATCGATAAGAGCTGCTGAACCATGGTGGAGAGCTGGTTAATTTGGCGAGACTGCATAGCCACTATTGCAGGTAATTCAGTGGCACCTCAGCGGGATCCATAGCCGAATCTTACTGTCACGGACCGGGTGTGGCGGCACAGGTGTGGATCTGCTGTGACTGTGTTACTGATAGCAAGTGCCGCGTCAGGGGAGCGGAGTCTAAGAGGCCACCGGTATTCACCAGAGCCCGCCACAAAGCAGGTTGGTCTTGCAGCAGCGAGTGACCCCCAGGTCGCTACCCCCCCAACAGCGGCTCAGCCACACAGTCAGCCAAGGTAATGTGTGGTACAAAGGAGGCAGGCAAAAGGCGATGTAAAAGTTCAAGCAGAGGTCAGGGCTGGCAGCACAGGTTTAGAGTCGGGGACAGGCAAAGGTCGGTACACGGGTGAGCAATACTGAAAACAACAGACTTTCTGCATACAAAGGAAGACCAAGATCCGGCACTGATGGAAAAGGACGTGCCCCTTAAATAGGGGAAGTGGATGCAGGATTGGATGACCAGGCACCAATTAGTGGTGTACAGGCCCTTTAAATTTCAGGAATCCGGCGTGCGCGACCTCTAGTGGACGAGGGCGTGTGCGTTCCTAACCATGCGAGTCAGCAGCACGAGGAGGAGGAAGACAGCTGGGAGCAGCCGGCGCACGGCCAGCCACCGCACCGGAAGCCGCGGGCCTGCCGGCAGGAGCGGGTAAGGAGAGGGACTGGGGAGCGCTGCGAGATGGGTGCGCAGTGCTCACCCAGGCAGCGGGAGCAGCATCGGAGGTGAGGGAAGTGCTGCGAGATGGGCCCGCAGCGCTCGCCCTAACACACACATACACACGTGCACATGCATATTTTAAGTATTTGTCATTAAAATTATTATGCTACATTATACCACATGTCCATAATAAAATCAAACAATATAAAAAGATAAGAGAAGATTTTATATAATGTGCATATTCATGTTTCTAGGCAGAACACACACACACACACACAGAGTGTAACTCTTGCTAGCTTCCCTTATCAAAAAGAGAGTGGGACTTCCCAAATCCAGCACATAAATACAATCTCACCCACCCATCTAAGTCTGAGCCCAAACTTACTTCAGTTAAACTTTCCTCTTGTACTTATATAGCATCACAACAATACATTTATCTAACAAGAGCTGAGTCTGACGACGCATTAACACAGTAATGCCTTCCGTCTCGGCAACATGTACATTTTTTTTTAACAACTCACAGAGACACTGCGACATACAGCAGGCAATTTTTTCCCTCTCTTAGGGCTTGATTTATCAAGTACTTCTGCCAGACATTGCCACATCGGTGCAAATTAGAGTAGTGAAAAATATAATTTATCATTTTGTTTTCTCACTGGCACATGTTGCTGCACTGCAAGAAACATATTGACTAAAACATTAGCAATATAGCAACATGTCGAAAAATGTCTAAATCATATTTTGCACTACTCTAATTTGCACTGCAATGGTATTGTCTGACAAAATTGCTTGATGAAACAGGCCCATAGAATTGTCTTCTATTCTATTTAAAATCAAAAAGTCTACTATTTAAAAATCAAATCCCTGCACAAGAGATGGGACAGTTCTGCAGGTGAAGTGCAACTATATTTTTAGGGTAGATGTTTTATTTTAGAAGTTACAAAATAACAGCCGCCTATGAGAAATCCAAATAAAATAAAAATTAGTCTCCCCAGATGTGTTTGGATCTCCTATAGACTTAATATTTTGTGATGGCTAAATTGAAATATCTATCTATTGTACCTTATCTGTAGAACTGTCCTCCCTATCACATGTGCAGATAATTTAGAATGTTAACTTGGCTGATTCACTACTAGCGCCACGTATTGCCAGATGAGAGTCTGTATAGTGGAGCTTAGAGCGACCGCTAGTAGACGCTGTAAGCGGGTATCGGGCGCTCTAAGCTAACATCGCTGTAGTACCCTGGCCGGCATTGACGAATATGATGTGTGTTTGGCTCTCTAACAAAAGTATAATGCTGCAGCGAGCGAGAGGTAGCACCAGCTCAGTGCATCCGGCAATTAGTGATCCACACCATGTTTAACAAAAAACGACACACACACAGCGTAGGGGCTCTGTGTGATTAAAGTCTGTTTTTGAACACATATACACCAGCAACAAAGCGAAAACACATGGAATGACATTGTTTTAACACTGGGACAATAACACTTTAGTGCCAGACCTGTAAATACAAGTCTGCATAAAAATATAAAAAGTCAAAAAATTTATAAAAGTTTTGTTTGCAGCCAGGAGAGGTCAAACAATGATTTGAGCAAAAAAATAATAATTTTAATTGCCAAAAATTGTATTATTATATGTTATTAAACACAAACAAATGAAAGCCCATTGAAATGTATGGGAGAGCAACACTGATCACTCTAATACACGGTGCTCCTGAACCTAGAGCGCTGGCGCTTTACGCTGAGCCGCCTCTGGTAATGCATGTGATGCTACATGGCGCTGTTAGAGGCGCTCACCAGATTCGCTTTCTCAAATGTGGTTTTTCATACAGCGCCCGGCGTTCACCAGATGCTACCTGCATCTATGAAGCACTACCTGGCGCTAGCCGTTCTTAAATAATAAAAAAAAATAATTATTGTATGTTACTTAAGAAAAGACATGACTGCCTTTGCAGATTCAGCCTCTCTAGAAATATCCCACATCACTTGGATAACCCCCCCTCCCTCGCTCTCTACAACACAACTACTGTAAAGCAGCCAAATGCTTCACAATCGCAAATTAATTCTGTACAGAGTTTCTCTTCCAATCATTGCCTTTGTTAACAAGTAAAGGAGGCCACTGGACAAGAGCCTTTGTTCACCCACCCACATTGAATCGGGCCCTGATAATAGTTCATTTTTTGTATGTTTAAAGTGGACCAACACCCAGGGGTGATCGGCCCGGAAATCTATAAGATTCCCGGGCCGATCACCTCCCACCCCGCGGGACATCCGAGATCGGGATGTCCCGCGGGGTGAAACCCCCCAGAAACCCCAAAAAGACCTTACCTGATCCGCCGCCGCTTCCGCCGCCGCCGCCTTCCCTCTGTGAATGGCCGGCGCGGGCGCCGAGAGTGACGCGCGGGGGGTGCGGCTGCGGCGGAAGCGGCTTGTACGTTCCTGTTCCCCGCCTGGACGTTGGCGGGGATTGGCTGCGGCGTTCACGTGGGAGCGGGGAGAGGTGAGTTTTTTGGGGTTTCTGGGGGGTTTCACACAGCGGGGCACCGAAGTGGACCAAAACCCAGGATAGTCAAAATTAGGGATGAGCGAATCGATCCGGACGAACCCGGATTCGATCCGAATTTCAGGAAAAATTCGATTCGGATCAAATCCGAATTTCCCCGCGATTCGATCACTCGAAGTTTTCCTTTAACATCCATTCATTTACATTTACAGGCATTCTAAGATGGCGGACGGGACATGTCTGGACATCTATCCCGCGCCAGTGCAAGCTGGGGCAGTCACATGCAGCCTATCAGCAGCCAGCAAGCCCGGTGACGTCACACAGCGGTATTTAACGGCGGCCATCTTGCTTTTCCTCATTTCTCTATTGCATTCGTGACAGACAGAACGCTGTGTAGCTGAGGCAGTTAGACAGGCTGGAGACAGGGACAGACAGGGACAGGCTGGAGACAGGCAGGAGACAGGCAGGAGACAGACAGGAGACAGACAGGAGACAGACAGAAAGCCAGGGAAAGGTAGGAAAAACGGAGCTGGCTGACAGGGAGATTTTTTTTTTTCATCCAGCCTTTGTTAGCGTTTTCAGGCTGCTTATAGTAACTAACTGTGCATATATACTGAACTGATCTTAAGTCTGCTGTGAGGCATCCCATTCTGTGACTAAAGCAGCCTCTGTTTAAGACCATATAAGCATTTGCTCTTATCATATTTGAAATTAGCCTGATAAAGACACTTTTGCTGGGCAAAGCACTACTGGACCCTGCCAGGTCCATTCCTGCCCAGGGCATCCCATTCTGTGACTACAGCAGCCTCTGTTTAAGACCATTTAAGCATTTGCTCTTATCATATTTGAAATTAGCCTGATAAAGACACTTTTGCTGGGCAAAGCACTACTGGACCCTGCCAGGTCCATTCCTGCCCAGGGCATCCCATTCTGTGACTAAAGCAGCCTCTGTTTAAGACCATATAAGCATTTGCTCTTATCATATTTGAAATTAGGCCTGATAAAGACACTTTTGCTGGGCAAAGCACTACTGTACCCTGCCAGGTCCATTCCTGCCCAGGGCATCCCATTCTGTGACTACAGCAGCCTCTGTTTAAGACCATATAAGCATTTGCTCTTATCATATTTGAAATTAGGCCTGATAAAGACACTTTTGCTGGGCAAAGCACTACTGGACCCTGCCAGGTCCATTCCTGCCCAGGGCATCCCATTCTGTGACTAAAGCAGCCTCTGTTTAAGACCATATAAGCATTTGCTCTTATCATATTTGAAATTCATGTCTGGACATCTATCCCGCGCCAGTGCAAGCTGGGGCAGTCACATGCAGCCTATCAGCAGCCAGCAAGCCCGGTGACGTCACACAGCGGTATTTAACGGCGGCCATCTTGCTTTTCCTCATTTCTCTATTGCATTCGTGACAGACAGAACGCTGTGTAGCTGAGGCAGTTAGACAGGCTGGAGACAGGGACAGACAGGGACAGGCTGGAGACAGGCAGGAGACAGGCAGGAGACAGACAGGAGACAGACAGGAGACAGACAGAAAGCCAGGGAAAGGTAGGAAAAACGGAGCTGGCTGACAGGGAGATTTTTTTTTTTCATCCAGCCTTTGTTAGCGTTTTCAGGCTGCTTATAGTAACTAACTGTGCATATATACTGAACTGATCTTAAGTCTGCTGTGAGGCATCCCATTCTGTGACTAAAGCAGCCTCTGTTTAAGACCATATAAGCATTTGCTCTTATCATATTTGAAATTAGCCTGATAAAGACACTTTTGCTGGGCAAAGCACTACTGGACCCTGCCAGGTCCATTCCTGCCCAGGGCATCCCATTCTGTGACTACAGCAGCCTCTGTTTAAGACCATATAAGCATTTGCTCTTATCATATTTGAAATTAGCCTGATAAAGACACTTTTGCTGGGCAAAGCACTACTGGACCCTGCCAGGTCCATTGCTGCCCAGGGCATCCCATTCTGTGACTAAAGCAGCCTCTGTTTAAGACCATATAAGCATTTGCTCTTATCATATTTGAAATTAGGCCTGATAAAGACACTTTTGCTGGGCAAAGCACTACTGTACCCTGCCAGGTCCATTCCTGCCCAGGGCATCCCATTCTGTGACTACAGCAGCCTCTGTTTAAGACCATATAAGCATTTGCTCTTATCATATTTGAAATTAGGCCTGATAAAGACACTTTTGCTGGGCAAAGCACTACTGGACCCTGCCAGGTCCATTCCTGCCCAGGGCATCCCATTCTGTGACTAAAGCAGCCTCTGTTTAAGACCATATAAGCATTTGCTCTTATCATATTTGAAATTAGGCCTGATAAAGACACTTTTGCTGAGCAAAGCACTACTGTACCCTGCCAGGTCCATTCCTGCCCAGGGCATCCCATTCTGTGACTAAAGCAGCCTCTGTTTAAGACCATATAAGCATTTGCTCTTATCATATTTGAAATTAGGCCTGATAAAGACACTTTTGCTGGGCAAAACACTACTGTACCCTGCCAGGTCCATTCCTGCCCAGGGCATCCCATTCTGTGACTAAAGCAGCCTCTGTTTAAGACCATATAAGCATTTGCTCTTATCATATTTGAAATTAGCCTGATAAAGACACTTTTGCTGGGCAAAGCACTACTGTACCCTGCCAGGTCCATTCCTGCCCAGGGCATCCCATTCTGTGACTACAGCAGCCTCTGTTTAAGACCATATAAGCATTTGCTCTTATCATATTTGAAATTAGCCTGATAAAGACACTTTTGCTGGGCAAGGCACTACTGTACCCTGCCAGGTCCATTCCTGCCCAGGGCATCCCATTCTGTGACTAAAGCAGCCTCTGTTTAAGACCATATAAGCATTTGCTCTTATCATATTTGAAATTAGGCCTGATAAAGACACTTTTGCTGGGCAAAGCACTACTGTACCGTGCCAGGTCCATTCCTGCCCAGGGCATCCCATTCTGTGACTAAAGCAGCCTCTGTTTAAGACCATATAAGCATTTGCTCTTATCATATTTGAAATTAGGCCTGATAAAGACACTTTTGCTGGGCAAAGCACTACTGGACCCTGCCAGGTCCATTCCTGCCCAGGGCATCCCATTCTGTGACTAAAGCAGCCTCTGTTTAAGACCATATAAGCATTTGCTCTTATCATATTTGAAATTAGGCCTGATAAAGACACTTTTGCTGGGCAAAGCACTACTGGACCCTGCCAGGTCGATTCCTGTTGGGGCATCCCATTCTGTGACTAAAGCAGCCTCTGTTTAAGACCATATAAGCATTTGCTCTTATCATATTTGAAATTAGCCTGATAAAGACACTTTTGCTGGGCAAAGCACTACTGGACCCTGCCAGGTCCATTCCTGCCCAGGGCATCCCATTCTGTGACTACAGCAGCCTCTGTTTAAGACCATATAAGCATTTGCTCTTATCATATTTGAAATTAGGCCTGATAAAGACACTTTTGCTGGGCAAAGCACTACTGTACCCTGCCAGGTCCATTCCTGCCCAGGGCATCCAATTCTGTGACTACAGCAGCCTCTGTTTAAGACCATATAAGCATTTGCTCTTATCATATTTGAAATTAGCCTGATAAAGACACTTTTGCTGGGCAAAGCACTACTGTACCCTGCCAGGTCCATTCCTGCCCAGGGCATCCCATTCTGTGACTAAAGCAGCCTCTGTTTAAGACCATATAAGCATTTGCTCTTATCATATTTGAAATTAGGCCTGATAAAGACACTTTTGCTGGGCAAAGCACTACTGTACCCTGCCAGGTCCATTCCTGCCCAGGGCATCCCATTCTGTGACTAAAGCAGCCTCTGTTTAAGACCATATAAGCATTTGCTCTTATCATATTTGAAATTAGGCCTGATAAAGACACTTTTGCTGGGCAAAGCACTACTGGACCCTGCCAGGTCGATTCCTGTTGGGGCATCCCATTCTGTGACTAAAGCAGCCTCTGTTTAAGACCATATAAGCATTTGCTCTTATCATATTTGAAATTAGCCTGATAAAGACACTTTTGCTGGGCAAAGCACTACTGGACCCTGCCAGGTCCATTCCTGCCCAGGGCATCCCATTCTGTGACTACAGCAGCCTCTGTTTAAGACCATATAAGCATTTGCTCTTATCATATTTGAAATTAGGCCTGATAAAGACACTTTTGCTGGGCATAGCACAAATTGTCCCTGGCAGGTGTACTTACTGCTGGTTTTTAGGGCATCCCATTCTGTGACTACACCAGCCTCTATTTAAGAACCTAACCATTTGCACCTATTCTAATTGAAATTAGGCATGATAAAGACACTTTTGCCGTGCATAGTCTTACTGCTGCCTGCCAGGTGCTCTCTGGTTTTTGGGACATCCCATTCTGTAACATACCATTAGCCTCTGCATTTACTGTAAGCTGCACAGTTATTTAAAGAAATTTGGCCTGTATGAGCCTGCTAACACACTGCTGCTGTGTGCATATATACTGATCTCAAGTCTGCTTGGGGCATCCCATTCTGTAACATACCATTAGCCTCTGCATTAACTGTAAGCTGCACAGTTATTTAAAGAAATTTGGCCTGTATGAGCCTGCTAACACACTGCTGCTGTGTGCATATATACTGATCTCAAGTCTGCTTGGGGCATCCCATTCTGTAACATACCATTAGCCTCTGCATTAACTGTAAGCTGCACAGTTATTTAAAGAAATTTGGCCTGTATGAGCCTGCTAACACACTGCTGCTGTGTGCATATATACTGATCTCAAGTCTGCTTGGGGCATCCCATTCTGTAACATACCATTAGCCTCTGCATTAACTGTAAGCTGCACAGTTATTTAAAGAAATTTGGCCTGTATGAGCCTGCTAACACACTGCTGCTGTGTGCATATATACTGATCTCAAGTCTGCTTTGGGGCATCCCATTCTGTAACATACCATTAGCCTCTGCATTTACTGTAAGCTGCACATTTATTTAAAGAAATTTGGCCTGTATGAGCCTGCTAACACACTGCTGCTGTGTGCATATATACTGATCTCAAGTCTGCTTGGGGCATCCCATTCTGTAACATACCATTAGCCTCTGCATTAACTGTAAGCTGCACAGTTATTTAAAGAAATTTGGCCTGTATGAGCCTGCTAACACACTGCTGCTGTGTGCATATATACTGATCTCAAGTCTGCTTTGGGGCATCCCATTCTGTAACATACCATTAGCCTCTGCATTTACTGTAAGCTGCACATTTATTTAAAGAAATTTGGCCTGTATGAGCCTGCTAACACACTGCTGCTGTGTGCATATATACTGATCTCAAGTCTGCTTTGGGGCATCCCATTCTGTAACATACCATTAGCCTCTGCATTTACTGTAAGCTGCACATTTATTTAAAGAAATTTGGCCTGTATGAGCCTGCTAACACACTGCTGCTGTGTGCATATATACTGATCTCAAGTCTGCTTTGGGGCATCCCATTCTGTAACATACCATTAGCCTCTGCATTTACTGTAAGCTGCACATTTATTTAAAGAAATTTGGCCTGTATGAGCCTGCTAACACACTGCTGCTGTGTGCATATATACTGATCTCAAGTCTGCTTGGGGCATCCCATTCTGTAACATACCATTAGCCTCTGCATTAACTGTAAGCTGCACAGTTATTTAAAGAAATTTGGCCTGTATGAGCCTGCTAGCACACTGCTGCTGTGTGCATATATACTGATCTCAAGTCTGCTTGGGGCATCCCATTCTGTAACATACCATTAGCCTCTGCATTAACTGTAAGCTGCACAGTTATTTAAAGAAATTTGGCCTGTATGAGCCTGCTAACACACTGCTGCTGTGTGCATATTTACTGATCTCAAGTCTGCTTGGGGCATCCCATTCTGTAACATAACATAACCTACCTACCATACAAAGCAGCTCTCTTATTTAAACTAAGCAGGCCTCTTGGAGGCTGAGTGTCCACTTTTGGGTGTGCATTTATATTCGGTTTCATATACAGTGGGGTATCCCAATTTGTAAGATAACCTACCCCAACCATGTAAACTAAATAGGCCTGTTGAAGCCTGAGTTTCTCTGCTTGCGTATGGCCTGCATTACAATCTGTCTCTTTCAATGACACTGCTGCCTGGGGTATCCCAATTTGTAAGATAACCTACCCCAACCATGTAAACTAAAGGTTACGTCCTTCCAGAAGGAAAACTTATGCCGAACACTATTTTTGTTAGGGGCATTGACCTTTGGATTGATCGGCATGAAATTAATTTTTTTTTTTCAAAGTATGGCGCTGTGAAGAAGGTCAAAATGATGTCTCATACTTGGATTATTGTTACTTTTTGTTCAGCTTGAAATATAACAGGCCACACGGGCATCCCAAGGCACATGCTATTTTAAACCTATCTGTTATACAACATAAGCGTTGATCAGGCTACTTCAGTTTGCACTTGTTTTTGACTGATTTTAATAAACCAGGCCGCAGGGCACCCCAAAGCTGCACCTTGCACCCTATCTGGTATACAACATAAGCGTTGATCAGCATCAGCTTCATTAAGCTACTTCAGTTTGCACTTCCTTTTTGACTGCTTTCATTTAACCAGGCCGCAGGGCACCCCAAAGCTGCACCTTGCACCCTACCTGTTTATACTAAATAAGCATCTACAGCCTCAGCTTTATTAAGTTATTGCATTTTGAATTGGTTTTGGTCTGCTTTAAATACACCAGGCCGCAGGGCTTCCCAAACCTGCATGTTGCACCCCATCTGTTATACTAAATAAGCGTTGATCAGCATCAGCTTTATTAAGCTATTGCATTTTGCATTGGTTTTTGTACTGCTGCCAAAACACTAGCCCATATGGGCATCCCAAACCAGCACATGTCACCCTATCTGTTATACTAAATAAGCTTCTACAGGCCCTTTTTTTATTTATTTATTTTTATTTATATAGAGCTGCAATAGCTTATATTGTGAGGTTAATTTGCCATTTTGCAGCATAATATAGAGCAGCCCCTGTGTAAATCTGAGGGGCAATAGCTTATATAGTGAGGTAAATTTGCCATTTTGCTTCGTTATATAGAGCAGGCCCTGTGTAAATCTGAGGGGCAATAGCTTATATTGTGAGGTTAATTTGCCATTTTGCAGCATAATATAGAGCAGGCCCTGTGTAAATCTGAGGGGCAATAGCTTATATTGTGAGGTAAATTTGCCACTTTGCAGCATAAAATAGAGCAGCCCCTGTGTAAATCTGAGGGGCAATAGCTCATATAGTGAGGTAAATTTGCCATTTTGCTTCGTTATATAGAGCAGCCCAGTTGCCATCTAAATCAACTACTGTCCGGCCAGTACAGCTTTTCCAGGGCAAACTCTGCTAGTTGCGGGCACAAGTCAAGTTTGGCTTCCCAGCAAATCCAGTGGATCTTGAAGGTGTGTTGGCATGGTCATGTCAAGGTATGACATGACCTGCTGTTTGAGGTCCAGCTCCAGGTCTTCCTGCTGCTCATGAGTAGACTCACTATGCGGGTGTAGAAAGCTACTCACTAGCGACTGAAGACTGAGGCTGCTGCTGATGGAGCTGCTGCTGCTGCTCCTTCCACCCCCCCAGCAGCCATGGCAGTGGAAGGTGATTGCAGAGGTCCCCCCGAGTCAGACCTGCGGGAGTATGGGCCATGGCGCAGATAGACATCGCCCAACTGACTACGTGGGATGTCTCTGTAGTAGGTCAGTTTGTCCTCCCTCTCAGTGGGCGTAAAAAATGCCCCCATTTTGTGCCGGAAGCGAGGGTCCAATAAGTTGGAGAGCCAGAAGTCTTCCCGCTGACAAATGGAGACAATTCTGCGCTCACTAGTACGCAAGCATGTGAGCATGCATCGTGCCATTTGTGCAAATGACTCGGAGGGACTACCTGTCTCCATCTCCACTGTAAACTGCCACGGTGTGTCTGGGTCCTCTGTCTCACCTTACTCACAACCCTCTAGCTCCTGTGGCTGCTCCTGCTCCTCCTCTTCTGTCAGATGACTAGATAAAATGGTCATTTTGTGAAACCTAAACTGTGGTTTGCTTTGCCCCACCCCCTCCTCCTCCTCCACTTCAGCCCCCACAGGCTTCATGTGGCTGTGAAATGTATGTGCCATGTCTCCAGTGCCCTGACCAGCCATGGTTTCCAACATGTGTTGTAGTACATGAAGCAGTGGAATCTCATCGTTCATCTCATAGTCCTGGCAACTGACTAATAACGTAGCTTCCTCAAAGGGCCTGAGCAAACGGTCGGTGTCACGTATGAGCTGCCAATGGTTTACATTGAATTTACACAGGTGTCCCCCTATCCGTTTGGATCATCCAGAAATCCGTGATGGCTTTTCTCTGTTCCTATAGTGCAGTGGTCCTCAACCCTGTCCTCAAGGCCCACCAACATGTCATGTTTTTTGGATCTCCAAATAGCCAGCTCTATTGCTCTGCAGCTGCACTAATTACTCCACCTGTGCATCTTTGTGGAGATCTGCAAAACCTGGCTTGTTGGTGGGCCTTGAGGACAGGGTTGGGGACCACTGCTATAGTGGATCCTGCATATGGAGGGTGGAATTCCAACGGGTGGAAACATCGCAAATCAGACTATGGTGGGGTACACCGTTGTGACGCTGAGGCTCAATAGGGTTGTGCTTGGTGGTGTAGGAGTGCCAGAAGTGCATGCTAACTTTCTTTCCTGTTGTTCTTTCAGATGGGGGCAAGACTTAAAAACTAGACTGAACACGTGTGCCATGTGAGGACGCATGACTTTGGCTTCCTTGTCGCAGCGCAAACAAGATGTTCTTCCAAGTGTAATGCAGCAGGCTGGACTTATGGTGACGCTGTCTGAGAGGAGAAATCCCTCAGACATCAAGATTAAAAATTCCAAGAATTTTTGAGGGCTAATTATTCAGAGGCAAATGATAGCTAGTTGTTTCTGATTTAATTACAAGGTGGAAACACACCCTCAAACAAAACTTCACTTTGGCAATACTATTGCATTTGTCTATTCATAATTGTATGTATATACACTAACTAACCTACTTTTTCTCCCCAGGATGCTGCATGAAACACTGCCACATCGCTGAGTAGCTGATTTTTCCGAACAACAGTCCGCAATAATCTGCTGCTGCTGCCGCCGCCACCGCCGCAGACTCCAGGGACCCTCTTCCACTACCTCGGCTTGCAACACCTCCTCCCACGACACTCTCCTCATCACTAATTGCCGGCTAGTGGAAGAAGAGGCGAGTGTCTCCTCCACTTCTTGGCTGGGCAGTAGCTGCTGAATTTTATGATTATCAGATCTTCATCAATGGATAGTGGAGCTGAACCCAAAGCATAACAGACAGACAGTTGACTGGGGGTGTCAGATGCCACTTGTGATGCAGTGGACTGCTTTTGCAGCACTTCGAGACAAAGTTGCTTCATTGGCTGACACAATGACTGGTAAATCTGTGGAACATATGGTTTACAAGCAAGAATAACCATTTGTTTTTATATGAAAAAGACCCTGGTTTATACAGACTTTTTTTTTCCAGAGACTGCCCTGCGTGGAAATGAATGGCGCTTGGATCATCCAAGCTTTCCTCCCAACAATGCCTGATGTATTCCAGTAGATTGATGACGGGGCCAGACCTACACTAAAGAAAGATGGATCGTGCAAAACAGATTTAAGGCGCTGCTCTCCAGTTACAGACATTCCTCCGCATCGGACCACAAGTAAGTATTGATAAAAAATCCTTTACGTTACTCTTACTTTTTATTAATATTCTTCGGATAAGACGGATCAGACATGATTCCAGATTAAAAATTCCAAGAATTTTTGAGGGCTAATTAGTCAGAGGCAATGATACCTTCTTGTTTCTGATTTAATTAAAAGGTGGAAACACACCCTCAAACAAAACTTCACTTTGGCAATACTTTTGCATTTGTTTATTCATAATTTTATGTAGATATTACTAACTAAGCTACTTTTTCTCCACATGACTCTCCACAGGGTGTGATTCATCCAATTTTTGGGCTCCTGAAGCCAACCCCAGGGTCTCTTTAAAGTAATGTTTGGGCTCCTGCTGCTGCTGCTGCCAACTTCTGCCAACTCCAGGGTGTGATTCATCCAATTTTTGGGCTCCTGAAGCCAACTCCAGTGTATATTTGGGCTCCTGCTGCTGCTGCTGCCAACTCCAGGGTGTGAATCATGCAATTTTTGGGCTCCTGAAGCCAACCCCAGTGTCTCTTTAAAGTAATATTTGGGCTCCTGCTGCTGCCAACTCCAGGGTGTGATTCATCCAATTTTTGGGCTCCTGAAGCCAACCCCAGTGTCTCTTTAAAGTAATATTTGGGCTCCTGCTGCTGCTGCTGCCAACTCCAGGGTGTGATTCATCCAATTTTTGGGCTCCTGAAGCCAACCCCAGTGTATATTTGGGCTCCTGCTGCTGCTGCTGCCAACTCCAGGGTGTGAATCATCCAATTTTTGGGCTCCTGAAGCCAACCCCAGTGTCTCTTTAAAGTAATATTTGGGCTCCTGCTGCTGCCAACTCCAGGGTGTGATTCATCCAATTTTTGGGCTCCTGAAGCCAACCCCAGTGTCTCTTTAAAGTAATATTTGGGCTCCTGCTGCTGCTGCTGCCAACTCCAGGGTGTGATTCATCCAATTTTTGGGCTCCTGAAGCCAACTCCAGTGTATATTTGGGCTCCTGCTGCTGCTGCCAACTCCAGGGTGTGAATCATGCAATTTTTGGGCTCCTGAAGCCAACCCCAGTGTCTCTTTAAAGTAATATTTGGGCTCCTGCTGCTGCCAACTCCAGGGTGTGATTCATCCAATTTTTGGGCTCCTGAAGCCAACCCCAGTGTCTCTTTAAAGTAATATTTGGGCTCCTGCTGCTGCCAACTCCCAGGGTGTGATTCATCCAATTTTTGGGCTCCTGAAGCCAACCCCAGTGTATATTTGGGCTCCTGCTGCTGCTGCTGCCAACTCCAGGGTGTGAATCATCCAATTTTTGGGCTCCTGAAGCCAACCCCAGTGTCTCTTTAAAGTAATGTTGGGGCTCCTGCTGCTGCTGCTGCCAACTCCAGGGTGTGATTCATCCAATTTTTGGGCTCCTGAAGCCAACCCCAGTGTCTCTTTAAAGTAATGTTGGGGCTCCTGCTGCTGCTGCTGCCAACTTCTGCCAACTCCAGGGTGTGACTCATCCAATTTTTGGGCTCCTGAAGCCAACTCCAGTGTATATTTGGGCTCCTGCTGCTGCTGCTGCCAACTCCAGGGTGTGATTCATCCAATGTTTGGGCTCCTGAAGCCAACTCCAGTGTATATTTGGGCTCCTGCTGCTGCTGCTGCTGCCAACTCCAGGGTGTGATTCATCCAATTTTTGGGCTCCTGAAGCCAACCCCAGTGTCTCTTTCAGCCAATGTTTGGGCTCCTGCTGCTGCTTCTGCCAACTCCAGGGTGTGATTCATCCAATTTTTGGGCTCCTGCTGCTGCCAACTCCAGTGTCTCTTTAAAGCAATGTTTGGGCTCCTGCCTCTCATAGTGATGCCACTTCAACTCTCTTGAATTCAATTGTGCCGCTCTGCGATTCTATTAGCGATGCCTCTGATCTGCATGTGATATTTATTCAAAGTATTATTTAACTAACCCAGCACGCATCCTGTGCGTGTTACAGCAAGGCAGAATGGTTTACAACCCTATTGAGGCTCTAGGAGGCTCAGAAATAGCCGTTTTTAATAGCGATTCGTCGCGAATTTATTCGGGTCGAAACGATTTTTGTCGGAAAATTCGGCGAATCAGTCGAATCGAATTTTTCAAAAGTTCGCTCATCTCTAGTCAAAATCCTGGGTGTTGGTCCACTTTAAGAAGAAAGAATATGCAGTAGCTCCTTTAAAACATCTCAATACAGCAGTGTGTCACTCTACCTGGTGCCTTTTTATGATGGAAGGGGTGGGGCCATGGCTGGCCTGATGAAACGGCCGTGTGCCGTGAAACGTCGGTAACGTTATAGGCGATCACTATTCATTTATGCATTTAATCTCTTGTGCTACTGCCATCACATGTGTGCATATGTATATGCATTGCTCTATATCTATGACTAGGCGTCATGATTACAACTTCTATCTGTGTATTATGTATCATTTGGTCTGTAATATGATGACAGTTAAGCATTGCTGATACAGATTTATCAGATTATATCCATCTGTGTATATTTTGGATTAATTACCTTAATAATAACTCAGGTATTACATTTTGTATGCGATTGCACCGGGGATTGCTGCCTTTGCACCAGACTCATTTTTTCATTACAAGGTAATCTTTTACCATTTGCATAGTCTTTACTGGTTACTGTTACAGTTAATATCTATATATATTTATATATTATGCAGAGTCTTGATACATACAGCCTCCCCTGAAGCTATACATTGGGATCAGTATCCTTTTTTCTGTATAAATGTATATATGTAAACTTTGGGATATAGCCTAAACTCATCTCCTGTCATCATATGGATTATGTATATAGCAGTGTAAATACTCTTTATATATTTTTGTGATATGTGTGTATATTAAATCTTTTTTGAGCATAATTTGGTGTGCTTACACTTCCTTATATTGTGGATAGTATATATGATTTGGGGTTCACAAGAGGAAGTGAACCAAAGGAAGTAGCACCCTCACATATATACAACCTTTCATTCTATTTTTGGAGTGCTAACCAACCAATTAATTTTTCCATGGCTGGTGAGCCACCAATGATTGACTTCAAGAACATGACAGCATGCAGAGAGCCTCTGTCGCCCAGCACATGGATGGGGAGTATACAGATGACTAAAAAAAATATCCAAATTTTTTTGGCTCTTTTATATACGGGGGTTTTGATTTTTAAAACGGAACAAAAATCAGGAATTTGAGTGGAAAAAAAAACATCTGCCCTTTGAATTTTTGATGAATACTCCTATCACAGAGTTGTTTTGTTTAGATTAGATTAAGGAAAAATTGGGGGTCATGCTATATATTTATTAAAGCTAGTGTAACTTGCAGTGTGCATGGAAGTGTGGATTGCAACCTGCATCTTGATGAGCTTTTTAGCTTTTAGACACAAAAACGTGCAAAAAATTGCTTTCCACCTCCCCCCCCCCCCCCAATTGACCTGTACCTGTGATGGGGCCTTTTTACAGGTTAGGCACATCATTTTTCCAATGAGGTAAGGATATTTTTTTTTAAGTTTGGAAAAACCAGGCTAGGCAGAAAAAATTGTGAAATCTTTAGCATAGCCCATAGGGTGCTGTTATTTCCAAACTTAAACAATTTATCCTTACATCACTGGAAACATAAAATACCTAAACTTTAAAAATGTGACATTGCACGTACAGATGATTTTTGAGGGGACAAAGCCATTTTTGCATTTTTTGTGTGTTATCGCAAAAAAGCTCACGCAGCATGCAGGTTGCAATCCACACCGCAATGCACAATGGCTTCAGTAAATATTTAGCATGACCCCCAATGTACACACAGATGCAATGTGATTGCAAAGCATGCCATAAATAAGCTTCTATAGCAAAATGGTATACAGTACATTAGACTTCAAACTGCAATCTAATGGAGCTAAGATGAAATGAAAGTGTACTGTGCTGTATTGCTTCTGATCATGTAGCACATTATAGGTCATCAATGTAGTGCTTTTGACCAGCTTAAATTTGCTAGTATTTGTATTCTTGTAAGTTCATTTTAATATCTCTCTGTACCTTCAGATCTGCTACCTTGATCACTTTCATGTATTCATTTATCTCATAAGTTCATCATGTAATATCCAACTTCAATGAAGGCTTGCTTACACATACAGTATTGTTATTCATATTGGACTTTGATTTGTTTATTGAAGATGTACCTTTTTTTATATCCTGCATAAGAAATATAGAATAAAAAATGCTGATATGCATACAGTCTTTTAATGAATGTAACCTTTTTAACTTTGAGGTCCTTCTGATCTAGAGTAGTTCATTTTCCCCATCTTTATCTTTGTTTTGGGATCTGAGACCCATCCAGTTGACTGCCAGTTCCCTCTTTATAGTCCATAGTAGATAGTTCAGGTGAGATATCATCAACCATTTATTGTCCAGCTGTGGCTCTTTTTAATACATTTTTAGGAAAACAATAATTGGCCATTTTGTTCTGAGATATTAAAGACTCAAGTGGCTTTTAAAACTCCAAACATTATCCCATGTCTGACACCAGAATCGTAAATTATATATATACCTACAAGGAATTCCATGTGGCAGGTAGACTCAGTATACCAGGTATGGAGAGAAATGTGGCAAGACATACTGAATCACATTAGGGAACAAGTAATCCCAGTTTTCTCCACTGGGGAGAAAAGATAAACTAAAAGTGAGAAGGGGGCATGTCATTTGCCAGTTGCAGGGTGCTCGGGACATGATCTAGGTGAAGGGGGCATGAACCTGTTTAACATTAATTTAGGTCTGCATTAGGTTGCACTACCTTTAGTTTTAAGTTTAACAGTAAGTGTAGACGTGCTTACACTTCACTTTAGTGTAGTAAAAGGTAACTTTCTAGAAGCTAAATCATAGCTGGTTCAGTGGAAAGGCCAAAGGAAGAACTTTAGTCTAAATGTAGCATATTTAGGAAGCCAGAGCCAGTATGCATACTGACACCTGTAGAAGAGGTTGAGAGATGGATACATGAATCTGACTCACAGTTAGGAGGAACTCTAACCTCTCAGTTTATAGAATCAGATATAAGACTTAGGACATTAGTTAGCATTTGCATTTGCTCATCAATGTAGTAACAGGAGTGAGAAGGAGGAATCCAGCGGAGGAATCCAGCCAAAGCCTGTGTCTAGCCTTGCTAAGTGGAACAAGAGCGAGAGGAACCCCTTGGAGCTTGTGGAGTAAGACAAGACCCTAGCTACCACTGGAAGGGAGTAAGCCTGCTGCAGTCTTGTGTCTACAAGAGGGGAACTGGTCTTTGAGACCTGTGGAGAAGTACCTGTTGTGGATGGGGAGGCCGATTCATTAATAGCGCCAGGTAGCGCCAGATGAGCGACTGTAGCGTGATTTTTTCTGCGCCAGCCAGTATTCGCTGTGCTTGGCCGGCGTTAGCTTGATGACAGCGACTCAGTCGTTGTGCGGTAATGTTGAATACGGGCTGGGGGGTCGCTGTTTCACAGGTCCAGCGTTGTATGTGAGCGCCTGACAACGAATGGCCAGAGCGAACGGCTAGCTGCATATTCATCAACAAATCACGCTCCGAATGTGCTGTCGCTTTCCATTCCTTGTTTAAACCCCAGAGCGCTGGCGGCGATGTGTATTAACTAGTTTTTAACCCCTAAACAACCATATTTTGTGAATGTAACATTATACATGTTTTTAGAATCATTTTGTAATATGAATACATTAATCTCAGACCTGTTAGATCAATCTAAGATTATCAGATTATTTTTTTTTTACTTAAAAATAAATCCTAACATTGCAGAAGTGGTCTCCGATTTTTTGACATTAAAAAAAAAAAAATAATAATAATAATACCAATTAATTATGAATAATTATAGATTGCTCCATTGAAATGCATTGGACATCGCCAGGGAGCGACAGCTCATACCTGGCGCTGTGAGGGAATTTGCAGCGGCGCTGTTCGGTCCAGGCGGCTTCATGATGAATGCCACGCTAGCCGTCGCTCTCGCCGGCGCTAGCCTCATTTTGCTTGATAAATGCGTCATTGTGACCGCCGCCGGGCGTACTTGAGTCGGTAGTCGCCGTTAGCTGCCGCTACCTGGCGCTATCGCTTGATGAATAAGGGCATAAATCTGTATGTACCTGTTGTGGATTATAACTGGAAGTACCTGTTCAGAATTTGCAACTAAATAAAGTGAGTAACCTTCTTCAAGAGACTTGCGTTTTCTTTGAATGCCTACACCGCGTGGGTGTCAGCACCTCAATTCCACATGTTACCACAGTTCCCTTTTTTGGCCTAGCATCCCGAACTCACTCCCCACTCTCTTGGGTGCAGACCCCCCAGGCCGTGCGTGCTACATATAGGTGGGGATGGCAATTAGATCGCTAGGTCAAGTCTGCCAGAGATATTAGAACATAATCTATTGAGGTAGGTAGAAGGTTGAGTTGACATTTCTAGAAATTATGAGAAAAGGCACTAAAAAATAAAAAATAAATTTTATAAACGTATCAGAGCAGCAATAAATGTACAAAAGGGGTTAAAAATGTTATTAGGTTCAAACAGCTTAACCTGCGCACTTTGTTTCTCAAGAAAGAGGAATTTATTGCTTTAAGCAGTCCCATCTGCAGTATGACAAAGAAGGCTTTTGGCATAAGGTAAAAAATGGTTCTACACAGAGGACATGCCCCACTATTAGACCTCCAGCCCTTTAGCCCAGAGGCAGAGATAATGCTGAGATCCTTGTGACAGCTCCACTAAAATTCTTTGGAAGCCCTCAAATCCATCAGATTCATCAAAGCACTGCGCTGGTTTTACACCAGCTTGAGCACATGGTGTGCCGGTTTTGTGTGCACACTGTATTTATCAAGGATTTTTCACATCAGGGCATATTTTAAATGTGAAACAGGCATTTACTAATCCAAGAGCACACGTACACTCGCCATTTCCATGCACCTGCTGTTTGTGACACGACACATAGCTTGCTACTCCCATACGATAAAATGGGCAAATGATTCAGCATGTTACTTTACCAGTTTAGTTTTTTCTGTTTTAAATCAAATTTCAGCCATGGCATAATGAGTGTAGAAATTATGTTTATTGTGCTTTTATATCTATTTTATTTATTTTTAAACATTGAAATGATGTATTTTACATCTGTTATGCCCGTCACATCTGTTGCATTTACAACATTATTGCTTTGCTGCATGAATATTTTTTTGGTACAAATAAACAATCTTTTACATCAGAAATGTATGTTTTGTGACACCCTGCGTCAGTTCAAAAACATTCAATAAATATGGAGGGACTGTATAGGAACACGCTGGTGCAACACTGGCACTGGCTAAGATCAGAGAGTGAGGGGAGAAGGGAGAAAGACATCTCAGCCAGCCTGGGCAGATTTGCCTTTAAACCCAGAGAGGGGAATGAATCGGTCTATTCCTCCCGATCCCCCCTACAACACAACTTGAGGATCAGGGGCATCCCGGAAGCGCAAGGCGCAGAGGACGTAAAGGCAATCGTCACCACCATATTTAACGAAGTGTTAGAAAGAGACCCCTCCACCTCCATCGAACTTGACAGAGCGCATAGAGCGTTTGGCCCCAGGAGCGTAGATCCAGCCTTCCCGAGGGATATAGGGCCTGATGCAGAGCCTCCTCTGAACTGCCCTTAAAACCTTCCGATTGTCCTGGGCTCCCGTTTGAATCGTGGCTCAAATGTGATGCAGAGCCTCCGTCGGAATGGCTCCCTAACTGATCCGTCAATTTCACTTTACTCGGAAAGCTTTTTTTGCTCTCTCGGGTGCCTTTAATTTGATCGGGGCTCCCGTTCACGTTCACACGGGCGGCCCGTTTTTCCCTGATTTTTCCTGCCTTTTTGAATGTACCTGCTTGGTTTCCGTCGTATTTGACCTTCCATTTTGGTGGTTTTAGCAAGTATACTTACATCTCCATGGCTCTTCAGTTGCCAATCAGGCTACACGCAAGCGCACATCCCTCAAACTCCCTTGGAATATGCATATGGCCACAAATGCAAATGTGACACACATATTTTTTTTTGGGGGGGGGGTTTGTGGGGGTTTCCTTGTCCTTAATGCATACCTTAATCTCCTTGTTTGTTCCTTCTTCCTTGTCCTTAATGCATACCTTAATTGTTTGTGTGTTTTTCTGAATTATTGTTCCATATCTAAACCTTTGGTGTCATGGAAATGTGTGCTGATGTTGTGTGATTGTACTTTTGCAGGAAAGCCAACTCTCCAAATATGTTAATTTTTTTAATATTCCAACGTTGTTTTTTTTTTGGTGTTTTTTTGAGGTTTTTTTTTGGGGGGGGGGTAAAACAGAAACCAATATTTACATTTTTAAAATTGTTTTAAAAATTATGCCTCGGGGTCTTCGGGATGTTGTCTTCTTTGATCTGTGAATGAAAAACAACATTAGTTTAGCTTTTTTTTTTTTGGTTTGGTTGGGCGTGGTTTTTTTGGGGCCCTTTCCCAACCGGACCTTCTGCGTGATTTCATGAAAAGCACAAACTATTTTTAAAAGATTCCGCAGCATCTTAAAATAATATATAGTAAGTTTTTAGTCAATCAATTATTATTATTTCCCCCACTGGGCTGCAACTCAGTTCAGGAATTTAGGATACGTGCGCCGCCATCTTGACTCTGAAGCATCACACTTACTGAGGAGAGGAGAGTGGGATAAGGTACAGGGGGTGGGTTATAGCTGTGCTTTGCTCACACAGAGCAGAGCTGTGCTCTGGAAAAGGTTGGTAAGATGATTTGTAAGGTGGACAATCTGTATGTACAGGGTGTGGGAAATATTTAAGATAGATTCTTATTCAGAGTTAAGGTCCGCTTTAAGTGCTTTTTTTATAAAAATTAATTTGGAAATGTCTCTGAATTTTAGTTTTCTAATGTAATTGTTTGCTCATTTTCTTTAGTTTAAATAAACACCACTTACAAGGTTGGGGCCGCACATTGCGTCGGGGGCGGAGTCTCCCTTCAGCCTCCCTCTGTTGCTGTTGTGAATCTGTATGGATGACAAACACACTGATATTAGAGACTGTTGTTCTTTCATGAATAGAATATTAAGTTAGGCTTCTAGGTATCAATCTACTCACCTTCCCCAGCAACCTCTTCCTCCTCGCCCCCTTCCTCACTCATCCCTTGGGATGTTCCAGCGACGTCTGAATCTACAACAATAGTGCACATGAGTATCTGTATTTAATGCATGTATTTCCACATATCTAACTATATTTCCCTTACCGGAGTCCGGTTGAGGCTCTGTTATGCTCGACTCCCTGCCGTCAGATCCCCCCCTCCCCTGCATGCTGAGGTCCAGCGGCTCCTCCGAGTCACTTACAGAGGAGGGGGTGGCCGTTGACCCTGGCGGTGGGCCACCTACACCTTCACCTGTTTCGCCCAACACTGGGCTGCGTGTCCTGGTCCAGGTGGGGCGGAACCGTAGTTTCCATTCATGGGCTGAAATACAAACACAATCATTAAACCACGCCCAGGCGATGCCAGGGTTATAGGTGCATTTACATTTTCTACACTTACATGGAAAATGTTGGTTGAAGTACCGCCTCACTCGGGGCTTATGCCTTCTTTTTAAATCAGACCAGTGTTGGGCGATCTGGGTGAAGGTATAGGTGGTTTGGGTTCGGCGTTCTATCGCCTCCACCACCTCCAGGGCCAACGTCCGTTTGGCATAATCAGACGGCAGGAAGTCGTAGCGATTCCTCAGCATCATCTGTTAGAAAAAGAGACAAGGACACACCATTAATCCACAAAATACATTAACAAGTTTCCTGGCCTAAATCAAGTCACTTTATTAACCTCTTGCTGCCTCACATTGCCCTAGTTCTGCTATCTGCATGTAGGCTAGTTTGTAGCTGCGTACATGGGTTAAACTAAGGTGGGCTGGTCTGTAAGGTGACAAACTAAGTTGTTTCAGACTATTCTTGCGTTTTTTTCTTTTTTTATTACAAGGAATGTGTGCGCGCACATAAACGCACGCTCGCTCGCTCGCATACTCACATCCATGATGAGCTCGTCCTGCTCCGTTGTAAAGACGGCGGGGGACATCTTGGCTTCTTTTTAAAATTCTAGCTCTGACGTTCCCCCGCGGTGACGTGCGTGCGTGCGCGCAGGCGCGCAACCGCAGTTGTAAAAATATTTAAAGTTCAAGGCACTCCGCTTGGTGTGGGATACCATATCAATATGGGCAGACCTAAAGGGAGCACAAAGAGCCAGCCGCACACATGCCTCATCCTAAATAAAACACAAAAGCAGGCACAAGACACATGTAGAACATGCACCAACTAAAACGGTGGGGACTCCACAGACACAGGCACATTCCCCAAAACGCAGGAGCAAGGAGACATTAACCCATTCTCAACCACCGGCCCAAAAACCACACACGACTCCCCAGATAGCCAACCATCTATTTCAAGTGATGCAGGGGACAACACACACCCATGTGGGCGATAACCACGCCATGGGTCCCTAACAGGCCGTTTTTGCTAAGCACAAAGCATGGCTGTTGCCAATGCTGTTTGGGTACATTATGGTGTTCTGTCCATCGAGATACTGAACAAATCAAGCGGACAGTTGTGGACCTGAAATCATATAGTTGGCCAAAAATGGACATGCGCCGGCAGCAGAGGTAAAGCCCAAATGCATTTAGAGTCGCTTTGTGACCAGCATGTAACACCTATTAGGTGTGATTTAATCTTCCCCAGCCTGCAGACAGGGGGTGGTTTCAAGAAAATACATTGGCCACAAGGTCAGCACGGATTGTGTGTGCTGGCCCACTTGGTGTACCAGTGTAAGGAGGGGTCTGCTCGTCAGAAATAGGGAAAGGTTCTGCACCCAGGTCAGTATATCGAGCAATCCTGCTTCTAATGGCAAGGTTGTGCAGGACCCCACAAGCAATAATTATTTTGATAACCTTGCCAGGCTGATACTGAAGAGAACCCCCACTGTGATCCAGACATCGGAAACGCATCTTCCACAACCCAAAGGCACGTTCCACCACAGAGCGAGACCTCCTATGGGCTGTGTTGTAGCGCTCCTGTGCCTGGGAAGATGGGTGCAGGATGGGTGTGAGCAGCCATGGTAACAAGGGATAGCCTGAGTCACCTGCAAAAATACAAAAGACAAACATAAGGTGGATGCCTAAAAAAAGGTTTAGGTGTGCATAGAAACATTAGTACACAGGGACAAATAGGTGAGCTAGGTATGGTGGGAGGAATTTACATTTTTACTGAGCCTACAAACACATGCAACCTGTACACTCCTTAAAAATGTCTGCGTAATGCTACTGAGATAAGAGGGCCAGAACATAAGCCAATAGTGGAGATTACTTTCACCCATTAATTAAACCAAAAACCTTTTCAAGTTTCCAGGAAAGGTCTCACAGATTAGTGGGGTAGTGGCAAATCCACATTCAAACCTGGGGGCCAAGAAATACAACTTTAATACACATACCCAGTAACCATCCTCCAGAAATATCTCCAGATTGAAACCGTTGATAGAGGCTGGAGTTCCTCAAAATGTGCGCATCATGCATGGACCCAGGAAAGCCAGCAAACAGACTGAAAAATTGAAGATCAGGGCCCGCCACTGCCTGAACATTGATGGAATGGCCCATCTTCCTGTTCCTGCACCAAGCAAAACACAAGTGTAATTAGTGTGAGCCATAAAAAATGTGTGATAACCAGAAAAAAAGCAGACCCAAACCACATACCTGAACAGATATTCCTGGTCCGCAGGGGGGATGAGCGAGACATGTGTGCAATCGATTGCACCAAGGACGTTGGGCATGTCGGCTATGTTATAAAAGCCCAACTTAACCGCATTCCAGGCTTCCCCTGTTTGAGGGAAAAAAATGTAATTCTGTGCCAGGGTAGCCATGCCATCCAAAAACTTGGTTAGGCTGCGGCTCAGCGTAGACTGGGACATCCCCAGGGAGAAGGCACCCAGTCTCTGGAACGAGCTGTTCGCCAAAAATTGCAGGCAGCCAACCAATTTGGTCATACCTGCAATTGCATGCCCCTTTCTTGTGGTGGGGGCTAACCATGGCCGCAGCTCGCTATACAAGGCATGGAGAGAAACACGGTTAAGGCGGGTGAGCTCGAATAGGTCAACGTCACTCATGCCATCGATGTCCAAAGGCGTGCGCTGCAGCCTGGTTTCTGCCATACTCAGAACTATCAGACGGCGTAGCTGGCGCCTTTGATGTTGGCCCACAGAGGAAAAGCACGGAGCTCCAATACGGCTGGTCAGACTTGCTGTAAGTGAAGGCTCCGCGGCCCCGTTTTATTAGGCTGATTTCAATCGGAAATCAAGGCTCTGCATCACTGGAAAAAACGGACCAATGAACGAGGCGTCCGTTTTCCCGGGAAACAGCCTCATGCGAGCCGACAATCGGAAAGGCGGCTGAGCACACACCTGAGCGCATAAACGCACACTAAAATCAACGTATCACCCTTTCCTGACCCGATCAAAGGCCAAAACCAACGGGGAAACGCACGGGGGAGCTGAACGGGGAGGCTCTGCATCAAGCCAATAGTCTGCAGAGTCCACGTCTCCACCTTAAAAGAGGAAATTCTGAGAGGAAAACCCTCTCTCCCTCGGTCTACCCATCTGGGGTAGGGGAGGGGACCTCGAACGGCTGATGAGGGGAGACGCAATGGAAGATAAATCTAGAGTTTGTGTTAAGTTAACCCTCCGTTATAAGTTTTTCTGCCTGTTTTTCTGTTCTGTCTGGGTCTACTTGCAAGGGACCGGCATGTGATGTTACTGGAATAATTAGTTTGTTATGTGTCGGATCCCTGTGCCCGAGGCACTTTGGTTTCGCGGGCGGGGATCCCTAGACCGCCTGGTGGTTAAGAGTGGTGTGCTGGTGTGGGCTGGGAGAGAGTGGGCTGAGATCCTAGAAGAGCCTCCTAGTACTTGCCGGACGCAGCACCCCCCAATAGGTTGGTCTTTCGGACACGCGCTGTCCTAGTTGACTGAATTCATCCTGCTAGAGGGAAATCTTAGTTTTGTTTAATTCATCCCCACCCCGGATTAGCCTTCACCCCTCATTTATTGTATTTTCCCATATCTTATCTGGGTACCCCCCCCCCCCCGCCCTTCTACCGTTCTCCACTGTGTGCGGGTCCCTGGGTGCTTACTGCTGCCCGACGAGTTGAGAGAACAGCACCTGAGGGGTCTTACTCATGACGGACGCCAAGATAGTCTCCTTCAAAACCAAAGGACTCAACAGTCCTGAAAAGAGGGCGATTATATTAAGAAACCTTAGAGGTCTAAAGGCACAGGTGGCCTTCCTGCAAGAAACCCATTTCAAGGTCGGTAACTCGCCCTCCCTTGGCAATAATTATTACACAAGGGCCTATCATAGCTACTCCTGGATTCCAGGTCTAGGGAAGTCAGCATACTTTTAAGTTCACCCCTACACTGGGAGCTGGAGGTCTATAAAACGGATGAAGAAGGGAGGTGGATCTTTCTCAAAGGAAGGATTGCCTCCTGCAACTATACATTCGCCAATTTGTATTTGCCAAACACAAATCAGGGAGCCTTCCTGGAATCGGTTCTTGACTCACCTTCAGAGAGGGAGAACTAGTAGTAGGAGGGGACTTGCCCTTGACCCCCTCATAGATACCTCTAGGGGTTGCCCACACAAATCATACAGGAGACTCAAAAAAACTAAAGAAAACTCTTGCACTTCACAAACAGGTTGACCCTTGGAGAATTCTCCACCCCAATGAGCGTGACTATTCCTTCTATTCCGGTCCCCATGGGTCATACTCAAGAATAGATTGGTTCTTGGTGCCCCAGGCCTCCCTGTGCTGGATTGCAGACGCCACCATCGGCAACATTACAGTCTCTGACCATGCCCCAGTTTCTTTAACAGTCATTTGCCCTACCCAAATCTCGAGGAGCTGGTCCTGGAAGCTTAACACATCACTATTTGAGGATCAAAACATCCTGGAAGAAGTGCAGACGGAAATTAAAAACTTCTTTCAGTTAAACTCTTCCCCAGAAATTGGCCCTGGGACTTTGTGGGAAGCACACAAATGTGTTATCAGAGGCACCATTATTAAAATTGGGACTAGAATCAAAAGAGAGAAGTCTAAACAAATGCAGGATCTTATAGCAGAGATTGGGAGAGTTGAAAGGAAACATAAAGAGTCCCTAGCAACGGAATGTTTGCCCATGCTAACCTCCCTAAGAGAAAAGCTAAAAACACTATGCTGCGACAAGATTAAATCACAAATCAGTAACTGTCGTAGAATTTACTACGAATCGGGGGATAAGTGCGGCAGGCTGCTGGCGAAAGCCTTGAGGGAGGCACGGGCAAAAACCTATATCCCCAAGATAACCAATGCAGAGGGACAGGTAACACACCTATTTAACGAAATAGGGGAAGCCTTTCGGAGATTCTATGAGCGCCTGTATAACCTCCCAAAGGGGCGGGAACGGGGAGATGGAAGGCCCATAGAACAATACATAGCGGAATCTGGGTTGCCTAAATTGCCCAGGGAGGTTCTCGAAGGCCTGGAAGAGCACATAACATTAGCTGAGCTGCATAAGGCAGTCGGGGAAGCGGCAAGCGGTAAGGCCCCGGGCCCAGATGTCCTAAGCCTGCCATACTACAAGAAATTCTTCCCTCTCCTTGCCCCGAAGCTCTTGGAAGCCCTCAATTCGATTAAGGACGGGGGCAACCTCCCGACAGATACCCTGAGAGCTCATATTTCGGTTATACCGAAAGAAGGCAAAGATCCGGCCTAATGTGCAAGTTACAGGCCGATATCCCTACTAAACTCAGATCTGAAATTATTCACCAAAGTCCTCGCATCCAGACTAGCTCCTTACCTTCATCACATCATAGGGCTAGATCAAGTGGGATTTATGCCGCACAGGGAGGCCAGGGACAACATGATTAAGGTGTTAAATCTAATCCGTCTGGCACAAAGAAACAATACCCCTACTCTTCTGCTGGCGACGGACGCTGAGAAGGCTTTCGATCGGGTGAACTGGGATTTCATGTTAGCCACGCTCAGACACAGGGGCTGGAACCTAATGCCATGGAATGGATCGGAAGCCTTTACAGTTCCCCGTCGGCCGCGGTACGAGTGAATGGGGTCCTCTCTGACTCGTTTAAGATAACAAATGGGACAAGACAGGGCTGCCCACTCTCACCCCTCATTTTCATACTTACCCTGGAGCCTTTCTTATGTCGAATCCGCCGTAACCCAGATATAAGAGGCTTATCCCATAGTTCAAAGCAATACAAAGTAGCAGCGTACACTGATGATTTGATTTTTAGTTTGTCATGCCCTGAAATGTCTCTCCCTAACTCCTAATTTCTGAGCTAAAGCAATACGGGGGATTAAAATGAATTAATTATCAAAAATCTGAAGCTCTCAATATTAATATCCCACACAGGAGATTTGGCACGATCCGTGACAGTTTCCTGTTCAAAGCAAGTTAGTTAGCATCCTACACACCTAGAGCCAATGTAGTCTACAGAGCAGTGCCAGATAAGACAAAATGTCGGCACTCCAAAACTGGTGCAATAGGCCAGAAAGATGCTAAATGGTGCACATCATAAATAAGGCCTTTGATCTGCAGTTGGGCATCATAAGTCATGGTTTTGTTCCCCACTCATTGCAGCAGTTAGCACCTCTGTTGTGAGTTTAATTATTATTTAAGGTCACTTGAAATTGCACAGTCAAATGAATACTGCTGTAAATATTCAGCTTGTGGTGGATATGAAGTCATATTTTTACTTCTAGGACAAATATTTTCCCAATGTCAAATGGTCCCTTGTAAAACCCAGTCTATACCCCTGTATGGTTAGACATTCCCATTAAATCATTTAAGATGCTAAATTACATTGGTATATGGACAAACCTTTAGAAAAATGAGTGCTTGTCAATGAGCTGTGAATATCAGTTTAGAGCATGCATAACATGCTACACAAACTTGTAAAAGATTAATATTCTTCCAAACAAATGTCGTAAAATTCTAGTCTAGGTTAAATAACTTTATGACTACATTAGCACAATAAAAATTAAAAATGTTATTAACTGTGTTGAACATAGAGGTTTTAGTGGCCCATTTTAATATCACGTTTCAGATAACATTTAAAATATAACATTTTCATTATAGGGGCTCTAACGGCAATTTAGCCAGCAAGCAGCTCACCTGATTCCTATCCAATAAACCACTCGTCCAATTACTGCAGCGCAGGGTAGAAGCAGTAGTTTTTCAATATTATTCCTCCAGGACCATGAAAAAAGTGGTTCTACAGCCATTTTGCCCATGGGTACTTTCAATGTGAGTGAGCGTGGCAAGCCATAGTGATCCTACAACTGTCTCTGACTACAGCAAAGACTGCACCATGACACCCCATTCCCAGTTCAGCCACAAACCCAGAAACTGAAGAAAAGATATTGGTTTCACCTAGAATACATGAAATATTTAACAACAAGCAGAAAATGTGAGATGCTTTCAAATGGCTTATTATTTACTGTTCCCAAGGGGCATACGCTGGGGGAAAGTTATTGTTTGTCTGGACAGAAACTTTAAATGCTGTTATGGCTTGTCTGGTATTATTTTGTGTTGATAACAAAAAGCTATTTTTAGTTTAATTTTCCTATATTTCATGAAGTCAAAGCAAAAAAGAATGACTTCATGAAGGAACATCAAGGAAATTAATATGATTAGATTATTGTTTGGCTAACGATAATGAATTTTATTCAGGACTTTTGAAATGTATTATTACTGTTTATAAGACACATTTATCATATATGTTCAAGTAGAAAACACTGGGCCTAAATTATTGGATTGGCAGGGAGACAGACTGTCTGATACCATTTAAATTACCCCAAATTATGTCTGAGCTAGGGGAATTAATATGCCATTTGTTGTAAATAAGACAGATCATGTGCATGTTTATCAGGCAAATCTGCCATACTGCAAACCTGCCATATGAGTTATTTTTCAATAATTACATTTCAAATTATATATTATTCTGACAAGTACTTAATTTCACAAGTGTGAAAAAATTACATGGGAATAATGCTGACTACACACCTTATATAAGCCACAGAATATCTCTTCTCATACATATTGTTTATTAAAGTTATACTTAAACCGGACCTTCAGCGTGATTTAATGAAAAGCCCAAACTCTTAATAAACGGTTCCCCAGCATCTAAAATTAATATATTTGATGTTTTTAGTCACTAACTTATTATTCTTTCCCCCACTGGGCTGCAACTCTGTTCAGGAATTTAGGATACGGGCGCCGCCATCTTGACTCAGCATCACACTTACTGAGGAGAGGAGAGTGGGATAAGGTACAGGGGGGCGGGTTATAGCTGTGCTTTGCTCAGACAGAGCAGAACTGGGGTCAGGTAACGGTCAGCAGTCCCAGAATGCAGAGCAGCACAGTCAGGAGGCACTTCCTGTTTGCAGGCTGCCTGATAAGATGGCGGCTTCCATAAGCCACCATCTTGGATGTTTAAAGGCTCATAACATGCAGTAGATGCAGGTAGGTGTCGGGTGTCGTAACAGAGCATCTCGGTCACTCTAGTAACCGGGCCGGCATTTATGAATGAGATGTATATTGGGCGCTGTAGCAGTACCGCGCTTCAGGGACTGAAAGGTAGCACCAGCTCAGTGCGACCGACTCTCAGCGACTTAAAAAAGGACACACACACAGCATTGGCGCTCTAAACCTGGTCGCTATAGCATAGAGCGCCAGGCGTTGTGTGATTAAAGTCTGTTTTTGAACACATATCCACCAGTAACAAAGCAAAAACACATGGGATTACGTGGAGGCTTATTTATTACTAACGAAAGGTATTGGCAGATGAGCGTCTGTATAGCGGCGCTTAGAACGACCACTAGTGGATGCTGTAAACATGTATCGGGTGCTGTAACAGGGCACCTCAGTTGCTGTAGTAACCTGGCCGGCATTGATGAATGAGATGTATGTTGGGCGCTCTAACACCAGTACAGCGCTGCAGGGAGCGAGAGGTAGCGCCAGCTCAGTCCGGGTGACTTTCAGCAACTCACACCATATTCAGCATAAAAACTGACTCACAGAGCCTTGGTGCTTTAAAGCTGGAAACGTCCATTGAAATATATGGGAGAGCGACAGGTAGTGATAGCTAATACCTGGAGCTCTGGAGGCTAAAGCGCCGGCGCTCTACGCTAAGCTGCCTGTAATGATAAATTGGACGCTACATGACGCTGTTAGAGTCGCTCACCAGATTCGCTTTCATAAATGTGGTTTTACGTACAGCGCCCAGCGTTCACCAGACACCTCCTGACGCTATGAGGCACTACCTGGCGCTATCCCTTCATGAATATCCCCCTCATATTTATAACATTGTGACATTAACACTTAAGTGTCAGACCTGTAAATACAATTCTGCATAAAAAAAAAAAAATCTAAAAAGTTTTCAAAAATGACTTTTTCTAGGCCAGGAGAGGTGACACAATTATTTGAGAGAAAAAATAGCCCTCTTTAAACGAGGCACTACCTGGCGCTATCCCTTGATGAATAACCCCCTTAGTGTGACCAGAGAGGAGGGCGGGGTTTCATATCTGTAGAGAGAGGCAGCCAATCAGGACATCTGGGGAGGGAGTGGGGGAAGACTGAAAGCTGAATGAGGAAGTGATTTCCTCACTAAATAGACCAACATAGCAGGATGGAGTACACTGGAGAGACTCAATGTAAGGTAAGCTACTGATGCTTATTTTCAAACTTTTGACTTGACAATCACTTAAAGGTTGTCTGGAAAATCAGGTTATATTGTCTGTGGTGATTTTAGGGGCACTGGATAAGTGATGACACCCAGGTAGCAGCAGCAGAGGGGGCGGCACAAGCTTCAAGACTGTCAGAGGCGGGAGTGACCCAAGCAGTTGTAGTGTAGGACCCATTGGCTTGTGGCAAAGGCTAGAGACTGGCAGCAGAAAAAGCAGAGATAAAGATTCCAAAGTGGAGGCTGCAAATCATTGGAGAAGCTACTTAAAGACCAGCATAATGACAGCTGCCAACCCCTTTCAAGCACATTCTGCATATTGAATCTTTTTCCTCTGATCTGACCTGTTTCACTAGAATAACCAAATCCCAACATTAACATTTTGCCAACCCAAAAATATAGTATCTGCAGAAATTTAGCATTTGCAAGGCACCACCTTGTAATGATGTTGTCTGGCTTTGAAGGATTATGGGCAGGCTGATTCAGCACTAACGCCAGGTAGCGACAGATGAGCGTCTGTAGCAGGCATTTTCAGAGCGCCCGCTAGTAGTCACTGTGCTCAGCCGTGGGTCGCTACTTCATAGCGACTCAGTCGCTGTTCAGTTAGGTTGAATACATTGTGAGGAGTCGCTATTTGACCAGTACAGCACTGTATGGGAGCGCATGTTAGCGTCTGCTCATAGCGACCGACTCACACCATATTCAGCAAAAAAACAGCCTCACAAATCTCTGGCGCTGAAAAATGCTTGTTTGAAGCCCAGAGCGCAGGAGGCGGTGTGTTTAAAGTCTGTTTTTCAGCATCTTTCCACTAGTAACAAAGCGAAAACCTATGGAATTACATTGTAGCAACATTGTAACATGAACACTTTAATGGCAGACCTGTAATGTCATTTCTGAAGAAAAAAAAAAAAAAAAAAAAAAAAAAAAATATATATATATATATATATATATATATATATATAAAATATAATAAAAATATAAAAAAATATATAATATATATAAAAAATTAAAAAAATGTGAAAAAACTGCTTATTCAGTGCCAGGAGAGGTCACAGAATTATTTGAGATTTAAAAAAAAAAAAAAAAAAAAAAAAGTTTAAAGAGAAGGAAAGGATCGTCCATTGAAATGTATGGCAGAATGTCAGGTAGCAAGAGGTCATACCTGGCGCTGTGCAAGGCTGGACGCCGGCGCTGTTCACTGAGGCTGTGAAAATGATGAATCAGACGCTACATGGCGTTATCCCAGTCGCTAAACAGATTCTGCTTGATAAATGTGTAATTGCGTGCCGTGTCCGGCGTTCACCAGTCGCTACCTGTCGCTACCTCTCATTAACCAGCCACTACCTGACGCTATCCCTTCATGAATAAGGCCCTTTATTTCAGGATGTGAACCTCACTTTCTTTAAACATGATACACACGCAACATGTTTCTTTGTGTCAGTTGTTCCAATGCACTGTGCATATCATGCAGCTGTTAATAGAAAACATTATATTGCTTAATTAGGAAATAGGTCATTAGAGAGAAGTGTTTATTGCCAGAGTATAATCACCCATGAGGTGCAGCTATGCACCAGATGGAGTAATATGGCTCCAAGTATACAGTGATATAGTTAGTATGATAATCACACCTGCTGCTGAATTCTTCTGATAGTTGCCATAAAATTACTTTTTTATGTGTCATAGAAGCGCATTGCGCTGACCACAGGGAACTTTGTTCATATTTGAGTAGCTAATTATAAGTCAATTTTATGTCTATATTCTTTTGTACAGAAGTATTTTAACTTTATTTAAAGATAAACACCATATCAAAATGTAAACCTAATTGTTTGGGTAGTAAAAGTCTGTACAGGAAGAAAAGTAGGACATGGAGGTGGTAGATGATTAGTTACAATACTTTTAATACAAATTAAATGAATTTGGTTTGACTTTTAGCGCATGGAATTACTTTCATTTAGTCATTTCTAAGGAGAATTGGATTTAATGCTATTGCCTGAGCTGAATATTTATTTTTGTCCTTAGTGGCTTCTAGTGGACAAGTAAAGCACTGCTATGCACTCATGGCTGACTAAGGACAAAGCCTTCCCCTGGTACAGGCAAATTGCACAGCTTTAAAGCCCTTAAATTCTTAAACAATTTAAAGTGGTCCCACACTCATTTCCTAGCAAGCGGCTGACGGTCAAGGTCGGCCCACATGACCACCAAAAGCCAATCAGCACGCATTTCCCAGAGGATCGAGGTACAGGTCAGGATTTCGGGGTGTTGCAGGGGTTATTTCGCAGAGGGCTTCAGCAATCTGTATACCTCTCCTGAGCCTGTCACAATGCAGCCCAGTTTGGTTTGCAACTCTCCCATCCTGCCCTTCAACAGGCATAAAATGGGCCCTCCCAACAAGTAATCAACACTAATTACACAAACATATTCTTCCCAGTGAGTATGGGCAGATGTTGACAACTGGATTACAAGACAACTAATTGGCATAACAGGGACCCTAAACCTTTCCCACTCTGTCAAAACTAAACTTCAATATTGGGCTGAATTTGGCTTTAAATGTATTTTGTGTTGACTGCTAAAGGAAGTGACACCCAAACAGTAGAAATATAAAATGGCATTAAATTTTCATAACAGTTATTTTCTTACTTGGTACTAAGCCCAGCAATTTCATTGCAAACACAAACCTCAAATTTACCCATATGAAAGATGTACGAGGAAAATAGGTGTCTTATGGATGCAAATTTTTGATTATCTAGTATCTCGTAAGGGTATGAATAAATGTTTTATTTATGCGATTCTTGTTGATTTTTTCTGAAAACGAATAAACATATTCAGACATGTAAACCAAGATAGCATAATTTATATGCCATCAGCACTATGTAGCTTCTTGGTTGAATAGATCCTTGAAATTCATTTTAACATTTTTTGCAACAAATGTGTTAACTACAGCATTTTACAAGTACAATAAAATTATCTTGTTCAAAATAAAAATGTCAGCAACGCAATAACGGTCCTTTTGGTAGCTGCTGATCAAAGTTGTTCACATTAATAATTATATAATGTTTGAATAAATCTTTGTTTGTAGGTTGATTTACATACAAAAAAAAGGACCGTGGATCAAAATTAGCACTACACAGTATTATCTTAAGCAAACTATATTTATTCTTTCAAGAATGTTCTTTATGAAAACAAACAATAATTAGTTAACTGGGTGAATACTAGTCAAGAAAAGCAGAATTATTTGTTTTTTTTTAGCCAGTGGCTGGCCAAGGTGGTGTGTTCTGAGCTAAGAAACTTTACTATAGTCAAATGGAAGGATCTCCTTTCACTTCAAAAAAACAACAGTAAGGGGCTCTGTTATTGCCTACAGGAGATATATAATTAGGGATTACCACCAGACATGGGCTGAAGCTAAATCAACCTGGATATTGTTAGTTTAGTCCAGTCTGGCAAATACCAAATAGCGGCAAGTTTCATCCTTATTTATCCATCTTTTTATTTTTATTTAGAAAAAGACAGGCTCTGTCACACCCCTCTGGTGGGTGGATGTGCAGGTAGCCAGATGGGGGGTATCGGCAAAACACCTGCCGGCATAGCAGCCAGGTGGCTTGCCAAACCAGCTAGACTTTGAACTGGTATAGGGTCCCATAGCGGCTAGTGACCTTCCAGGATCAGGGACTGGCTTCTGAACCCTGTTCGGCATGTCAGCCAGGTGGCTGACTTTGAACTGGTACAGGGCTCCTTAGGGGCTGGTGACCTGCCAGGGTCAGGGACTGGCTTTTCAGCTTTGAACCCTGGGCTACCAGCACCTGTGCCTGGTGTGCAGAAGACACATGATTTTTTTATTAAAAAGGGTGAAGACCATAAACTTTGGTCAGATTTTCCATCCCATAGGCTTTACTGTTTTTGGCTTACCGTGGACTGTCAGCCTTGAGGGCACTAGATAGATCCTAGATAGATAATTTTCTGCCTCATTTCTACATACTATAATAAAAACATAGAGATTACTAAGTTTGTTATAAAAAAAAAAAATATATATATATATATATATATATATATCCCAATATTGGTTGGAATCAAATCTATCAAATTTAAATTTGACCAGAATCAAATGAGTAACACTTCACACAATATGAACCAGATTCAATGCAAGATAAGTGTATTTAATTCAAGCGAAGAAAGTTTAGTAAATCTCTCCACCACACCTCCATCCATGCATATGTTGTGGAATAACATGCATACGCTGCACTTCTGGACCGCATGGGAGCGGCCATCTTGCTACACAATAGACACTTCTGCTCACAGATGAGCATGAGGGTTAGCTGTGCCAGCCACAACCCACACCAAACTGAGACAGATATATGCCTCAGAAACATGCGTTATCATGTAATCATGTCAGTCATGTCAGCAAAGGAATTCTGTGTTAAGGGGAAGCTGTTACTATGGCCCTTATTTAAGAAGGGATAGCGTCAGGTAGTGGCTGGTTAATGAGAGGTAGCGACAGGTAAGCGACTGGTGAACGCCGGACACGGCACGCAATTACACATTTATCAACCAGAATCTGTTTAGCGACTGGGATAGCACCATGTAGCATCTGATTCATCATTTTCAAAGCCTCTGCGAACAGCGCCAGCGTTCAGCCTTGCACAGCGCCAGGTATGACCTCTCGCTACCTGTCGCTCCCCCATACATTTCAATGGACGAACCTTTTCTTCTCTTTAAACGGGTTTCTTTTTTTTTTAATTTTCCCAAAAATCACTAATAATTCTGTGACCTTTTCTGGCACTGAAAAAGCTGTTTTTTTCACATTTTTTACATTTGTATAATATTTCTTCAAAAATGGCATTACAGGTCTGGCATTAAAGTGTTCATGTTACAATGTTGCTACAATGTAATTCCATATGTTTTCGCTTTGTTACTAGTTGATAGATGCTTGAAAACAGACTAAACACACCGCCTCCTGCGCTCTGGGCTTCAAACAAGTATTTTTCAGTGCCAGAGATTTGTGAGGCTGTTTTTTTGCTGAATATGGTGTGAGTCAGTCGCTATGAGCAGTCGCTAACATACGCTCCCATACAGCGCGGCACTGGTCAAATAGCGACTCCTCACAATGTATTCAACATTACTGAACAGCGACTGAGTCGCTATAAAGCAGCGACTCACGGCCGAGCACAGTGACTACTAGCGGGCACTCTGAAAATGCCTGCTACAGACGCTCATCTGTCGCTACCTGCCACTAATGATGAATCAGCCTCCCCGTCTTACTATATCTTCATGTCTTTAAAGGACTGTAAAAACAATGCTAATAATATGCCAGCAAGCAAGCTCTCCTGATCCCTGTCCCATGTTACTCTCCTACATTTCCTGCAGTGCCTGCAGAAGCCATAGCTGGGCTCCAATTTTGCCACAACTCAATATCGTTTCTCTAGGACCACACAAATAAGTGATCTAATAGCCACAATATCCTTTGGTGGTGTGAGAGAGCACAGCAAACCACAGTGGTCATACAGCTGTCTCTGACCACAGTAGAGCAAGCTCAAGACATATAATGCTGTGTGATGCTATGTTCTTTCCAGCTCAGCCACAACCCAGAAATTAAGGTAAGGAAATGACTACGCTTATAATACATAATGTATTTACATTTAATCTGGGACTTTGCTTTAAGGAAGGGGAGAAAGTTAGTGTGTGCTGAGAAAGGGACTTTATTCATGTGGTGGCCGCAAATTAATTCATTTGAAACAATGCAAATGCATCTAGTTCGAAAAACACTTCTGGCCTGGAGCATTTCCTGGCTTATTTTGACTCTTTAGGTTTTCATATAAATTCACTTTAATAAAACAATGGCTTTTCTAAATACAAAAAAAAGTGGAATGCATTTATGCTATTTTCTTGTATCAATCATCGTATTCACAAAATTATTGATTTTGCTGCTAAAAAGTAGGATCTGAAGAAAATAACAGTATTATTGCTAAGTAAAGATTTTTTTTCACCGATACCACTCCTGTGGTTTTTAACAGTAAATATGCATTTTTTTTTAAGAAATGCTTCTTTTTAGGGTAACTCCTGCTGCTATGAACAAGAAACAAACATGTGCATTGTTTTCTTTTTCACGCAAAGTATCAGCATGGTGTTTTAGAAAAATGTTTATTTGGCCTCACATAAAATGGTAGTACCACCTCTCATGTCATATCAAAAATGTGCAATTCACATACAAATATAAAACATAAAGAGGCTTGATTTTCCAAACCCCGCAAAGCTGTTTACTTACAGTTATTTTTAACTTAAGAAATTTGAAGTTAGTAATTATACAAGAAAAAAATATTTTGGGGACAATTCGTTTTTTTACTTACTCTGGAAACAAACAGAACACAGATTCACAATACTCCTCCTTTTCCCTTCCAACCATTAAATTCACCAAGAGCCAGTTAGGCTTTATACAACTTCAGATTATCATAAATTGCTACCATTGGCTGAGAAGAGGCTAGACCTCCATAATTAAGTGCATGGTGTCCCTGCGAAGCTCCAGATACAGTATTTTTTTCCTTTAAAATAATAGTCCAGCTGAGTAACTGTTTGGCAGTTGTCTGACACCCCCCTACTTACTGGAACGTCAGATCAAGTCCCTTGTGCCACCCTTGTGCAGGTGCGTGCTGCTCGGGAACTCCTGCTTTGCCATTCTGGGGGGGGGGGGGTAGTGTAGTCGCAGAAAACAGCTCCCCTGCATTAATCTTCCAGCGGCTTGGTGGTTGTGCTAATGTGCAGTAAGCAGCCACCAATGGACAGCTCTGCACACACCCATCCCTGTAAGGTTGCTGACGGCGGCACTGCTCTAGACTCTCCGTCCTGCCAGGTGCCCCATGGCCAAGGCTCCCACTGCCGGCGATAGCTTCATTGGCAGTCCCACAAACCATCAGACCAAAGACTGAAAAGCTTCCTGGACCAGACTATAACCCAAAGGTTGGTAGAGGCCCCCTTTGCAGTGTAAGTGGTGGAGGCCCTAAGGGGCATGCCCCTGCACCTACCTCATAATCCGGCCCTGCCTGTAAGCAAGGAGTTCTGACAGAGGATGCACCAGTCGTAAGTGCACAAGCAGGGACCCGGATTGGTGTGTTGGGCAGAAGCACCCCCAGACGCTCGCAAGGATAATAGCAACCATTTCTCCTGGAGAGCAGTAGTTGTGAAATGTTACTGGGAGCCCCTACCCTAAATTGCAGCCTTATGATGGGGCTAAGATATTAGAAGACCTGAAAGGCCAGAAAACCTAATTTTTGTGTGTGCTCCTGTGATATTGGACTGTTCACATTTAATATGATATGGGGGTAAGGAATGAGGCCAAATTGATTGCTCACATTTAAGGTCCATTTTAAATATTTAAACGGTTTCCAGTTTAGAAAATTGTACTTCTAAAGCATACTGTCGCTTAGACTTTATTCCTAATCAGCTGCTGCAGTGAGGACTACTATAAACAACAGTGCTTTTATAGATTCAGTTTAGGTTTTAACCCTTTCAGTGCCAGCCTACCTAGAGATGTTGCCACCCTCTGTTGCCAAAGTATTTTTTTCATTCATTTTATTTCGAGCTATATATGTTTAACTGCAATTTTAGATGTGTGTAATTTCTAACTGATTTAACTATGGGTGTTATGTATCAAACGTTCATTGAAATACCTGTATATGAAAATATATTTTCATTTTCTTTGTTACTTAACATTAGTGCTGTGTTTCGGATTTGAGATAAATTTAACCAGAATTTTATTGACGCAGTTTGGCTCAATCCAAACAGAATTTTAGCAATATTTAGGCGATATTCAGTCAGTTCTTTTATTTTAATTACTTAATTGTTTTTAAAGAATATTTCGAGAGAAGACTATTATCAAATATTAAGCCATTTGCCTGGTATGGGTAACAGTAGAAACATGTCACAGCACATACACAAGTAGTAAGCAGATGAAACAAACCATTCAATAAAAAGAAGTTGTTAAATGGTCTCTGTTCCTGTAGTTGTTTGCTGCACACCTGTCCCACACCCTGTAACATTACAACTCCAATAATGCTAATTCTTACAGCTGCCTACTACCACCTTTAAATTGCAATGATATTGTCCTATCAATTTGGTTGGTCCTACTGTAAGGAGATAATGGAAAAGGCAAGGAAAGTAAGAAAATAGGGTTTTAGTGAGCTTTAAAGTGGACCAACACCCAGGATTTTGACTATCCTGGGTTTTGGTCCACTTCGGTGGGGCACCCCGATCGGGGGTGCCCCTCTGTCTGAAACCCCCCCGAAAGCCCAGAAACACTCACCTCACCACGCTCCCACGTGACCGCTCCAGCCAATCACAGCGCTCAGAGCCGCTGTGGTATGCACGTCCAAGGCCGCTTGGACGCGCATAGCAGCTCAGCCGCTCTGAGCGCTGGAGGCCGCGTCTCGCGCTTCCCTCTAACAGGGAGCGCGCCTGCGCCGGCCATTCACAAACGGCCGGGCGGGTGCGCGCCCTGCTAGAGGGAAGCGCGAGACGCGGCCGCGGCTTGCGCATGCGCCGATGGAACAGGGCTGAGGTAAGGTTTGTGGGCCTCCTGGGGGGTTCCTCCCCACGGAACATCCCGATTTCGGATGCCCCGCGGGGAGCGATCTGATCGGTCTGGGAATCTTATAGATTCCCGGGCCGATCCCCCCTGGGTGTTGGTCCACTTTAAGGACATTTGTGCTGGCTTGAAGGGTTGTGGAAGGACATACCAGAGAAGTAGAGCATCACACATTACAAGTTATGAAGGCGAGAGTGGAAGGAGGTGATAAATGTTGAGGACAGGAGGAGGTCATGGGCAAAGGTTGTGTCTGGGCTGATATATATAAAAAAAAATCATATTAAATGTAATCTTACCCTTTATAGGCATTTAAAGAGGTGTTATTTTCCTCTAGTAACAAACAAATCTGGTTAGGAAACCTCATTTCAAAAGTTCTGCAAATTCATAAACATGACAGATGCCACCAACTAAATCCAGTATGTTACTTTTACATAGCTTATAGAGCCAGCTGTGAAAAAGACCCCCCACCAGAAGTGGGACATTCTCGCCCATTTATTATGTTATTTTGTTAACAGCATGAAAAATAATCTTAAGCCAAAAGAAGCAGATTGATAGGATACTTAGAGGAAAAATGCAAAATAGAGGTGAATTTAATTGTAAGTTGAAATTGTTTTAGTTTTTTTAATTCTTTAACCCCTTTAAATTTTGCTTCTGTGTTCCAAGCTTGCACATTGCAGTTCAACTCCAACTGAGGAAGTTTAGCAGCTTAATATATAAATGTACATTATAAAATGAGTAGTTGAATATTGTGAGTAAGTTGCTCAAGCAACAGGGGAGTAAAAGTGCCAAAATGGCACAAATCCATATTAAACCAAGACATGTTTGAACTGTCTTGTAGGTACAGAAAACGACTGTGTCACGGATGTGCAAGGTGTGACCAGCAAGTGATAGACACTGAGGCTGAACTGGTGAAACCGAATGGTGATTTATTGTGATAATGTGAAAACACAGCACAGCAAACAACTATATACAATAATCCCGCACCTACACCAATACCAACACAGCAAACACTCAATACTATATACAGAACACAACTCCAACACAATATAAACAAAATGCACAGTATATACAGACTCCACAGACAATGCTACCAAGTATCTGAAAGGCCAGAGAGAGGATGGATGGAAGAACCAGAGGTCAGGAAGGACAGAAGGTAGGGTAATGACAGAAGTAGGGCCGGAACAGAACTGCAGGCTGATCAGGACTGGAGAACAAGGCAACAGGTCTGTAATGCAGGAAGGCAATTAGATACTGGAGCCCTGATAATAAGTGGCTGCAGCTGAGCACTCACCCCGGAGGGAGTGTCTGAGAGGGTCACCTTCTGGTCAGACTGCACAGAAACACTGCAGCGAGTGAGGTGAAACAGTGCCACCAGAAGGTGGCTAGGGGTACTGCAGCCAGGGATCCAAACCTTTCCTGACAGTCTGACAGGGTGCACTGCTAGAGACAATTCCCCCAAAGCTTGGGTCAAACTATAGGGAATCAGCTTGTTGCCACATATCTCTGCATCCCTCAGTTTTGACAATAGATTTAATTGCAAATGTTCAGGTAAGTAAGATCTCAAATAAGAAATAAGGAACCATAGTTGAGATTTTAGGACAAGCCCTCATGTGCCTAGTAGATAACATAGCATAGTTCATAGGCTATAATAAGGGGGTCTGTAAGCAAAACAAAAAAGGCAGCAAGCAAGAGTGCGTAATTAACTGCACTAAAGCAACAGGCACAAAAGGTTTGATCAGTCCCATACAAAGTAAGGTCAGTGAACAGATTAATTATCAAGGGATTAAAGGGAAAGTCCACGCAATGGCAATATTAGGTCAACATGCAGCTCTCCTGATGCCCATCCCATGTGCCTCTTCTCCATTTCTCAGCGCAGGGTAGAAGCCATAGCAGGGCTCCAAAATGTGTCCCACCTTTCAATTTCATTCCTCCAGGACCACAAATAAAAGTTGTCTAAAATAAACTCTGTCTCTTGGATTTATCAGTGAGAGGAGGGTATGGCAAGCCACAGTGGTCCCACAGCTGTCTCTGGCCATAACAGAGCATACTCAGAGCAATTCTCAGAAAGCTGCACCATGATATGCTCTTGCCAACTTAACTACAGCTCCAAAATGAAGCAAAGAAATTGGTTTTGCTCAGATTACTTAAGATATTGACATTAGAGATGAGCGAACTTTTGAAAAATTCGATTCGGCCGATTCGCCGAATTTTCCCGAAAAATGTTTTTGGTCCGAATTTATTTGCGATGAATCGCTATTAAAAATGGCTATTTCTGGGCTTCCGAGAGCCTCCATAGGGTTAAAGAACGTTTTGCTTGGCAGTAACATGCATAGGAAGCATGCTGGGTTAGTGAAATAATATTGTAAAGAAGTATGACATGGAGATCAAAGGCGCCACTATTAGATTTGCTGTCGCAGAGCGGCACAATTAGAGAGCCTTGAGGTGGCATCAGCATGATGAGCCCATATATTGCCTGAAAAACACACCCTGAATTTGGCAGCAGCATAGAGAGCCAACATATTGCCTGAAAGACACATTGGAGTTGGCAGCAGCATTAGGAACCCATATATTGCCTGAAAGAGACACTGGAGTTGGCAGCAGCATAAGGAACCCATTGCCTGAAAGACACACCCTGGATTTGGCAGCAGCATTAGGAGTCCATATATTGCCTGAAAAACACATTGGAGTTGGCAGCAGCATTAGGAGCCCATGTGTTGCCTGAAAGACACACTCTGGACTTGGCAGCAGCATAGGGAGCCCATATATTGACTGAAAAAAACACACAGGAGTTGGCAGCAGCATTAGGAGCCCATATATTGCCTGAAAGACACACTCTTGAATTGGCAACAGCATAGGGAGCCCTTACATTGCCTGAAAAACACACCCTGGAATTGGCAGCAGCATAGGGAGCCCATATATTGCCTGAAAAACACACCCTGGAGTTGTCAGCAGCATAGGGAGCCCATATATTGCCTGAAAAACACACCCTGGAGTTGGCAGCAGCATTAGGAGCTCATATATTGCCTGAAAGACACACTCTGGACTTGGCAGCAGCATAGGAAGCCCATATGTTGCCTGAAAAACACACCCTGGAGTTGGCAGCAGCATAAGGAACCCATATATTGCCTGAAAGACACACAGTGGAGTTGGCAGCAGCATAGGGAGCCCATATATTGCCTGAAAAACACATTGGAGTTGGCAACAGTATTAGGAGCTCATATATTGCCTGAAAAACACACCCTGGAGTTGGCAGCAGCAGCAGCATTAGGAGCCAATATATTGCCTGAAAGACACATCCAGGAGTTGGCAGCAGCAGAAGGAGCACATATATTGCCTGAAAGACACACCCTGGAGTTGGCAGCAGCACCAGCAGCATTAGGAGCTCATATATTGCCTGAAAAACACACCCTGGAGTTGGCAGCAGCAGCATTAGGAGCCCATATATATCCTGAAATACACACCCAGGAGTTGGCAGCAGCAAGAAGGAGCTCATATATTGCCTGAAAGACACACCCTGGAGTTGGCAGCAGCAGCATTAGGAGCCCATATATTGCCTGAAAGACACACCCTGGAGTTGGCAGCAGCAGAAGGAGCTACCATGCATCAGCTACTCGCATGCATCAGCTATTGGTGGGTGGAAATCCTGGCTGATCCATGCCTGATTCATCTTCACAAAGGTGAGTCTCTCCACATTTTTCGTGGACAGACGAGTTCTCCTTGGCATTACTATGGCCCCCGCAGCACTAAAGACCCGCTCAGATGGCACACTACTGGCCGGGCAGGACAGCTTTCCCAGGGCAAACTCTGCCAGTTGCGGCCACAAGTCAAGTTTGGCTGCCCAGAAGTCCAGCGGATCCTCAAGGTGCGTTGGCATGGTCATTTCAAGGTATGACACGACCTGCTGGTTCAGGCCCTGCTCCAGGTCTTCCTGCTGCTCATGCGTAGCCTCACTATGCGGGTGCACAAAGCTACTCATTAGCAACTGAAGACTGAGGCTGTTGCTGATAGAGCTGCTACTCCTGCCACCCCCCCCGACGGCAGCCATGACAGTGGAAGGTGAGCGCAGAGATCCCCCCGAGTCAGACCTGCGAGAGTATGGACCATGGCGCAGATAGGCATCGGCCAACTGACTACGTAGAATGTCTTTGTAGTAGGTCAGTTTGTCCTCCCTCTCAGTGGGTGTAAAAAATGCCCCCATTTTGTGCCGGTAGCAAGGGTCCAATAAGGTGGAGAGCCAGAAGTCATCCTGCAGAAAAATGGAGACAATTCTGCGGTCACTACGCAAGCACGTGAGCATGCATCGTGCCATTTGTGCAAGTGACTCGGAGGGACTACCTGTCTCCATCTCCACTGCATACTGCCACGGTGTGTCTGGGTCCTCTGTCTCACCTCCCTCACAACCCTCTAACTCCACTGGCTGCTCCTGCTCCTCCTCTCCTGTCAGATGACTAGATAAACCGCCCATTTCGCCAAAATTAAACTGTGCTTCACTGTGCTCCTCCTCCTCCTCAGCTCCCACGGGGTTTATGAGGCCCTGAAATGTATGCGCCATGTCTCCAGTGCCCTGACCAGCCATGGTTTCCAACATGTGTTGTATTACATGAAGCAGCGGAATCACGTTGTTCATGCCGTAATCCTGGCGACTGACTAATAAAGTGTCTTCCTCAAAGGGCCAGAGCAAACGGCAGGTGTCACATATGAGCTGCCACTGGTTCACATTAAAGTTACACAGGGGTGTCCCTCTATCTGCTTGGATCATCAAGAAATCATTGATGGCTTTTCTCTGTTCATATAGTCGATCTAACATATGTAGGGTGGAATACAACGGGTGGAAACATCGCAAATCAGACTATTGGGTTGATTCAAAGAAACATGTAACAGCTTGGATTTGGGTCACGATCATCCTATTTTTCACGTCCGCTCGTGCGTTCGTATGAACTTGCGAGTGATTCTATAAGCAAATAAGTTTCTATCCTAAAATATACGTCCGTTCGTATGGCAGTTCGGGAATCAGACCTATGTCAGTTTCCATCCTGAATTTTCCGTTTCATTTCTCAGGTTGCAACATTGGTTTTGCCCTTTTTCCTTTTTTGTCTGGACGTAAATCCTTCTGATCTTGCGGCTCCGCACTACAAACTTACCTCATTAAAGTGCATTCTAAATATTTGGTCTTTTATTTTTCTTTATTTCATTCATTTTGTAGTAACCAACCATTAATGAATGCATTTGCATAAGTAAATCTTACTTTGTTTAATTTTTAGTTAACTTGCATTTTTTACTTGTGGATTTAATTTTAATATTTATGCTTCAAATGGTACAACTTTAAATTTTTAGTGTGGTTACCCACACCCTCTACATACAGATTGCTCTCAAATATTAAAAAACACCCAGCAACTTCTGCATGTTATGAGCCTAGAAACAGCCAAGATGGCGGCTCAGGTATTATCGGGCAGCCTGCAAACAGAAAGGGCCTTGTGACTGTGTTGCTCTGGATTCTTTGATTTCTGACCTTTCCGTGCCCCCAGCTCTGCTGTGTCTGTGCAAAATACAGCAGTAACCCACATCCTGCACTTTATCCCGCTCTCCTCTCCTCAGTAAGTGTGATGCATCTGACCAAAGATGTGCTTAAATAATTAAACAAAGCAAAGGTAAACAACTACACCAATAAATGCAATCAAAAAATATTATTCTAGTACATCAATTTAAAAATAAATAACAAAGGACATAAGTTTCTTTAATTAACGCAAATATATTGCCAAATAAAGGTTTACATGCAAAGGACTAATTAAGGTCCACATTAAAATGCTTTTATAAGCATACATGAATCAGGTATGCATTGCCATACAATTTATGGCCTCGGCCATGCTGATACATGCAGTTCATTGCAGACTCCTCCACATAGCCAAAAAACCTGTTCAAGAACAGCAATACGACTGCTAAAAGGTGTCGGCAGTGGCTTTCTTTTAAAACGTATTTAGAGGTTTGCAAACTGTTCTCTGAATCACACCGAAACACATCCAATTATCCTAAGTTTTACGTTTTCATCCTAAGTTTTAGGATTTGATCCTAAGTTTTACGTTTTCATCCTAAAATTTAGGAACGAACTTGCGATGATCGTAAGAGCATATACGCATTCGAACGTAGGCTCGTGCGAGTCGTAAATGGCCAAAAAAACAGGAAAAAATGACAAACACCCACCCAAACTTACGATTCTCGATACGAAATCAATTAACTTTTGCTCTTTGAATCGAGGGGTATGTTGGGGGATACCGTTCTGACGCTGTAGCTCAAGAAGGGTGTGCTTGGCGGTGTAGGAGTGGCTGAAGTGCATACAAAGTTTCCTTCCTGTTTTTAGGATGTCTTGCAGATGGGGGGGAAGACTTCAGAAAACACTTGACAACTAGGTTGAACACGTGTGCCATACAGGGCGCATGGCTCAGGCTTCCTTGTCGCAGCGCAGACAAGATGTTACTCCCATTGTCAGTCACCATGGTTCCCATTTCCAATTTTCGCGGAGTAAGCCATGTTTTGATTTCTTGATGTATGATTTTCAGGAGCTCCTCCCCTGTGTGACTCTTTTCGCCAAGGAAAACCATGTGAAGCACAGCGTGACATCGCCGTGCCCTGCACAAATGGTAGGCTGAAGGGGCATTGAGAATTGACCGCACAGTGGAGGCTGAGGAGACGGCGGAGGATGAGGAGTCACACACAGTGACAGGCAAAACGACCTGGGAGCGTGGAGGCCAAAGCGGTGTGACCTGTCCAAGTTGCTGTGCAGGAACCACATTCACCCAGTGGGCCGTAAAGGACATGTATTGTCCCTGTCCGTAGTTACAGCTCCAGTTGTCAGCGCTGCCGTGCACTTTGGTGCACACCGACAGGCTCAAGGACTGGCCCACCTTCTGCTCAACAAACTTGTGCAGGGACTTTCATTAACTACCACAGCCAGTTTGATGCACAGTGCCAGCTTGGCACACAGAGCTAAGAGCTGGGGGCAGAGGAGAGGGGGCAGATAAGGGGAGGATGAGACGGGGAGGAGGAAGGCAGACACTGGGCACATGCACCCACAAGTAAAGACAGTGTAGAAGTGGCACCGGGAGCCTGGAACCCTGATGTCAGCTCCAGCCCTCTCTTGTACTGCACTGCTCTGCATTTGGGGTACAAGACTCCACTTCCCTGACTTTAACCAGCTCTTGATGTTGCCATTTTTGGTGCTGCGGCCCACCTTACAGGACGCTGCGACCCAAAGGTTGGGAACCCCTGCTTTACATGATTTGAATGGCTGTGTGATCAGTGGAGGGGGTGTAATGCATAAATTATATCTTCCACATAGGTGGGGGAAGCACTGTTTTGTTATAATTGCTGTGTCAACTATCACTGTTTTATTATACACAGCTTCCTCTCACCTTCCAATAAATCATAGCATTAAAAGCATAAGTTACAAATCATATTCTCGTTTATTATTTTTTATCCCATTTGCCTCCTGGAGACATATACTCAAACCAAGGCCTGTATGTGGGCGACAATGCAGAGAAAAGGACAGTTTCGTCATCAAAAGTATCAGCAAGAGGCTCGGTTCATGGGTTCAAGTGCCCCTTGACGACCTGCTGGTGGCTTTGTCCTGTCTGGATATTTGAACTGAGTCTATATCAGCTCTGCTGGCTTCTACCTCCAGGGAAATTGGTTACCCCTGAAGCTAATTATTGATCCTTAGAGAGGAACAAGACTTGGATTTTGTTCCCTTTCCATGGGCAACATTTGGGATGCCCCACTGTGTGAAAGCCCCCAGATCCCCCATAGAAACTCCCCTTTCCCCAGTCCTATGGTGCATGCGCAGGCTCTTATCCAATCAGAGCCACATCCCCAGACGAGGAGCTCTCCCATCCCCAGCCTTCGTGAATGGCTGGGGATGGGAGAGTGCCACATCCCAGAGATGCTGAGGATGCGGCCACCAATATTTACATCAGTGAGGGAGCCAGGAAGAAGCTGAGTTTGGGGGTTCATATTGTGGGACATCCTGATTACATGCTCGACTCAGTGTATATCTCTGAGCACTAATTACTTCACCGCTGCATAAATATGGAAATCTGCAAAACCTGGCATGTTGGCAGCCCTTGAGGAGCATGGTTGAGCACACCTGTATTGCAAAATAAATCCAGCATTTCTCCACATCATGTTGTATAGCCTGTTCAATCTGCGACAGTAAAGACATTCTGTTCAAAGTTTTTAAATAACAGATTCAGTGTTGATCTTGGACTTCTCAACCTTCTGAAGATTGCAGGCCACTTTCACGGTTTGGTAACTGGTCGCTGCCCACATTAAATGGTTTTGAATATTATATTTTGCCTATCATAACTACCTAAGACTTTATTTAACAACCATCTGTAAGTCCCAGTTATACACGCCCACCTTCAGTCAAGTTACAACCTCCGAATACAAAGAGACAAAATCCAAACAGGTGCAGTGCAACCCTAGCTTTCGCTATGATGGGTAATTTCATGCTGGGATAGTACTGACTATATGTTTCCATATCAGGACTAAAGGCCAAGGTCAGCTCACTAACCTTAACCCCTGGCTATCCCAGGCGCACTGCTGCCCTGTGATGATCAGCACAGCGCTGCCATAGTGTATATTAGGGAGTATGCACCAGTAAAGTGATACATAAGATGCACAGGATTACCGAGATTCTGAAGCACAACCAAGGATCACAGAACAGCTGATTCCCCAGGACAAGTATGACAGTCAAGAAAACATGCAATCCTTATGTAAAATAGCCCCCTCATATCCCCCACAAACCAATCCCAAACACACTTAAATTGCACATCCCTACTAACTCTTACCACGACCCCTGCAGAAAAACACTTGCACACATGCACATACATGATCCTGACTTATGCTATCATCATAAACGTTTAACCTCCTTAACAGTCCATGTAACAATTTTCAAAAACCTCCAGAAAAATATCACTAGTCTTCCTTCATTAGCACAGACAGATACACGCACAGAGGTAAACATCTAGATGTATTTGAAAAATAGCATGAGTGATTTTTCAGGAGCAGACAGCAGTAAGGGTCTGCTAGAACTGTGATCTCATTTACTCATTGCCTGAGCATGGCTCCAGGAAAACTGCAAAGGGGTTTAAAGAGCTTCTGTAAACTCCTATGTCCTTCCATGGCACCACCCTATTTCCACATGCATATGTAACATGCCAGCAAAACACATGCTGATTAGACCTTAGACCTGATGATTATACAATATAGGTCTCTTATTCCCATCATATCCTCCTGTTTAGATTTTCTGCTACCTCATATCCTTGCTGGGCCATTTTCAACTGCCCTTACACCCCCATTCTATGTACCCCTGCTACTATCCTCACAGCAGGCCAGGGGCCACATCAGATGGCTCTGAGCGCCATATGTGGCCCCCAGACCACAGGTTTAGCATGTCCATCCTATATCCTGGCGACCTTTGCTATGGACTTGGATTACCTTTTGCATGCTTTCTGCCAGTGACCCTTTGCTACTTACCTTTGGTTGCCAATTTAAAGAATTCTGTCTGGTGTTGCTGGTAGCCCAACTCTGAACTTGTGCTTTGCCACTTATTTACTTTCATTAGTTGGAGCTACAGAACGGCGGTGCACTACGTATTACTACTTTTACACATCATAGTAGAAGATCACTTAGTTGTTAGATTTTAAAGTGATGTCTTACTTCATAAAACGTTGCAGCATAGGTACAATTGTTAAATTATGGCTGACAAGAATACTGATATCAGCAAGAATTACACCACTGATATCAAAATCCAAAGCATACTATACTTCAAAAGTAAAGTTATCTAAGAGTAATTTGCACTTGAGAGAAGGCACATGAAGGACTTCTGTCAATACTGAGACCCAATTGTATTCCAATCATATATGTTTGATATTCTTCAGTAGAAATTCTGGCACACTGCTCATTTGCATGAAGCTATCCTCAAATGTCAGAAGTGAGATATTACAAAAACTATTCACTTTGATTAGCATGTTCAAGATTTTTGTTCGTCCTTAAACAAAGACACCAGACAGAATTTTATACCTCAAAAATGCAAATGGGTTTTTCCAACAAAAGGAAGCGAATAAAGGATTACAGAACCCAAGACTAATTATATACAAAACAAAAGATGAAAACGAAATAAACTACCTTTAGTAAGTTCTTATTATCATGAAAATGTTTGCAGTTGGTATATTAATCTGCAAGTTAATTTGAATATTTAAAATAGATGTGACTATATTTAATTGTTTATCAAATTATTGCTTGCATTATCTCTCAGGAAACAATGCAAATAGATTGAATGTGAATGCAAATTTTGAGTGAGGTTATTATTATTATTTTTATTAGTATTTATTTATAGAGCACCATCATCTTCTGTAGTGCTGTACAAAGTAGCGATTACATACGGGGAAGAACACACAGTACATTGACTATAACATATGCAGAGGCACAGAGTCTCACAATGAAAATTCGGAATACAAGATACAATAGAAGAGAAAGCTCTGTCATTGCAAGCTTACAGTCTAAAGGAGAGGGGGGAGGGGAAGGAAGGGGAAGGATCAATAACAGTCAGTATTTGTCCTTTAGAGACTTCCTTAAGCATGGTTGTGTTCTTGTCTGAATATGTGGGCTTTGAGGGTACCTTTGAATGCATAGAAGGTTGGGGAGTGGTGGATTGGGTGGGGTAGAGCATTCCAGAAGATTGAAGTGACTCATGAGAAGTCCTGGTGGCGAGCATGAGAGGGAGTGACCAGGGTGGAGGACACGAGTAGTTCAGTGGCAGAGTGGTGGCTGTGTCTAGGTTGATATTGTTGGATTAGAGATTAGATGGAATGTAGGGAGGGGCATGGCTGGAGAGAGCTTTGTAGGTAAGAGTTAGAGTTTTAAACAGTGTTTGATGTGGGACTGGCAGCCATTCTTTTAGTTGGTAAACCACAAAGAAGGATGTTGCAGTAGTCCAATTAGAATATGATCAGGGAATGCACAATCATTCAGGTGAGAGGAGGGGATGGATGTGGGAGATAGAGATGACAGGAGGTGGCTAGAGAGTGCATATGAGGTTTAAATGAGAATGCAGAGTCCAGAATGATTTCTAGGCACCCAGCTTGTGGAGCTGCAGCTACTATATAATTGTTAAAAGAGATAGATGTGTTAGAGAGGGGAGGAAAGTTAGATCATGGGAAAAAGACCAGTTCTGTCTTGTCCATGTTTAGCTTCAGGGAACAAAATTGGGAGGCGAGATAGGAGGGAGGAGAGATTGGGGCCATAGCCGTATATTTGAGTGCCATCTGCATAGAAGTGGCATTGAAAGCCTAATGAAGTTAAGAGTTTGCCAAGTCTATAGGTGTACAATGAGAAAGTAGGGGACCTATGACAGAAGCTTGTGGCACATTGAGAGAAAGAAGAAACAGTGATGGAGTAGGACACACTACAAGATCTGTCAGAGAATAAGAAGGTGAGCCAAGAAAGTGTAAGGCCTTGAACGCCAAGATAGGAGAAAAAATCATGAAGCAGAGAATGGTCAACAGTGTCAAAGGCTACACGTTGCACTGTCCTAAACTTTAATTTAAAAGATCCTGTAGTTCCTAAGTTATCTTTAAAAGTATTAGAGCATTGGAGATTCATTGAAAAAATAAAGAGTGTGTGTCTCAACAGCGATGTTATGTAAGCACACTGTGATGAGTGTGAGATAACAGAGGGTGGTGGGGTTTCAGAGTTACAGGGAGAGGCAGCCAATCAGGGCATCTGGGCAGGGAGTGGGGGTGTTTCCATTCTTGGTCCACCAAAGGCTGATTGATGGACCAGATCAGCCGGATGGGGACTGAAAGCTGAACGAGGAAGTGATTTTCTTCAATAATGAGACAGACAAAAGAAGGAAGCACTTAAGCCACTGAATGAATGGTAAGCTACTGATGTTCATTTTTTAACTTTTGACTTGTCAATCACTTTAAGGCTAGCGTGATGGATGGAGACTGTTGAGGAATAAGGTGGGATAGAATAGAATCAAGGGAGCAAGTAGTCAGATGGCCCCTAGAAATGAGAGAGGCTTGTCCGAGTTCAGTTATTGGATTGAAGTAAGTTAGAGAGTAAGGCAGGGGGTCATTTGGGTTGAAGGAGCAGTGTTCAGCTAGAAGGATGGCCACAAACCCACCCTGTTTGTTGCTGGCTAGGATTGTGGCTTAAAGGTTAAAAAGTTAGAGAGAAACAGATCATGGATGTAGGCTAGTTTGTTGCGCACTGAGCATACATACCACAGAGTGCAGGTAGCAATGGCAGGGAGATGCGGGGGAGAGTGAGTTTTATTAGGTTCGATGCAGGAGGAGAGAGGTGAGGAGGATGGTCCTGGGTTAGATGATATGTCACCATCAGTAAGTAAATAGAAGAAGGCTGTGAGTTTTGAAGGTGGCATAGTGTCTTTTGTTCTTGGATATTAGTATAGAGGGGGTGAGTGGTTTTACCAGTGAGATGAGTTCATGAGCGGAGAGAAATGAGGATAATAGCTGTGTGACTAGGATTCTGAGAGTGAGAGGAAAGCAGTATGATGAGGAAGCAGGAAGCAGGTAATCACTGCAGGTGTTACTGGGATACTCAGACAAGCAGAGTCTAGTGCAGGTTCCATTCAGTTCACTTCAGGTTGAATTCAGGTTCAACTCATTGTAGACGTAGGGCCTTATTCATGAAAGGATAGCGGCAGGTAGTGCCTTGTAAGCGGCAGGTAGCATCAGATAGCGGCAGGTGAACGCCGGACACGGCACGCAATTACCCATTTATGAAGGCGATTCTGGTGAGCGACTGGAACAACGCCATGTAGCGTCCGATTCATCATAATCCCAGGCTCAGCGTATGTAATTCCATATGTTTTCGCTTTGTTACTAGTGGATACATTGTCAAAAACAGACTTTAATCACACAGCTTCTGGCGCTGTGAGCTACATCGACCCGATTTTTGAGCGCTGGAACTGTTTGAGGCTGTTTTTTTGATGAATGTGGTGTGAGTCAGTCGCACTGAGCTGTCGTACCATTCGCTCCCATACAGCGTAGTACTGCGAATCACATAACGTATTCAACAATGCCGGCCAGTGACTGAGCCTGCCAGAAAGACTTTGAAAGGATTCTGGGCATATCAGCCACACTATCTTAATATAAACGGATTCTGAGTACCATTGATTACCTCATACTAAGCAGCTGTGGGTGGGATGGGGTGGGAGTCTGGTCAGTCATAAAGGTTTGATCTAGATGGTCAAAAAGGGCAGATTAGGTACTAAAACACCAAGTGGAATTTAACCAAGTGGGATTTTTATCTATATAATATTATATAGTGTTGCTTGTAAATATTCAGTAAACTAGGCACTATACAATAATGAGATGTTCTAGCAAAATTTATTTTTTTTTGTATCACACAATAGGAGTAATAAAACATTACTATCTTAGGAGATCCTTATCTTTGTTGGAAGGAAGGGGAGTATATTATTTTGCTACTACATGATCACTGCTACCACATATTGGTCATGTTGCAAATAAATTAATTGGGGGTCATGCTAAAGATTTAACGAAGCAGTTTCAAACCAGGGTGCACATTTTTAAGCTTTTTAATTTTAGCACAAAAAAGTGCAATCAAAAGTATTTGTTCTGATTTTTCCTAAAAAAAATCACCTGCATAGATGATAAGGCATTTTAACAGGTGAGGTACAGTAAATCATTTTTCCAATGAGGTAGAAATATTTTCTTTTCATTTGGAAACAACAGCACACTATGGGGTATGCAAAAAAATAAAAAAAAAACTAGTATAGTTAAAGTGCTGTTTTCAAAGTTACCACATTGAGTAAATGATGTACCTCACCTGTAGAAATGCCCGATCACATGCAGATTTTATTAGGACAAATTAGAACAAATATTTATATTGCACTTTTTTTTTTTTTATTAAATACCTCACAGAGATACAGGTGGAAATTCACTTGATTTAAGTCTTTAGCATGATACCCACTGCAACAGAGAATGAATAGGTTAAGTAGATAGTTGAACACTATAGCACGTCAGCTGGCATTTTCACTACATAGAATTTACCATATATCTATGGGTGTACTTAGGAGCACAGTCAGAAAGTACAGTGTAAAGACCATCGGGAAACTCTAAAGGAACATACAGTGCTACTTGAAGGTTTTTGAACCCTTCTATATTTTTGCATGACATTGACCCAAATAATACCTAATATTATATATATCAGATTTTTTACACAAGTGTAAAAAGTAGATTAAAAAGTGGGGTGGGGACAAATCAAACAATTTTGAGTCTGATTTTGAAGTTTGTCTTTCTTAACCATTTTGCATAATTTTTTTGGCATTCACATATGCCTTGACATGGCCGCTCCTTTTTTTTTTGACAGCATGTTAGCTTTTCATAATTAAATTGGTGCTGCTATTCAAAACTGTTCTCAAAGAGGAACAATGGTCAGAAATGCCTGTTGTTCCTCTTTAACCCTTTAACTGCCAGCCTACCTAGAGTTTTTGTCACCCTCATTTGAAAGACCATTTTCTCTTTTTGTGCTACACATGTTCTACTGTGATTTTTGAAGGGAGTCCAGGAAAATTATGAATGATTTTTTTCAGGCTTTAAATTAAAATGTCTTGTTTGTCATTTTTAAGTGTATTTTCAATATTTTGGGGTGAAATATGTTTTTTACAATTTGTAGTGTTTTTTTGTAGGTACTGTCAAGGGAAGAGTTGCCAAACACCCCAAAGTATTATTATTTTACTTGAAATTTTCAGCTCTGCAGACCAAGTGTGGGGGGGGGGGGCTCTTCTCCCCCCACACTTTGGGGGGGCAGGTAATGGGGGGCTCGAGGTTAATGGCAAGTCACTCACTAGCCGAAGGTGACTTGCCATCCCCCTAAGCATTGCGAACTGGTATAGGGATCTCATGTAGTATGTTTAACCCTCTAACTTTTATGGATGTGTTTTCCTTCACCCTGTGAACCAACACCCCACACCCTGCAGGAGCTGACCCTACTAATGGAGAGACATTTTGGATGTTTTGCAAGTTCTTTCTATTTCACTAGAATAGTTAATGCTATTTCTATTTATTAAACTTAGATAAACGCATTGGTGTGAAAATCAAGAAAAAAGAGTGATTTTTAACAATTTGTTAAAGAAGTGTGCGCTATGAAGAATGCTCAAGTCATAAATTCATTTCTATCCGGAGTACACATTGCTGCTAACTGATGCGCACTTGTGACAGGCTCGAGGGGAGGGGCATCCAGATGGCTGGAGCCCCCCACGCATCCATTCCTGCAAACCCATGGAATACTTATCTTCATCTCGATCCTCAGCCAAAAAGCCGCCCGTGATTGGCCATCAGCGTTCACATGGTTTGGGGTTCCCTTTCACAGCTTTCCCAGGTTGGGCAGCTTGAAACCACAGCAACCTATAGGCTATGCAAAAAAATGGTGTACCTCACTTTTACAATCGCAGGTACAAGTGATAGTTTGGGGAGAAACTAGAACAAAAACGTTTTATTGACATTTTTATGTGTTAAAGTATAAAATCTTACTCAGATGTAAGTTTCAATTTACACCCAAGGTAAACTTGCATCATCAAATATTGACCCCTATTCAATGATAATCGGGTTTGAGTAGGTGACCTGTTTTATTTAAAGAACAGACATGTTGATGTTCATCTGACTGGAAACAGTTAAAAAACTATATCCAAAGGGTATGGACTCCACCAGTATATAAGGGTTGATTCAGCACTGTATTATTTTTTGCTAAGGTTTTTTGTGAGCAAACACTTTTTCTCATGATTGTTTTCCTTGGAGCAATTTAGCATCATATATTAGCTGTGAAAATTAAAAAAAAAAATTAAAAAATGCACAGTTAAATATGGTGCTGGATTACACCAAGGAAAACAATCATGAGAAAAAGCATTTCCCCACAAAAAAAGTGAGTAAAAAATATACTGAACATGCTGAATCATCCCTCTTAGACTCGATTCAACACTGTGTGTGGAAAAGTCACATTGGTGTGAGAAGAAACACGCAGCTCATAAAAACTCCCCAACTTGCGCGGTTCAAGATACCTGTGCACCAAGAGATGATGCACAAGTATTCTCGCAGTTCTCAAGATTTTTTACTTTTCATCTCAGATCAAGTGCAAGATGTCCTTGAGTAGGCAAGTGAGCGCAGACAAAAACCTGTGTTTCTTCTACCGTACCTAAGCCCTAAGTCAGATAATGGATCAAAGGCTGATGTGCTGTTGTGAACTTTCTCCAGCATTGCTGACATTCTCAACAGGAAAGTTAGTGCTCCTTTCCCAGATTGTTTCTCCAGTCACTTTTCATATCCTTCTGTAGCATGTATTCCTGCAGTGCTTACATACTCTTACATGCCTCTCTTCTAGCGCTTGTTTAGTCCAGCTCTGTGCCTTGCAGTTCGTTAGCGTTCTATGCATACACCCTGCTGTGCTTCAGCATATATCAATGTCTTGCTCCACTTTCCCTATGTATTGTGATCAACCGGCTGGATACCACAAGCGTTGAATGGAGACAATGCCGATATAAACGCAAGCTGTCACAAGCTTGTCACAGGGCATGTCATGGTGGTCAAAACGGCTCATGTTGCAAATGGTAATCCAATTATAGCCAAAATACATTGTGGCCCACAATCCACACTTACCTTGGGCTCGGGAGGAGATACAGGGGAACTTCACTAGGACAGATGGTCATAACTACTATATACACTTCTGTGAACTAAAAAACATAAGGCTATTGAATGTAAGATATACTATATATGTGACTACAAAATCTAACACCAAAATAGTACTTCTACATTGTATATACTAACATTATATGAGATAAGACTGGGTCATTGGTCAAAGCTAAATTTAGTAAATTCTATTATATATGTTGGGGAAATACAGGTAAGTTAACAAACATAAATAAAATCATGCAGAACCAGATTAAGGCAAAATGTAAGACTGATATTCAGTCAGTCATGGCATTTACATATATCCAGCATGTACATTGACCAAAGTTAGCCACATGAATATATGTAAATGTGTGTAAGTGTATGGGTCCCTCTGCCACATATACCAACTACCACACTCCATGGAGTAGCGTAAGGTCAAATACTGACCAAAATGTGCAAAGAAGAACACTGAAGAGAGGGTAAGGAAGGGACAGAGGGGACAGGGGGGTTACAGTATTGTACTGCTAAGTCCAGCATGTCAAATAGCTCTACAGTCGATGACATGTGTAGATCATAAGTTGTTGACACAAACGGTCTTGTTGTTCACTCCAAAGATCCCCCTCCACAAAGGTCGGGAGTGTCCATGTTGATGGCAAAGCTATCTCCAGAGTAGTGGGAGCAAGATGTAATATAGGGCTCTGCTTCTTCCTGTCAGGGGTTGTCCCGCAGCTGCCAGCCTCCTTCCATGTATACGGCCAATATGATTATGCAGGGTTTGTTGTCACAACCACCTGATTCCAAACTCGGCTGTTCTTTTATTGGACACCAATTGTCCAATAGCCACTCCATCCAGGGATCCCTCACTTGCACTTTTTAGCACTTGCACTTTTTTGCACTCAGCACTTTAGTCCCTATAGGCTATTGCCTTGCACTGACTTTTATCTGGCCTCTTTGCTGTATATAATCTTGTAGTATGCACTTTCCTCTACTTCCTTATGCACTGTACACATATCATGGGCACAGCTCTTAGGCGAAACTCCTGGGCATAAATAGACATGTATATGTATTTTGTGTGTTATATTATAGATTCAATCTAGCATCTAATTGTTTTCATATTATTATTCTATATTTGAGTAGTCCGCAACACTCCAGCCCCAGCAAACATGTTTTTAAGGTATGCTCTGGCTAGTATTAAATGAAGATTTTTGATAGATGTAATCACTAATAGTTTGGTAGTTCTGTTGAGCGGCTGAACTTTATACATTTGCTTTCTTCAGAGCTGTTTTTTTTCTCTCAAGTTTTTTTAGGGTGAATGAAAAATATGTTATTAGACTTTTCATGCAGCACAACCTGTGTTTTTTTGGAGTATTGGCCTACCGGAGTGTGTAGGAGCTGTTATCGACTATGCACCCAACACACAATCCTCTTTAGCGGCCTCCATGGGTGATGGTGGTGGTGCTGCTTCAGAGGAGGAGTAAGAGGGCATTGGCACAGTTCGGGGCTGCCACCTTACACCCACACCCTGTCTTTTTGGCACCACTGGTCAGACCCCTCGCCCCTGGGTGCGATTGATCAGCAGCCGCCAGAACTCCCCAGCTACAAAAGAAAATATAAAATTGTCAAACATGTTACTCATTACACTGATAGCTCACCTTCTCTGTTGTACATCCACTTACCTAGGACGTTCTGGCTGTAGAACCTCCACACACAGGGCCACTTTCGCCGTTTTAGGTCCAACCAGTGCTGCATGATTTGAGAAAAGGTTTAAGGTGACGTCCCCTCGCCACTTACATGGGCTGCCACTTCCTGTGCCAACATCCTGTTTTCAGGTGTGTTGGGCTTGAAGTCATGATCCAAACAAACAACAAACAGATGTGCATTGTTAACTTATGTCCTTTGTTTCCTATAGCTCCACATGCACGTCCCTTCCCCTTTAAGTGCATTTCTGGGACACTGCAACCACCCAAGCCTCCTATATGCTAGTGTATGCCAGTGCTAACGAATCCAGCTCTCCCATCCCATAATAGTAGTGGATTGCAAGCGCAGATGCATTTAGGCCAAAAGGCACGGCTACCTCTTCAATCCATGACTACAGTTGGATAGGGCTCTCTGCAACAAGGGGAAGCCAGCTCTTCCACACCATAATAGTAGCAGATTGCATAGAAATGTCAAACCTAAATCCCTTAGGCACCCCTGTGTCACATACAAACATGCCAGAATGGTCCATGTGACAGTTGCAGCAAAGTACTGTGGCCCTGTAATGTGGTTCGGTGGAATCTCAGCCCCAGACAAGTTGAGGGGTGAACATCCAGAGGGCTGTTTTTACAGGCAAAACTGGACAACTCATTAAAGCCACCCTTTGAAACTAGCTTGCAAACTGGTGGAGGACTCCCCAAAACAATTTACCTTGACTTTCCAGCAACACCCCAGCCAGCAGCACCTCGGCCAGAAGACCCACCACCTGCAGCCACAGCTGGCCCCTCTGGCTTGGTTACCACTGAGACAACATCAAGGCCGGGCCCACCCACCAGCCAGCCACCAAGGGAGCAAAGTCCAGACAGTGATGAGGTAAAAGAGTGAGCTTTAAAGGCAAAGAGCAAAGGGCAGGGTGCAGGGAGAATGATAAAATTGACCTTGCTCCACACAAGCAGCACCTCTCGTGCATGAAATTAATAGGCTGAACGAAAGGCAGGGACTCTGAACATCTGGATGGGACCCCGAATATCTTCTGGACACCTCCACCTGCTGCTTACACCACCGCCACTGGCCATCACCAGCAGATGGAGACGCTGGTTGGTGCTCTGGTGGAGGCCAACCAGGTTGTCCCTCAAAGGCTGGAGAGGCTTGAGGCACAGTAAGCTGCAAACAGCCACAGCCAGGCTACACCCCCCTAACCTGCCATGCTGGACTTTGCGTTGAGGGGGTTCCAAGGGACAGGAACATTTTTATGTATCAATTTTCTTTTGACCTGCATCCACAGTTGTGCATAATCCAACAATTTGTAAGCATCAACATGTAATTAGAGAATAAATTAGAAAAAATAAATTTGTTATGTATGTTATTTAATCATACCCAGACAAGGCAAGGGATATAGGGATATAAAAATGGATATAATTGTAGAAAAACAAAAACAAATTTATGAAAAAGTGGATTCCACCAAATGTTAGCAAACTGTTGGCCCACACGGCTCTGGATGCCAACATACCAGTCAGTTCGTGCCTCTCAAACCAGAATGCCTCAATATAAATTCATCATGGGAGGAGCCAAGGAAGCCGGCCATAAAGCTGAAAAAACAAAGATCTGGGCCCATGATACATTGTACAAATGAACAGCAAAATAAAAAGTAAAACAAGGGCCAAATGGGGCATGGGGAAGCTGTTTGGGGAGAGGAGAAGCTAGGTTAGGCTCAAGAGAGGAGAGTGGGCTACAAGGAGGAGCTTTGTGGACCTAAACATACTGAAGCATATATTTCTGGGCAGATAGGGTAAACAGAGTCACATGCATACAAACAATGGCACTCATGACACTTGGCATTTTTGCAATGTTGAAAAAACCCAACCTCACTGTGTTCCAGGTTTCCATGCTGTCAGGGAAAGAGATGTATTTCTCCTGCAGGGCAGCCATGCCATAGAGAAATTTTTTGAGGGTGTGGCTAAGCAAAGGCTGGGACATGCCAACTGACAGTGCCCCTAGCCTCTGGAAGGAGCCATTCGCTAAAAATTGGAGGCAGCCAACCAATTTGGTCATACCTCCAATTGCATGCCCCTTTCTTGTGGTGGGGCAAATCATGGCTGCAACTCTGAGTAAAGCTTCTCAAGAGACAAACGGCTCAGTCAGGTCATTTGGAACACCTGCTGATCGTCATCTGTACCTGGACTAAACAATTAGCCTCCAGGGTCATCACAGGGGATAGGGCAGCCACCTCAGCATTTGGCCAGAGCTGTATGCAACTTCTGGGCAACCAGGGGTACATGTTCTGTCACTCTACAACTACACACATAATAAATGACAACCAAATTTCCACTCCCTTTCTATTTGGCATGGAAGTGAGTGTGGGTAGTGAATACCATGTATGTTTGCAGATGTGTGTGTCTGCATATATGTGCCATGTACACATTTTCATGTGCTTCAAATTACTTTGTGAAACCCAATTTGGCAGGGCTCAGGCATATAAAACATGTGTGTGTCTTGGGTCCAGTTGTGGCAGGATTGTTGAGCGAGTCCAGCTGAAATCTACAATGCTGAAAGCTCAAAGCAAGATAAAACTGAAAACAAGAATACTCTTACATCAGTGCCAAATAAGGTCAACAACCTTAAAGAAAGGACCACTGGGTGGTCAGCTAAGCTATTTAGAACAATGAAACTCATAAACATTAACTTGCACTGGTGTGGGAAATGTTACAGAAACTAGGAGATGCAGGGTGCATATCACGCTACAAGGCACACTACTACTGCTCTATGCTTGGAAAAAAAATTGCACAAACATCCATGAAACAATGGTCATGTCTAACAACCAATATGGCTTTGTGTACATTCCAGCAGCTTGCAAACACATATGCAGATAGTGCTTAGAAAGCTGAACTAGGGGCAAGCCCTGCAGAGACTCTCAATTGCAATACACAAACATGTGGCAAGGGGGCCAGCAAACATCAGGCCCTAGCACATAGCATAACAAGGCAGACATGGCACTGTTCTGACAATGGGTAAGTTGGTAAAACTTACCTAGAAGCCATCCATCAGATCAGCCAAATCTCTCTCTCTGTCGCCTCACATACAAGCCTAAATTGCGCAGGATATGGGAGTCATGGCATGACACAGGAAATCCGGCAAAACCACAGTCAAAAAGTGCATATCCTGACCCGCCACACGACCACAGTCCACCTTTGTGATAGCCATGTGTGTGAAGTACCAAAATAGTCACATGTTTGCCCTCAATCAAGATGATTGATTGCTGTGCACATGAATGTATGGCAAGAAAGGTGGAATTAATTGCATGTTTGAGCCTACCCAAGAACAGTGCCTCAGGCTGTACATACAACGCACAATGAGGCTGCTCACATGGGATGGAGTGGTGCTGGTGAGGTAAGAATTAATTAAAATTAGGGCCAGTCTCAGGGGGCCTACCACCAGTAATTGGGATTCGTGGGCTGTGTGTGGTGGGTTTTTATCCACTTTAATGGTTGGGGGGCTATTTTGGGGGGACACACTATTCATTTTGCTAGATTGCACTGTGAAAGCTAGGTACATCTCTGTGGAAGACAACAGCAATGTAGAGACCTAGTTATTGCACATTTACACATGGACAGCAAAAGACAATGGGCTGGACGAAGTCGACACAGATAGTAGTATAGTAAAACAATAAAATAGCCACAACCGCTGGGGCACAGCAGCAAATAAAGGACTCAGCAATTACACAGTTATGGACAATATAAAGGCACCCAGATTCAGCAGAATAATATTAGTGAGAGTCAAATACATTTACTCACCAGTACTTATATTCCTCAGACATGGGGAATCAGTAAAACAGTAAATCAGTAAAGGGAATCAGTAAAACATGGGTGCAATCAATGGAGGAGGGAAAGCAAACATATGGTGAATAAGTGCTTCATGCCCCTATGAAACATTTTCAATCTGCGGCACAGCGAAGGCTGCTACTGCAAAGGAGCACAACCTCTGGAAACAGCTATTCCCCAGAAACTGCAGGCAGCAGTCGGCAGGCAGCTCTGAATGCAGTTCATTAAGGGCAGAATGGCTCAGCCGGATTATTTCAAAAATTGCCTACTCACTCAAGTTGTCCACATCCAGGCGCTTACAAAAGAATTTGGGCCTCACGAGCAAAGGTAAGCATGATGGTCCATTGCAAATTCTCCAACTCTGAAAGATAATCTACAAAAGGCTTCATCCTTGCTAAAAGTAGCACAAACTTGCTCCCAAACAACCACTTTTGCCAGAAAAATGCCTTTTATTCCTGGGCACATGGGTGAATTTGAATCAAGTGCACCCACTAAACAGCGAGAACTCCCACGTGCGTGTGAGAATTTGCACACACGAGAGGAATAATGTGAGAATTCTTGCGCAAAAATAACTTGCTGCCAAAAAAAGACAGATGAATCAAGGGGAGCACGCAAGTGAGAAAGGGGCATACTTGCACTTAAAGCACTGAATTGAGCTAATTGTGTCCTATAAGTGAGGGGATGCAAGCCCCTGCAAGAGGGGATGCAAAAATGAAAAACTGGACTCACCTGATCTGCTCTAAGTCGCCTTTCCCATGCATTTGGCAGCTACCCTGCTCATATAGCAATAGCCAGAAGTCTTCTTTAACTCACGTGTCACCATTCTCTTAATTTGGGCGCCTGCATTTTGTCTTTATCAAAATCACCACCTAGTCTGCCTACCTGCTAGCCTTTTCTCTGCATTTATGATGAATCAATGTAAAATTGGAGTTAAAACACTAGAGTTATTGGCACCAGAACCTCATATTTTGTGCTAGTCACCCCATTTGTCTCTGATGGAGCGAATGCGGAAGCTTGATGAGCGGGACACTGCTAGCAGCATTTTTCCCACTCTCCCTCTAACCGCATAGTTTAAATTCACCATGGATGTGTTGGAGCTGACAAGCATTTTTTCTGGATAGTGTAACAAAAGTGTTATTGGATAAATGATAGGCCACAGAATCTGGTGAGTGTGCTGGTGTCACAGGGCCATTACACATATTAACTGATTTATCACTTTATGGTCAAAAAATCCTTTTGACTTGATATCTGAATCTAATAGGCTCATAGTAGGCTTAGTCTATTTTGTATAAAACATTATATTTGTTGATTGCTGATAATCATCTGGGGCCTTAAGCACGGCTGTATATCCGTAAACTGTATATTCATAATACCGACCTCTAGTCAAAAAATCAAAGTTTAGTAAATTGATCCCCTAAGCTCCCCAATCAGTGATGCGATATATTTGATAGGGCTTAACTCTACTCAAATGTTGTGAGATAGCAGGGGGATTCTATACTGTTGAACTGCATGGGGGCAGCCATCTTACCACAATTCTGCCAGGCCTGCTTGTGAAAAACCCAGTCTTACAGTGAACATTTCCCTAAATATCTTTGGAATAATGCCATTGGCTGTAATGACTCAACCCTGCTCAGAAAGCTCTTAAAACATTGTATCAACATTGTAAACATCTCTGCCTCAGCCAAGCCCATTGACCTACATTGATCAATACATAGTTACATTCATCCCCTCCAGCAGCTGTTGATTCAGCCTATTGTCTATTGTTAACATGACAGACATGTTGATTCCTTTTCTGAGGTAAATATCTCTCAGTTTGGTGTGGGCTGCTTATAGCAAGCTCCAAGCTCCAGCTGCACTGTGTGTGGAAACAATATCACACACACATACTGCAGCCATGCTGATCTTCAGTGTAGCCAGCATTATCTCCTTCTAATATTCTGTGTGCAAACAGATACAATCTCTCTCTGACTGGTTGAGCTGATCATAAGGAAGCCCCCAGCTCAACTGCATTGTGTCTGTGTGCCGTGTGCTCTCCCCCATCCCTCCACTCGTGTGTAAGCATGTACAATCAGGGCTCTCAGGTGTGATCCCATGTATATCTAGGTGTGCAGATATTCCACAACATCTGCATGGGGTTCAGCCCTTTCAAGCAGCATACGCCACCGACCGTCAAAGGAGGCATTGGGGGAGTAATTTCTAATCTTCATTTTCTTGACTTTTTGCATTAAGGAAATGTAAAGTTATTTTAGGTGGTGTATTTATTGTTAATTTGTTTAGCATAAAATATTTGTGGTATTTTTTTTTAATAAAGAGATATAATTAACATGCCCATTTAGTTTGCAAAAAATGTAATTAAATTAGTTCCACCACTTCCAAGTTTTCTTCTACTACATGAATTGTGTATAGCTAAGTTTAAACTTAACTTTTAGCTTGCCAAATCATATTTATTTTGTTACATGCTGATTTGATATGTCGTCTAAGGGAATCATTAAAATGAACCTTGTTTTGATCTTTTTACTATGGCACATTTTAAATCTTAGTTCAGTTTTCGCTGATATCGAGATACTACAATGCCCATATAATGGCTGGTAAACCAAAGAGTTAAAACATATTATCTACAGGATACCTTCACAGAGCAAATAAAACCTTTCACTATCCTGGGGGCGTGCTCATTTAAAATTTCAGAGCAACAAAGGGGTTTTGGGTAAAATGCTATCTTTCTGGAGAAATGGCACATCATGAAAGTGTTCCCTGAGGATTGCAGGATAACAGATGCACTTTATTACCAGCTATAGGAGGGAAATGAAAAACTCATATTCGTGCTGTCATTGAAAGAATAAATGCAGATTGCCGAGCTATGTGATGCAGGGTATATGCTAAAAATAAATTGCAGTGTATTACGTAGCAAATAGATTTATATGAGCGACATAATTGTATTGAAATGTGATAAATAAATATGCCTGCATTCATTTCATATTATACCATCTGCATATTTTTGCCAATGATTGATTGCTGAATGATTTGCCAAGACTGGGACTCCTCCACTGCTTTTGTTGGAAGTCAGCAAATATGATGTGCATTGAAGATTTAAAGGAAAGTCCACTTTCATGCACTTTCCAACCAGACCTCAGATCATCAGTGCTATGCAGGCATAAGGCTCACTTACTTATCTTGTCACACTTTATTCTCTGTGGGCACCCCAGGTGAGAGCTGTTCTTCACCATTCACCTCAGGTGAGTCAAAAGCCAGATGTATGCCGCCCAGCTTCAAATACCAGGACAGCAAGAGCATGATAGATGTCACAGAAGGGGGTAATAGGTACCTTGCATGCCCATATGGCACTACTGATGGAAAAGTCAGATCAGAGAGGTCGGAAACTTTTGTATCTGGTCTTTGTGTATTACTCTTGCACTTTGTACTCCTCGGGCTTGACTCAACAAAGGTAGAAAATGGATTTTCGTGTGTTTTGTGCTTAAAAAGTTGCGATTTTGCGATTGCTTTTTTTACGAGTGATTCAGCAACCTGGAACCATTGTAAAACACGAGTCACTCGAATTAAATTCGATTGCGATTGTAAAAGTGAGAAATAAATTAGTGGATCGAAAAATTTACTACTGCATTTTGTGATTCGAAAATTTTACTACTGATTCAGGTGGACTTGATGAGCCACGCATGATATAAATTAGAGTTTTTTTACACTATTTTTTTTGATGCAGCTTTCAGCAGGAGAAAACTCATTTTGCTCTATCTCACAATGGAGCCCTTCTACTTTCTTTGCAATGGTAGTAAGCTCTAATGGCAGTAAAATATTCAATTCATAATAAAAAAGCCTGAGAATCACTAGTTAGGAAGACAATGAAAGTCAATGGCACTTTTTTACTCCTGAAAAAAATATTGAACTTTTTACCCCTTTTTACTAGTAGTAAAAAGTTCCATAAGAACAGGGGAAGGTACATGGGAGTGGTCGACCTTTAGGTTTTTACACTGTGGGGCACCAAAACCCAGAATAGTCAAAATCCTGGGTTTTGGTCCACGTTATAGTGTAAGCATAAGAATGGCGTACCATGAGGTTAAAGCTAGCAAAGAGCTGCACCCTGCACCCAAGGACACGTGGTGCTAGGTGAGCAAACTTTGTATAGAAAACAATGGCCACATTTCTGTATTAAAGGAAACCTTTTTAATACAGGTCCCTAGCAATCCAACCAAACCCCCCCAAAAAAACAACATAGATGCCTCTTACAAATATTACTGTTTAATTAGTACTTCCACTACAGCATACCTTGCCTCTATATTACATGTATCCACAATGTTAGCCATGTACATACACCTACACAGGCAACTTAAAAAGTTGAAAAAAATTATGCATTTACATTTACCCATCGAAAAACCTTACAACACCATGCAGCAGTCAGAAAACAATACTAAACAATAGAAAAAAAATCGAGTACATTTTCCAATAATTTTCACTTGCGACAGCCTTTTTACGAGCATTTTGAAAATTTTACGAGTGATTCGAAAATTTTACGATTGCATTTTCGAGTGCACGTATTTAATTCAACCCCTTTTCTGAATCAATTGAAAAAGTTAAAAATTTACACATGCGATCCAATTTTTCGAGTGACATGAATTTATTTCTACCTTTGTTGAATCGAGACCCTCATCCCCAAAAAATTCTGCTACTTGTAGAGCTAAGGGCATCCTTCCCCATCATCAATGGCTGCTGAATGGTTGTCATTCCTATGGCTGTTTTTATTTGTATTGATATTACCCCAATGGGTGGGGCATTTTAAATTTCCAAGTTTGGGCTAAGCATTCATTTGGAATCCCCTCCTACCCTCATGATAAAATCATCTTTGCTCCATGTGTAAATTATGGGGGTTATTGAAGAAGCGCCAGATAGTGCCTCACAGCGCCTGGTGAACGCCGGGTACTGTAGGCAAAACCACATTTATGAAAGCGAATCTGGTGAGCGGCTCTAACAGCACCATGTAGCTTCCAATGTGTTATTACAGGCGGATCAGCGTATAGCACCTGCTCTCTATTCAGTTCAATTAATTTTCAATTCAATTTATTGTTCGCCAAGTACATCGTGAGATGAACAAGTAATTCTTTTTGGCATATACACAGTGCAACAGTTAACAGTTAACTACAGTTATATAGCAAAGGGAACAGAGAAACCGAGATACAGTGCAATTGATACCGGCTTGAGCCTGGGCCTATGATGCCTGGCTATTGTTGAGGATGCCAACAGCCAAAGGAAAGACATCATTCCTAGACCTAGAAGTCCTGCAGGCTGGTACCTCAAGACGCCACCCAGATGGTAAGTACTGGAATAGGGCGTGTCCAGGGTGGGAGGGATCCCACCGTTTGTGCAGTTCCTGCAGGGATGGTAAGGGTGCTCCAATTAATCTTTCTACAGTCTTTATTGTTCTTTGGAGTCTACACTTGTCTCTTTTAGTAGATCCCTCAAACCAGACAGAAAACGAAAAACATAGTATGGAACCTATGACAGCATTGAAGAAAAGCACTAGCAACCTTTTTGACAGACCTGTCTTCTTCAGTTGCCTCAGGAAAAACAGTCTTTGTTGTGCTTTCCTCAGTAAAGGCGTGGTGTTCCTTTCCCACCTGAGGTTATTGGAGATGGTCACACCAAATTTAGTCTCACTCGCTCTTTTAATTTCCACCCCCTTGATGGACAGGAGTGACATGGGTGCCGGACTCCTCCTGAAGTCCACTACCATCTCTAGAGTTTTTGAAGGGTTTATTACCAGATTGTGTCTAGTGCACCAACTAGTGCACCAACTGACAAGCACCTCCACTGCTCCTCGGTAGGTTTTCTCTTTGCCGTTCTTGACCAGACCTATGACAGTTGTGTCATCGGCAAACTTTACAATCCTCACAGAGTTGGCCAAGGAGGTGCAGTCGTTGGTGTAAATGGAGAACAGAAGAGGTAACAGAACGTAGCATTGAGGGGCACCGGTGTTAGTGTGCCTGACATTGGACCGTAATGGTCCAAGTCTAACTATTTGGGATCGATCTTTTAAAAAGCTTCCTGTCTACTCACAGATGTTTTGAGGAATGTTGAGCTTAGACATCTTTTCCACCAGCAGGTTCGGACTTATGGTGTTAAATGCCAAACTAAAATCTAAAAACTAGAACTCTGAAGTAAGTGTCTGGGTTATCCAAAGGCTCATACATATGGTGGAGAGCCATATTAACAGCATCGTCGGAAGACCTGTTTGCCTTGTAAGCAAACTGCATGTATTTCAGCACAATCCTTACTTAATGACCATGGATGTAAGGGCAACTGGTCTGAAGTAATTCATCTCAGTAGCCAATGGTTTCTTTGGCACTGGGACAATGATGGATCTTTTAAGACAGTGTGGAACTACGCCCATTTCCAGGGAGGCATTGAAGATCCTTGAAAACACAGGCGATAGCTGGTCTGCACATGACTTGAGGCAGATTGTGGATACTCCATCTGGTCCCGGCGCCTACTTATGTCAAGGCCTTTGAGAATTTGGGCAATTTTATTCTCTGACACCAAAAGTGTGTTTACTGTTTGAGAGCCCTTGGAATGAATGTTACGGTCGAGTGTCGAAAGGGATTGACTTAGGGACTGGGGGGAGCATGCTGCCATGTTTGGAGCTGAATCAACTCTGCAGTAGAAGCTGTTAAGTTCATCTGCTTGTTGCCTGCTAGGGTTCAGTATCTGGGTGGACCCTTTGTAGTTAGTAAGATGCCGAGACCCCTGCTAGGCCTCTCTTGGGTTACTGGAGGAGAACTGCTTTTCCAGTTTTATAGCATAGCCTCTCTTTGCAGCCCTGATCTCCTTGGACAAGGAATTCCTCAATTTTTTGAACATAGGAATGTTACCATCTTTTTGTCCAGATTTCTTCTGCTTACGTAACTTCCTTATGCTGTTGGTGAACTATGGCTTATTGAAATGGCAATAGTTCCTGAAGATTTTGGTTGGTACAATTGTATCTTCGCAAAAGGTAATGTAAGAGAGCACAGTCCATTGCTCTATAGACTGAGAGTAGAAGACATCCCAATCAGTGCACTCAAAACAGGCTTGCAACTGATCGATAGCCTCCTTTGATCAGACCTTGGTTGTCCTGGTTTGGGGAGTAACTGACTTCAGCCGTTGCTTGTATAGAGGTAGCAGATGTAGTAAACAATGATCAGCGTAGCCCAGAGCTTCTCTAGCTTCCAGAGCGCCAGGTATTACCGCTCACTGTCGCTCTCCCATACATTTCATTTGCTTGTGTTTAAACAGCCTGCTTTTTTCCTTTCTTTTTTTGCTCAAATCATTGTGTGACCTCTCCTGGCTGCAAACAAACATTTTTAGAAACTTTTTTGACTTTTTATATTTTTATGCAGAATTGTCATTACAGGTCTGGCACTAAAGTGTTAAAAAAATGTCATTCCATGTGTTTTCGCTTTGTTACTGGTGTATATTTGTTCAAAATCAGACAGCGTCTGACAGCATCTGGCACTCTATGCTATAGCGACCAGATTTAGAGCGCCGGCGCTGTGTGTATGTCCTTTTTTGATAAATATGGTGTGGAGCGCCGAGCGTCGGTCGCACTGAGCTGACGCTACCTTTCGCTCCCTGCAGTGCTGTACTTGTGTTAGAATGCCCAACATACATGACATTCATCAATGCCGGCCAAGGTACTACCACGACTGAGGCGCTCTGTTACAGCGCCAGATACCCGCTTACAACGTCTACTAGTGGTCGCTCTAAGCGCCGCTATACAGACACTCATCTGCCGATACCTGGCGTTAGTAATTAATCAGCCTCCACGTCTCTTCTGTTTGATTTAGATCCTTTCTAGGGCAACTCTTTACTAAAGTCATTGTAAGACAGACATCCCATTACATTTTATAATTTAGCTGCCCCCCTTTTTATCACTTACAATCTGTTTATGTCCTTTTCCAGCATGGAGACAAAAACTACTATATATATATATATATATATATATATATATATATATATATATATTAGTATTGTTATCTCACTGAGAATTGCAACCTCCGCGAAAATTAGTGAAATTACAGTTCTTAAACTACAATAAAAAAAAAAATCTGACCTGACTTCAATATACAGGCTGTTAGTCAATAAAGTTTCCTTTATTTGACTCCTGAATTTAGGGTTGTATTCATTCTTTATATTAGAAGGCATGAGAAAGAATAATGTGTGATTCAAAGAATAAGGTATGTTATGCTTGTTTTGCACGTAAAACTTTCACTATAGCAATGCAACAATTTAGCTATTTAACAACTTTATTATGTTAAGTTTTGCATTCACTGGATCTTTTTGCCTGTGTGTGGTGTATGTACTTTGTGATGAGTACTTTCAAGGTTTTAAAAACAAACCCATGTTATGTTCTCTTTTTCTTGAATTAAGTCTTATACTGAAATAAAATGTTATTATGGTCTTTAAGCCCTTAGTGATGTTTTCTGGCATAGCGATGATACCCAAATTGCCCAAGTAATCACTTACCTCTCCAGCTTTCCCACACCGAGTTTGTGGGTCACAGCTGTATCCCCAGGGTCCCTGTAGCATTTTGTGAACTGCAGCCCCATCCTTGTGTACCTGTCCCATTCAGATAGGCTGGACAAAGGAGTGCACCTCAGACCACAGGGACCAGAGATCCCTATACCAGAGCTCTGGTCTGGAATGGCTCTGAGAGCTGAGTATTAATATGCACAACACACAGCACTGATTGGGCCAGACCCCACACATGTGGCAAAGGAACATCGGGAAGTAAGTTCTATTGGCGTCCTGGAGGGTTTCACACAGCAGGGCATCTCAAATTGGGGTGCCCGGGAGCCTCCACCAAAACTGGGGATAGGGAAAGTCTCGAGTTTTGGTCCACTTAAGCAAAGCTATCCTGGAGTATCTGGGGTGAAATTGACCTTATTACCCCATATCAGCATGGATTTAATCAGTCTTGCCAGAAAATCCTGATCATCTTTTCTGGGGTAGGATCAAGACTAGAGCAGGGTGGGTCAATGGATGTCATATATCTTAAAAAAGATGAGAATGCTTGAACTGGGGGGAGAATGTATGTACATGTGCAAGTAATTGGCTAAATTATAGGAAACAGAGGGTGGTTATCCACGGTACAGTTTGGTTCACCATTACTGGGATAGTACTGCAGTGGTCAGCACTGGGCTCAATTCTTTTTGGTATATACTGTAAATGAATTCCATTGGGAATGGAATAAACAAGGGGTTCCCAACCAGTAGTACTAGTACCACTGGTGGTACTCCAGGTGAAAGTACACTCCTGTTGTTTCTGACATCCTATTGGGGCAATAGCTGATATACAGTTTGATTTGTTTACCCTGAACATGAAGCAAACTGTATACAAGCTATTGCTCCAATAGGGTGTGCCAGTCAGCAAAGTCAGAAAGCTGCAGGAGTGCAGGAGCAGAGCATATAGGCATAACTGCAGAAGAACTTGTAGTGTTGGTACAGTATAGGACCTCCACCTTGCTGGGAAATTCTGTAGTAGTCGTGATAGGGTTGGTACTTGAGATAATTACAAAATGAAAAATGGTACTCCAAGGAAATAGATTGGGCACCCATAGATTACACATTAAATATCAATATTTGCTGATGATACGAAATTGTATAAAAGAATTTAACAATAAAGGGGATTGAATGCAGCTACAAATGGACTTGTATAAGTTGGAAGTAGGATGTGCAGAAAATGTCAAATGACATTTAATAAATTTAATAAACGAAACTGTATATAATTTAATGAAAAAAACTGTAGCTGCCAATGCCAGACAGCAGATGCCAATTTTACTCCTCTACAGCTGGACTATTGCATCTCCCTGGACATCCCTCTCCCTTAACAAGCTCTGTGGTAATATTCACTAAATATGTGTTAGGAGTTAGTTTTGTGCTAATTTTTATACCCTTTCATGGGTGATGTGATTCCTCGTATTAAAGTGGACCTCCAGTAAAAAAAAAAAAAAGTTTAGTAAAAAGCTCTCCCCCCAACCCGCCCCTCTGATGATGGTTTAACCTCATGCAGATGTTGTGGAATAGCTGTGCTCCAGAATTATATGGGGGTGCCATTTTACTACTCACTTGACAGTCTTGCTTACACAAGAAAATGAAGGGGTAGCTGTGCCAAACTGATATATATATGTCAGAAACACAGGGATGAGGAGGAATTATGTGTGAAGGAGGAACTGCTCATGATATGCGAATGATGCCGCAGCTGCAGAGCATTTATGTAGTGTAAATAATGTATCTAAAATGTATCTAGTCAATACAGCTGATGGCTTTTTAATTCTGGCTACAAATAAGGAAGGATTACACAGAGATTTGAGGCAATTTTGACTGAATTTTTCAAAAGCAGGGCTCTCAGGTGTAAATAAAGATGGCAGCTCCCTTGTAGCTTAATAGCACAACATCTGCAGAGGTGGACCTCCAGTCAAGAAAGTAATATGCTCCCTTGCTCCCTATGCTCAAGCCCCCTTTGATGTAGATGATTGGTATATGCAGTTTGAGAGGGCTTAACAATGCATGCAAATGTTGTGGAATAGCTGCTCTCCTAGAATTACATGGGAACGGCCATCTTAGATTACCCCTGAGAGCCCTGCTTACACATAACCATGAATAGGGTGCTGGGGAGAACTTTTGCCCAAACAGCCAGAGCGAGAGACTTTATCTTTTTCCACAGAGAATGTCAGATGAAGATAAAAATCCTTCTCTAGCTCTGGCTGAAGAAGTAGCATTGATGATGATTAATGGCTGCAGTGTGCCTGTGTGATTTTTGCTCCACACAATGCACAATGTCTGGAGCCTGTAGTTAATGTCTGGAGCCTGTTGTAGGGCTGATTTTTTCAGAAGCAGGGCTGTCAAAATTTAGGCAAGGTCATCGTCTCAATGCAGATCTTAAGCATATAATATGCCTGCTATTTCACAACATCTGCATGGACTCTCTCTCGTATTATTTACAAAATCAGTGCATCCTTTCTATGAACTGAAAACTGGACGGCATATTCCGGATAAGGGTGCACCATTGCCTTGTAAAGAGGAAATATTGCATCACTATCCCATGATTCTGTGCCTCTTATAATTAATGATTATATCTTGGTGCCCTTGGAAGCAGCTACTTGACATTGCATGCTGTTATTTAGCCTGTGGTCTAGCAGTACCCCCAGATCCTTCTCAACAATGTGGCCTGCATATTACACCGCAAGTTCATTACTTTACATTTATCCACACTGAACTTCATTTGTCAGGAGGATGCACTATAAGTATCCAAGTCAACCTGAAGCTTGTGGTCATTTCAATAGCCTGCACTGTGCTACACATCTTGGTGGCATGTTCAAAAATAGAGACAGTTCCATTAAATCCATCTTCTATACCATTTATAAACAAGTTGAATAATGGTTGGCCTTGCACTGGCCCCTGACTATTCAGAGTAGGCGTCAATAAAAACAACTCTCTGCACATGGTCTGTCAGCCAGTTTTCAATCGAGATACATTCAATATTTTCTAACCGAAAGACCTCAATTTCCCCAATAAGTGTCTATGAGGGACCCTTTCTCCAGGCTTTTACTCATGTCTTCATAAATGTCTGCCAGCTTCTTTCCTTTGTAAAATCATGCTGGTTGTCAGATTTAATGTTATGCATAGTCACATAATTCTTTATGTTTTCCCTTTAGAGCTCTTTAGGCAATTTTCCCCACAGTAGATGTTAAGCTCACGGATCTGTAATTACCTTGAGAATAACTAGACGCTATTTAAAGTGGACCAACACCCACGATTTTGACTATCCTGGGTTTTGGCCCACTTCGGTCAAGCAAGGTGCGTCGACGGACAAGCGAGCGCGCCCGCCGCCGCCTCCCGCGCGTCACTCTTACAGGGAGCGCGTGCGTGCCCTGCTAGAGGGATGCGCGAGCGGCCAGGCTGGATCTCCGCTGGATCGAGGAGCAGGTAGGGATTTTGGAGGTTTTCTGGGGAGTTTCACCCAGCGGGGCACCCCCGATCGCAGGCCCGATGCTGATTGGCCCGGGAATCTTATAGGTTCCCGGGCCGATCAGCATCGGGTGCTGGTCCACTTTAAGAATGGGCACCACATTAGCCTTGCACCAGTTCCAGCTGTTAGTGAGTCTTTAAAGATCAAGAACAAGGATGATTAGATGACTGAGCTGAGTGTGGTTAAAGTTATGGTGTCACTTTTGTGGTGCACTGTTTATCCACCTCATACCACCTTAAGATCACGGATCTGTAATTACCTTGAGAATAACTAGACTCTATTTAAAGTGGACCAACACCCACGATTTTGACTATCCTGGGTTTTGGTCCACTTCGGTGGGGCACCCCGACCAGGGGTGCCCCGCTGTGTGAAACCCCCCAGAAAGCCCCAAAAACTCACCTGTCCCCGCTCCCACGTGACCACTGCAGCCAATCCCCGCCAACGGACAAGCAAGGTCCGTCGACGGACAAGCGAGCGCGCCCGCCGCCGCCTCCCGCGCGTCACTCTTACAGGGAGAGCGTGCGTGCCCTGCTAGAGGGATGCGCGAGCGGCCAGGCTGGATCTCCGCTGGATCGAGGAGCAGGTAGGGATTTTGGAGGTTTTCTGGGGAGTTTCACCCAGCGGGGCACCCCCGATCGCAGGCCCGATGCTGATTGGCCCGGGAATCTTATAGGTTCCCGGGCCGATCAGCATCGGGTGTTGGTCCACTTTAAGAATGGGCACCACATTAGCCTTGCACCAGTTCCAGCTGTTAGTGAGTCTTTAAAGATCAAGAACAAGGATGATTAGATGACTGAGCTGGGTGTGGTTAGAGTTATGGTGTCACTTTTGTGGTGCACTGTTTATCCACCTCATATGGGTGATCATCAATGTTTTAACATGGTGTTTTAGTGATGGTTGAGCTGTACATATGGTTTTGATATGTATAGTAATTATGTTTTTAGTTTTTAGCACCTTGTGGTTTTTGGCACATAACACCAGGCCCAGACGTCATTCCGGAAGGGACTGGTTAGATGAATTCTCCACAAAGGATATATAATGTGTGGTACCTCATCCAGACTCAAGAAGACATGTGTCCGGGTGAAAGGGACCGTGCCGGAGGTTTCTGGCACCTGGCTGTACAAATTCCACACAGCTGTGATTTCTCTATATGTAGAGTCTTTGAATATTCAGTGAATCATCTGTTGGAATCGTATGATTGGCCTTACTTGATGAGTATAGGTATAGCCTAATAAATACTGTGCCATAGCCCCCATTTTACAGCTAATTTTGTTTTGAGAAAAAGGTAATAGGTATGGGCCCCTGATTAATGACCCGATAAAAGGCAGGATATAGCTTGGGGAGCACCCCAATGGGCAGTGGTCCTCTAGGCAGTGGTCCTCTTGACAGAATCCCTGTAAATATGCCCCCTGTATATTTGTGTCATGTGACAGTAATACTCAGTAGTATGGCTCAATAGGAGCATTTATGTCTAAAGCATTGATTAACTCTTATACATTTTCAGGGATAATCTGCTTGACCATATTGGTATATGTTGTTGTATCCATGATAATTATGTAAACATGCATCGCTGTTTGATTGTCTACATGATGACCTGCTCCCCATGGGGATTGTGTTCTCCTTTCTGATTTCACCCAATTGTAATTATGTACAAATATTTTGTGATATGGTGGATAGCGTAAGTGTAATGATTTATAATAGGATTCACAGTATCTAGAACGTAGTTCCTAAGTATATATAGGATGGTGTGTTTTTTGTTTCCTTTTTTCTATAGCGCTCCTATTTTCTTTTTATCATTCTTTCCCCATTTTTTTTTTGGACCTACTCACCTGTCCTCGCTCCCTCTTCCTGCGGGTCTTCGCTTACTGCGTGCGCGCGCCTGGGCAGCCGCCGCTTCCATCTGGTGACACGCTATGCGTGCCACCGACGTACTTCCGGCTGGGAGGAGTCGGATGGCCGCATCGGCGGTCACGTGAGCGGGTCCCGCCAACGCACTTCCAGCCGGAGTGCGTCTGGCGGACCTTAGCGGCGCATTGGCGTGAGGTGCGCGGGAGTAAGGGGGGGTGAGTATAAGAGAGGGGTTCATAGATGGGGAACCTCACTGGCCCTGAAGAAGTGACGCGGTGACATCACGGAACGCGTCAGCGGTGAGGTAGGGGGGCACTGTTGCGGTCCCTTTTTAGACATGTGAGACTTTATTGTTGTATATGTTGTATGCTTGTTTACTCCCTGCCCGGCTGGTCCTCATTTACTATTAGTGTATATTTCAGATAGCTCATGCACATTGCACTTTTTTAGGTTTTTGTAGTCTAGATAGTCTATAGTTATTCGATAGTATATATGTGTGGGGTTAACCCCTTAAGTGATGTGTAGTATTCATCTTTTATATGTATATTATTGAACACAAATTGTGCACTTAAACTGGTATTATCAAGCCTGAGGCATGTACAGACTATATATATGATAATTTGTCATTGGATTATTAATTAGAGCAGCATTGCCATCTTTATGTCTCTCCCTCCCTCTTTTGCTAATTTGTTATGTTTTTTAACATGGTTTTAAATTGTCTAAGCCTTTTGGATTGTAAATATATGTATTAATAAAGCTATGTATATCTTTTGATATAAATAGTGGTGCCACTGGTTTTGTGGGGGTGGGTTGTTTGGGGAGTTGTGGGATCCCCGTTTGGACTATTTAAAAAAACATTTAGGGTTGGTTTTGTTTTCTTTGACCACATCCTTTTCATTTTGTGCTTTAGCCAGCTTTTTTTGTTTTCAAATGTTTTTTACCTGCTTCATAATGTGGTCACTGATAACAAGGTCTTATAGAAAGTTGAGAAATGATCTCCCCATTGTATTTAAATCTGATCCATGGCTCCAGTCAATACATGGGTACCGTATTTGCCGGCGTATAAGGCGACTGGGCGTATAAGACGACCTCCCAACATTTCCACTCAAAATATAGAATTTGTTATATACTCGCCGTATAAGACTACTCCCTCTTCCGCACACCTTCCACACACCAAATAAACAACAAACCAAATTTACAACAACCAAAAAAACAACCTGAGCATGTTAGCAGGGCTCACCTCAGTAAAGTGTCATGGCGACATCCAATCCTCTCCTCTGTGCTGGAAGCAGAAAGCCATTTAGCTGTCCCTGGGTCACCTCCACTCAAATCCCATCTACCAATAGGAAGAGGCAACAGCCCGGCCGCGCTGTCTGCTGGGATAGGGAGTGGGGGGCGGCGAGAGCAACCCCTGCGGAGGATGCATAGCTGCATGGTTCTTTGTGCAGAGCACCACCTGCAAACAACCCCCTGACCAGTGGTCTACAGCATCATGGCGGACGCTTCCCTCTGGCCATGCCAGAGCCCAGCCACAAGAAAATGGCCTCCATTCAATAATAAATGGGCACAGGCGCCCTCAACCCACAAACCATACCCACATGTTGCTCCATCGTCACATCCTCACTAACGGAGCTGGGAAAAGAGAGATGGGATGGGACAGAGCTGGGAATAGAGAGATGGGATGGGACAGAGCTGGGAAAAGAGAGATGGGATGGGACAGAGCTGGCAAAGAGCGATGGGATGGGACAGAGCTGGGAATAGATAGATGGGATGGGGCAGAGCTGGGATAATAGAGAGATGGGATGGGACAGAGCTGGGAAAAGAGAGAGATGGGATGGGACAGAGCTGGGAAAAGAGAGATGGGATGGGACAGAGCTGGGAATAGAGAGATGGGATGGGACAGAGCTGGGAGAAGAGAGATGGGATGGGACAGAGCTGGGAATAGAGAGATGGGATGGGACAGAGCTGGGAAAAAAAGAGATGGGATGGGACAGAGCTGGGAGAAGAGAGATGGGATGGGACAGAGCTGGAAAAAGAGAGATGGGATGGGACAGAGCTGGGAATAGAGAGATGGGATGGGACAGAGCTGGGAATAGAGAGATGGGATGGGACAGAGCTGGGAAAAGAGAGATGGGATGGGACAGAGCTGGGAATAGAGAGATGGGATGGGACAGAGCTGGGAATAGAGAGATGGGATGGGACAGAGCTGGGAATAGAGAGATGGGATGGGACAGAGCTGGGAAAAGAGAGATGGGATGGGACAGAGCTGGGAATAGAGAGATGGGATAGGACAGAGCTGGGAATAGAGAGATGGGATGGGACAGAGCTGGGAAAAGAGAGATGGGATGGGACAGAGCTAAGAAAAGAGAGTTGAAGCAGGGTTTTTACAGGTGCCCGGGTGGGGTTCACACAGTGGGATTCAGGATGCCCCAGGGAAAAGCTGACTGGTGATAAAAGGCGCGCTCAGTCATCTGCAACTATCCCAGGAGGCTGAGCGACGCACAATCATAAACGCATACCTCCCAACTTTTGAAAATAGTAAAGAGGGACATTTTAAACCACGCCCCCAGCCACGCCCTTAAAGGGAAACGCCACCTAATAAATACATAGTAACAAATTACATGAAAACACCCCCCCACACACACACACAGGCAAGCCTCACACACATGAATGCAGACAACCCCCCCTACACACACAGGCAAACACATATGTGCAGGCAAACACACACACTGCATGCATGCAAGCCCCCTCCACACACACATACATGCAGACACACACATACATGCATGCAAGCCCCCTCCACACACACATACATGCAGACACACACATACATGCAGACACACACACACACACACACACACACACATGAATGCAAGCCCCCATACATAGGCACACACATACATGGAGGCACACACACACACACACATGCAAACACACACTGCATGCATGCAAGCCCTCTCCACACACACATACATGCAGACACACACATACATGCATGCAAGACCCCTCCACACACACACACACACACAGAAACACACACACACACACACACACACACACACACACACACACATGCATGCAAGCCCCCATACATAGTCACACACATACATGGAGGCACACACACACACACATGCAAACACACACTGCATGCATGCAAGCCCTCTCCACACACACATACATGCATGCAAGCCCTCTCCACACACACATACATGCAGACACACATACACACATGCATGCAAGCCCCCACACAAAGTCAAACACACATACATGGAGGCACACACACACAGGCAAACACACACACACATACATGCAGACACACACACACATACATGCAGACACACACACACATGCATGCAAGCCCCCACACAAAGTCAAACACACATACATGGAGGCACACACACACATACATGCAGACACACACACATACATGCAGACACACACACACACACACACACACACACACACACACACACACACATGCATGCAAGCCCCCACACAAAGTCAAACACACATACATGGAGGCACACACACAGGCAGACACACACATATACATGCAGACACACACACACACACACACGCACACGCATGCAAGCCCCCACACAAAGTCAAACACACATACATGGAGGCACACACACACAGGCAGACAGACACATTCGCACATAGGTCCGGCCCCCGCTCTTACCTCCCATGTTCCCTCTAAGCCTTGGCAGTGGCTGAGCAGGGATGTTTGGGAACTGGGCAACGATTCATTGAAAGAAAAATCATCTCACCTAGAACATCCTGAACATAAATGTGTTGCCTTGTTTGTGTGGGTGGGGGAGCCATTTTTTGCACACACAGCTTGACATGGCACAGGGCAGCCTGGACAGGAAATGCCACATTCTTATCTCTTAGGGGGAAGCAGTGTGTCAGCACACTTGCTCTCAGCTACGGGCCTCTGTCACTCCGTGCACACACTTATGAGCCTGTCAGCACTCTGTGCACTCCTATTGAGGCTCCCCCGGGAACACAGCAACAGTGCTTTAGTTCCAGCCGGCGCCCATAAGAACTACTGGCCCGCCCCCTGCTCACAGATTGCCAGCAGCTCCTCCGGCAATGTCGGCTGCCTTCACCCCTGCTGCATGCTGGAAGCTTTTTCATCCCCCGTGCACTCACCCGCACGCCAGGAAGCCTCTTTGCGCCGGCGGCGGGAACTATTTATTCAGAAGGCGCTGGCCTCACGGGCGGCGCACAGCAGGTCCCTTGCTCAGTGTCCATGGCACAGGGCGTCCCAGGAGAATTTGCAACAGTCCGGGACCGCGGGATTTTGGGAAATAATCGGGACAATCGGGAGGCATGATAAACGTCCTGCTTCATGCACTGTTTTATATCCGCTGGGCAGCTGCAAACAGAACTATGCAGGGCCAAACTAATGCATAGTCCTGCTTGTTGCTGCCCGGAGGATATTAAGCAGTGCACTGCAGAACTTCTTTTAATTGAGCGCCTCTCAGCCTCCTGCGATCGAAGCAGACAGCTGAGCCGGCTGCTCCTCCATAAATCACCCACCTGCTGTCTTTCCTCCCGGACTGCCGGCCCCGCCCACTGCCTTCCATCCTGGCCGACGGCCCCGCCCACTGCCTTCCATCATGGTCTCCGACCCTGCCCACTGCCTTCCCTCACGGTCTCTGACCCCGCCCACTGCCTTCCCCTCCACCCAGCCGCCGGCCCTCCCTCTGCCTTCCCTCCCCGTCTTCAGCCCCGCCCGCTGCCTTCCCTCCCGGCCGCCGGCGACGATATCCAACGACAGCTGTCTCTGCTCCCACCCTCCTGGCCATGGGGTCCGGAATCCTAGCGGACCCGTGGGTTGAATACCCCTGCCTTAGAGGGAACAGTGCCGCGCACCCGGCGTATAAGACGACCCCCCCACTTGTAAGCATGTTTTTCAGGGGCAGAAAGTCGTCTTATACGCCGGCAAATACGGTAGTTTAAATCTTCCATTATCGCTATTTCATCAACCTGTTTTGCACACTCTATTTGTTTATGCAGCTAAGCCTCTATTTTTTCCCTCTATGTATTTTAGCATTGTTTACATCTTCATGCACTTCCACCCACAATGATTGTACATCTTCAGCTAGTACCCCCTCATTAATATATGCATATATGTATAATATAAAATTCCTATTTGGTCTGTCTTTCCAAAAGAGAGTAAAACCTTATAGATTCACATCCCCATCATGTGTGCAGCCCACCCATGTTTAAGCTATACCAAATAAATCAATCTCTTCTTCTAGTACCAGAGCCTCAAGCTCCCTACTTTATTTGCCAGACTTCTGGCATTTGTGAACATACACTTCAAGTTGCCATCCAGTTTTACACATTCAACTTTAGTATCATTAACTCCTGCAGTGTCCTGTTCCCAACACTATTCAGTTTATGTTGGGGCTTTATCTGTATGTTGTATATTATTGGATACTACTTTATAAGCTATTTTTAGTATACATAATGTTATATTGCTGCTTTATAACATAACTTTATAACATATTTAAATCAGCCAATGATCATACACGAATAAGCAAGTTCAATGGGGAAAACCACAGAAATGCAACTCCAGCCTCCATGAAAAAAAACTTTCCCTTTCGCTTTCCTACTCATTTAAAATGCGTGCAATAGTAAGCACAAAGTAGAATGCCTTAAACAAACAGTTTACAGCTGTTGCTTTTTTCACAGCACACTGCAGCACTTTTTTACAACCTATCCCAGCCATAAGTGGTGTTCAAGGTGGCCATAATGCACAATGGAAGCAAAAGTGTATTATGACGAAAGAAACACAGAAACACAAAAAACTGAAATATTTGTATAGCCAAATGCTATTCTTTTACAAATCAATTTTCCTCCTGATTTTCACACCAATGTGTTCATCTAACCTAAATAACTAAAAATGGTATCAAACACACATTTTCATCACAACAGTGTTTTCAGATAACCTTAATGATATTATAGCAGCCAACATCTACAAGTTTCAACGCCACAGGTTAAAAATTAATGTTAGAAATGAGCAAATATGGCATGCAACCAGGCACCAGGCCTGCACCCAATTAGGAACTTCAAATGTTGAGTTAGTGCTGGACAGGCTTAGGATTTCTTTGTTTTGTGTTCATTTGTGCAACCAGATAATAAAACTGGCTGTGGTCAGTCAGCCTTTTGAAGTGCAAATCCTGTTACAATATACATTGTAAGTGATTGGGGCGAACGATAGTGACTCCAACGACAGTTCTCCTTCAAACCAAATGTATTTTATTGAAAAATAAGAATTCCACAGCCAAAGCGTCTCTTACATCAGAGATGGTTGCTGCACAAAACGCAGTATAAGCGGTTACCTCACCGGCTCTTAGCAAAGTCCAGGGTAATAAAACACAGCAAGCTGAAAAAGTCCTTGTTGGACAAGGTCCATTTTCAGGGCACACGGGCCCACGCCGTTAATCCCCACAAGCCCAAGTTTGTGGTCACAGAAGCCAAGTCCTTTGGCTTAAATCCAATTCTCTCATTTACCACTAAGCAGTACAGCCTGGGCTCCTTCCTCCAGTCTCGTCAACAGCCAACTGACAGGCTCAGCGGTTCCTTTTATTTGGGCTTCCCCTGCAATCAGCCTCATCACCTGTACAAGGCCTGAGATCAGGGAACAAACCAGTAGAGGACTGGGGAATGTGAACTGGGTCCTGAAAATCCGGCATGGATCGTGCCTAATACAGCATAGCAGGGGAAAAATTAGAGACCATTTAATACTTTTCCATATACCTTACCACAATATATATATATATATATATATATATATATATATATATATTATGCCCATCTTTGAATCCTAGCCATTAATGTATTCATCAGTGAAACAATTTATAGGTATGCCCTCAGCGTTCTTAAATCTTAGCAATCATACCTCCATGAACTTGCCCCTGGGTTACTAGAGTTAATGGAGTTCACCATTCCTAATTAACAGACGTTTGAAAGTTTCAGCATTTCACTTTCCTGTAATGATAAAAATCTGTTCAGCAGTTACAAATATCAAAAGATTCCCACAGTGATATATATTTTGGTAAATGCCACCATTCTTTAGCATGTTGATAATTGCTTCCTAAAAATGGTTGCTTATTATTATGATTATTACTCATTTGAAATTATTTAATAGAACATGGTGTATATTTGTTATAATTTTAGTAATAGATGCAGACAGCGATTGAGACACTGCTATCACACTCCAAAAAAAGAAAAAAATACAATTCAGTGACCTAAACATGCCCACACCATTTACTGCAGTGATAGGAAAAGGAGCATGCTCGAGTCACTGTGAGTGATGCAGGGGTGACCATGCTCCTGGTGAGCATGAACATGTTATGCTTTCATAGAAGCATAAATATCTCCAGTAATTGTTGTCTTGTATGGCATGAATTCTAGTAACTCTGTATCCCAAATAACTGCCATTACTTTTCCAGCTGATTGCTGCAGGTGAAATTTTTTGCAGTTGGTGACCTCTTGTACTTTGCATGTACTTTTGTTTGGTCTAAGGATCATGGTGGTGAATGTTGTTTTATCACCCGTAACTATTCAAGACTAGAAGTTTCCTGAGAATTCTCCTGGCTACATTGCTGGCAACATTTTATTTTCCTCAGGTGGCATTCTGTCACCTGTGGGCACTGAGCTCTGACATTATCAAAACATCCAGATTAATATTGGAAACCATGTAAGACGAAATGCCTAATATTTCTTGATGCCGAAGTATAAGTGACCCCCTCCTCCCGCCATCCAGCATATTTATATGTATTTTTATCATTGAGCCAATTTTTGCAATAGTGCTCCTTTAAAGCGGTCCTTCACTCTGAATAAGAGTTTATCTTATATGTTTCCCACACCCTGTACATACAGATTGCTCACATTAAAAATCATCCTACCTGCATCTACTGCATGTTATGAGCCTTTAAACATCCAAGATGGCGGCTTATGAGACATCAGGAAGCCTGCAAACAGGAAGTGCCTTCTGACTGTGCTGCTCTGCATTCTGGGACTGCTGACCTTTTCCTGACCCCAGCTCTGCTCTGTCTGAGCAAAACACAGCTGTAACCCACCCCCCTATACTTTATCCCACTCTCCTCTCCTCAGTAAGTGTGATGCTTCTGAATTAAAATGGCGGCACCCATATCCTAAAGTCCTTAACAGAGTTGCAGCCCAGTGAGGAAAATAATTATAAGTAAGTGACTAAAAACCTAAAATATATTAATTTTAGATGCTGGGGAATCGCTTTTTAAGGGTTTGGGCTTTTCAATAAATCATGGTGAAGGTCCGGTCCAAGTGATTCATGATAAAATACACTCAGGGCATTGAAGGTATAATTTTGAGTCAATTGCAGTCTGTTAAAAGGTGATTTATGGCAATTGAGCTGATATGATTATTGGTGTTTACGATATTTATAATATTAATCTCTAATAGAAATATTGTTAATTTGTCAGCAAATATTGATAGATCATATTTCTCCTCTTACACAGTCAAAGGGTTAAATGTTTCTATATAATCAAAGATGATTAAAGATACTTCACTAACTTTGTGTAGAAGCCACATGGTGCCAGAATAACATCCCATGCTTGTGTTGAAAGCTTCTGATTAGCACCAGAAAAACCTCCCTATTCTTATACATTTTGTTCTCTCGACCAACTAGGAATGTCCAGTTTGATGTCCAGAAAGCTTACCAGATCAAGATGTCTACATCACAAAGTATTAGAGATGAGCGAGTAGTATTCGACCGAGTCGGTATTCGATCGAATACTACGCTATTCGTCATACTCGATTTCGATCGAGTACAGCGGCGATGGCGCACTTACAATTCGTTTCCCCTCCCACCTTCCCTGGCGCGTTTTTTACACCAATCACCATGCAGGGGGGGTGGGACAGGTCCTGGGAGGACGCTGGCATCGCGAGAACAGCGTCTAGATGCATTGGCTGGAAAAACCATGTGACCTCGAATCTACAAAACTCAGCACTTCCTCTTCATCAGCATTAGCAGCTTGAACTTAGTGAGGGATAGACGCTAAGAGCAGGGAAAGACAGGCTGTAGCTGTATGTAGGCAGGCAGGGCCCCAGAAGCTCAGAATATCGCATTTACCACCATATATACCAGCTACCAGAAGACAAGAGAGTCATTGAGAGCCCTTATTAGGGCTACTATGCTGAACGGTATATAGCTCATTCTAGCTATATACACACTGCACACAACGGCTGCTTTAGTGAGGGGTAGCTGCTGCTGGAATAGGGACAGAAAGACTTCAGTGGTGTATTAGCCCCTATATACAAAACTATATTTGGCACTACTGTTTTGTGTCCTCTGTGCCAACAAAACCCTGTTATATACCCGGTGCGTATAGGCACCATTTCACCTTCTGGCAGTATACGGCTGTATAGCCAGGTGTTCTCCTAAAAAATATATATATATTTGGCACTACTCTTTTGTGTCCTCTGTGCCAACAAAACCCTGTTATATACCCGGTGCGTATAGGCACCATTTCACCTTCTGGCAGTATACGGCCGTATAGCCAGGTGTTCTCCTAAAAAAAAACCTTCTATATTTGGCACTACTGTTTTGTGTCCTCTGTGCCAACAAAACCCTGTTATATACCCGGTGCGTATAGGCACCATTTCACCTTCTGGCAGTATATGGCTGTATAGCCAGGTGTTCCCCTAAAAAAAACCTTCTATATTTGGCACTACTGTTTTGTTTCCTCTGTGCCAACAAAACCCTGTTATATACCCGGTGCGTATAGGCACCATTTCACCTTCTGGCAGTATACGGCTGTATAGCCAGGTGTTCTCCTAAAAAATATATATATATTTGGCACTATTGTTTTGTGTCCTCTGTGCCAACAAAACCCTGGTATATACCCGGTGCGTATAGGCACTATTTCACCTTCTGGCAGTATACAGCTGTATAGCCATGTGTTCTCCTAAAAAAATATATATATTTGGCACTACTGTTTTGTGTCCTCTGTGCCAACAAAACCCTGTTATATACCCGGTGCGTATAGGCACCATTTCACCTTCTGGCAGTATACGGCTGTATAGCCAGGTGTTCTCCTAAAAAAAACCTTCTATATTTGGCACTACTGTTTTGTGTCCTCTGTGCCAACAAAACACTGTTATATACCCGGTGCGTATAGGCACCATTTCACCTTCTGGCAGTATACGGCTGTATAGCCAGGTGTTCTCCTAAGAAAAACCTTCTATATTTGGCACTACTGTTTTGTGTCCTCTGTGCCAACAAAACACTGTTATATACCCGGTGCGTATAGGCACCATTTCACCTTCTGGCAGTATACGGCTGTATAGCCAGGTGTTCTCCTAAAAAATATATATATATTTGGCATAACGCGTGGCCATAAAAGTAAAACGCCTGAAATGCGGAGGGCTAGCGCAAAGGGACGTGGACGCAGACGGGGGCGCGGAAATGCTGGTGGGGGCACAAACCGCGTTGAAGCCAGTGGGGATACAATGCGTGCTGGTGAGGGGCAGCCAGCATTACGCTCATCCAGCTTCCCTGCCTTTATGGGACAGTTAAGCGGGGGGCGGGGTACACCTCTGTTGAGGCCTGAGCAGCGTGAACAGGTGGTGCAATGGATGGCCGATAACGCTTCCAGTCACTTGTCCACCACCCAGTCATCCACACAGTCTCACTCTGACCCTCCTTCCTCCCAACCTGGCCAACAGAGTCAGCCCACCCTTGACCCCTCCCAGGACCTCTTTTCGGGTCCTTTTCCAGATGTGCTGCAAGAATCCCAGGAGCTAGCAGAGGAATTTGTTTGTAGTGATGCCCAAACACTTGAGTATCCGCCATCTCCTAGTGATGTGGACCCGGAACCAGCATCTGCTATCATGAGGTATGATGATGAGACGCAGTTGCCATCAAGGGAGGCTGTTGGAATGTCCAGTGGGCAGGAGGAGGAGCAGAGAGAGGAAGTGGAAGACTTGGGCCTTAATACAATTTTTAAGAGGTCTCAGCTCTTGGGACTCCACACAATTTTTAAGAGGTCTCAGCTCTTGGGCCTCCACACAATTTCTAAGAGGTCTCAGCTCTTGGGCCTTAATACAATTTTTAAGAGGTCTCAGCTCTTGGGACTCCACACAATGTTTGAGAGGTCTCAGCTCTTGGGCCTCCACACAATTGTTAACAGGTCTCAGCTCTTGGGCCTCCACACAATTTTTAAGAGGTCTCAGCTCTTGGGCCTCCACACAATTTTTAAGAGGTCTCAGCTCTTGGGCCTCCACACAATTTCTAAGAGGTCTCAGCTCTTGGGACTCCACACAATTTCTAAGAGGTCTCAGCTCTTGGGTCTTAATACAATTTTTAAGAGGTCTCAGCTCTTGGGACTCCACACAATTTTTAAGAGGTCTCAGCTCTTGGGCCTTAATACAATTTTTAAGAGGTCTCAGCTCTTGGGCCTCCACACAATTTTTAAGAGGTCTCAGCTCTTGGGCCTCCACACAATTTCTAAGAGGTCTCAGCTCTTGGGACTCCACACAATTTCTAAGAGGTCTCAGCTCTTGGGCCTTAATACAATTTTTAAGAGGTCTCAGCTCTAAGCTTCCCTTACTGCTGTAACAAACCTCCTCCTGTAAGCTTCCCTTACTGCTGGGGTGACACAATGTAACAAACCTCCTCCTGTAAGCTTCCCTTACTGCTGGGGTGACACAATGTAACAAACCTCCTCCTGTAAGCTTCCCTTACTGCTGGGGTAACACACTGTAACAAACCTCCTCCTGTAAGCTTCCCTGACTGCTGGGGTGACACACTGTAACAAACCTCCTCCTGTAAGCTTCCCTTACTGCTGGGGTGACACACTGTAACAAACCTCCTCCTTTGAGCTTCCCTTACTGCTGGGGTGACACAATGACACAAGAAGACATGTCTGACCACATCTCACACACACACACACACACACACAATGACAATTAGGGGTGGGGTCTATTTGTTTTCCCCCTTGCCTATGCCATCTGTGGTTGTCATAGGCAACGTGATTTTAAGGGGTGCAGAATTTTGTTCTTCTTTTTTGTACAGTTTGGCTTGGGGTCCATGGCAATGTAGAGGAAAGAAGGTTTCCTTGTCTTGTCTCACTTTACGTAGAAGTTATATTGTGTTTGGAGTGTATTGTTGAGAGGCTGTGATAGTGGCGTAATAGTGCGACTTGGGCGCGTTATATGCACCCAGACATGCTTCCCCTGCTGTCCCAGTTGCATTCTAGCAGTGTTGGCATCATTTTCTGATGTTTCAGGGTGGACTTGGTGACCTCCAAGTGGTCGAATTGAGATTTCCAAGTGGCGAGCATTTTTTTCCCATAGACTATAATGGGATTCGATAATCGGTCGAGTAGTCGAGTAACGCGGTCTATTCGAATCGAAATTCGAAATTTCGAATATTTCACTACTCGCTCATCTCTACAAAGTATCATACATATAAATGCCATAACAGTATGTAGCATATCTACCTGTATATTTTAGCAAAGCTCACCAATTTCATTGTTTTGCATTCGTGATGGGTCAACCTGAGTTATACCAAGATGGCGCTAAACCGCCATTTTGCACATCCCTTGCCATTTTTTACCACACTTTGACCTGACGATCTTCCAAAATCACCACTTTACATCACATTTTCTCTGAAGATCCTTCAACAAGTTGGCCCAAACAGGGGTTATCTTCAATTGATTCCCTATCCTTCTTACACTGCTTGGTTTAACCCTTTAACTGCTAGCTTACCTGGAGATTTTGTCACCCTTTGTTGCCAGACCATTTTGCGCTCCTCGTGTTCAACTGTGATTTTTGATGGGATTTCCAGGGATTTCCCAGGAAAGTGATATTTTGTTTTTTTTCAGCAGAGTCTGGGCTTTAACATGAAATGTCTTGTTTGTCATTTTTTAGGTGTATTCTCAATATTTTTGGGTGAAATATGTGCCAAAAAATAAAAAAAAATCTATTTTTTACAATTTGTAGTTTTTTTTGTAATAAAAAATGTAAGTTTGTCAATAAAATCTTATTGCATGTAAAAGCCCCATTTTTTCCAGTTACAGCAGTACCACATATGTATAGGTAGACCCCCTTTCCTGCCCAGGAGAATCCCCCAAACTGAAACAGCTCTTTAGGAGATTTTCAGATAAAATACAACTGTGATATGCGCTATGCGCACCTTGCAGTTTTGCAAGAAAACAACTCTTTACATTTGAAATACCCCCCACAAACGATATATTCTCTGGAAGTACACACCCCAAGCTTTCTAGGCGTACCAGTCTTGTTGACGTGGGTGGAGTCTTCTGGAAGTAATCCCTCAATGAATTCTTTGGTTGCACAGAGTTTCACTAAAGAAAAATAAAAAAGAAGAATCAAAACCCCATTTTCCTAAAAAAAACTATATACAAACAAGAAAAAACAAGGTAAATCTGAAAAAGCAACATCCACCAAACAGAACGATACCCAACATGCATAGCTACTGTCAAGGGAAGAGTTGCCAAACACCCCAAAGTAAAGCATGTGCGTAAGGGTAATTTTTCTTGAAAATTTCAGCTCTGCAGACAAAGTGCACACCTTGCGATTTTTCTACCAAAACAACCCTTTACATTTGGAATATCCCCAATAAACCATATATTCTCTGAAAGTACACATGTTAAGCTTTCTAAGCGTACCCAGCTTGTTGTAGTGGGCTCATCTTTCTGGAAGTAATCACTCAAAGAATTCTTAGGTTTCACAGGGTTTCACTAAAAAATTTATTTAAAAAAGCAGAATAAAAACACCTTTTCCTAAAATATCAATATGCAAACAAGAAAAAACAAAATCTACATCTAAATCTGAAAGTGCAAGATCCTCCGAGCAGAACAATACCCAACATGCATAGGTACTATTAACCCTTTTAATTGCCAGCCTACTGGAGTTTTTGTCACCCTCTGTTGACAGGTCATTTTATGCTATGTTTAACCTTTTTTTTTGCAGGGAGGCAGGTAATTTGGGGGGCAGGAGGTTAATGGCAAGTCACCCGCTAGCAGCAGGTGACTCACCAGCCCCCTAAGCTTTGTGAACTTGTATAGGGGTCTCATAGATCCCTTACCAGTTCCCAAAGGGTTAAATTGGACCAAAATCCAGCTGGATCCATTCCCTCCCCTTTGGGCATCCAAAATCGGGCTCCAAGCGCGCTGACTGACGAGCAGCCGCGCATGCACCGTAGAACCGGGATTAGGTGAGATAATGTGCGATCTCTGGGGGGTTTCACATAGAGGGGCATCCCCGATCAGGGTGCCACAGGGGAGTGGACCAAAATCCAGGATAGTCAAATTCCTGGGTTTTGTTCTACTTTAAATGTAAAAAAAAAAAAAAACAACGCCAAAAATATATTTAATTTTTTTAATACTTACCTCCATCCATCCTGAACACTTTACCTTCTGATCTAGTGCTGCTGCTGGAAGCCTTTTATATCTGGATGACAGGTAACATGGGGTTAATTGAAAAAAAATGACATAGGGTCCCCCCTCCCGGGCCCGTCGGTAGAAGAGAGGCACAGAGCCTGACAGGCTCTCTCCTGCAGATAGAAGAGCCCTGGGGGGGGATCGGAGGCCCCCCGAGTGAAGAAGAGGGCCGGTGAGAGCGGAGGTGGCCAGGGAGGTGAGTAAATGTCATTTTTATTTTTTTTATTTTTACAGGAAAAGTCAGTGGCGGCTGAAATGGGGGGGGGCTACTTATTCTGGGCATTCTCCTGCAGCCGATGGAGGATCGGAGCCCCCCAGGCTGAAGAGGAGACCCGGACGGATCGAATGAGGGGTCAGGTAATTGTGTTTTTGTTTTATTTTTTTTTCACTAGCAGGGGGCAAAGTCAGGCACCTAAAATTTACGTGGCTGGGGTTTAACGGTTGGAGAGGCAGCTACGTAAATTTTACGTGGCTGGCAATAGAAGGGTTAAAACTATACTTAGAGGCTGATTCAGTACTAGCGCCAGGTATCGGCAGATGAGCGTCTGTATAGTAGCGCTTAGAGCAACTGCTAGTATACGCTGTGATCAGCTATCGGGCGCTGTAACATAGCGCCTCAGTCACTATAGTAACCTGGCCGGCATTGTTGAATGAGATGTATGTTGGGCGCTCTAACACCAGTACAACGTTGCAGGGAGCGAAAGGTAGCACCAGCTCATTGCAACCTACTCTCAGCGACTCACACCATATTCAACAAAAAAACACAGAGCGTAGGCGCGCTGGATCTGGTCGCTTTAGCATAGAGCGCCAGACGCTGTGTGATTAAAGTCTGTTTTTGAACACATATCCACCAGTAACATATTACAAGTTGTAACATTGTGACATTAATACTTTAATGCCAGACATGTAATGACAATTCTGCATAAAAATATAAAAAATCAAAAATGTTGTCAAAAATGACTCTATCTAGGCCAGGAGTGGTGACACAATTATCTGAGAGAGAAAAAAATATTAAAAACAAAAAACCCTCTTCAAACAGAAGAAAAGGAATTTGAAATGTGTGGAAGAGCAACAGGTAGTGACATTTATGGCGTTTGAAAGCTAGAGCGCCGGCGCTTTACGCTGAGCCACCTGTAATGATGAATCGTGGGCTACAGGTCACTGTTAGAGGTGCTCACCAGAATTGCCTTCATAAATGTGGTTTTGCGTACAGCACCCAGAGTTTCACCAGACACTTCCTGTCAGTATGAGGCACTACCTGTCGCTATCCCTTGATGAATACACCCCTTAGTAGTAGGAGTGCATCAACGTCATTTACAGTAATCATACCTTTATGGCTTTCTTTACACTTCACTTCTTCATTTGTAAGAAATTTAATTAGGAAACATCCAAAATCTCTCACCTTCTTTGTGGACCGCAATGTACTACACTTGCCATCCTTTAACTTCCAGTGCTTTCATCAGTCAAAACCTGCAGACAAGCTCAACTCTCTAACAATGAGAAAACATATTGGGGCAGATCACATATTGAACACACACACACACACACACACACACACACACACACACACACTTATTCCCATTTATACAAGTAGCATAAAATAAATAACTGTGAGGAGGAAACATAATACATGAAATATCAGATACTGGCTTGGCTTGCCCGGCTTTCCAAGCGACCCCAGGGGTTTCAAACAGTGGGGGATTTTGATTTAGGATACCCCAGGGGCAGGCTGGTGGCCGTCCCTGGAGTCTTTAAGATTCCCAAAGCACCCAGAGACCACAGGGGGCGCAATTCTTTGGTACACAACAATTCACAGCCACTTGTGGATGTGTTTAAAATGTTGCCCTCAATCAGAACAAGGCCAGATAGATATATGTATTGGAAGTGGCAGAATAAAGTCACTAGCCATTTAGGGAAAGAAGAACATGTAAAATAAAATATATCCTGCAAATGATGCCCATAAACATGTTATACATGTTATTATTTTGCCATTAAATTTCACATCATATTGTAAAAAAACCTATTACTTTCATCTACTGCCATCTATAAAAGCTAAAAGTGAGTTGTCTGCACTGTTAATCTTCATATACCTCACTTTCAATCTGTAATAGCTGTGGAGACTACATAAAATGAACCATGTATCCTACATCTAAAACAATGCTGTGTTACTATCACTTTAACATTAAATGTGGCTAAAAGAAAAGTTAGATGTGTGCTGAAAATGTTTTAGAATCAAAATCATTTAGAACATTCTAAAGTTAAATTAAATTGAAAAGTTTATTTAATCAGCAATAACATTCTTTAATAATAACTAATAATAATAACTAATAACAATAACTAATCTTTATTTGTCAATCCATGCATTGTAAATAAAATAAACCTCAACATGACCAGTTGACTATAATTATGCTTGGAACATTAGGGATACCCTTCTTATTCTATCCTATCCTATCTATCCTAAACTTTGTTATTTTGTATAAATTAAAGAGGAATTGAAACCTACAAGCTCAACGCATGAGCCCAATTTTGTTAGTCTAGGTGACAGCTATTGTGGCATGATGAAGGTAAGTGGTCAACTGAAGAACTAGCCAGGAAGGTAATGGCTCGCCATAGAAGTCTATCAGACTAAGGCAGCATCAACTGACTATAGAATACCTTGAGGTACAGTAGCATGGTTAAAAGATAACTAAAGAAATACATCCCCTGACACTAAGATACATCACCATGCAAACATATAGAACTTTCTCTAACATGCAGCTGGTTCATTTAATGTTGTAGTTGAATAGTGCACAGTAATGCCTTGAGAAGTGTTAGAGGTTATGAAAATGGGCACCAGCAAGCAGTTCAGTATTTAGTAATCATTGATTTTGTCATGTGGCCCATTTGGGACCTAGGCAGAAGGAGAAGCCATTAGTGAGCAGGATGGTGAGAACAGTGATTTTGTCATGTGACTTATTTTGGACCTAGGCAGAAGGAGAAGCCGGCCCGTGAGCAAGATGGTGACATCCAGGGCTCAGGAAGGATCTGAAAGTCACGACAAGACCAGACAATTATAATAAAGAACCTGTCGATAGGTCTGAAGGCTTAAAGTCATTGTCCAGGGACACTCAAAAGTATTTTCATTGTGTAGGGCTACATGTGGCAATGTTCTCACGTTTTTCCTTTTTGAAAGCAAAGCTATATTGCTAGATTAAATATTAAATAAAAACAATAAAGTGTAATCTCGTGTTCTCTGTGTTGAGAGTTGCAGGGCTGAGTGATGCAATCACACTGTGTGCATTGCTTCGGAATGAACTGGGCCTAATAGTTTGGAGAGCTCCATTCTAGTCCATCAGCAACAAAGGAGTTGTAAATTTGACAGGAGCCTCAGGATTCAGTTTGTGGTCAGGATCGGTGGAGAGGCGCTGGGGCATGGGAAGAGGAAAAAGAAAATCCGCTTTCTGTTTGTGACCAGAGCAAAGAGACTGCATGTGACTGACACTGCATCAGATAAGCTGCCAGGCAAATATTTTTAAATATTAACTGGACAATCCATAAATGGGTATCACACTGTGCTCTAGGGATGAGCGAATCGATCCGGACGAACCCGGATTCGATCCGAATTTCATGAAAAATTCGATTCGGATCGAATCCGAATTTCCCTGCGATTTGATCAATCGAAGTTTTCCTGAAATTTTAAAAAAGGGCCGGGGAGGCCGGCTACACTGTCAGCTGTGCAAACCAGCTTCCGCCTCCCGCTGACAGTGCAGCCAGCCTCCCCGGCTCCCACCATACCGGCATGTAGCACACACTTACCTACATGCCGGCATGGTGGGAGCGGAGGAAGCTGGCCGCACTGTCAGCGGGCGGCAGAAGCCGGGTAGCACAGCTGACAGTGTGGCCGGCTTCCCCGCTCCCACCATGCCGGCATGTACACACTATAAAAACACTAGAAAATAAACTAAAATACCTGGAGCATAAAATAAATAGATAAACATTTAAAGAATGAATGAACAGTTAAAAATGTATTCACATATATAAAAAATCAAACATTGAAAGAATGAATGAGCATTGTAAAGGGTTTCAAGATGGTGCCAGGAGGCTGTGCTGTTGCACAGAGCTCGTTTTCAGGCTTGTTACAATGTATTTACCTGGGAAAAGGCAGTATGTATATGTAACACATTATTATACAAATGTCACAAGGTATTGTAATTAAAGTGGACCAACACCCAGGATTTTGACTATCCTGGGTTTTGGTCCACTTCAGGGGGGCACCCCGATTAGGGGTGCCCCGCTGTGTAAAACCCCCCAGAAACCCCCAAACTCACCTCACCACGCTCCCACGGACAAGCGGCGGACAAGGCAGCGCGTCCGCCGCCGCCTCCCGCGCGCCCCTCTGACAGTGCGCGCGCCCGCGCCGGCCATTCACAAACGGCCGCCGCGGGCGCGCGCACGGCTAGAGGAGTGCGCGGGAGGCCGCCGCCAATCAGGTGAGTTCTTTTGGGGTTTTGAGGGGGGTCCCTCACCGCGGGACATCCCGATCTCGGATGTCCCGCGGTGAGGGGGGTGATCGGCCCGGGAATCTTATAGATTCCCGGGCCGATCACCCATGGGTGACGGTCCACTTTAAGTGTTCAGCTGTGCACCCGACTCTTCTGCAGAGATTCTGCGCATATAAAAGTATTGTGTTTGTACTCTATTTTGGATCCTGCTTGTGTGTGGAAAAAGGGGAATCATGTTTATAAATTCCGTATATAAATAAGTGTTATATTTGTGTGAGGCAACTTAGATTTATATATATATATATATATATATATATATATATATATATATATATATATATATATATATATACCTATATATAGGTAAATGTTATACATTTTATATATATATATATATATTTTATATAAAAATATATAGTTACAAGCATAGGATAAATATAAATATAATATAAATATTATTTATTATAATTAGATATATATATATATATATATATATATATATATATATATATATATATAGTACAAGTTGGTTTTGAGGATAAAGCGCAATTGGATAATATGAGCGGCTCCTACAGCAGGAAAACCTGTGATTCCCAGGAAAAATTGTAGTGTGTTAATCAATTTCAATTTAGGTGTAGCCCTAGAAGGAAAAAGATTGGTGTAGGAGCGCTGTGGATACACAAAGGTTGGTTGAATCATTATATGTGATAGAATGTATTATCACAGATTAAAAGTAGTAGGATGATAACTTATCATGGAAAAAAAAATAAAGAAGTACCAATATGATATACTGAATATAGTGGAACATCTTAAATAATTGTAGATAATATAAATTAATAGTGGATAGTATAAATTAATGATTAAATAATAAATTATTGACTGATCTAATAAATAAACAATAATGTTATTAAAATTTTGGTAGGGGGGCAATTCATTAGAAAGTTAGATACTATAAATTAGTGTATATTAATAGTGGGTACTGTAAGTTCATAATTAAATAATTAGTTATTGGTTGATCAAATAAAAAAAAAAATAGAAAATGATTAAATCATTAGTAGAGGGACAATTCATTAAATAATTAGATGGAGGGATGTAAAATTGAAACTGGATAGACGTGAATAGATAGAATGGATATATAAACTAAGGATATGATAAAAATATGATAAGAGTATAAATATATAAATATATAGGTCATGGTGGATGAGGAATAAATTACTAGAGGATTAGTAAGAAGTAATTGATAAAAAACGATTTGATGGATATATAAAGTAATGATATTATAAAAATATGATAAGAGTATAAATATATATATCATGGTTGATGAGGAATAAATTATTAGAGGATTAGTAAAAAGTAATTGATACAAAATGATTTGATATGATATGAAAATGATAAAAAGGTGGTGACATTAAGGATGTAAGGGTGTAAAAATGTAAAAGTTAATTAATTATGATTGAATAGTAATGTTAATGTTAATGGAACTAGTGTAGTCGAACATTGCGGTAAAGGAGTAAATTAATAAGTTTGATGAGTAGGGGGAAAGTCCAGACAAATATTTTCTAAGGAACAGATCAATATTGAAGGGGAACCAATCTAGTTAGTTGTTTTCTAAAAAGCAATTAAAATCCAAATCTATATTTTGTCCATGTGGTGAGAGTGTGTTTAATTCAAAAATATATATATGAGTATAAAATCGGTATTCAATAGTAATAACTAGTAATACAATTATATAAAAATTAATATAAACAGTGGTCAGTAGATGGAGTTATATTAAATTGATATGAAAGAGATATATGTGTATATAATTGTACCGGTGATATCATTGATGGTAATGCTCATAGAAAGGTAGCAATAAATTGATGAGTCTAGAGGTAATAGTTTAAATTCACTTTATATAAGTCATATATATATATATATATATAAAAATATATATATATATATATATATATATATACATATATATATATATATATATATATATATATATATATATATATATATATATATATAAAACCTCTCACTCCATCGATTTTCTGGCATATTCATATTCTCAAACTAATTAATTTTAAATCAATCTTAAACTAATTTCATAAAACTATTTCAAGGTAGGGGCGGGAATGCCCTTGCTGTCTTTTTGAACCAGGTGTTTCCCAGTGCTTGCTGGGAAATGTAGTTGTAGGCAGTAGTTCTATTGTCGGCTTTTCTTTGATAGCTCTATTGCCGGCTCTTCTTTATTAGTTCAATTGTCGGCTTTTCCTTATTAAAAGCATACAAAAACGTGGTAATGTTTTGTAGTGGAAATAGGACAAAGCTTATGTATTTATTACTTAATTAACTGATGATTAAAATTAAATTGATGATTGAAAATTAAATGAAAGTCAAATGGAAAGGAATATAAGTTTCGGGGACTTGATTGTGGTCTGATTTATTTAGTTGATTAGCGGGAATTCGTTTTGTTTAGTTAATTGATAGAGTATGAATTTAATGGATGATAATAGAGAATTAATTTGGCGGATGATAATAGAGTATGAATTTGGAGGATGATTTTTGTGAATGACAGCTTGGAAAGAAAGTGGGCTCCTGCCTGCCGGCCCCGTCCGCTGTCATTCCAAGCTGTCATTATCTCCCCGCCCGCTGTAACTCCTCCCTCCCGCCTCGCCCACTTTCTTTCCAAGCTGTCATTACCTCCCGCCCCGCCCACTTTCTTTCCAAGCTGTCATTATCTCCCGCCCCGCCCACTTTCTTTCCAAACTGTCATTACCTCCCTTCCCGCTGTAACTCCTCCCTCCCGCTCACTTTCTTTCCAAGCTGTCATTACCTCCCCGCCAGCTGTAACTCCTCCCTCCCGCCCCACCCACTTTCTTTCCAAGCTGCCATTACCTCCCTCCCGCCCACTTTCTTTCCAAGCTGTCATTACCTTCCCGCCCGCTGTCAGAACCTCCCTCTCACCCCGCCCACTTTCTTTCCAAGCTGTCATTCCTCACTCCCGCCCCGCCCACTTTCTTTCCAAGCTGTCATTCCTCCCTCCCGCCCACTTACTTTCCAAGCTGTCATTACCTCCCTGCCCGCTGTAACTCCTCCCTCCCGCCTTGCCCACTTTCTTTCCAAGCTGTCATTCCTCCCTCCCGCCCCGCCCACTTTCTTTCCAAGCTGTCATTCCTCCCGCCCCGCCCACTTTCTTTCCAATCTGTCATTACCTCCCCGCCCGCTGTCAGTACCTCCCTCTCGCCCCGCCCACTTTCTTTCCAAGCTGTCATTCCTCCCTCCCACCCCGCCCACTTTCTTTCCAAGCTGTCATTACCTCCTCGCCCTCTGTAACTCCTCCCTCCCGCCTCGCCCACTTTCTTTCCAAGCTATCATTCCTCCCTCCCGCCCCGCCCACTTTCTTTCCAAGCTGTCATTCCTCCCGCCTCGCCCACTTTCTTTCCAAGCTGTCATTACCTCCCCGCCCGCTGTCAGTACCTCCCTCTCGCCCCGCCCACTTTCTTTCCAAGCTGTCATTCCTCCCTCCCACCCCGCCCACTTTCTTTCCAAACTGTCATTACCTCCCTGCCCGCTGTAACTCCTCCCTCCCGCCCACTTTCTTTCCAAGCTGTCATTACCTCCCCGCCCGCTGTCAGTACCTCCCTCCCGCCCCGCCCGCTTTCTTTCCAAGCTGTCATTACTAGAGATGAGCGAACTTTTGAAAAGTTCGATTCGGCCGATTCGCCGAATTTCACAAAGAAATTCGGGTTCGGCCGAATCGAACTTTTACGAAGTTCCCCATCATAAATGCCGGCATAGTGGGAGCGGGCCGACTGACAGCGGAGCCGGCCGGCGGGCCGGTAAAGCCGGCCGGCCCGCTCCCACCATGCCGGCATTTAAAAAACAAAAAAAAAAAAAAAAAGCATTTTTGCCGGCATGGTGGGAGCGGGCCGGCCCGCTCCGCTGCCAGCGGAACCGGCCGGCCCGCTCCCACCATGCCGGCGCCCTCTGATGACGCGCCCTCAGATGACAGCTGAGAGCGGCGCCGGCCTCCACGCTCCGGACCTGCAGGTAAGTGTTTGCTTTTTTTTTAAATGCCGGCATGGTGGGAGCGGGTCGGCCGGTTCCGCTGACAGCGGAGCGGGCCGGCCCTCTCCCACCATGCCGGCAAAAATGCTTTTTTTTTTTTGTTTTGTTTTTTTAAATGCCAGCTAACAGCGGAACCGGCCGGCCCGCTCCCACCATGCCGGCATTTTTTTTTTTTAAATTCAGGAAAAATTCGATCGGCACGAACCACAAAATATTCGGGTTGGTGCCGAATCGAATATTTCCTGAAATTCGGAGCGAATTCAGGTTCGTCCGAACCGGTTCGCTCATCTCTAGTCATTACCTCCCTCCCACCCCGGCCATTTTCTTTCCAATCTGTCATTACCTCCCTGCCGGCTGTCATTCCTCCCTCCTGCCCCGCCCACTTTCTTTCCAAGCTGTCATTACCTCCCTCCCGCCCGCCCAACTTTGCGGCTGGGCTTTTTTTTTCAAATGACAGAAAATCGGGGGGGGGGGGCTTTTCCGGGGGCTTTCCTGGGGCCATCCGAGCCCCTAGGGGGGATCGGATGGCACCAAATGAAAGAGGATACCCGGCCAATTCGATAGAGGGGTCAGGTGAGTATTTTTGTAGTTATTTTTTTACTAGCAGGGGGGAAAGTCAAGGGTGGTTAATAGCGATTTGCCGCAAATAAATTCGGATCGAAACGATTTTTGTCAGAAAATTCGGCGAATCAGCCGAATCGAATTTTTCAAAACTTCGCTCATCTCTACTGTGCTCTGTCAAGCTAGAATCTAGTGTGTCAAGATGGATTCAACATGTCTGTAAATGCTCAAGTGTACTGCTGAAAAGAGTGGCATGTAACTATGAAATATGGAAAACTGCTAATATAATAAGTGAAATATGTTAAGGTAACATGTCCATGCATTGCAGGACATAGAACCCAGCAGAAAAAAACTATTACTCTGTAATATAAAAAAAATGTTGGCCCAGGGTTTATTTTTTATATCTCTGTCCTCCCTCCCTATTCATGGAGCCACCATGATTTTGTGTTTCTGTCAGATCCACGATTAGCTGGAAAAAGACTAAACCAGAAAGATGGGGGCTGCTAACTGCACTACAGCTGGTACAGGAACTTTCTATTGATTGATTCATTGTCCAGGCAACAACATTGTATTCTTGATATTATGCACTAGCTTGGGATCCAGGGGAGTGAGTAGAAAGATGAACCATTATTACTTAAATAGTGCCTGTGTGTGTCACACGTAAGTGACCAGAAACAGAGCCGCTGACCACGCAAGGAGAGGATCCTTTTTTCTTTATTCTATTTTCTTATCTGAATTACATCTTACATCTCCTGATAATGTGAGTGGCTGGAGCACTTTCACAAGGGTCAATCAAAACAAAAAGAAGTATTGCGCCATTAAATCTAATAACTATATGGAGGGTAATCCAAACCCATTAAAGATGAGTTTATCCTAATTATTCTGCATTTCCCATAAGCTGGTGAAAAATCCAAAATTTGGATAACCCTCATAGTTTGCTAAACTATTGAAGGACTATAAGGATAATGAAAAATGCAAAGCTATCCACCAAAAACACTGCACAACTTAGTAGCAGAAGCAATATGGAAATTGTTGTTAGCCATCAGAAAAAACAGGTAACACACACACACTCACACACACACTGTCTCCTACTTTCCTACTCAGTTGGAAAACCTCAACACCCAAATGATGTGCAAAGTATTAAAAAACCGAGCCAGCAGTGGCGTAACATAAATGTGATGGAGCCCTGGTGGGAACATTCAATTGGGCCCTCTCCCAGCTCATACAGAATACTTTTTTGCTTTTAACTCACTTGAATGCAGACAGCAGAAGAGACAATTGCTGCTTCCTTTATCTAGTTGATGCCAAGTGAGCACAAATATGATAAATACGTTAGAGGAGCAACAATGATGTGGCCCCCCTGACCTCCTGGGCCCCGGTGAGGTCACACCCCCTGCACCCACTTAAGTTATGCCCCCGCGAACCAAATTTGTTAAAGACTGCAACAAATTTGAAAACCTTTGTGCTTCAGTGTTCCTTACAGAATATAGTTACATAGTTAGATAATTAGTATGGTTAAAAAAAAAGACATATGCCTATTAAGTTCAACCAAGAGAGGGGGCTGGGGAAAGTTATTTTTTATTTTTAACTCCACTCCAGCTGCTGGGGAATGTGTTTTTTTTTTTTTTGGGGGGGGGGGGGGCATGCTGCACACTGTCTGTATTTGGAATGCCTGCACACTGCCTGTATTTGGCAAGCCCATAAAATGCCTGTAATTGGGATGACCGTACACTGCCTGTAATTGGGATGCCTGTACACTTCCTGCATTTGGGATACCTGCACACTGCCTGTATTTGGAATGCCCGCACACTGCCTGCATTTCGGATGCCCGCACACTGCCTGTAATTCGGATGCCCACACAGTGGTTGCAATTGGGATGCTCACACACTGCCTGTATTTGGCAAGCCCATAAAATGCCTGTAATTGGGATGACTGTACACTGCCTGTAATTGGGATGCCTGTACACTTCCTGCATTTGGGATACCTGCACACTGCCTGTATTTGGAATGCCCGCACACTGCCTGCATTTTGGATGCCCGCACACTGCCTGTAATTCGGATGCCCACACAGTGGTTGCAATTGGGATGCTCACACACTGCCTGTAATTGGGAAGCTCACACACTGCCTATAATTGGGATGCCTGTACACTTCCTGCATTTGGGATGCCCGCACACTGCCTGCATTTTGGATGTCCGCACACTGCCTGTAATTCGGATGCCCGCACAGTGGTTGCAATTGGAATGCCCACACACTGCCTGGATTTGGGATGCTCGCACACAGCCTACGCTTAGGACACCCGCACACTGCCTGTAATTGGGATGCCCAAACACTGTCTGTATTTAGGGTGCTTGCACACTGTCTGTATCTGAAATGCTCGTACACTGCCTGTAACTGGGATGCCCGTACACTGTCTGTATTTGGGATGCCCGTACACCGCCTGTAATTGGGATGCCTGTGCACTGCCTGTAATTGGGAAACCCGTACACTGCCTGTATTTGGGATGCCTGAACACTGTCTGTATTTAAAATGCTTGTACACTGCCTGTAATTGGGATGTTCGCACACTGCCTGCATTTGGGATGCCTGCGCAATGTCTGTATTTGAAATGCTCATACACTGTCTGTATTTGGGAAGCCCGTACACTGCCTGTAATTGGGATGCCCACACACTGCCTGTATTTAGGATGCCTGTACACTGCCTGTCATTGGTAAACCCGTACACTGCCTGTATTTGGGATGCCTGCACATTGTATGTATTTGAAATGCTTGCACACTGCCTGCAATTCGGATGCCCACACAATGTCTGTATTTGGGATGCCTGTACACTGGCTGTAATTGGGATGCCTGCACACTTCCGGCAATTTGGGATGCCCACACACTGCCTGCATTTTGGATGCCCACACACTGCCTGTAATTGGGATGCCTGCACACTTCCAGTATTTGGGATGCTTGCATATTTCATGTACCAAACAAAACCACTCCCTAAATCACACAAGTTTCATTTGTTGAGAAAATTTTCATCTGAGAAATGTCCATATTTGCGAGGGTTTGTGTATGAAAAAAATATTCTGCTTAATCGGGAGAGTGGAAAAATCATTTTTTTTCTTTCATGCAACCGTGCAAGAATGCAAGATTGACCCTTGTATCTTTACAATTTTATATTGATCTTAAATGTAATCCTACAGTTCCTTCATAATATTCAATATGCAAACTAGAAAAATCAGATATTGTATAAATGGAAAGTCCTATTTTCCAAGTGTACACCATTTACATTTAGAGAAGTCTTGGCAATTGGCTGGATTTCAATTTACAATTCATTTTGCCCTGTGTTTGGATTCCATTATATTGTCAAGTTTCAATGAATAAGCAGAACATGAAACAGAAACTTATATAGCTAATTATACTTTTATTTATTTTACCGGAAACAATATGCCATGGGTGCTATGGAAATGTAAATAGCTTCTGCTATTTTTCAAACATGGCAACCATGTTAATAATTAGTTGTAAAACTGATGCACATCTGGTAGGTAGTTTATCTTCATTTGCATATTGATTCTCTGCTGCCAGTTTCAGGAAAACAAGTTAAACTTTCCATTTCATTACAATTCCTTAAACTGATATTAACCCATTTAGAGAGAACACATCTCCTTTTTATTTTATGAATTCTATTAAACATATATTTGTATTGTGATTTAAAATTCTGCCAAAGCAGACACTGGGGGCTATTCAAATGATTTTGGACATTTCTGGATTTTGGAGAGGCATTGTGAGCTTTGCTCACTCAGCACACAATCCAGTCAAATAAAAAAATCTATTTAAAAATGTGGCTGTGATAAGACAGTTCTACAGGTGATTTTTACTAATATGTAGATATCTTATTTACAGAAGTTACATTATACCAGCATCCTACAGAAAATCCAAGCTAATTTGCAGAGGCCCATGTTATTTTCCATAGGCTGAATGCAGTAATTCTAATACACACACGGGGAGGCCGATTCAGTAATAGCGCCAGGTAGCGACAGATGAGCGCCAGTAGCGTGATTTTCACAGCGCCCGCTAGTATTCGCTGTGCTTGGTCGTTGTTCGTTTGTTGACAGCGACTCAGTCGGTGTGCAGTAATGTTGAATACGGGGTTAGGAGTCGCTGTTTGACAGGTTCCGCGCTGTATGCCTGACAGCGAATGGTCATAGCGAACGGCTCCCAGCATATTCATTAACAAATCACGCTCAAAAAATTCTCGCGCTGTGAAAAGCTTGTTTAAACCCCAGAGCGCTGGCGGTGATGGCTTAAAAGTAGTTTTTAACCCCCAAACAACCATATTTTTTGATTAATAAATTAAACAAGTTTTTCTAAACATTTTGTAATATGAATACATTAATATCAGACCTATAATATCAATTCTGCACAAATTTTTTTTTTTTTTTTTTTTACCTTAAAAAAAATATCTAACATTGCCGAAGTGGTCACAGAATTTTTGACATTTAAAAAAAAAAAAAAAAAAGAACATTAATAACAATTAAATATGAAGATTTAAAGATTGCTCCATTGAAATGCATTGGAGAGCGCCAGGTAGCGAGAGGTCATACCTGGCGCTGTGATGGGATTAGCAGCGGCGCTGTTCGTTGCAGTCCGCTACATGATGAATCCCGCGCTAGCCGACGCTCTCGCCGCCGCTAGCCTCATTTAGCGTGATAAATGCGTGATTGTGTCCGCCGCCTGGCGTTCTGGAGTCGGTAGCCGCCGATAGCTGGCGATACCTGGCGCTAGTGAGACACTACCTGGCGCTATCCCTTGATAAATACGGCCCATAGTTTTTGTAATGAGCAGGAGGAACAGCAGTCATCCTGCCGGTGAAAAAAAAACACTACACTTAACTTTCATTCTCCACACACTTACCAGAATGACCATTCCTAGTCTCGCACCATTGTTGCCAATGTCCATCGCTTGCATCTATTCAATGCACAGAGGCCCCCCCACTCACCATTCATCAAAGGCAATATGGCACGCCTCCCTCTATTGCTGTGAATGGGAGTGTAGCTTTATATTTTTTGCCTGCCAAATGACTTTAACTGAAGGACAGGCAATCCACATTGTCTGAGTACCGGTGCATGCATATATCAGTTATATCACTCACCAAGCTGTACTGACTACCCTTTTGATAAGACCCGAGCAGGCTAGCATTTCTGGGGCATATTGGAAAGCTCCAACCATTGGTCCATCCAAGACACCCAGTAGTCTACAGGGACCTGATTGCAAGGGCTGCTGGTATCTGAGCTGCATGTGACATTCATGTTGAACATCATGCTAGCATTTGTGGGACATGCTAGCCTGATAGTCAGCAAGCAGGCTCCAACCACTGGTCCATCCTAGACACCCAGTAGTCTACAGGGTCCTGACTGCAAGTGCTGCTGGTTTCTGAGCTGCATGTAAAATGCTTGTTGACCATCAGGACAAAGTTTTGTCTGTGTGTACGTCCTGGCAATAGCCTGGCCTTTGTGGGTTGAAAAAAGTGTTCGTTGTATCTTTTGGAATACCCTTCTTCCAGTGCTGCTGCTACCTGCAACAGGTAGCAAGCAACAAAGGTCCTGATTTATCAAGCACTTCTGCCAGATAATGTCATTTCAGTGCAAATTACAGTGGAGCGAAATATGAATTCTAAAATTCTCAGCATGTTGCTGCACCACTAATGTTTTAGTAAATGTAATTCTTTCAGTGCAGCAACATGTGCAAGTGTGAAAACATGCATACATGCTTGATAAACTAGGTATTTTGATACCGGCACATTTTGACTTACCTTTTGGCTGCTGGGATGAGTGCTGTAATTTTGGCCTTGTGACATAGATGCAGGAAATCTCCCCCATTGGTTTTGATGTGAATGTCCTTCTCAAACAGTGACATACAGGCACTTTTGTGTTTTAGTGCCAATACATCTGTTGGTCAGGCAGAACTACAGTCTCATCTGACTGATCCTCGTTCAGATAATATGGCTAGGGTTTATGAGGGATTAAATGAAGTTACCCTTCTCCATATCTTCTGCACAAACACTGGGTTTTGCATCCTTCTTTTATTCTATCTTTCTAGCAGAGATGAAAATATGACACCTCTTTTCTTTTGCCAACCCTCACCCCTTCTGACATGTTTGGCTAATGGTGAGCTGAAGTTGATGTTGGGAGACCAGCATACCTCCCTTCTCCCTCTTTTTTAAGTTCCATTTATGAGCATAAGCTTTAAGAGTATATTTTCCCGATGGCAGACTATGGGTATAATGTCAATGATAAATGACACTTTTTGTTGCTATTTGAAAAAAATAACTAAATAGGCTGTGCAAAGTAAATGCCAATGCCCCAAACAAAAACAGTATAACTTTTCCTTCAGAGTGCACATAACCTGATGGTTGATCCTGATGACCATGCTTACTGAACCAGGTATAGGTCCTCAGACCATCTTTACCACTAACAGTGTTCTGCTGGGCCAGAGACATGCTTATGGGTCACATGCTGGTGCAGAGAAGGTACGTCTCTATACCAGATAACAAAAGTAGCCTGTATGCCTAACCGTTTTTCAACAAAAAAGTCATTTTTCCCTAACAGAACAGAGAGGAGGTAAGTTGTCATTCCCCAGCTTCAGGAGTACAGGTAGGTTACCCTGAGGTAGTATCTCAGAGCACCAGTTTAACCTGTCTGCTAATACTGTAATTATGACTTTTAAAAAAGCAACACCCTCAACAGTACAATGATAGTTAGTAGTTTGTTAAATATCCCAGCATTAAACATAGTATAAGTAGTTGGTGTAAGGATGTATTATAAGACACAAAGTGATCTGCCTGCTAATACTGTAAATATAATTATTTAGTTGAATAGTACCACAGAATTTAATTGGACACACCCCCCCCCCCCCATCTATTGAATACTCCAATAACTGGAACAGTACAAGTAGCACTGGATGTTTTGCAGAGCACAAAAGTGAACTGGGGCTGCTAAACTGTGTTAAATTTCAAGGCCTAAAAGTTGCTAAGTACACAGAGGTTAGTTTGTTGAAAATCCTTGCAGCTAACAGGTCCAGTAAAACTTTAAAATCAATTGCCTGGCAGCTTACCTTATGCAGTGTCAGGGCCATGCTGCCTGTTTGCTCTGGTCACAAAAAGGAGAAATATTTCTCCTTCCTTCCTGCCTCCAGCCCCTCCCCCAGATCTTGACCAGCAAATCAATCCAGAGGCTCACACTCCCTTTGTTAGTGTGCCATGGAGGTGTTTCTGCTCACACAAATGTGCGTTGGCACATGCCCACTCGTAACCATGAACATGGCGCACAGTTACGTTCCTCTAGGTGTTCCAATCGAGTGGGTGTGTTTCCAGGTATATATACGTGGTCAAGGAAGTGATTAGTATGCCGGGTGGCACATGAACAGTCTGACACTAGCGATCGCACTTACAAATACACGCTTGTACACAGGTGAGGGCCACCAGGTTTGTTTGCAGAATAGTCTATCCTCCCTTTAGGGGGCCTTTGGTGAGAACTAAACTTGCCAACAGATTTCCCACTCTGGAACTAGAGCATGGTGAAGCACTTTGCCAGCTTATTGCTGTCTCCCTCCAGGTACAGTGTTAACCCCTTCCTGCCTTCCAGATTCTTAGTGTCCTGAATAACTGCTCTGCTCAACAGATCCTCCAACGCATCTATACTTGACTCTTTGGCCTTCCCTTCTGTTGTGTTTCCCTAGTGTTCATTAACTAGGGAAGCTGCAGGTGGTACTGCTGGTGGTAGCGTGTAACTACATTGGCCTAATCTCCGATAACATGCATTTAGCTCAAGTGATGGGCTAAAATCAACCTCAGCTCACTTTAATGCAGTGCTTGCTTGCATCACTTGCCCTGTCACTCCCATCAAGGAGGAAAGCACAAAATTAGGTTACATTTTATTTTAAAATGACTCTGGTCCTATAGCTTTAAAAAAAATAAAACAAATTAGAACATTACCATGTGTAGCCTTAAACAATAGGAATACTTTAGAATATGCCTGGACAGCAAAGTAACTGTGATGTCCCATTGAAGATAGTGGTACAAATGCATCTTTAGATGTCTTTTATTCTAAGAAATTCATTAAGCTGCTTTTTGCAGAGGTGTAGCTAGACTACTACTATTTTGCACCCGGGCAAAGATTCAAAAATTTCATTCCAGTACCTATTTTGGAGAATAGGGCTAAAAATAATCACTTTGGCACTGTGGCAGCCAAGAACAGTTGTATGACATAAGCAAATCTAGGACCTGCCATGGCCTCTGTCAAGGAAGAGTGCAGCAGAATTTTTCCCAATTCTCAAAATTGCCTCAGTGCCAGAGTAGGGTGTCAGGAAAGAAAGAAAATGAACCCTTACCTTCATCTCGGGCCAGCGCCGCTCCCTCGGTCTATGTGCGGGGAAAGCTGCTCTGTGCTTTCAAGCAAGATGGCAACCCCCAGGATCTGGCACGCCTGGAGAGCAGTGCAGGCTCCTGGATAGGGTAAGGGGTCTTTTTCTTTCTAAGCCCCCCCAAAAAACGAACAAGCCTCGGCTGTAAATGAATCTTACCTGCCCCTCTAGTGAACTTCAAGAGGGGTTTTCTTATTGGTTGGAGTGACATGCGGAAAAGGTGAGTATCTCTGCAATGTCTTGGGTTTCATGAGGAGGTGTGCAAAGTTTTTATGGTATTCCTGTAGGCCAGGACCTTGCAGGTGATTTTAGATTTACATCAAAGCAGACGGTTACCCACAGTTTTGTGCTCCCACCTACCTGTAAGGCCAACAATGAAGAGTCACTTTCCCTTTCCATGTGTTGTTCAAACTGATGTGGACCAAGAAATTAGACAGAACAATGCAAGAAAAGTTTTTTTCTTGTTTTTCTTTGGGGGGGGGGGGGTGTATATATGGCCATTGTATGCAAGCGCATACATAGGAATTTGTCCACACCATAGAATACTGATTGGAAATGGTAACAAAATTGAACATTCTTTAAAGCTGTCCAGGACTTTTGGTCCAGTAAAATGTATCCTGGAGGCATCCCAATTAGGAATGTCCAGCAGTTTAAAACGTTAAGGATCTCTCACAGGCTGAGATGAGTAGTCACCTACTTCCAGGATCCTCTGCCTTGAAGCTTTATCCCTGCTCTTTCCGCTATGTGCGCCCCACAGCACGCAAAGCACGAATGCCACCGCAGAACAAAGATGCACTCCTCAAAACAAGGCAGTTGAAGCTTCCCTAGGGATTTACACAGTGGAGCATTTTTTGACTTTTGGTCTGTTTTGGTTGACAGTCCATGCAAAACGTTATGGCCAGTCTGGCAGGTGCTGCTCCTGTTTGGGGATAAGGTGCCCAGTGCTCAGTAGGGGAGCCTTCTTTTTACTGTAAACAGCCAAATTGGGTCCAGCACTTGGTAATAGTTGAACTAATTTATATAACTAAGTTGGATCACCGATTTGATAAGTACAGTTATAAGTATGTATGATCATATGTGCCTGGTTAAACCCATCAGATCACCCACACTGCCGTTCCTACATATGTGGAGACACTTGTCCATTCAGAGCTTTATGCCGTACATGCTAATGCCTAGTTAAATTGCTAAAAGAAAATACTATTTTGCATTCTACAGATTCATATTCAACTTGGCTCTACTGATACTGCAAAACATTTTTACATTTTTGTATGAAGAAAGCACATTTTAAAGCAATTTATTAACAATTAGAAAACTAAGCCTCCAAGCTTTATTCTTTGCTTAAATGTTTTTTTCACTACAGTCTCTGATTTCTTTTTTGTAAGTAGGTAAAACACTTTCAATATTTTATTTTTATTTGAATACAGTATAAAAGCCTAAGGGAGATTATCTAATGGTTTCAATTATATAACATGGAAGTAGATAAAACAACAGCTAATTGAAATACATAAATATTGATGTCAATTAGCTAAGAATTAAATGCACAGTTAAAAAGGTAAGTTCACAAGAGATTTAACCGGTTCAGTGAAATTATCTTTTGGATAAAGCAATGAATTAGCGTCTAATTCCGCAAAGACTGCATAATACATGCATCATTATAAAATGGTTTTGAATTGGTAAAGATTCAGATTACTTACTACAGTGAAGAAAGGCCTTCTTAATTGTGTAGATCCTTATCCAAAAATGTTCAGATATGCTTGGGGATTTCTTGCAGTTAAAGAAGCTATGTTATAAGTGTTATACATAAAAGAAAAAACTGTTAGACTGATAGAATAAAAAATTGAATAGAAAAAAATGAAGCAGCTGTACAACCAAAAAGACAGTATGTTTGACATAATGGGCCTAGCTATAAATGTATTACCCGAATAATAGCATACAGAGTAGTTACAAAATCATCTGCAGAAGCTCAAAATGGTTACGAAACTCAACTGGTGATTCACAGTTATACAAAAAATTAGTGCCATTAACCCTTTAAAGCGGACCTTCACTCTGAATAAGAGTCTATCTTATATGTTTCCCACACCCTGTACATACAGATTGTCCACATTAAAAATCATCCTACCTGCATCTACTGCATGTTATGAGCCTTTAAACATCCAAGATGGCGGCTTATGGAAGCCGCCATCTTATCAGGCAGCCTGCAAACAGGAAGTGCCTCCTGACTGTGCTGCTCTGCATTCTGGGACTGCTGACCTTTACCTGACCCCAGCTCTGCTCTGTCTGAGCAAAGCACAACTATAACCCGCCCCCCTGTACCTTATCCCACTCTCCTCTCCTCAGTAAGTGTATCCTAGTTTGGGCTTTTTATTAAATCACGCTGAAGGTCTGGTTTAAGTGCCAGCCTACCTGGAGTTTTTGTCACACTCTGTTGCCAGACCATTTTGCACTGTTTTGCACTCCCCATGTTCAAATGTGATTTTTGAAGGGATTTCCAGGGATTTCCCAGGAAAATGATATATTGTTTTTTTCAGCAGAGTCTGAGCTTCAACATGAAATGTCTTGTTTGTCATTTTTTAGGTGTATTCTCAATATTTTTTTGGCGAAATATGTGCAAAAAAATAAAAAAAAATCTTTTTACAATTTGTAGTTTTTTTTGTAATAAAAAAATGTAAGTTTGTCAATAAAATCTTATTGCGTGTGAAACCCCAATTTCTCCCAGTTACAGCGATACCACATATGTATTGGTAGACACCCTTTCCTGCCCAGGAGACTACCCCAAACTGAAACAGCGCTTTAGGGGATTTTCAGAAAAAATACAACTGTGATATGCGCTATGCGCACCTTGCAGTTTTTCCAGAAAAACATCCCTTTACATTTGAAATACACCCAACAAACTATATATTCTCTGGAAGTACACACCTCAGGCTTTCTATTTGTACCAGGCTTGTTGATGTGGCCACAGTTTTCTAGAAGTAATCCCTCAATGTATTCTTTAGTTGCAAAGAGTTTCCCTAAAAAAAGCAGAATCAAAGCCACATTTTCCTAAAAAAAACTATATACAAACAAGAAAAAACAAGTATAATCTGAAAAAGCAACATCCCCGGAACAGAACGATACCCAACATGCATTGCTACTGTCAAGGGAAGAGTTGCCAAACACCCCAAAGTAAAGCATGAGCATAACGGTAATTTTTCTTGAAAATTTCAGCTCTGCAAAGTGCGCACCTTGCGATTTTTCAACCAAAACAACCCTTTAAATTTGGAATATCCCCCATAAATATCCACCATATATTCCCTGAAATTACACATGTTAAGCTTTCTAAGCGTACCCAGCTTGTTGTAGTGGGCTCAGCTTTCTGGAATTAATCCCTCAAAGAACTCTTTGGTTCCGCAGGGTTTCCCTAAAAAATGTATAAAAAAGCTGAATAAAAAACACCTTTTCCTAAAATATAAATATGCAAACAAGAAAAAACAAGCTAAGTCTGAAAGCGCAAGGTCCCCCGAACAGAACAATACCCAACATGCAGAGGTACTATTAACCCTTTTAATTGCCAGCCTACTTGAGATTTTGTCACCGTCTGTTGACAGGTCATTTTTCCCCATTTTGCGCCATGTTTTGCGACATTTTTGCTGGAATTTTCAGGAAAATTATATATATAATTTTTGCAGGAGAGTTTAGGATTTAATGTCTTGTTTGTAAATTTTATTTATTATTAATTTTATTTATTATTTATAAATAAATAACTTTATTTTAAATAAAAAATGTATTTTATTAGGGAAAACCATATTGCATGTGAAAGCCCCATTTCTACCGATTAGAACGGTACCACATATTTAGCGGTAGCCCCCTGTTCCTGCCCAGGAGACCCCCCTAACTGAAACAAGTAATTTTTAACATTTACAAATAAAATACAACTACCAGCCACACTACAAAGGGTTAAATCGAGAAAAAAAAATGACATAGGGTCCCCCCTCCCAGGGGGGGGGCATTTTTTGGGGGATTTTTAAGGGTTAAAAACCCTTAAAAATCCCCCAAAAAATGACATGGGGCCCCCCTTACCCAAAGTAACCAGCCCGGGACCAGGGGGGGGACCCCATTTTTGGGGGGAATTTTAAAGGTTAAAAACCCTTAGAAATCCCAAAAAAAAATGACGTAGGGTCCCCCCTACCCAGCATTACTGACCCGGGCCAGCTATGGGGGCTTGTAGAACAGGGCGCAGGGGCCAGCGTTGGTGGCCCCTGGCCCTGTGGGCTACTAGCCCACATAGCCACTAAGTGTCCTGGGCCCTTCTGCCCCCCCCCTGGCCGTTAGGGAGGCAGGTAATGGGGGGCTGGGGGTTAATGGCAAGTCACCCACTAGCCGCAGGTGACTTGCCAGACCCAGAGCCTTGTGAACTGGTATAAGGGCTCTCATGGACCCCTTACCAGTTCACAAAGGGTTAACTGTGAAAAAAAAACACCACACAAGGAATAAAAGTATTTTATTTAAAAAAAAAAAAACATTTTTTACTATACTTACCTCCGATTGTAAGCTCTTGTCCCGCGCCGCTCTGATGACAGATGCCGGTGATCGGCATCCAGAGAAGGGGGAGGCAGGAGATCAGAGGATCTCCTGCCACCTCCTTCCCCGGCCCCGATCACCGGCATCTGACAGCTGAGAAGGCTGAAGCCGGAGATCAGGGCCGGGATGACGTCATTAGCGGCAAGATGGCGGCCGCCATCGAGGATGAATGGGGAGAGAGCCTTCCGGGCTCTCTCCTGAAGATCTGTAAGTCCTGGGGGGGATCGGAGGCCCCCCAGGTGAAGAGGAGGGACAGCGGGAGCCAGCGCACACACAGGTAAGTGAATGTCATTTTTATTTTTTATTTTTTTTACAGTTAGCAGCTGCTGCTGCAGAAGCGGGGCGGGCCTATTCCGGGGGCTCTCCTGGAGCCATCCGAGCCCCTACGGGGGATCGGATGGCACCAAATTAAAGAGGAGACCCGGCCGGATCCAACGAGGGGTCAGGTGAGTATTTATTTATTTATTTTTTTGGCCCACTAGCAGGGGTAAATGCCAGGCACGGCCAGGCGTAACTCAAGTGCACAAGCATTGAGTGGGATACAGTCTGATCTGACATATGCCATTGCTAAAGAAAGATTCCACCAGTCATAATGCTCAATAATAAAAAGAGCCTACTAAAAGAGTGAGCTAAGTAACTAACATACCAATATAAATGAAAATAGACACAGGATAAAAACAAGGGATTAATTCCCCACACTATATCAGTGCACTTATGACCATGGATTATACCAATATTGCCACACATCCATAAAAAAACAAATACACACCCAAAACATTTTTGGTGTGTCTTTGTGTGTGTGGGGCTGTTGTGGTCTTTGGGGCCACATGTCCCATGGGCTTGCTTTTGGGTTTTGGTAAATAGTTAACAATGCACGATCATGTAGACAGGGAAGAATTGGTAATCCAAGCATCCCAAATAGTTAGAAATTTCAAAGAGGAATTATTTAAAGATGCATTGAGCTTTTCAAAAAACATAGAGCCTTATTTTAGAAGCACCAGCGCCACACAGTACCATTTTTTTGGCCTTAGCGATACTTAACGTATGATTTAACAAATAAAAACATGCTGCTGGCTAGCGTCTTATTTAACACTAGTGCCAAAAAAGATTGCAGCAGCAGGCGCTACAAAGCAGCTCACACTGTTGCTGGCCAATATCTAATGCAAATATCAAAGCAAATTAGTTAGCATGTTTTACTCCACCTTCTTGCACAATTATAGTCCAAAACGCAGGTCGAGAAAAGAGAAAGATACCAGCACTCCAAAACTGGCACTATAGGCACCAGAAAGATGTTAAATAGTGCACATCATAAATAAGGCCCTAAATGCTTGATAAGATGGGGAGGCTAATTTAAGACTAGTGCTATGTATTGCCATTTGAGCGTCAGTGTAGCGGTGCATAGAGCTAGTAGACGCTGCAAGAGGGTGACGCTGTAGTATTCTGACCAGCATTGATAAATGTCAAGTAAAAGCTTGTATAAAAGGAGTGAGAAAAAGTGAGAGGCAAATCAATGAGTGAGCGGCAAAATCCAGAAGCGGCTTCTGCCACTCACGTCCGGTTGAAGACAGCAGTTATGGGCAGTATGGGGCTGTGATTCTGCTTTTTTATTCTTTTTATTTGGGAAACCCTGTGCAACCCAAAAAATCTATTACTTCCAGGATTAATGAATTACTTCCAGAAAACTGCCCACGTCAACAAGCTTCAGGTGTGTTCTTGTAGAGAATATATAGATTGTGGGGGGTATTTAAAATGTAAAGGATGGTTGTCTGGCCCTGTGGGACACCCGTCTCCACTGCTGTAGCTGCCTATAGACAAGCCCCCATTTGCCAGGAAGCTGGATATACCGCACCGGAAATGGTTGCCCCCCAGCACAAAAAATGCAGACTTACAGGGTGAAGGCAATGAACCAGGGACAAGGCTGGGTGCAAGTCAGGCTGGCTTAGGTCATACACGGGAATGACAGACCTTCTGATTCAGGGTTCCAAGGGGATACACAGGATAATGGTCAAGGGTCAAGCCGAATTATCAGAGGGTTGACAGTAAAGATGAGTAGACAAGCTCGGTGTAAGGCAGCAGGCGTCGTTCCGGGCAGCAATCAGAGGAGGGTCAGACAAAGTCGACAACAGGTAATCAGAATCCAGCTAACAGTGATCCAGCATGAAAGTGGTTTTCTTTAAAAATTGCAAAATGTGCATAGTATTTGTATTTGATATGAAGATCCCCTAAAGCTCTGTTTCGGTTTGCGGGAGTCTCTTGGCCAGGAACGGCTGTCTACCAATTAATATGAGGTACTTTTGCAACCAGAAGAAATGGAGCTTTTACTGTGAATATGATCTTATTGAAAAACGTACATTTATTTATTTAAAAAAAAAAAACTATCATTAGTAAAAAAACAAAACACAAGAAATGCCATAAAAAACAATTCATGTTAACGCCCAGACGCTGCTGAAAAATAAACAATATACTGTATAATTTTCCTGAAAATCCATGGAAATCAGTTAAACATGTATAGCGCAAAATAGTGAAAAATGGTTTGGCAACAGAGGGTGACAAGATCTTTAGGTAGGCTGACAAATAAAGGGTTGAAGTCTGTTTTTAATATACATGTTTTATGCTTTGAAATATATTTTGCAAGTCAACATTTTCTCTTCTAGCAAGCTATAATTATACAGCTAGACAAGTAGAGTGACATTTGTAAACCAAATGAAGTGATACCGTATTGCCACATAGAGAAGACAGAGGAATGGAAATCAGGAAAATTACAGAGATTAGCAGAGAATCATCAACATCAAAAGCCATAATGAAAGTGTAATTAGTGCACAGAAAATAGTTTTTCATAAGAAGCTCTACAACCCAACTTCTGCTGGATAGATCACAGAAAATCAATATGGAATACTGAAATCACAATTTTAAATTAACCTTCAGTTCCTGCCAGGTCACCAAGACTATAATGAACATTTATCAAGTAAGATTTTCAAAAGAAAAGGAACCTAAGGCTGACTTTCAGGTGCAGCTTTGGTAGTAGATATTTTGAACCTGTATAGTTAAAACAGGTGGGTGGGATTATTATATTTTTTTATATTTAATGTTTTTAGCCATTATTCACAATAAGCCTAACCCCTGCCTCTCGTTGCCATAGATAGGGGTGGACTGGCCATAGGGAACACAGGAAGAAATCCCAGTAGGTTTCACTGCTTTGTGGCTGATTGAGCTGGGTATTTTCTCCAGCACACAGTCCACCTCACCTAGATCCTGTATTGGAATTCACCCTCCTTCACTCCCTGCCTCTCGAGTCTCCTCAGCAACCTCTTTCCCTGTAGAAAGTCCCACTGTACCCTCAAGCCATGTTCTGCTCTTGAAATGCAATGTGTTCATATACACCATGTAATGCAATAGCCTCAGCTGACAAATTTACTTGCTGACTGGCCTGGATGCATAATGGCTGAGCTAAGCAGCTCATTGGCTGGCTCGACTAGAATGCTGACCTGATTTTTTGGGTCCAGTTTGTACCTTGTCATACTGAAGATATGGAACGCCCACATGAACCACCTGAAGTAGGCTGAGATCACTATATTTACTATAATTAATCAGTTATTTTACAGTATATAGAATGTTTCATAAGACACTCAGTATATATTCCGTAATCTACCTCCTCCAATGTGGATCAGATGTACAAAATGGAGTGTCAGCTCTACCTTAGTATCAGAAGCCAGAGTGCAAGCCTTGTAGCAGGGCGGCTGGGGCTGCTAGCGCTCTTCTCGCAATTTCCATGCAGTAGATACAAAAGCCAGCCAGCTCCTCCAATGTGGCCCTCTGCCCCAGTGTATTCTCGGAAATATTCACTTTTATCAAGGATCCGATTTTGAACTAATTACCCCACATCCAGTATACTAAACTGCAACATACCCAAATAGCCATAATAGTAAACTAGGTTACCCATATTACCTATATTCAGGGTAAAAATGTTCCATATTTTTTACCTAGTAAATTTGAAAAGCCTGTGGCTTTTTCAAACCCCCACCAGCTGAGGGGAGACAAGAGTCTGGTGCCCCTGGAAGGGCACTAAGCCTGTGCCTAGGGGCTGCTACACTTGCAGGGACAGTAGCTGGTTTCTGAGCATTAGGTTGCCCCCAGTAGGTCCATTAATTTCCCAAATCATTACCTCATTTTAGAAATGATGTCATGATCTGATGATCAAATGACGAAACTTTATTTAAGGAATATGTTTAAGGTGAATATTGAATATGGATTTTCTGTTAAACTTGGGGGGATATTTAAGAAGGGATAGCGCCAGGTAGTGCCTCATAGCAGCAGGCAGCGTCTGGTGAACGCCGGGCGCTGTACACAAAACCACATTTAAGAAAGCAAATCTGGTGAGCGCCTATAACAGCCCATGTAGCGTCACATGTATTCAGTGTATAGCGCCGGCACTCTAGGCTCAGGAGCACCATGTAGTACCTGTCATTCTGTAGCGCTCTCCCATACATTTCAATGGGGCTTCATTCGTTGTGTATAAATAGCATGTTTCGCAATTTAATTTAATTTTTTTTTGGACTTTTTATTTTTTTATGCAGAATTGTATTTACAGGTCTGGCACTAAAGTGTTATTGTCTTAAAACAATGTCATTCCATGTGATTTCGCTTTGCTACTGGTGGATATGTGTTCAAAAACAGACTTTGATCACACAGCATCTGGCGCTCTATGCTATAGCACCCAGCTTTAGAGCGCCGACGCTGTGTGTGTCTAACGTTTTGTTAAATACGGTGTAGAGCGCAAAGTGCCAGACGAACTGAGCTGGCGCTACCTCTCGCTCGCTGCAGTGCTATACTGTTGTTACAGCACCCAGCACACATCACATTCATCAATGCTGGACAGGTTACTAGAGCGACCGATGCGTTCTGTTACGGTGTCCGATACCCACTCACAGTGTCTACTAGTGGTCGTTCTAAGCGCCGCTATACAAACGCTCATCTGCCGATACCTGAAGCAGCCTCTCAGTATAAAATGGTAATACTGGTCTGCTAACGTTCAATCTTGTTTGCACTGCAGCCTGCGTCTATCCCCTATAATTACAGGTTTACTTTAAATATAACTTCTGCCATTTTCTGTTCTCTACTCTGTTATTGTTGAGGAATAATTATAAAATGATTATAAAAGTCAGTTTGTGTGTAATATAAGCACATCATAAACATTTTAGATTATGTCACTGCATCTTTACTTTGGACAAGAGTTAACTGCAGCGTGATGCTAATGGAACAACTAGTATTTAAATGTTTCAACTCAATGCATTGATTTTAGATGAATTTATTAGTTTTGAGGTAAGTCTATCTGCTTTTAAATCTTCAGTTACTTACAATATTTGCTTTATAGAGTTTAAATGCAATGTCATTTATTAAAAGAGAAATTTGCATGAGTGCTTAACACTTCACTGTGTTGCTAGCAATCAGCAAAATTAAAATGCATAAAAATGAAAACGTATTTATATGCATGAATAGGCTTTTCAATATGAAAGAATAATACTTTTTTTTAACTGTAAGCCTTTACGTGAATCTGCCTTACATTAAACTCCACACATCACCAAGCACATATTAATTTTGTTGCAGTATCCTGATTAATGTGGACCAACATCCAGGATTTTCACTATCCTGGGTGTTGGTCCACTTCCGCGGGGCACCCGATCGGGGGTGCCCCGCTGTGTGAAACCCTCCAGAAAGCCCCAAAAACTCACCTGACCCCGCTCCCACGTGACTTGCTCCACCAATCACCGCCGACGGACAAGCGAGGTCCGTCGACGGACAAGGTGAGAGCGACCGCCGCCGCCTCTCGCGCGTCCCTCTTACAGGGAGCGTGCCCGCAAATCCTACCTGTTCCTCGTTCCAACGGCGCATGCACGGACCGCCGCCGCCTCTCGCGCATCCCTCTAGCAGGGCGCGCACCCGCGCCAGACGTTTGTGAATGGCCGGCGCGGGTGCGCGCCCTGCTAGAGGGATGCACGAGAGGCGGCGGCGGCCCGCGCAAGCGCCATTGGAACGGGGAGCAGGTAGGATTTGCAGGCGTCCTGGGGGGTTTCACACAGCTGGGGCACCCCCGATCGGGGTGCCCCGCAGGCAGGGAGTTGATCGGCCCGGGAATCTTATCCCGGGCACATTCGTCTGCACTTACGTAGCTGTCTGTGAATGTTTTTGTGGGTGTTTGTCTTTTTTTTGTTTTTTTTCGTCCATTTTTCATTCATACGAACGTTCGGGGAAATGCGTATATGGGCTTTCGATGAACGAAAGCAAATCGGATCATTTGCGTTAGTTCGGATCATTTTCCCAACAAAATCTGATATTTTTTGTTCGTTCAGATAACTTCCGTTGTTGGGATGGGCTTGCGTCTGATTCAGAGAGCTGATTGCCGAGGGATCACCACCCTATTAAACCGTTTCATTTGCGATTCACTTACGGGACCTTTGAGGCCTCGGATTGCTATTGTTGAACATGTTTTGCGGCTATGTGGAGGAGTCTGCGCGCCTTTAGCACCAAGGCATTGCATGTATCAGCATGGCCGAGGCCATAAATTGTAAAGCAATGCATACCTGAATCAATACATTTCATGTATGCCTTATAGAAGCATTTTAATGCTGACCTTAATTAGTCCTTAGCATGTAAACCTTTATTTTCCCACACATCCATATAATTGCTATATTTTTTTAGACTTATGTTCTTTGTGAATTATATTTGGATTGTTGAACTTGAATCTTAATTTGTTGTAGGAGTTATTGTTTTAGTTGGTTACCTTGGCTTTGTGTAATTATTTCATATTTGGTTGCAGGAACCGCAAGATGTGCCACTCGCACAACATACAAGCAGTGTTTGGTCCAGCTATGCGATTCCTCAGTGTTCTTGCAGGGCATCCAGGGTCGTCCCATGATGCTTATATATTGCAGAGCTCCAGCTTATTTCGTCAGTTTGAGTCAGGAGAATTATCTGGTGGATGGCTCCTGGGTAAGTTTGCTCACATTCCATCAATCAATTTTCACTGTATGGCAATGAATATAGTTGATGACTTATGTCTTAACCTATGGCTGTTTTTAGCCCTTGATGACATGTTAAACAATATTGTAGCTTAGAATGTGTATTTTATGTTAGTATTTTTAAATTCTTTCAGGGGATTCTGGATACCCACTCCTGCCCTTGGTCCTGATGCCCGTTCTTTACCTGCAGAATGCGGGCCAGGGGTTCTCTAATCGGGCACTATGCAAAACCCAGGCCGTGGTGGCGAGGGCCTTCTGGCTGTTGAAGTCCAGATTTAGGTGTTTGGACCATACGGGGGGGGGGGGGGCACTGCAGTATGACCCCAACAAGGTTATACCAATAATTTAATTTACGTTTTTTAACAGGGACCACACGTGCCAGAGTGGCACAACTGAGTGTCAGGGTCCTTCAGTTGGTGGGCGAGATGCAGGAGCTTGAGCGACTCATTGGGGACCACAGATGAAGAATAATGTTCTGTGGCCTGCCATTGCTATGTATTTCGTTTTTTATAGTTGTAAGAATTTACAAATTCTCAATTTTCAAAATATTTTAATATTTTATATTTTATGATGGAAAAAAAAAATAATAAAAGTTTCAGTGTCATTTCATTTACAAAATACATTAACACAAAACTAATGGGCCCAGAAATATTTAAAGATGAATATTCACATGACCGAGAAGTGATTTGGGTAAGTTTTAGGGGGCTAAAATGGAAGAAAAACCTAACCGCGAAGTGGTTTGGGTGAGCTTTAAGGGTCCAAAAGGGAAGAAGGAGGATAGTGCTAAGTGATTTAGCTAAACATTGTAGTAGAAGTGAGGGTGGCAAATATGTAGGCGAGCACTTTAATGAGTTAAGTTTGTAGTGCGTAGGCGCAAGATCGTAAGGATTTCCATCTAGACGATTATTTATTGAAAAAGGGAAACAGAATCTATCGGGAAACGTAAAAGATTCGTGGGAGGAGACGAAGGGAAAAGGGCAAAAACAAAAGCCTACGTTGTAACATGAGAAAATGAAACAGAAAAGTCAAGCTGGAAAATGACATCCTCGTATTCGTACTCTGCCGTACCAACGGACGGAAACTTTACAGAAGGATTGCAATGCATGCATAGAATCGCTCGCACACTCATACGAGAAAAAAAAAAAACAGATCGGCACAAAAACGAAAGTCTTTTTTTGTCTCTCTGAATCGAGCCTATTATGTTCACTTATTATTAGTTACTTTTAATTTATTCGTTTTGGTTAAAGTTCTTAGATGCAGAATGAGTCAAATGTTATTGTGCTGTACATGGAGATTTAAAGGAAATGACTTACTTAGCCAAAATCTATCCTTCATCTCTGACTCCTACATATTCAATGTATCACTGGGTGGCCAGAAAGTATGGGCAGCCGGCATCTGTGTGAGAAATTTCCTGTAGTGTTTTAATGTTTATTCTGTATCAAAGTTTGTCTCGCCCTCCCTCCCCGACCACATGCAAATGTGATTACATAACCTCCCCATCCATTAGCGCTCTCAGCATTAACAAGCCCGGCAAGTGCAGCCAACGGTGGCTGTACAGGCTTCCCAATATTGTAAGTGCTGGGAGACACATTTGCACTTGGTCATAGAGGAATAGAACTGAAGGGATAGTCAAACGTTGCACTTTGAACTTGTTACAGAATAAACAGTACACTCCAAGAAATGGAGGGGAGGTACATGGGACACACTTGTCAGATGAGCTCCCTGCTGCCTTATTATTGCCATTGCCTTAACTGTCTTTAAAGAGATTGTTCACGCAAAAAAAAAAAAAGCTGAGCTCACCTTTTATCTAGTATAGCTCCACCACCCACAAGTTGTTAAACTTACTGAGAGAGCAAAGTATCCCATCAATCCTCCCTGGTCAAAGATGGTGGCGGTGACCTGTTAAATTCCATGCAGTATGCCCACTGCATTCATTGCAATGGAGGGGGCATGTCAAAATTTTACAACAATGTGTCTGAGTGGTGGAGCTGCGCTAGACAAAGGAGTAATATACCCTGTTTCTCCAAAAATAAAACTTGTATTAATTTTTGCTAATTTCCCGCAGATTTCCTATTTTTCCATAAACAACAATCCACCTTACGTGCTGTCATGTTTGTTTGCGTTTGCTCTCTTTCACTTTCCGCTGCACTGCAAGAGTAAGTTTGCTCCCTCTGGGGACCATAAGTAGTCAGAGCACTCGGGAGTATTATTTCGGGAGTGGATACCCCTCCCCAATTACAGGCACCCCCATCGGCCACTGAGGTGTGGAGAAACCCTACACTCAATGGACCTGTGCCAAAGGGCATTGGGCAGGTGTATAATCAGGACCAGGGGCTAGTCACGAGTTGTGTGATTATTTTGGTAGTGTCTTCTTTTCTTGATAAAGGGTTCATCTGTGCTGCTGCTCTATTGCTAATTTATTTTTGTATTTTTACATATATAGCTGCCTGGACGCAATTTGAATCGGCTTTTCTATGAAGTGTAACTAGGGCTTATTTTTTAAGCAACCTCCAAAAATCCTGAAAAATCATTCTAGGTCTTATTTTTGAGATATGTCTAATTTTCAGAGACTAGCCATTTAAAAATAAATAGGCTACTAATATATCCTCTAGAATTAATTCTATCCTCTACTCCAGAGCTGCCCTGTTGCAGGTAGAAGGGGCACTTTATGGTGTGCTAAGTGAGAATAGCTCTCAACATCTCTCTCAAAACACAGCTTCTCCAAATATTATGAGGATGTTGAAATAATTTGGATAATCCCAACATGTCATATTTTTACAATCTGGTTCTATAGTCAGATTTTGAAAACCAGACCATTATAATTTTTTGGATAACTCGACATTTCACATAGTTGTCACATAGTTAATTCAAGGGTTTTTTGTTCTTCTGGTGAACAACCTATCAAAATGTAGTATCAATAGGAAGCTTATGACTTTGTCATACCTCTCTGTAACTCATGTTTCCACATGTCAACTGCTAGTAAAAATTGTTAAATAACTTTAACTTACAAATCACTTAGATTGTTGAAGGCAGACTATTTTACTTCAGCTAACTGGTATTCTTCATGAACTCAATTCCACAAAGTCCAGCAATCCGATGTGTTGTATTAATTAAAGCCAGAAATCTGTCCTTAAATTTCTATAAAGACATTTCCACATATCTGTTGTTTGTTTTTTAACCAAAAGCTGTTCTGGTGAACGGGTGTGGAAACAAATTTCTGTGAAGCCTATTCACAAAATACACTGTTGCATATTATATTAAGTCAAACAGTGTTGCTGTTTTGGGGTACATAATTACATTATAGTCAAAATGAACTGCATTAGGAACAGTTGAACTTAACATGTCTCCCAGGAGATAAAAAAATGTTTTTGCAGTTAAATATTTTGCATAACTTACAACCTGTATGCAGAATTTTATGGTTAATATTAAAAGATAATATAATTTCAGGAAGATTCATTGTGTCACTAATATTCACACCGCAATCTACTTTTATAACAGAACATTTTTATCTAAATACATATTGTTGTGATACTAATGCAATTAGAGTGAACAGCTACTGTAATCATATTCTGTTAAAGGTTCTAAAAACTATTAGTTGGGTAGAAAATGTTTATATTTATTAGGGTTAAAGATATGCAATGAAAAGGGAATATGGCCAACCAGTTGGGAAATCAGTACTGAGTTTTAAGTTATAATAATGGAAATCCTGGCATCTAGTTCATTGGTCAATTACATGCGGTACAGCGTATAGAAAAAGTCTAAACACCCCTATTTAAATGTTAGATTTTTGTTATGTGAAAGCATTAGACCAAGAAGAATAATTTCAGAAAGTATAATATGTACAATTCCATTGAAGAATATATGTGTATACCAAAGAAAAGAGAAAGGGGGTTGCCCAGAATCCCCTAAAATGACTTACCAGAGACTATTGCACACACCATCAAAAATATAAATTTATTAATTCATCTAAACATACATTAATTACAATTAGGACATTAATTAAAAACATATACAACTAATAGCTAATCTGCCACAATTCCATTGAAGAACAAACTAAAATCTTTTAGGGTGGGAAAAATAGTAAAGAAGTAATATGGTTGCATAAATACAAAATGTGGAATTACCCTTTGAAGTTATGTTAGCATTCAGTCTTTTTAGTTAGGAGTCTTGTAGCATGACACATTTAGACTTGTCATACTTTGCCCACTCTCTCACTCACTCTCTCATTCATTTCATTCATTCACTCATTCATTCAATCTTCAGTGTACAGCCCAATTCTGGTCGACCCGCAAATTTTCAAATTAATTCAGGTCTGAGCAAGGCCATTCTATTGTTGATGTGGAGATCATTGTGCTGCAGGTGTCTTGGGAGCCACACAGAAAATTTTCTTTTTGACTTTTCATCAATAAGGGTGTGCCCAGTTCTTGGTTATGTCATCGTTGTGCTTAATTTCACCCACTTTTTGATGACCGTCTTCACTATGCTCCATAGTATAAAAAATGCCTTGGAATTATTGTACCCTCCTCCTGACAACTATGAGATCTCTTCAATGCGCTGTAAGCTGTTAATAAAACATGTTTTGCTGTAAAATGCCACTAAGAAACTATCAGAAAATAGCTGAACTTTATATTAGGGTGTCAGGATCTGGATGTTTGTTGTTGGCAATGACAACTCTGGGACTGTGCTCAAAGTAAAGTCCAGTGCAGTTTACTTAGCAACAGAAATGTATGCAAGCCATCATACAGAGGGTACAGATCAATACAAATCCAGATTTTCTAACCACTTCAATAGCATGCAGCACCATTTTAATAGGCATTCAGCATATATCTCTGCCCTTAACAGGTCTGTATTCTCTGAGGCCCTCTTTCTTTCTAATGAAGCCCCTTTCTAGTCAAGTAATGAGCTAATCTGAGCCGAACTGTGTGGGCTAAAGAACACAGGTAAATCTTTCCTGGAAGGAGGGGAACAGAAAGACCCACTACCAACGTACCTGTCATTCCATTAAAGTCCAGGCCCATGAAACCCTTAAAAAACAGCTTCAGTAATTTAAAACCAATTAAGTGAACAGCTTTCCTAAATTATTTGTTTTCATCCAGCTTAAAACCCTGGGTGAGATATATTCTCCTTCCACAAGTGGAAGTTGATTACACCCGCATTCTATTTAGCCTCACTGCAACTACTGCCAGAAGCATGAAAGGCTGGATTACAAGACCAGGTAAGGTTTTCTATTTTGTTAACCCATAGTCCTGCCTCAAAGCCAGGGGAAAGAGACATCATGTAAGAATAGACTTTTTAACATAAATGTATATGCTAATTCTGAAAAGAACTATATCTCCAGATTATGGGTCACAGTGAAGTTAGAAAAAGTACTGAAATGATTATTTTTGGCCTGTTTTTTTCACATGGCAAGAACCCACCAATTTAACAGTGGTGGCTTTTATATCCATTGTATGGAAAAGAGTGAATAACCAAAATGACCGTAAAACATATACAAATATTTGAAATAGAGAAGCAGGTCTTTTTAGGAAACAGAATCGCGTTTATACATATTTACAAACATTTAAACAAGGAACTATTTGAAGAAGGGGGCTCTATACATTTGTGTAAGGCAGGGGAAATCAAAAACGGCATACACAAGAAAAACTGTTGGGCCTATAAAAAAAGTTATGCCTACAAAATCCCAGGGCAAGGCCCCTATTCAGGGGCTACCTTAGTCAGGAAAATAAATGGCAGGAGTATCTGGAAAGGGGGTAGTAGGCCCAGAGTTTAGGAGAGAATGTAGGTAAGAAATAAGATAATCCAAAGAAGGAAGATGATAAGTGTTGTGGACCCCCTGGGGTTATACATCTTACAAAAATATACACAGTATATATTGAATGACTACAAATATGAATACAAAATCCCAGGCCAAGGCCCATACTCAGGGACTAACTTAGTCAGGCAAATAAATCGCAAGTAGCTAGAAAGAGGGTAGCAAGAAAGTAGCTAGAAAGGGGGTAGTAGGCTCAGAGTTTAGGAGAGAATGTAGGTAAGAAATAAGATAATCCAAAGAAGGAAGAAGATGAGTGTTGTGGACCCCCTGCAGTTCCACCCAGCAGGGCATCCCTATCTTTTAGATTCCATGGCTGCGCCACAAGGGTTTTGTTCTGCCTTAAATACAAATATACGTCTTACAAAAATATACACAGTATATATTGAACAGCATCTATAATAATTAATGTCAACAGGTTTATAAATGTTTGCAAACAAGGAACTATTTGAAGCAGGGGGCTCTGTACATTTGTGTAAGGCAGGGGAAATAAAAAAAAACAAAAACAGCAAAACTGTTGGGCCTATAAAAAAAGTTATGCCTATGAAATCCCAGGCCAAGACCCCTACTCAGGGACTACCTCAGGTAAATAAATGGAAAGGAGTAGCTGGAAAGGGGGTAGTAGGCTCAGAGTTTAGGAGAGAATGTAGGTGAGAAATAAGATCATTCAAAGGAAGAAGAAGGGTTCCACATAGTAGGGCATCCCTATCTTTTAGATTCCAAGACTGTGCCATGAGGGTTTTGTTCTGCTTTAAATACAAATATACATTTTACAAAAATACACACAGTATATATTTAATGACATCTATAATAATTAATGACTGTGTAGAGACAGGCAGGAATATACAGTAAGAAGGTGACTCCCAGCAGCCACATGTTCCTTCTAGATCAGAGTGCAGGCAAAAGACCAAATCTAAAAGAGGTGAGATGCAGATAAGGTCTGGAAATCTCCCAAGCTGTAAGAGGAAAGGGAGGGCAAAATGTTAAAAGTGCAAAGTATGCATTTTGTACATATGCCACTGTTGGACTGGACTCAGAAGTCAGGTTTCTTCTGCAGCCTCTCAGTCCTTTCAAGTAAAAGGGGGAGAAATTAAAGCACAGCAGTGGGAAGCTGTAGAGAACAAATGATGGAAAATGGTAACAAAAAATGGTAACAAAATCAAAAAAGGTGTGAAGAAAGACCAGTTTGGGCATGCCAGGTTACTGCAGGATAATGGCAGTGGCTGAAACAGAGCACAGTGGGTATTCCACAGGTACACATGAGACAAAAGCAGACAGATGCAGGGTTCTAGACATGTGAATCCTTGAAAGCCTTTCCAGCCATCAGCATTCTATTAGTGGCTTCCATATATACGAGAGGTATGACCAGGGATTAATGAATGGTAAAAGGGACAGACTTACACATGGATTGCATATAAATTACATACTTTGGATTGGAAGGATATAGGAGGGTGGCACAGAGAAAAAACAGACATACATATTTTGACAATTGTTTGACATATTGTTTTACACTTTGTTTCAATATATTTATTAAGACTTGTTCCAAGTTGGTAGATTTGATTATCACTAGTAGGGTCATAAACTAATAGCAGCAGAGACATGTAGGGAGAAACACAACATGAACTGAGCTTCTTCCAAATTAAGAAACAGTAGAGGATTTAGAAGATGGGGCTTTTTCCTAGCTTGGTCCTGCCCTTTCATTAGTTTCTATAGGTTAGCCAGAGCCAAGAATCACTCTGAGCCTGCAGTTGCTACAGGGCCAGCTCCAGGATTATGTGGGCGACAAGAGTCTCATTGGTCCCTTTGTGTTTGGTTTGAAACAAATGATGATAAAGCTGCAGGTGTGGTGGATATTGCCCCTTGTTGCAGTTCCCCTTAGAGGCAAAGTCTTATTTCATAGACGTAGCCCAATGGCCTCAGAGCAGATAGTATACCTAAACCTGGAAAGGATCAATCCTTCCTCTCATTATATTTCCAAACCAACCAGGGGGCATGCAAGGTTGAGGAATATATAAGAACATCTCCATATCAATGATGAGTCCTAAAAATATTTAAAAACAAACAAATTGAAAGCAATTTTAGTCGCAGAGTGCAGAAAAAGCTTCCAATAAAGTATCATGGGGTTTCCTCGAAACAATCTTAAGAATTATTGGATTAGGCAACACATGTATAGATAAAAACATGGCAATGTATAAAAACCAAAACCCCCAGATCAGTATAAATAGCTAATTTTTTAACACAATACACAAACAAAACAGCACCCCACAGGATTGTCTACTCGCCCTTACCCTGGGGGCACTACCCAAGAATTACCCAAGAACCAAGGATCAGAGGAGTCAACATAGGGGATAACAACATCAAAGTCCTAGCCTACATGGACTATATAGTCTTATTCCTAGAAAATACCAGAAAATCATTTCCAAGCAATCTTGTCCGCCTTCTTGAACTGAAGTACACTGAAGTACACTCCAATGTTTCACTCATTTAGGTCAGACACAAAAAAATGACCTGCCCTCCAACTTTATAGGAAGGATCTAATTTATCAAAATGATTTTCCTACCTAGAATAATATTTCTCTTTCAGACACCAGATACCAATATTTACCCCGGGAATTAGAGAGTAGTACATCGAATTTATATGGGTAGGGAAAAAACACAAGATAAATAACAGATACATTAGCAGAACAACAGAGATGATAGGTTTAGGGGCACAAGATTATAAACTATATTATCACGCAACACAACTACAAAGGATCCTCAGATGGAATTATAAACAACAAAAAGGGGATTGGTCAAAATTGGAACTGGAAAGGATCAATGAAGTTATGTGCCTTGATGCAGAGCCTTCCCGTTCAGCTATCCCGTGCATTTTCCCGTTGGTTTTGGGCTGATCGGGTCAGGAAAGGGTGCTACGTTGGTTTTTGTGTGCGTTTATGCGCTCAGGTGTGTGCTCAGCCGCTTTTCCGGTTGTCGGCTCGCCCGAGGCTGTTTCCCGGGAAAACGGACGGGTCGTCCATTGGTCCGTTTTTTTCAGTGATGCAGAGCCTTGATTTCCGATTGAAATCACCCTAATAAAACGTAGCCGCCGAGCCTTCACTTACGGGCAGTCTGACCAGCCGTATTTGAGCTCCGTGCTTTTTGAAAATGCATTCCTCTGTGGGCCAACATCAAAGGCGCCAGCTACACGGTCTGGTACTTATGAGCATGGCAGAAACCAGGCTGCACCGAACGCCATTGGACATAAATTGAATGCATGACATTGACCTATTCAAGCTCACCCGCCTTAACCGTGTTTCTCTCCATGCCTTGTATAGCGAGCTGCGGCCATGGTTAGCCCCCACCACAAGAAAGGGGCATGCAATTGCAGGTATGACCAAATTGGTTGGCTGCCTGCAGTTTTTGGCGAACGGCTCGTTCCAGAGACTGGGTGCCTTCTCCGTGGGGATGTCCCAGCCTACGCTGAGCCGCAGCCTAACCAAGTTTTTGGATGGCATGGCTACCCTGGCACAGAATTATATTTTTTTCCCTCAAACAGGGGAAGGCTGGAATGCGGTTAAGCTGGGCTTTTATAACATAGCCGACATGCCCAACGTCATTGGTGCAATCGATTGCACACATGTCTCATTGATCCCCCCTGCTGACCTGGAATATCTGTTCAGGTATGTGGTTTGGGTCTGCATTTTTTTTTTTTTTTAAGCAAACATTTTTTATGCCTCACACTAATTCCACTTTTTGTTGGCTTTGTGCAGGAACAGGAAGATGGGCCATTCCATCAATGTTCAGGCAGTGGTGGGCCCTGATCTATAATTTTTCAGTATGTTTGCAGGCTTCCCTGGATCCACGCATGACGCGCATATTTTGAGGAACTCAAGCCTCTATCACCGGTTTCAATCTGGAGATCTTTCTGGTGGATGGCTACTGGGTATGTGTCTTAAAGTTGTAGTTGTGGGCCCCCATGTTTGAATTTGGATTTGCCAGTACACCACTAATCTGTGATACATTTTCATGAAACTTAATTTTTTTATTAGTTTTTAATTTAAATTTAATGGGTGAAGGGATTCACCACTATTGTGTTATGTTATGTCCCTCTTATCTAAGTAGCATTCCACAGACATTTTTAATGAGTGTACAGGTTGGATGTGTATGTAGCCTCATCAAAAATGTCATTTCCTCAAACAATACCGAGCTCATCTATTTGTCCCTGTTTAATAATGTGCCAATGCACAGCTAAACCTTTTTAGCAGCCACCTTATGTTTTTCTTTTGGATTTTTGCAGGTGACTCAGGCTATCCCTTGTTACCATGGCTGCTCACACCCATCCTGCACCCATCTTCCCAGGCCCAGGAGCGCTATAACACAGCCCATAGGAGGACTCGCTCTGTGGTGGAACGTGCCTTTGGGTTGTTGAAGATGCGTTTCTGATGTCTGGATCACAGTGGGGGTGCCCTTCAGTATCAGCCTGGCAAGGTCATCCAAATCATTATTGCTTGTGGGGTCCTGCACAACCTTGCCATTAGAAGCAGGATTGCTTGATATACTGACCTGGCTGCAGAACCTTTCCCGATTTCTGACGAGCAGACCCCTCCTTACTCTGGTACACAAAGTGGCACAGCACACACAATACGTGCTGAACTTGTTGCCAATGTATTTTCATAAATCACAAGGCTTTTTTTATTTTTTGGGGGGGAAAAACTGAAACTTGAACGTGGGGTCATACACTATTACACCACAATTTAGTGGTAGGTTGTGGAGGATGTTGCAGTTGATTGATGGTGTGGGGGCATGTTTGCAGCATTGTATGCCAGGCTTTGGTTAATGTCCTGCCATTGTTGCACCATTTCCCCCATATGGCTGTTTAGGGCAGACACATTTCTGTTTAAAACCTCTAATTGGGTATTCAGGGATGTTAGTTGGGTGCACACAGTGGCATTAAATTGTTGTGTGCTTGCTGAAAATGCAATATTCCTCCATATTTTGCAGCTGTCTTCGTTGACTTATATGGCGCCTTGGCTGTGTTCTAGCAGTGGCACGGGTGGGTGGTTCAGATTCAGAATGAGGGTGTGGATGTTGTTGTTGTGCCTGTGGAGTCTGAGTTGCGGCCACTGGCTCAGTAGTGGTTTGTGACATCTGATGTGTGTCCTCCTCCAAATCTCTTATATGTTCTATCATTGGTGGACTTACTATGTTCTGTAATGAAATGTAGGTTCATATTAGTTTCCTTATGGCAAACGAATGGATCCAAATTCAATGTTAAAAGTCCACACAAAGGACCATTGACTTACCTCATCCACAATATCAATTTGGGTTCGTTGTTGCGAATCCTGGTGTGGCATGGGCCTGGGGGATAAGCCAGGGGTTGCTTGGCCTTGTGTGGTCTGTTGACTTTGTCCTTGGAAGTGAGAGTGTTAGATTACATTAAACAGCAAGTACAGTGTGTTGTCTGGTGTAACACAGGCTTTTGTACCTCATTTTAAAATCTCATGGCCAAATCAAACTCACCTTGTGACCTAACATTCCGGTCGGTGTCGTGTGCCTCTTGCAGGCCCTGAACGCTGGCCGAGTGTATGTATGTGTATACATGTTCCTCGGCTGGGGTTAATATTATTTTGGTTGGTAAACCACCCCCTGTCTGCAGGCTGGGGAAGATTAAAGCACACCTAATAAGTGTTACATCCTGTTACCAATGCGACTATAAATGCTTTTCTAATGGGCTTTACCTCTGCTGGCGGCGCATGTCCATTTTCTTTTTACTGTAATATTTGAGGTCCCCAAATTTCCGCTTAATTTGTTTGATATCTCAACGGACAGAACCCACACTATTAACTTGGCGGGCAATATTAGTCCAGATCTCCTGCTTTGTGGTGGCTTTTGAATTACGGCCAAATAGGGCATCATAATGCTCACAAACGGCATTGGCAACAGCCATGCTTTGTGCATCGCAAAAACGGGCTGTTAGTGACCCACGGCGTAGTTGGCGCCCACATGGGTGTGTGGTGTCCCCTGCATCAGTTGAAATAGATGGTTGGCTATCTGGGGAGTCGTGTGTGGTTCTTGGGCTTAGGGGGGAGTGTGATGGTGTGTGTGTGCTGCTCTGGGTTAATGTCTGGGTGCCTGTGGAGCTTTCACCTGTTGAGCTGGATGGGGAATCTGAGTTAGTTGAACTTTGAGACCCAGAGGGTTGAGGTGGAGGGGTGGGTGACCTGGGTGGGGTGGAGGGTTTGACACTACGCTTACCCTTGCTGGTGTGTTTGTTTTTTTGTGTATGCTTGGTGTGTTGCGGAGGAGGATGCTGCAGGGTCTTAATAGATTTGGCACCCTTGTGTGGTCGTGTTGATTTGGCAGGTTGTGGCGAAGGTGTCAAGGGATCCTGGCTCCTGCGTTTTTTGTGATGTGCCTGTGTCTGTGGCGTAACCACCGTTTTAGTGGGGGCATGTTCAGCATGGATCTTGTGCCTGCTCTTATGTTGTTTAGTAGATGATGCATGTGTGCGGCTACTCTGCGCCTCTGGGCTTTTGTGGCTCTTCCTGCTCCCTTTTGGTCTGCCCATATTGATATGGTATCCAACACAGAGCTGAGTGCATTGACCTTTAAATATTTTTACCGTGTGGGCGTGTTCAGCAGCCTGTGTGCCTGCGTGCGCGCACGCACGCACGTCACCGCGGGGGAACGTCATAGCCATACCCGGAAGAGCATCCAAGATGTCGCCAGCAATATATACACAGGAGCAGGACGACATCATCATGGATGTGAGTAGGCGAGCGTGCGTTTATGTGCGCGCATACACTACATGTAATTAAAAAAAACTAAGCGCAAGATTAGTGAGGAACAACTTACTTTGTAACGTTAAATGCAAGCCCACCTTAGTTTTAGACCTGTACGCAGCGACAAACTAGCCTACATGCAGATAGTAGAACTAGGCCAATGTGAGTAAGAAAGAGGTTCAGAAAGTGACTTTAGGTAGGGCAAGAAACTTGGACATGTATTTTGTGGAGTAATGCTGGGTTATTGTGTATTTTACAAACAGATGATGCTGAGGAATCGCTACGACTTCCTGCCGTCAGATTTTGAGAAGAGGACGTTGTCCCTGGCGGTGGTGGACGCGATAGCCCGAAGAACCCAAACCACCTATACCTTCACCCAGATCGCCCAACACTGGTCCGATTTAAAGAGGAGGCATAGGCCCAGGTAAGTGTGTGTACTTGACATGCAAGAATCACACTGGCCTTGGCTGGGCGTGTTTTTATGATTGTGTTTCTATTTCAGCGCATGAATGGAAGATGCGGTTCCGCCCCACCTGGACAAGAGCACGCAGCCCAGTGTTGGGCGAATCAGGTGAAGGGATAGGTGGTCCACTGCCAGTGACAACGGCCACCCCCTCCTCTGCCAGCGAATATGACGAACCGCTGGACCTCAGCATGCAGGGGAGGGGGGAATCGGACGGCAGGGAGGCGAGCCTCACAGACCCACAACCTGACTCCGGTAAGACTAAGAAAATTACATATGTGCTAATACATGCAAGAAATACATATACCCATGTGCACTATTGTTATTTGTAGATTCTGACGTCGCAGGACCATCCCAAGGGAGAGGCCAGGAAGGGGGCCAAGATGAAGTGGTGGCTGCGGAAGGTGAGTGATTTGATGCCCCGAATCATAACCTAATCTGACATTCAGGAGGCACAAAGAGTAACTAATATACTTGTGTTTTGTGTTTTGGATCCAAACAGATTCAAAGCCGCATGTACTGGTTGACCCAGGGAGGAGGCTGCGCAACAGATGCCCTGTTGGCCAAAAGCAATGTAAGTTTAATTTTAATTTTGGACAACTAGTTTAAACTCATGTCCCCACAAATAACAAAAATCACCTAAATAAAACAATAAAAATGATGATGTTTTTCTTTCACAGATCAAAGAAAACGGCCACGCAAATAAAGGAACCACCCATTTTGCCGCCAATTTTACAGTTTTGAAATTTTAAAAATGTAAAACAATTTTTTTAAACAAAAAAAGGATTACATTAAAAAGTGTGGTGTGTTTTATTTGGTGGCAATGTACGTTATCACAACATCATCATACTGTTACATGTCCCAAAAGGTAAGTATATGGGACAAGGAATAGCAAGAAGAAGGAGAAGAAAACACAGAATAAGAAAAGAGATTAAGGTAAGCATTAAAGGCAAGGCAGAAGGAGAAACAGAGATTAAGTTATGCATTAAAGACAAGGCAGAAGGAGAAACAGAGATTAAGGTAAGCATTAAAGGCAAGGCAGAAGGAGAAACAGAGATTAAGGTAAGCATTAAAGACAAGGCAGAAGAAGAAACAGAGATTAAAGTAAGCATTAAAGACAAGGCAGAAGGAGAAACAGAGATTAAGGTAAGCATTAAAGACAACGCAGAAGGAGAAACAGAGATTAAGGTAAGCATTAAAGACAAGGCAGAAGGAGAAACAGAGATTAGGGTAAGCATTAAAGACAAGGCAGAAGGAGAAACAGAGATTAATGTAAGCATTAAAGACAAGGAAAAAAAAAACAAAAATAATTTAATATTAAATTTAGGTATGTGTCAAAGTGCCAGTTTGTGGCATATGTACATTTACATGGAGGTTTAGAGATGTGCACTTGCGTGGACCCAGATTGACAACAGGAAATCCATGGAGATGTAAGTATACTTGTCAAAAACAACACAACTGGTGTGAAAAATGACACGGCAGGAAAGCAGGTACGTTAAAAAACCAAGGAAAAAGGAGGAAAAAACGGAACGCCCGTGTGAACGTGAACGGAAGCCACGAGGAAATTGCATGCTCCCGAGAGGGGCATAAAATGCTTCCCGATTGAAGACAAATTAACGGATCAGTTAGGGACCCATTCCGACGGAGGCTCTGCATCACATTGGAGCCACGATTCAAAAGGGACCCCCGGACAATAGGAAGGTTTTAAGGTCAGTCCAGAGGAGGCTCTGCATCAGGCCAATGATGTTTAAACCAGAATGATTAACATTAATATCCACACCCAAAATATTGACCACCCGATCTCCACACCAACACTAAAAATCCTAAAAACCTTAGTAACCAATATTGAAAAATCCTCCTACCTAGATACGCAATTGGTCTTTATTTCAACATAATCAGGAAACATACATAAGAATAGTAGGACCTAGTGAATGTAAGTTTAGCAGACGTTTCCTAAAACTGGTCTAGAAAAAAACTGCAGTTTATTTTTTAAATAGCAAAAGACAATTAGAAAGAGAAAATTACCTAAGAACCAGACCCCTATAACAGACATTCAAAATATGCCACTCACGCAAGACGCCCCCAAAACATTTATTGTTCTTCTATCAGTAACTCTCCACATATAGTAAAAACAAAAATAATAAACCAGATACATTCATTAAAAATGGGAGATGTATATAGAAAGACAGATTTTGCAAGCAGAATGGGCTTTAATATACAAGATAAATACACAGATATACTCACCATCATTAAAGCAGACCAATACCATTTTTTCAGTCATCAGGTGTGGGTGTTGGCAACACTGCATTAGGGCAGTGAGGGGGGCATGCAGAATGATGGAGCCCCCCTCTCATCACCCCCCAGAATTCCCAGATTTTCTTAATTGATCCTCGAGCCTTTCAGAGAATGCAGCCGCGTGACTGGCTGCTGGACGGGTCATGGGCAGGACTTTCCAGCATGTCCATAACTGTGAACATGGCCCCTACCCACGTGGGCAGCAGTAGTCATTCGTGTGGCTACATTTTCAGTGAAGCTTGAGAATATGGTAAGAATATCAGGCATTCTGGGCGTGATGCGAGAGTGGGTACAAACACCCACCCAGAGTGGGAAAACGGGCGTTGGTCTACTTACACTTTAAATATACAGTCAGATATTATCTGAACTTAGATTACAACACTAAATCCCCCCCCCCTCTCATTCCCATGTTGGTGGTGTAAAAATGACCAGGCAACATACATCTGGGGGGGGAATGAAAAAATGTATAAAGATCTTTGGCAGAAAATAGCCAGCAAGGCACATAACTTTATGGGCGGGGCCCCATCATTGATGCTCCTCCACCATATTTATCATATTTGTGCTCACTTGGCATCATTTAGAGAAAGGCAGCACCGTTCAGCTCTGCTCTTTCAGTTGTCTAGTTATACTGTACAATGAAATTCAGCCATCATGGCACTGAGATTGTTAGATAAGGTGGCCATGTGGCTGTTGCTATTTCTAACTTCCTCAAGCATGGCACTGTAATAATTCGATAAGATGGCCATGTGGCTGTTGTTGGACCTAAATTCAGTCAGCATGGAGTTTAAGGTGTTATTTAATGTCTCTAATTGGCCATGAAGATGCTCGTGGTTTCTTTGATTTTGTAGGCGAAATAACCGCCTCTCATGGTGCCATGCTGACTCCATCATCAGCGCGCCCCTCCCCTGGGAAACTGCCCGACGTAGCTGACTACGCCTCACAATTCCCCGGGTTGTGGGGCGTGCAGATGATGGGCCTCTAGGTCCACCAACAGCCACAGGTCTGCTTGCCAAATCCTCAGCAGCAGAGCTAACACTGAGGACTGTAGGCTCAGTCTCTGCATGCTGCCCACGATGGGCTGGCAGCATGCAGCCAGCTTCACTCTGCTGCTGAGGATTTGTTGGAGAAACATGTTGGGACAGTTGCAGATTCTGTCCCGGGGGGGGCTGTACAGAAGGTCCCATGAAGGTTCCATCCTCCTCCAGCTCCTGGATTTCCTCCATAAGTGTGTGGGTCTGTTGGAACATGTAAAAAATAAAGGTTCAGTTTGGGCAATACATATGTAACTCTGCAAAAAGAAACATGGCAAGTCACATGCATATGCAAAATCAGAAAAAGACACTTACCGTATATATCGGATCCTGGGTCTGAGGCAGCACGGAAGTTGACGGCATGGTTAAACTGGCTGAGGCTTCCCCACTAGCTGAGGGATGATGCTGGGCTGCATTGTTGAAAAAAAGGCATGTAAACACACAACTATGCATTGCTGATGTGTAATAAAACATATGCTTCACTAAAACACGTGGCCAAGCATGAATGGCAACTCCCCCAACAGACCAAGTTGACCTTGACTATGAATGCCATTATCTGTTAGATGTATTAGTCAACAAGTACATACACATTGGTCACCTTAAGCCAACTAAACATGCATGTACTGGCTGTTCTGAGGCTTCACACATCCCTAAAAGCCCATTAGGGGACCACACTCATCTTGCAAATAGCATTTGGCATCAGATTATGCTGGTTGCCATTCTTTCTAGGTCAACCTTTCAAGCACCCCATATCAAGTCTTTCAGACCAAAGCACAGCTCCAACCCAAGTGGCCTACAGATAAAGATGAAAGTGTTGGATGTAATTGACTCTAAATGCATAACAGGCAGTCCTTTGCTAATCTCAATAGTGTTCCTAAAGACTCTCAAAGCTCATGTATGGGCAAGAAAATTAGCAAATGATGAGTCTACAGAGCCTCATTTTACACGTAGCTCATTTTGAGCCTCATTTTACATGTAGCTCACATTTCACATACACACTAACATTAATAACCTGCAGGAATAGTCGGAATGTCCGTGTCCTGTCGGGCCGAGTGTCCCTCTAAGGCCACAGGATGTAGCAGGCCCAGCACCATCTCCTCAACTCGGGTAAATTGCAGTTTAGTGGGGAATCCTCCGCCAGTTTGTAAGCTGAAAAAGATAGTTGTACACATTTAGCAAAATGGTGGCAATACAAGAAGAAGACAAATCCACAAAGTGTATATGTACCTGTAATGACGCCGTTTATTTTCTTTCTTCCGTGCTGCATACTTGAGGTCCGATATTTTCCTTTGAATCTGCTCCACATATTTTAGCTCTTCCCCAGCTGCATTGACCTGTCTGGTGAGCTCCTCCAAAATTTCGGCTTTGCGCTGTTTGCTTGTAGTTTTGGATCTGCGCCCATAAAGATCATCATAATACAAGGTGAGGCCACTAGCCAATGCCAGAGTTTGGGCCTCCCCAAACCTGCCACTCAACTGGCCTCTGCGCAATGTGCGCCCTGTTGGCTGCGGTTCTGGCTCCTCTGTGTTTGGCGGAAAATCAGGGGACATTCTGGCCTGGCTGTGTTGGGGTGAAATTACGGACTGCTGGCTGGCTGCAGATTGAACAGGACTTGGAAAGGGACTGGGTGTTGGTGGCTGGGTGGCCACTGAAGTCGCAGGTGTAGATGTGCCATATGGTGATTGCCTTGACACCTGTGCCGGTGGAGAATGTGGGCGAGGAGAGGGTGTGGTTGAAGAAGTCGGGCTTGGGGCCCTGTGCCACTGTGGGCCCTTAGAAGAAGCATGCCCGTCCAGGCCAGTCCAGGGGTGAGCCAGAGCTTTAGCTTCTTGGCCGGTGCTTTGCCCTCTTGGCCGAGGATTTGGAGACCCGTGCGGGTGGGGATGGCGACCTTGGGCTTCTTGGGCGGTGCCTTGCCCTCTTGCCATGAGACTTGTGGCCACGTGCAGGTGGTGTTGATGCCGAGCTCGGGCTGCTGGGGCTTCCTGACCTTCTTTGCCGGTGCCTTTGGCTCTTGCAATATTTTTCAACACGTGCGGGTGGTGGTGATGGCGAGCTAGAGCTGCTGGGGCTTCTTTCCCGGTGTGTTCTTTTTTTAGCCCTGGCTTGGGAGACACGTGAGTGGGGTGATGGGGACCTGGAGGGGCTGGGGCTTCGCACCCTCTTGGTACCTTTTTTGGCGCCCGTTGTTGTTGCCTTGCTGGCCTGTGGCTTCCTCTTGGCCACTGGCTCTTTTTTTTTGCATGGTTTTTTTAGTAGGCTTCGGCTGAGCACTGCGGGTTGCCTGCAGCTTACTTTTTGGCATCTGGGAGCAAGTTGTTGGCCCTGCACAAGGCTCCTGCCTCTTTGATGGCTGTTTGCTGCTGCTGGTGTCCTTTGCTGCTTTTGGCATATTCTTTATGGGTGCCATAATGTTGAGACTCTCAAAGAGAATGAGCTGTGTGTCCAGGACCCTTTAAATAAGATTGGCGGGGTCTGACGCTTACGCGTACGTGTGCGTATGGACGTTCGTCCGGCCGTGCGGAACCTGGAAACCGCAGGGGCATTACTTATCTGCTGTAGACAAGAGACAAGATGGCGCCCACAATCTTCACCCGCCAACAAGAAGAGATCATCATGCTTGTAAGTGTCTTTTAATTTCTTTGATTTGCCATCTAAATGCATGCCTAGCCCTTAAGGAAGCGCAGGAAGAAACGGTTTGTTTACAAAGTGTCTAAAACTCCGTGCAAAACCGACGTGAGGGCCCACACGTGCGAACCAACACATCAAGCCATAGTCAATGGCATTAGCAGAATGACCTCTGCCCACTTCCTTAGATTAATGACTTAGCAGAATGACCTCTGCCCACTTCATTAGATTAATGACTGAGCAGAATGATCTCTGCCCACTTCCTTAGATTAATGACTTAGCAGACTGACATATGTCATCATGATTTAGGTTGGCAACTAACAAACATTCCATCCACAGCTGAGAAACATGTCTTTGTCCCAAAAGAATGTATTTTTTTTTAATTTTATACAGGGACCACACGGGCAAGAGTTGAAGAAATGAATAGAAGGGTCCTTGAGTTGGTGGCCGATATGCAGCAGCTGGTTGACTTGTTGGGGACAACAGAAGAAGAATAGTGTTCTGGGTCCTGCCACTGTGTTTTTTTATGTAGATGGTTTTTTTTTTGTTGTTTTTTAATTTTTAAACATTTTAAAGTTTTAAAAAAACTTAAAAAAAAATTTGTACAAAAAAAACATTTTAAAAAGCCAGAAAAAAAAACAAAATAAAAGTTTCAGTGTCATTTTTTTTACACAAATACATTGACACCTAACGAAGGGTGAAATAAATATTTAGAGATGAAGATTCAGATGACTGGGAAGTGGTGTGGGTAAGTTTTAGGGGCCTAAAATGGAAGAAGAACCTAACCGGGAAGTGGTTTGGGTAGGTTTTAGGGGCCTAAAATGGAAGAAGAACCTAACCAGGAAGTGGTTTGGGTAGGTTTTAGGGGCCTAAAATGGAAGAAGAACCTAACCGGGAAGTGGTTTGGGTAGGTTTTAGGGGCCTAAAATGGAAGAAGAACCTAACCGGGAAGTGGTTTGGGTAAGTTTTAGGGGCCTAAAATGAAAGAAGAACCTAACCGGGAAGTGGTTTGGGTAAGTTTTAGGGGCCTAAAATGGAAGAAGAACCTAACCGGGAAGTGGTTTGGGTGAGCTTTAAGGGTCCAAAAGGAACGATGGAGGATAGTGCTAAGTGGTTGGGGTGAGCTTTAAGGGTCCAAAAGGGAAGATGGAGGATAGTGCTAAGTGGTTGGGGTGAGCTTTAAGGGTCCAAAAGGGAAGATGGAGGATAGTGCTAAGTGGTTGGGGTGAGCTTTAAGGGTCCAAAAGGGAAGATGGAGGATAGTGCTAAGTTGTTGGGGTAAGCTTTAAGGGTGAAAAAGGGAAGATCGAGGATAGCGCTAAGTGATTTAGCTAAACATTGTAGTAGAAGTGAGGGTGGCAAATATGTAGGCGAGCAGTTTAATGAGTTAAGTTTGTAGTGCACAGGTGCAAGATCGTAAGGATTTACGTCCGGAAGATTATTTCGTGAAAAAGTGAAACAGAATCTATCAGGAAACGTAAAGGATTCGTGGGAGGAGACGATGGGAAAAGGGCAAAATCGAAAGCCGACGTTGTAACATGAGAAAATGAAACAGAAAAGTCACGCTGGAAAATGACATCCTCGTACTCGTACTCTGGCGAGGGCCTTCTGGCTGTTGAAGTCCAGATTTAGGTGTTTGGACCATACAGGGGGGGGGGGGGGGGCACTGCAGTATGACCCCAAAAAGGTTATACCAATGATTTAATTTACGTTTTTTAACAGGGACCACACGTGCCAGAGTGGCACAACTGAGTGTCAGGGTCCTTCAGTTGGTGGGCGAGATGCAGGGGACCACAGATGAAGAATAATGTTCTGTGGCCTGCCATTGCTATGTATTTAGTTTTTTATAGTTGTAAGAATTTTACATTTTCAAAATATTTTAATATTTTATATTTTATGGGAAAAAAATAAATAAAAGTTTCAGTGTCATTTCATTTACAAAATACATTAACACAAAACTAATGGGCCCAGAAATATTTAAAGATGAATATTCACATGACCGAGAAGTGATTTGGGTAAGTTTTAGGGGGCTAAAATGGAAGAAAAACCTAACCGCGAAGTGGTTTGGGTGAGCTTTAAGGGTCCAAAAGGGAAGATGGAGGATAGTGCTAAGTGATTTAGCTAAACATTGTAGTAGAAGTGAGGGTGGCAAATATGTAGGCGAGCAGTTTAATGAGTTAAGTTTGTAGTGCACAGGTGCAAGATCGTAAGGATTTACTTCTGGAAGATTATTTAGTGAAAAAGTGAAACAGAATCTATCAGGAAACGTGAAGGATTCGTGGGAGGAGACGATGGGAAAAGGGCAAAATCGAAAGCCGACGTTGTAACATGAGAAAATGAAACAGAAAAGTCACGCTGGAAAATTACATCCTCGTACTCTGGCATACGAACGGATGGAAACTTTACTGAAGGTTAGCAATGCATGCATAGAATCGCTCGCACACTCATACGAGAGCGGGAAAATAAAAAAAAAAACAGATAGGCACTAAAACGACTGTCTTTTTCGGTCTTTCTGAATCGAGCTTATTGTTCAAAAAAATTAAAAAATTTGTTAATCAATAATGGACAAGAAAAATAAGACTTGGAGCACCTGTACAAAGCAGCCAGTCAGGTTTTGTTTCTGAAATGTAGCTGTCTGCCTAGAGCAAATGCTTGACTACTACACCAATGTTGATACTCATCCAGCTACTCCACAGTATACCAGGTAAATTGTACTATAAATACCACTGTTTTCCATTTTCAGATACTATATATAATTTGTTGTGCAGACAAAATTTACTGTGCTTGAACTAGCTTTACAAAAGTATGATCTATGATCTTGGATGAATATTTAAAGCTCTTTTATGTTGTCCTCTTTGTTTGTTTGTTGTGATTTTTGTATAATAGATGCAGTTCATTGTCCCGAATTCAATTTCAGACTTTTATAATACATATCTGAATTATTAATCTGCCTGAGCAATGTGTCATTTGTGCTGGGTTGTAACTCAGTAAATAATAGAGGCAGCAAACATCAAGGTATTGCTGGTAATATAAAAAGATGTAACTGGGATTATGCTTTATCAAACACCCCACAAACTCAATAACTTGATTTTCTATAAAACAGGAATTTTCTTCCATGTAATGTAAAAGGTATATATATATATATATATATATATATATATATATATATATTACAATCCAATGAATTAAGCCAATAACTGTCCCTTGCTCATAAACATTGCTTGTCTCAGAAAGTTAATTTATATACTTTTCCTTTTATTTCCTTTCACTTTCCCCATAGTGCTATAGTCACACCTAGTAAAACATACCCACCACCCCTGCAGCACACCTACCGGATTATTGAACAAAAATGTAATAAAAGTCTTAAAGGGCAGACCTGATGGACCACTTGATTGGGGGGGGGGGGGGGTTGCTATAATGTTATAAATATTTATAATAATGCTACAATGGAATAACTCATTAGAAATATATAACTGGATTCCCCAATATGAAATTAAATGTTTAGATAGTAGCGTATTGTGTAAGATTAATGAATATATGTAAATGGGAATCAATCCTTTAAACGCTAAGCTCGTTTATTTCATGTGGTTGCCTCTCCAACTTTTAACTGCCGGCCATGTGAATTTTAGGTGCATGGAGTTTTCCCGTTTGCGGCAAAAAAAATGTTTACTTCGTTCCGGTATCCAGTGCTGAGGGTCTCCGCTTCCCCTGGTGGTAGCCAAACTCCCCATGCCCCCCCACTCCCAACAGCTGGGCCAGCAGCCGCAGGGACATGCATTCCTTTTATAAAAGGATTTTGTAGACATCACCTCACTCCTCCTGGTATAGAAGACCCCATACAATGGTGGCCAGTGGGCAGAAGCCCATAGTGATCAGTGGAGGGAGGGTGCAAGGGCAGGGGACCCTGTTCCCGCACACGGCTTCCAACGATCACTACCGGTTGTCAGCACAGCGTGGGACACAGAGTGATTGGCATTGGATCAAAGGTAAAATAAGATAAAAATAAACTTTTTATTATATTAGTTTTGCTGGTGTGTGTTTTTTTACATTGAACCCTTTGTGATCTGGTAAAGGGCCAATGAGACCCCATACCAGTTCACAAGACATGAGGGGCTGGCAAGTGGGTGACCACATCCCCTATGGGCCCAGCTGGCCCTTGCCCCCTGGTCCACCAGGCCACATAGCTGGTGCCGGGGCCAGTTTAACTGGGAAGGGAGACCCCCACACTATTAAAAAAAAAAAGAATTGAGCCATTAAGCAATGAATGAAACAAAGAATGGCTTAATTATTTGGAGTAAATAAATTGTTTCTGGTGTGTAAAAGTTGCAAGAAGGATTTTGAAACTGGGGGGTTATTTAAGAAAGGCTAAGGCCACGTAGTTCCAGGTAGTGCCAAATGAGTGTCAAGTCCCAGTCAAAAGATGTATGTCAAGTCAAAAATCCACAGAGCCTGTGATAGTGCCATGTAATGTTCCATCTATCAACCGCACCGGCAATGGGATGAGTGCAGGCGCTGAGTTTCCTATAGTGCCATCTAGCACTGTGTGGCCATATCCCATACATTTCAATGGGCTGGGATGGCTACAATTGTTTAAGTATTTCAGTAGATTTTTTAAAAAATTTTATTTGGGCTGGTGCATGTGCAACGTGATCCCAGGGCTAGTTGGGATTATTTTGATATGCATTTTTATATGCAATGCAATTCCCATTTTTAATTAAAATAAACCCTAAAAAATAAAACTTTGGGAATCCAACAGGCACTATGTTCCATGAATTCCCTTTTTTCTAGCGCCTCTTGGAGCGCATCATATTTTTTTCATAAATTCTGTCAGTTCGTGGCGCTCTCGTCTGGCGCTAGGAGTCGCTAGTGCATAGGCTTATATAAGCTGTGTGCTACTATCCCTACCTGGCCGGGAGTGCTACAGCCGGCCAGAAGCCGACGCTGTGGTGTGGGTGCTGCTGAGCGTCACAGACAAGTGGCCTGATGCAGAGCCTCCCCTGAACTGACCTTAAAACCTTCCGATTGTCCGGGTGTCCCGTTTGAATCGTGGCTCAAATGTGATGCAGAGCCTCAGTCGGAATGGCTCCCTAACTGATCCGTTAATTTGTCTTCACTCGGGAAGGTTTTTATTCTCTCTCGGGTGCCTTCAATTTGATCGTGGCTTCCGTTCACGTTCACACGGGCGTTCCGTTTTTTCCTCCTTTTTCCTTGTTTTTTGAACGTACCTGCTTGCCTTCCGTCGTATTTGTCCTTCCATTTTTGGGGGTTTTACAAGTATACTTACATCTCCATGGCTCTTCAGTTGCCAATCTGGGTCCACGCAAGCGCACATCCCTAAACCTCCATAGGAATATACATATGGCACCAACTGCCAATTTGACACATATATAATTTTTAAACTATAATTTTTTGTGTTCCTTCTTCCTTGTCTTTAATGCTTACCTTAATCTCTTTTGTGTTCCTTCTTCCTTGGCTTTAATGCTTACCTTAATTGTTTTTTTTTTCCTATTTATTGTCCCATATCTAAACCTCTTGTGTCATGTAAATGTGTGATGATGTTGTGTGATTGCACATTTGCAGGAAAGACAACACACCAAATCTTTTTATGTTTTTTTTATTCCAACGTTGGTTAAACTTTTCTGCTATATTTTTTTTTCTTTGTAAAAGCTTTTTTTTTCTTAAAAATCAAACTTTCAAACTTTTCGTAAAAAAAACAACAAATTAGGCCTCGGGTTTTTTCGGATGTCATTTTCTGGTATCTGTGAATGAAAAACAACATTAGTTTAGCTTTGTTTTTATGGTTTCGTTTGTTGGGGTTTTTTTAAGGCCCATTATTTAATTTGCTTTTACAAAGTCTTTAGTGAAATGTTTCTTTGGCCTTTTTTTTGGGAAGGGAATTGTTTGTTCAATTACTTTGCTAAACAAAATCAACACTTACAATGTTTTTTTGCCACATTGCGTCGGGGGCGGAGTCTCTGTTCTTCCTCCCTCTGTTGCTACTGTGAATCTGTTTGGATCACAAACACACTGATATTAGAGACTGTTGTGGTCTCATGAATGTCAGATTAAGTTAGGCTTCTATGTATCAATTTACTCACCTTCCCCAGCCACCTCTTCCTCGTGGCCCCCTTCCTCGACCATCCCTTGGGATGTCCCAGCGACGTCTGCTTCTACAACTAACAATAGTGCACATGAGTATCTGTATTTAATGCATGTATTAGCACATATCTAACTTTATTCCACTTACCGTAAACAGGTTGTGGAGCATTTAAGCTGGACTCCCTGCCGTCAGATTCCCCCCTCCCCTGCATGCTGAGGTCCATTGGCTCCTCATACTCACTGGCAGAGGAGGGGGTGGGCGTTGTCACTGGCGGTGGACCACCTATCCCTTCACCTGATTCGTCCAACACTGGGCTGCGTGTTCTGGTCCGGGTGGAGCGGAACCGCATATTCCATTCAAGGGCTGAAATACAAACACAATCATAAAAACACGCCCAGCCAAGGCCAGTGTGATTCTTGCATGTCAAGTATACACACTTACATGGAAAATGTTTGGCGAAGTACCGCCTCACCCGGGGCTTATGCCTTCTCTTTAAATCAGACCAGTGTTGGGCGATCTGGGTGAAGGTATAGGTGGTTTGGGTTCGTCGGGCTATCGCGTCCACCACCGCCACTGACAACGTCCTTTTCTCATAATCTGATGGCAGGAAGTCGTAGCGATTCCTCAGCATCATCTGTTTGTAAAATACACAATGACCCACCATTAATCCACAAAATCCATGACCATGTTTCATGCCCTACCTAAAGTCACTTTATTAACCTCTTGCTGACTCACATTGCCCTAGTTCTTCAATCTGCATCTAGCCTAGTTTGTAGCTGCGTACATGTGTTAAACTAAGGTGGGCTTGTATTTAACTTGACAAACTAAGTTGTTTCAGACTATTCTTGCACTTTGTTTTTTTTTATTACAAGTAATGTGTGCGCGCACATAAACGCACGCTCGCCTACTCACATCCATGATGATGTCGTCCTGCTCCGGAGTGAAGATGGCGGGCGACATCTTTCCTTTCTTTTCCTGGTTTAGCTATGACGTTCCCCCGCGGTGACATGCGTGCGCGCAGGCGTGCACCCGCTGTTGAACACGCCCACATGGGAAACATATTTAAAGCACAAGGTACTCAGCTCTGTGTTGGATACCATATCAATATGGGCAACCCTAAAGGGAGCAAAAAGAGCCAACCAAGGCCCGAGGCACATAGCAGCCGCACACATGCCACATCTAAAAAAATACAGAAGAGCAGGCACAAGACACATGCAGAACATGCCCCAACTAAAACGGTGAATACTCCACAGACACAGGCACATTCCAAAAAACGCAGGAGCAAGGATACATTGACACATTCTCCACCACCTGCCAAAAAAACACGACCACACAAGGGTGCCAAATCTAGTAAGACCCTACAGCATCCTCAACCTCAACACACCAAGCATACCCACAAACACATCAGCAAGGGTAAGCGTATTGCCAAAGCCTCCACCCCACCAAGGTCACCCACCCCTCCACCTCAACCCTCTGGTTCTCCCAATTCCAGTACCTCAGATTCCACATGCAGCTCAACATCTGATAGCTCACCAGGAACCCAGACATTAACCAGAGCAGCACACACACAACATCACCCTCCCCCATAAGCCCAAGAACCACACATGACTCCCCAGATAGCCAACCATCAATTTCAACAGATGCAGGGGACACCACACACCCATGTGGTCGACAACTACGCCGTGGCTCACTAACTGCACGTTTTTGCGATGCTCAAAGCATGGCTGTTGCAAATGCAGTTTGTGAGCATTATGATGCCCTATTTGGCCGGACCCCCAAATCAACCACTTTAGCAGGCTAAGCTGGAGATCTGGACTAATATTTGCCGGCAAGTAAATAGTGTGGGGTTTGTCCGGAGAGATATTCAACAAATCAAAAGGAAATTTGGGGACCTGAAATATTACAGCAAAAAAAAAAATGGACATGCGCCGGCAGCAGAGGTTAAGCCCATTTTAAATGCATTTATAATCGCATTGGTAACAGGATGTAACACTTATTAGGTGTGATTTAATCTTCCCCAGCCAGCAGACAGGGGGTGGCTTACCCACAAAAATAATCCTAACAGCCGCCGAGAAACATGTCTATACATACATACACCCGGCCAGCGTCCAGGGCCTGCAAGAGGCACACGACACAGATCAGAATGTAAGGTCCCAAGGTGAGTTTGAATTTGCCATGAGCTTTTAAAATGAGGGACAAAAGCCAGTGTTAGGCTAGACAGCACACTGCACTTTGGGTTTAATATAATCTTACATTCTCAATTCAAAGGACAAAGGCAACAGGACACACAAGGCCAAGCAACCCCTGGCTTATCCCCGAGGCCAAGGGCAAACCAGGATTCAACACAACAAACCCAAAATGAGGATTTGGATGAGGTAAGTCAATGGTCCTTTGTGTGTACTTTTAACTTTGAACTAGGATCGATTTGTGTGCCATTAAAAAACTAAAATGAACCTATATTTATTTACAGAACAGAGTAAGCCCACCCATAATAGAAGATATCCGAGATTTGGAGGAGGACACACCACAGATGTCACAAACCACTACGGAGCCAGTGGCCGCAACGCAGTCAACACAGCCACAACCACCACATCCACAACCTCATTCAGAACCCGAACCAACCACCCATCCAAATGCTAGAACCCATACCAGGTGCCATATTAGCCAAAGAAGGCAACTGCAAATTATGGAGGAAGCGTGGCGGCAGGAAAACATAGCATTTGCAGCTAGCACACAGCAATTCAATGCCACTGTGTGCACACAACTAACAACCATAACTACACAATTAGAGGTATTAAACCGAAATGTGTCTGCCCTTACCAGCCATATGGGTGACCTAGTCCAACAGTGGCAGCACATTAATCAAAGCCTGGCACACATTGCTGCAAATATTGTGCCACACCATCATTCATCTGCACCATCCTCCCACACATACCACTAAAGATTTTGGTTACAGTATCTGACCCCACGTGTAAGTTTCCTTTTTGAAAAAACTAAACAAATGAAAAATATAAATTTGTTTCTGCACAATAAAAAGAAAGAAAAAAAAACACTTGTGTTCTATGCAAATACATTATCAACAAGTTGCGCACGTATGGTTTGTGCGGTGCCACTGTGGCTGCCTGAGAAAGGAGGGGTGTGCGCTTCAGCAAGAAAAAAATGATCGGCAGGCAGATCAGAATATCTGGTAACCCTGCTACGAATGGCCAGGTTGTGTAGGATCCCGCAAGCGATTACAATTTGTATGACCTTGCCCGGCTTATATTGGAGTGCCCCCCAGTCTGATCTAGACAGCGAAAACGCATCTTTAGCAAACCAAAGGCTCGTTCAACCACCGAGCGAGTCCTCCTATGGGCAGTATTATAGCACTCCTCTGCCTGGGAAGATGGGTGTAGGATGGGGGTCAGCAGCCAGGGGAGCAAAGGATAGCCAGAGTCACCTGCAAAAATAAAAAAATAAAAATAAGTTTATAACAACTCAAAAAGTTTAGGGGTGCATAGCAACATTATTAAAGAGGGACAAATAGGTGAGCGGGGTAGTGTTGTAGGAAAAGAAATTTGGAATGAGCCTACCTGAACATCCAACCTGGACACTCCTTAAAAATGTCTGTGGGATGGTACTTACATAAGAGGGCAAGAACAGGACGCAATAGGGGTCAATGACTTCACCCATTTAATTTTAATTTTTTTAAAAAATAAAAAAACAAAAAATTAAATCCCCCCCAAAAAAGGGTTGTAATGGCAAAACCAAAATCAGACATGGTGGACAACAACTACAAGTTTAATACACATACCCAGGAGCCATCCACCAGACAGACCGCCAGATTGAAATCGATCATATAGGCTGGAGTTCCTCAATATATGGGCATCATGCGTAGAACCGGGGAATCCACCAAAGATACTATAAAAAAACAGATCTGGTCCCGCCACTGCCTGGACATTGATGGAATGTCCCATCTTCCTGTTCCTGCACACAGCACCAAAAAAACAATTAGTTTGACCCTTAAAAAAGGTCACCAAACAATATCAAAAAATAATTAAAAATAAAGCAGACCCAAACCACATACCGGAACAGATATTCCTGGTCAGCAGGGGGGACCAATGAGACATGGGTACAATCAATTGCACCAATGACGTTGGGCATGTCGACTATGTTATAAAAGCCCAGCTTAACCGCATTCCAGGCTTCACCTGTTTGAGGGAAAAAATAATAATTTTGTGCCAGGGTAGCCATGCCATCCAAAAACTTGGTTAGGCTGTGGCTCAGCGTAGACTGGGACATCCCCACGGAGAAGGCACCCAGTCTCTGGAACGAGCCATTCGCCAAAAATTGCAGACAGCCAACCAATTTGGTCATACCTGCAATTGCATGCCCCTTTCTTGTGGTGGGGGCTAACCATGGCCGCAGCTCACTATACAAGGCATGGAGAGAAACACGGTTAAGGTGGGTGAGCTCGAATAGGTCAACGTCACTCATGCAATCGATGTCCAAAGGCGTTCTGTGCAGCCTGGGTTCTGCCATGCTCATAAGTACCAGACCGCGGAGCTGGCGCCTTTGATGCGCTCCCACAGATGAATGCATGATGATGACACGGAGCTCAAATACGGCTGGTCAGACTGCCCGTAAGTGAATGCTCGGCGGCCCCGTTTTATTAGGGTGATTTCAATCAGAAATCAAGGCTCTGCATCACTGAAAAAAACGGACCAATGAACGAGGCGTCCGTTTTCCCGGGAAACAGCCTCTTGCGAGCTGACAATCGGAAAGGCGGCTGAGCGCACACCTGAGCGCATAAACGCACACTAAAACCAACGTAGCACCCTTTCCTGACCCGATCACAGCCCAAAACCAACGGGAAAACGCACAGGATAGCTGAACGGGGAGGCTCTGCATCAAGCCAAAGGTGCTCAAGTGGCGCCCGCACCAATAATAATGAATACGCCTCCACATCAAGGATATCAGTACCTTACTGCAGGTGTCAGATGTCTTTTAAAATGTCTACCTGGATCAGAACAAAAAGTTCTGGACCCATAGAGAATAATACATTAAATTCAATTTCATCTAATAAAAAAATATTGATAAAGAAAGCGCTGAGTATTAGACAGGCGTCCTAAAAGACAGAGTGGACTTTAACAACGCTGTGTTTTGGGGCATCCTTTGCTGACGGAAGATGCCTTTCCTAAATGTTAGTCATTGACATATTTTTGCCAGTTAAAAGTGAATCCTTAAAGCAGAACTGTCACTGTGACAGCTTTTGAAGAGCACAAGGGTTGCTTTAAAGTGGACTTGAAAAGTGTAGCAGTAACTTTTTTTCCAAAGTTTTACACATTGATTTAACAACCATTTATATATACACTTTTAAAAGTGTTTGTATGTAAAAAACGGAAGCATGAACTGCATGGAGGGGTTCTGTACAATTATATGCTGCACACCTTACATTACATTATTTGTTACAAGTTTTACTCTGAATTCCAGAGATGAAAATCCTGCAATAGCTACAGGAGTCTATGCTTTGGCACTGTGGCATAGGTTTCCCCGAGGCCTTCAGTCCTGGTGGATCTGAAAGTGCAAGGTCTCCTGAACAGAGCAATACCCAACATGAATATGTAATTTTAACCCTTTTAACTGGCGACCTACTTGAGATGTTGTCACCCTCTGTTGAAAAGTCATTTTTCACTGTGTTTAAAAAAATAAATACAAATTCTGTTTTTTAAAATTTGTCTCATTTATTTTAAATAAAAAATGTATTTTATTCAAGAAAACCATATTGTATGTGAATCGTTAGCCCCCCGTTCCTGCTTAGTAGACTCCCAAACTGAAAAGAGCACTTTATAACATTAACAAGTAAACTATAACAATAAAGGGTTACATTTTTAAAAACCCAGCATAACCAGCCCGGGGGTCAGCTATGCGGGGCTTGTAGAACAAGGTGCAAGGGCCAGTTTTGGAGGCCCCCGGCCCTGCAAGACTACAATCCTGCACAGCCTAAATGGCCCCAGGCTCCCAGGCTAGCCGCAGGTTACTTGCCAGAACACAAGCCTTGTGAATTAGTATAGGGGCTGGAAGTTAAAGGGTTAAAACTGTCCATCTCCACCTGTCAGAATGGGAGCATTTCAAAGGCCAACTGCTTTCATTCAAGACCAGGACTTGTGGGTGGGATGGGCCTAACTTCTGCTTTCTCTCCAAAGTTTGCGGGATAGAAAGCTGAATGCTTTTCTAGGAGTATGTGGACTGGCTTGGTGATGGTGGTGTTGCTGGAGGTGGTGGTGGAGGTTGTCCCATATCCTTCCTTTAGGGAGAAACAGGTGGTCTTGTCATTGGGAAGGCGGTGGTAGTAGCTGAGTAAACTGAAGCAGCAGAGGGAGCTTCAGGTGTCTCTGCAGCTCGTGTCTGGCATGTAGGTGCCTGATCATGGACATGGAGCTTAGATTATTAAGAATTTCCTCTCCTTTCAGTCACTGCTGGCACAGCTTGCAATGGACCTCTGTCTTGTCTGCTGTGGACCACTTAAAAAATGCCACGCTAGTAAAAAAAAAAAAATACCACGCTGTTTTGGCAAGCTCAGTCCCTGGAAAGGTTTTTCAGTGACAGCAACGGGCTGACCACAGACTGCCGTCACCCTTCTCCCTCTTCTGCTGACTGCCTGGGGCTGTGTGACCAACACGTCTTTCTCCAATCCTCCAGAGTTGTTGGGCATCTGAGAACACCACATCTGCACCTGGGATCCCCAGGTCTGCACACAGATGCCTTCAACTATTGGTATAAATGGGCACTAACACACAGGTGCCTTCAACTATTGGTATGCAACTGCCACAGGGGCAGGTGGATGGCTCACTTTATGCCAGCTAGGAATGTCATCATAGAGCATTATTTACTCCATGACTTGTGGCTGGGGCGGCCTTGCTGATTTTAAGGGGGGTTAGGTGGAGTGCACCAGCACTCCTATCAGAAGTGGACTTGTTCTGGCCTCACTCTGCCAGCAGTATTGGGGCCCACAAAAATGCACTCCAAAGCTTGGTGTCTGCTTGTACATCAGGAACATGTAGCAGGCAAGGATGACACTGCTGTTATACATTTATAGCAGTGACACTGAGAAGCTATTACTGACACTGCTTTCTGAGCACCAGCTCCAATACCAGCAGCAGCTGCTGCAGTGGCACATTGGCTACACCCCTGTCCCTTATATACTGCTTTTTGTATTGACACCTACAGTTACATTAGCCCAAAGAGCCTCTAACTATTGGTTTATGTGGGCACTAACACACAGGTGCTTTCAACTATTGGTATAAGTGGGCACTAACACACAGGTGCCTTCAACTATTTGTATATTTAGCACTAACACACAGATGCCTTCAACTATTGGTATATTTAGCACTAAAACAGAGGTGTATTCAACTATTGGTATAAGTGGAAACTAACACACAGGTGCCTTCAACTATTAGTATAAGTGGTCACTAACACACAGGTGCCTTCAACTACTGGTAAAAGTGGGCACTAACACACAGGTGCTTTCAACTATTGGCATAAGTGGGCACTAACACAGAGGTGCATTCAACTATTGGTATAGGTGGACACTAACACACAGGTGCCTTCAACTATTGGTATAAGTGGGCACCAACACACAGGTGCATTCAACTATTGATATATTCAGCACTTACACAGAGGTGTATTCAACTATTGGTATAAGTGGAAACTAACACACAGGTGCCTTCAACTATTAGTATAAGTGGTCACTAACACACAGATGTCTTCAACTATTGGTATAAGTGGGCACTAACACACAGGTGCCTTCAACTATTGGTATATTTATCATTAACACAGAGGTGCATTCAACTATAAGTATAAGTGGGCACTAACACACAGGTGCCTTCAACTATTGGTATAAGTGGGCACTAAAACACAGGTGCCTTCAACTATTGGTATAAGTGGCCACTAACACACAGGTGCCTTCAACTATTGGTATAATGGGGCAATAACACATAGATGCCTTCAACTGACACCCTACGTATTTTGCCCTACACTCCAGCAACTTTCATGTAAAACAAATGGAAAACTATGCCCGATGGCCGTAAAAGTCTGACGTTACCCAAGGCTGTATAAAAACATGTTTTAGTGGGCTAATTAGCATATGAATTGGCCTTGGCTGTCTTTGAGTTTAAAGCACCTAAAAAATGGGGCCAACATTGTTGGTGTGCCTGTAAAGAGAAAATAAGTAATGGCGTTGATAAATTTACCCTTTTTGGGCATCATAGGGGGTAAATTTGCAGTAGTGAGCAAGCCCTCAAAATTTGTAATGGGGGTAGCAGCGGGATTGGCACCCTTACATTTTAGCTGAAAAAGAAGCAATGGCTTTTTGTTGAAACATTTAAGTTGAAACATTTGCTCATTTTGGGCATCACAGGGTTGACCTGCAGTGGTCTAGCAGTAGCAGAGGATGGCAGGCTGACAGCAGAGACGATGTTGGTGGTAGTTGGAGTAGCAGAGGCTGCAGCTCTTGATTAAAGACTAGGCCATGGTACAAGAAGCCTGTGGTGGTTGTATAGGACTGGCAGTGGAAGACAAGCCCTCAAAAATTGTCCCACTTGTAATGGGGGTATCAGCAGGATTGGTACCCTTAAATTTTAGCTGAAGAAAAAGCAATGGCTTTTTACAAGCGTCTAAAAATGTGTCCATTTTGGGCATCACAGGGTTAAACTGTGGTTGTGCTTGCTTGGCAGTAGCAGAGTAGTAGTGGTAGCATTAGCAGAGGCTGCAGCTGTTGAAAAAGACTAGGCCATGGCACAGGAAACCTGTGGTGGCTGTGTAGGCCTGGGAGAAGCAGGCAAGCCCTCAAAAAATGGTCCCACATGTAAAGGGATGTGGCAGTGGGTTTGGCATCCTGACAATTCAGTTGAAGAAGAAGCAATTGCTTTTTGCAAGCCTTGAAAAATTTGCAGATTTGGGGCATTACAAGGTTGACCTGGGTGTGTTTGGCATGGCAGTAGCAGAGGGTGTCAGGCTGCCAGAGGAGGAGCTATTAGTGGTAGTAGTGGCATGCTAATCAGTTGCATTAGGCAGCATCAGGGGTTTTAAAATCATCACCTTTCCACGCCTGGTTCATCTTTACAAAAGTAAGTTTTTATGTGCTTTTAGCAGAGAACCTTGTCTGCTTAGGGGTGAAGAAATCACCCGCCACACTGAAAACCCTTTCCAGCGCTTCGGTTCAGTTGGGTGGACAAGACAGGACCCCCATGGCAAACTGTGCTAGCTCTGTTCAATGGTCCAATCTGCCCACCCAGAAGTTCAAGGGGTCTGAGCTCAGTGTATCTCCTGGAGAAAGGGCACAATCGAGGCAGGAGTGCACCTGGCTGCTCAGGTGGTGTTGCTGGACATCCCTTCCATGACAATGAGTGCCAGGTGGGCTTATGGAATGTAAAATCTTGTACATATCATATTCTCAAGAGTGAGTTGCATGCTGCTGCTGCTTCCACTGCCTGTTGAAGGGGTAGCGCATTGACTCGCGAGGAGTGAAGAGTGGACACTCAGCCGGACATGCTTGTGGCAGGTGTCTGCAGTTTGAAAGCCATGGCTCACTGGCTGCATGTCTTCTCTCAGTAAAAAGGCATTTTTGCCTTCCTCTAGGAAGGTGTAAAAAATGTCCCCATTCTGGCTTTATACCAAGGGTCTAAAAGTATAGCAATCCAGTACTCGTCTTTTTCTTCATTCTAGAAAGAAACAGGTGAGGGCACCACTAACAATTACAAAACTGTATTACATCCAGAAGGTGCACCCTGGGCTCCCAACATTTATACAGTGCAAGCTAAAAAACAACCCAACCAGGAAGTCCAAACAGAACCAGGGCACTCAACCAGATAAAACATTAATTGAAATATTTATTGTATAGACTAAGCCATCAAAAAATATAAAAAACATAAATCACACAATGACAAAACACTTTAAAACATAACACTAAAACACCCAGGGCAAATAAGACTACAATACATATATAAGATTAATAAATAATAAATAAATCACAATGCTATCAGTATTATTAAGTCAAATGAGTACAAAATATGTGCGGCTTCTCAACCTATTATAAATTCACTATACCCCATAATAGTTCCTAGATACAAAACACAAGAGTAAAAAATGTGACTAATTAATCCTTAGTAACCCCTAATAACAATGCACACTGTATATATACAGTGACACGGTCACTGTATATATACAGTGTGCATTTTTCTTCATAATAATAATATTGCTTTCAGCATGCAAGAACCTGAGAATACAGCATGCCATCCTCGCCAGTATTTACAAGGGCCCGGTTGGTCTCACCATTATCATCATCCCTGCTGTCTCCCATCTGTTGAGGAGAAGGAGGATAGGGGCCTGGTGTTCAAGCAGATCAGCACAAACTCGGAGGTGCTGGAGCATCATTCTGCATAAGGTTGACCCAGTGGGCCATGACACACATGTAGCATAGCTACTGCTCCAAGTATCTACTGTTGCATGCACTGTGCTGCACACAGACAGTTGCATAGACAGCTCTGCTTTCTCTTCCACATAGCTGTGCTAGGCGGGGATGGCCTTGTTGGAGAAGTAATGGTGACTGGGGACATGCCACTTGGGCTAGGCACATCCCATTAGTTGCCTAAAGGCGATGGATTCAACCAGGTGCTATGGCAGCAACTGCACAACCTGGCCAGGTGCCCACTGCCTTTCCTGTCCCTTCTTTTCTGCTATGATGTGGTTCAAAATGCCTTAAACTGTTCCTAAACTGTCCTTGCTCTAAGAGCAATGCTCTCTCTGCAACAGCCAGCTCGATAATGGTGGATAGATTGCGCATCATGTGACTATCTCCTCCAATAACTCCCTACTGATCTCTTAAGCACTGACCATGTGACCCTGTCTCTATGCTTCTCCTTGGCTGGGCATGTCCTGTGGGGTGGTGCTAGTAAAATTCTGCCAGGCTCGTCTTCCATGTTCTGCCTCAAACCACGTGAAGTTTGGGTTCTCAGCTAACCAAACTTTTCATGAAATTCAGGTCGAAACCTGGTTCTATCGGTTCGGTTCACTCATATCAAATTGTAAACTTCATTCAAAGGGGACCATGCTAATTATTCGGTGAAGCAAGTCACAGTTTCCTTGTAGTGTGCTATATTTTTCCATTTGTTTCAGCATAGCCACTATAACTGAAGATCAAGCTCACAACACAAACTGCATATCAAATCCATTAGGCAGTGAAGCTTTTGCATTTTTGTTAATTACATATTGTAAGTTAAACACTTTATTACAATATGACTACTATTATAATACAGTTTATTTGTTACGGCTCAACTGTTACTGTTGTTTGCTCTGCAAAAGATTTGCTTTCTAAACAGAAATATTAAATACTTATTAAACAATTTTAAACAACCAAATACTTTTTTCATCTGAGATTAAAAAATGTTTCAAATGACATTTAACTGTTCCTACAATATTTACATTCATAAATGCAAATTATCAAAGCCAAACATTTTTTAAACTTTGTATGTGAAGCAATTACTAGCTGTCATTAAAGTCAAATAGAGGCATGTTATCCAGAGATTTCTAAACAAAACATTTTAATGTGCATAAAGGATACATTTATTTTGGAGCCATTTGAAATATTGGCAAATGTTACATGTTCTGCAATTTTTCAGTATATACATTGGTATTTTTTACACAGATAAACACTGTAATAACATGGTGTATGCACTAAATGAATGAATAAATAAAGATATAAATAGTTGTATTGTAATTCAGATTCAGTTTATTCGCCAAGTATATATAGGGTATATACAAGGAATTCTTTCTGGCATAAAGGCTCAGTGACACTGACAAGAATTCTACATATAGCTTACAGTACAATAATGGAAAGAGGTGCTCTCCTAGAACAGAAAATATTCACACAACGCGCAACACAAGGCATAATAGCATTACCCATCACTCCTTGGCGGAGCTATGCAAATAATCTCTTTAGGGCCCTTATTTAACAAGGGATAGCGCCAGGTAGCGAATGGTGAGCGAACGGTAATGATGCTCACCGCCACGAGAACGCCGGCTCCCCTCCGCAATCACACATTTATGAAGCCGATCCTGCTTAGCGACTGACAGAGCGCCAGATAGCGAATCATTCATCATTATTCCAGCCTCACCCCACAGCGCCAGCGAGCGACCTTGAACAGCGACAGGTATGACCTCTCGCTACCTGGCGCTCTCCAATGCATTTCAATGGAGCAATCTTTAAATATTCATAAATAATTGCTATTATTTTTTTTTTTTTTTTTTTTAATGTCAAAAATTCTGTGACCACTTCTGCAATGTTAGATATTTTTTTTTAAGCTAAAAAAAATAAATAAATAAATGTGTGCAGAATTGATATTACAGGTCTGATATTAATGTATTCATATTACAAACTGTTTTGAAAAACATGTTATTTTTTTTTTTAAAAAATATGGTTGTTTGGGGGTTAAAAAACTACTTTTAACCCATCGCCGCCAGCGCTCTGGGGTTTAAACAAGCATTTCACAGCACGAGAATTTTTGGAGCATGATTTGTTAATGAATATGCTGGGAGCCGTTCACTATGGGCGTTCGCTGTCATGCGCTCCCATACAGCGCGGAACCTGTCAAACAGCGACTCATAACCCCGTATTCAACATTACCGCACACCGACTGGGTCGCTGTCAACAGCCGAACAACGGCCAAGCACAGCGAATACTAGCGGGCGCTGTGAAAATAACGCTACTGTCGCTCATCTGTCGCTACCTGGCGCTATTAATGAATCAGCCTGCCCGTCTCAGAGCAATCCAAGGCCCTCAGAGCCAAGGATTAGCTTTAAATTTACACAGCCAAACACATCAAACTAGCGGACACCTGTATCGATTTTTGATTAAGAATAAATTAAGAACAAATTTTACAGCAACACTTCTAAACAAAATCATAAACAGAAAACACATTTAAATAAATGCAAACTCAATATACAAACAACCTCATAAACTCCCCCCAACCCCTTATATACAATATTTACATTGTGGAGATTAGCTCTGGTAGGCGACCGGGTGTCAGCAGTATAGAGGCGGAGGCAAACAGTTCAAAGTAAAGTCTGTGTTTATTTCACACAAAAATCCACAAAAGCATATGTCCATACAGGTTACATCACCTTTTCAGGAAACCGCAGCATAAATGATACAGTCAGGCAAACAGCTTTTAGTCCTTGGGCAAATGTCCTGTTTACAGTCAAATAGGCCTCAGGTCCGCATGAACAGCCTCCACAAGAGATTTCAGCCAGGCTCACAGAGTCTCACTCCCATGTGAGCTCCAGACAAAGGACAGGCCACAGCTGATTCCCCAGGCTATTTAAACAGCCCGCAAAACCCGGACCTGGGTAGTGGGATGGAGTCCCACCCTGCTCTACTCCATCCCAGTAAAGCCGTCCCAGGTTAGCCTTTCGGCTATTCTAAAGCAACAGCAGCAAACTGCTACCAGCAGCTGATGCTGGAAATCAGACTACACGGCTTTACTGCACCAATGCCAGGTACATTGGTGCTACATACCTGCCGTCAATAACGGCCCCTTGCACCTTACCACATACCCCCCCCCCATGTGCTCTGGACAGGGCATCCGCGTTACCCAATAATCGTCCCGCTCTGTGCTCTACTGTAAACTTGAAGTTTTGTAATGACAAGAACCATCGGGTGACCCTGGCATTCCTGTCCTTAGCCTGGCACATCCACTTGAGGGGAGAGTGGTCCGTAATCAGCCGGAACCTTCTCCCCAGCAAGTAGTAGCGAAGAGACTCCAGGGCCCATTTAATGGCCAAACACTCCCTCTTCACTACACTATACCGGGTCTCCGCGGGTGTTAATTTGCGACTCATGTAGACAACGGGGTGCTCCTCCCCGTTGACTTCCTGAGACAGTACAGCAGCGAGACCTACCTCGGAGGCATCGGTCTGCACTATGAACTCCCTCTTAAAGTCGGGTGTCACCAACACCGGAGACCCACACAGGGCAGACTTCAAAGCGGAGAACGCTTTTTCGGCCTGTTCATTCCACTTCACCATGACAGACTTGCGTCCCTTTAACAGGTCTGTCAATGGTGCCGCTAGGGTGGCAAAATTGGGAATGAACCGCATATAATATCCCACCAACCCCAGAAATGACTTTACTTGGCGGGTGGTGTTAGGACGTGGCCAGTTACGGATGGCTTCTAGTTTGTTGACCTGGGGCTTGACCACTCCTCGCCCAATCACATAGCCCAGGTATTTTGTCTCTTCTAGGCCTAAAGCACATTTTTTCGGGTTTGCCGTCAACCCAGCCTTCCTGAGGGAATCCACTACGGCCTGGACTTTGGGTAGGTGACTTTCCCAATCCGTGCTATGGATAATTATATCGTCCAGATATGCCGAAGCATACCGACGATGAGGACAATATCCATTAACCTTTGGAACGTAGCGGGAGCGCCGTGTAACCCAAAGGGTAATACCTTGTATTGGAACAGTCCCTCTGGTGTGATAAAGGCTGTTTTCTCCTTGGCAGCCTCAGTCAAGGGCACCTGCCAGTACCCTTTTGTGAGGTCCAAAACCGAAAAGTACCTGGCTTGGCCTAGTTTCTCAATGAGTTCATCTACCCGGGGCATAGGGTAGGCATCAAACTTGGAAACTTCATTAAGTTTGCGGAAATCGTTACAGAACCGCAACGTACCATCGGGCTTGGGAATCAAGACTATGGGGCTGGCCCACTCACTCTTTGATTCTTCAATCACATCTAACCGGAGCATTTGCTGCACTTCCTCCGCGATAGCTTGTCGCCGGGACTCAGGTACCCGGTAAGGCCTCAACCGGACCTTGACCTGAGGTTCAGTGACAACATCATGTTGGATGACCGAAGTGCGCCCAGGGAGTTCTGAAAACACGTCTGTGTTTCTGCTAATAAACTCCCTGGCTTCCTGAGTCTGTTTAGAGGAGAGGTTGCCGCCAGTTTTCACCTCGACTACTGCTTCTCTAATAACAGACCGAGGGATGGGAAGCTCCACCCCCACCATACCTGGTCAGGGACTGTCACCCCCAGGGGTCTCCCTGTCTTTCCATAGTTTCAGCAGGTTTACATGGTACACCTGCTCTGGCTTCCTCCGCCCAGGCTGATGTACCTTGTAAGTCACTTCCCCAACTTTTTCAATGACCTCATAGGGACCCTGCCACCTAGCTAGAAGTTTACTGTCCACCGTGGGTACCAGAACCACAACTCTGTCACCGGGGTTAAAGTTCCGTAACCTGGCTTGCCGATTATAAATCCTGCTTTGGGCCCGCTGCGCTGCCTCCATGTGTTCTCTGACAAGCGGCAAGACGGTCTCTATCCGTTCCTGTAGGTGAGTCACGTACTCTACCACACTTTTGTGGGGTGTGGGTTGCTGTTCCCAGGCCTCCTTGGCTATATCCAACAGGCCCCGTGGATGTCGACCGTATAAGATTTCGAAGGGCGAGAACCCTGTAGAGGCCTGGGGCACCTCTCGCACTGCGAACATCAGATAGGGCAGCAGCAAGTCCCAATTCTTCCCATCCTTGGCGACCACCCTTTTTAACATGGTCTTTAAAGTTTGATTAAACCGTTCTACTAGGCGGTCTGTTTGCGGGTGGTAAACGGATGTCCGCAACTGTTTCACCTGCAGCAGTTTACAGAGCTCTTTCATTACTTTCGACATAAACGGGGTACCTTGATCGGTCAGGACCTCTTTAGGCAGACCTACTCTGGAAAACATTTCCATAAGCTCCTTAGCAATGAGCTTGGCAGAGGTGTGACGCAGGGGCACTGCCTCAGGGTACCGCGTGGCATAATCCAAGATCACCAGAATATGTTGGTGCCCTCTAGCGGACTTTGGCACTGGACCCACTAGATCCATGGCAATCCGCTCAAAGGGTACCTCAATAACTGGGAGAGGAACTAAGGGACCACGGTAATGAGGCTGAGGGCTGGTCATCTGACATGTCGGGCAGGACTCACAATATCTCTCCACCTCCTTGTTTACTCGGTACAACATTTCCTGGTGAACCACAAAGCGAGGAAACTGTAACTCCGCCCCTGGCTGTTGTGGTTCACCTTCCACCTCAAGAACATTCTCCCAGGCCCGAGATAGGGTCGGGTCCTGGTGTTGAGCGGTACCAAAGTTAATTGTGGAGACATGGAGATCTGCCAACTCTGGACCTGTTGCCAACTCTTCCACATCTCCAACCATAACATTTAGTGGGGTTGACTCCCCCTCTTCCATTTTAGGGACGGGCACCTCTTCCACGGTGCCTCCTGATTCCGGTTCCCAGGGCATCGGGGTCTCCCCTGAGTAGGGCCAGTCTATTGGGGACACACCCGCCTCGCGGGTTTCCGGAACTGCCAACTTGGCCCACAGTGACCTGAACCCTGGAAAGTCTCTCCCAATAATCAGTTCATACGGGAGTTTAGCGGCGACAGCGACTTCATGTTTCCAGCTGCCGGAGACGGTGGTGAGAGACACTTGTGCTGTGGCATAGTCTCTCAAGTCCCCATGAATGCACAAAACCCCGGTTTTCCGCCCAGTGTACTCATCGGGCAGTACTAAGGCGGGTCTTGCCAGGGTAACCATACTCCCCGAGTCCAAAAGGGCCACAGCCAGGGTGTCTCCCACTTTCACCTGACAGAGGTGACTTTGCCCCACAAGCTCAGGGACACCGGCAGCACACAGCCTTCTGGCAAACATGGAAGGGCGGTAACCAAAGTTCACGTCCATGGGCTCCCCCTGGTGGGGACAATTGGCTCTGATATGTCCCGGCTCCTTACATCCCCAACACAACACTTGGGCAGGGACTTTGGGGGGTAGGTCCTGAGAGGGTTTAGGGGACGCCACTCGCCTGAGCTGGGGCGGGGACCTCCGGGGTTTCCCCGAATCCCTCCTCATGGAGCCGCCTTGCAAGTTCCTGGTGGCCTCATATCGCTCCACTAGGTCCACCATCCCTAGTGCGTTGTCAGGGGATACCTGGCCAACCCAGTGCTGAAGAGGGTGCGGTAAAGCCCTCCAAAAAATGTCCGCCAGCAAGCGGTCCAACATGGCAGTGGGGCTTAACAACTCCGGCTGCAGCCATTTTTGCAGCAGGTGCAGCAGTTTATAATACTGGGGTCGGGCGGGCTCTGCCGACTGGTAGCTCCACTGATGCACCCGCTGAGCCCGAACCCACACATTCACCCCCAGTCTCGCCAGTATCTCACCCTTCAGAGTCGGGTAGTCAGCGGCTTGGTCCTCTGGGAGATCAAACAACACCTGCTGGGGTCCAGACGCCAGAAATGGAGCGATGACATCAGCCCACTGGTCATGCGGCAACTTCTCCCTTGCAGCCACCTTTTCAAACACCGCCAGGTAAGTCTCAACGTCATCTGAAGGGGTCATTTTTGTGAGCACCGAGCGGACAGCTTTTCGGGCATCAGGAATACTTTTGGGCGCTCCTGCAGCTTGCAGCGCCACCACATGTTGCAAAAACAGCTGGTTGGTCTCCTGCTGCTGCCTGTTGGTCTCATGCTGCTGCCTGTTGGCCTCCACGAGCGCTTTCACGACCGCCTCCATTTTGTCTGCAGTCCCAGGTAGCAGCCTGGCAGGTTTAATATAGGACATGCACAACAAAAAACTTTTTCGTCGGTTGCTCCTAGCAACGGCCTCACTGCTGTGCCCGCATCCGACATCAAATGTGGAGATTAGCTCTGGTAGGCGACCGGGTGTCAGCAGTATAGAGGCGGAGGCAAACAGTTCAAAGTAAAGTCTGTGTTTATTTCACACAAAAATCCACAAAAGCATATGTCCATACAGGTTACATCACCTTTTCAGGAAACCGCAGCATAAATGATACAGTCAGGCAAACAGCTTTTAGTCCTTGGGCAAAGGTCCTGTTTACAGTCAAATAGGCCTCAGGTCCGCATGAACTGCCTCCACAGGAGATTTCAGCCAGGCTCACAGAATCTCACTCCCATGTGAGCTCCAGACAAAGGACAGGCCACAGCTGATTCCCCAGGCTATTTAAACAGCCCGCAAAACCCGGACCTGGGTAGTGGGATGGAGTCCCACCCTGCTCTACTCCATCCCAGTAAAGCCGTCCCAGGTTAGCCTTTCGGCTATTCTAAAGCAACAGCAGCAAACTGCTACCAGCAGCTGATGCTGGAAATCAGACTACACGGCTTTACTGCACCAATGCCAGGTACATTGGTGCTACATACCTGCCGTCAATAACGGCCCCTTGCACCTTACCACAACATGTATTTATGTAAAAATTGCACAATTTATATAAATATAATGTACATTGTTTTGCCTCAAAATAGATGTTTCCATCGGTGAGCCTTCCACCAACCCTCTGCTACCTCAGACTCAAAACTCCTCACATCCATTTTATACACAAAATACAGTCTAGACAACAAAACTTTTTTAAAGACATCAATGGACACATCAGTATGTCCCACAGTACTTCCTTAAACAAGGTACTGAATATACAGCCATAGCGGACCTCCTCCCTACTGCCCTGGAGGCAGCCTGTCAGTAAAAATATAAAAGACACAAGATGTTAGTGACTATCACAGCCCTGCATAATGGCAGACCTACCTAAAATCCCTGGCATATGGACATTCCCAAAAGTGGTGGGTGATGTCCTCTGACCTGCCCCACCTTTCACAGGGACAGAAGGGGTCGGGAGGCAACCCATCAGAGACATCCAAGCCAGGTCCTACCCAAGTCCAGTTAATGTCATTTTCCTCCAGGTCTTTGCGGTCGGCCTGGAGCTTATACAAGGGAGCGGGTTTCCCAACTCCTCCCTCCTGGCTCATGCAAAAAGTGACCGCTTAACCACCGCATCCTTCCTGAGGCCACCCAAAACCCTATTTATCAAAAAACCCCTAAACACATATAAAAATTAGGAGGAACACTAAATGCCACCTCAAAACCCTTACCATCCGCCCTCACTTTGCAAACAAACTACCACCAAAATATTTTATCATAGCAGACAACAGCAACGCCCCTCTCAGCCAATAATGGGCCCCATACAAAGAAGTCCAAATCGGGGAACCCGTAACCCCCTGCCTTGACAGTTTGACCACCCTAACCTAACTTGCCCCCTCCACCCTGGTACCACAAAACCATTTTATTGACCTGCTGTATCCAGAGTGGAGAAGGCTGGAAAATGAGACCAACATACAAGACCAAGGGGAGGATCACTGATTTGACAATCAGTATCCTCCATTGAAGGGAAAGATCCTGCAACTTCCAACTCGCCAAATTTTGATAGATCTTCCCCTCTTAACAATAATGTCATCCCCAGTGACCTCTGACCCCTGCACTAGAACAGATTGAAGAGTGTCATTGGCCTTAAAGGTAAACCAGGTACACTTTTTACCCTCCTCTAGATTCTGGACTCTGAACCTGAAAATATTCCTTTTACTGACTGACTTTTCTCTGACCATCCACAATTCTACCTCCCAACTTGACTCTCTAAGTTTTAGAGTCTGAAACCTCAACTCAATTCTCAAGTACTTCTGGACCCTCTGATTGACAACTCTATAGCTTTCTATCCTAAAAAAAAAAAAATGTTACCCTTACCTAATCCCACCAAGAACTGAACTAAACTGGCACCTCTTTCTAGCCCACCTAACATAGAACCCTCTAAATCTGGAAAAAAATATTGGATCTTTCAAAAGGGGCACATTTAATTTACAGATTCCCCTCCCAATTTGGACCCCGTGGGCCACTACCAACCTACTCATCACCATGACGTGGCAATAGAAGGTAACAAGGACATGGTAGTAACTCTTAATAGTAATTGACTGGGAGGCCAGGATTTAGTGTATCCTGGACTTTAGTGTCCCTCCATCTGAATGGAAGGTGTACCACAGACTCCCATCGGATCGGGAGGCAAAGGCATCCTGCAGGCATAAGTTTTGCACAAAGCTGTTAAGTGCTGAAGAGGTACTATCCAGTGATCTGTCCACTCCACCCTCTCTATTACCAATGCTGCCGGCCACGTTAAGCTCCCCAGCAGTATGTTGGTGACCAAGAAGGTGAAAGCCAAGGACCCTTAGGAAATATCACCTCTCTGTCTTACCCACAGGGCCATAGGCACAGAACAGCGGGAGATCAACTGGAAGGCACAGACCTGCCCCCAATGAGACATTACTGATCCAAATGCAGGTATCTTGCACTGGGAGTGCCTCCAGCCGAGCACCAGAGAACAGCCCAACAAGCAGACCTCATGAGGCAACGTCAAACTTGATTGACGTGGTTCTGCGATAGAAAGCCTCTGGCATTCTGGCCTAGGAAACATTGCAGGGAAGCCTTTCCTCCCTGCATGTCCCTCAGTAACAGGCTCAGGAATTCCAGCACAGCACAACAGGATATTAGGACCAGCTAGGCCAAAGAAAGCAGAGCCCTGCTCCTCCCCAACGTTGGGCACAGAAATCGGAAGGCCCCACATTTTTGGAATTGCCATCTCTGGGATCCCCACTGCTTCCAGAAAAATGGCTGCAGTCAGGACCGTACCCACAAGTAAAATATTGGCAATGACCAGGCATGCATATAATATGAGTACAGCAGTATCCATTATAGGGTATGACCATAAATCAGTTGTTTAACTTTTAGTGACACACCAATAGTTCCCATGATCAGGTTTAAGTTCTTGATGGCCAGAGGATAAAAGCTGTTTGCTTTTGTAATTGTGCTATTAAAACAATTAGCTTACTTTTCTATATCCTATATTTCCTGTATGTGCAAGTAAATTGGCAATGTGGTTGAAATGTTTACAACCTTAACAGTATATGTGCTCTATGTTATTTAAATAATTAATACAAAGTGATCTATTTTTCTACATGCTGTATTTTTCGCTCCATACAATGCACTTTTCCCCCAAAATGGGAGGAAAATAATGTACAGTTTGCTTGCAATAGCATAGACAGTACTTGAAATGATAATGGTCCTCTGTCGAAGACAGTAGTTTGATCATTTCAAACTGAACTTAGAGCGGCAAGCAAAGGTGAATGGAGAGCCGACCCCATTCTTCAGAACATACCTGTCCCTAGTCTTTCCGAATTGCTGGCGTGGGTACGCACAGATAGCAGTGAGCAGGGATGCGCATGTGCACATGCCCCGTGGGATTGATTGAAAGGCCGGTTTTTCAGTGAGTACTGTTTGTGATCACACCTGTACACATAAGGACAACTGTACCTATTAGTCCTGAGGAGGGCATATTATTGGACAAGCTCCATTTTAACCTAGTTTCCCTAAGCATGTTAAGAGATACTTGCTGGGTTGAAGTTAGCAGAGAATTAGCCAAATTATTTGCATAATAATGTTAATAATGTTATTATTAGTATTATTAGCATATGAAAAGATTATGTAACTGTCATTATCATCAAGATGAATTGAATTAGCATTGTTGTTTCTGTCTACCACCACATGTTGGTACCCAATAATATCATACCCAACAATATGTTTATAGAGAATACAGACCAGGCATTTTAATGGTAATCTGACTGGTATTTTCAGTTCCAAATAACTTGAAATAACTCTAGCATAAGGAGTCTGATTTATCAAGCGTCAGCGTCTGTTAATACCACTCAGTGACAATATTTTAGTCTCAGTGGCATTCTGTGTGCAATTAAACAAACAGAAACAGGCAGCACCAATTCAGCTGCCAGTCTGCTTCTAATTTATCACTAGCGCCATATAGTTCATAGTGTCGGGTGCTCTTGGGTGCTCCTCTCTAACGACGGCCACGTAAAATTTTATGTCCCTTGCTTTCCCCCTGCTAGCGGGCAAAAGAAGAAAAGGCACTCACCTGACCCATCAATCAATCCAGACGGATCTCCTCTCCACCCAGGGGCCTCCAACCCCCCCCCCCCCCGGGCTCCTCCAGCTTCAAGAGTGACTCTGACATCATTGTTAAATGAAAAAAGAAAAAATTACATTTACTCACCATCCACAACCCCTCCCCCTGGTTCTCCTCTTCACCATGGGGGCCTCTGATCCCCCCAAGGCTCTTCTGAAGTGAGGAGAGGGCCCAAAACAGGCCACATCCCCCACTTCCACCGTCATTGCCGCTAGCCCCGCCTTTTGTGTGGGAGGTGGATGACGTAATCCTGCTCCCGGAACCAGAGTCTTAAGATGCCGGTATGCCCTAGCCCCCCCCCCCAGTACCTGCCTCCCCAAAGCCCGGGGTGGCAGTAAAGCCTGGGGGCTGCAAAGGTTGGTTATGCTGGGAAGAGGGGACCCTAGGCCATAAAAAATAAAATGTTTTTTACATTTAACTATTGGTGAAATGGTAAGGGATCCATGAGACCCCTATACCAGGTCACAGGGCTTAAGGTCTGGCAAGTCACCTGCAGATAGAAGGTGACTTGTCCTTTACCCCAGCCCCCCATTATCTTCCCCCCCCAAAAAAATATGGGGGGGCAGAAGAGCCCAGGGGCCATGAAATATTATGGTATGTACTTTCAGCGAATATATAGTTTGTGGTAGGTATTTCAAATGTAAAGTGTTGTTTTTCTCAAAAAAAAGTTTTTCTTCTAAAGTGCTGTTTCAGTTTGGTCTCTGAAGCAGGAAAGGGTATCTACCAATACATATGTGGTCCTGTAACCAGGAGCAATGGGGATCTTAAGCGCAATTGAAGAACTTACATTTTTTATTACAAACACATTTTTGCACATATTTCACACACAGATATTGAGAAAACACTAAAATGACAAACATAACAGCCCAGACTTTGCTGAAAGAAACAATATATAATTCCCTGGGAAATCCCTAGAAATCCCTTCAAAAATCACAGTTGAACATGTATAGCGCAAAATATTGAAAATGGTCTGGCAACAGAGGGTGACAAAATCTCAAGGTAGGCTGGCAGTTAATGGGTTAAGCTGTGCCATTTTATAGTGGTGGCAGAAGTTAAGATCCCATAGACGACAATGGGAAGGACTGTATTGAAGTGGTTTATTCTTATAAATAATATTAAATATTGTAACTTGTCAATAATGTAAACGCAGGATCTAATGTTAGACCAAATGTTATTTTATTTTTTTCTTGAAAATCTTTTTTTATGGCTTCCTTTTCTTACAAATGTGTACTGTATTTTTCACCCTATAAGAAGCACCCACCCATAAGACACACCTGATTTGGAGGAGAAAAATAAGAAAAAACAAATCTAAACCAAATGTTGTGCTAAAACACCCCATTACAGGCAGTGTGGCATTCCCCATAGGCAATGTGGCATCCCCCCTCCCATTCCCCATAGGCAGTATGACATCCCCCCCTACCATTCCCATAGGCAGTGCGGCATTCCTTCCTCCCATTTTCCATAAGCAATGTAGTAGAATCACCCCCCCCAGACACTAGACGGAAGGAAAAAAAAGGTATACTTACATGAGCCTTGCACCCGCGCTGCGGCCATCAGATGGAGGAGCAGCAGGTGGAATGGGCAGGGTAAATGAACCCTGCCCACTGTCCCTGCCCTGGCTTCCGCCACTATTTCTCGGGTCGGCGCCCGCACACATCCAGGTTTGTGCAGTTGGTGGATGTGGCCTGTGTCAGGGTCCACTGAGGACAATGGATGCTGACACAGGACACACACAGACCTGAGTGTCTGTGTTTGCATGCGCTGGCCTGAGAGGCAGCGGCGGTGGTGGTGCCGGAACCCAGAGTGAGGACAGCGAACAGGATTCATTTACCAGGGCGCTAGGCTAGTGTAAGTATACCTTTTATGCACTTTTTTTTTTTAATTTGCCCAATAAGAAGCACACCATGCCACACACACACACACACACACACACACACACACACACACACACACACACTTTTGGGGAAATAATGCGTATAGAATATAGAGTAAAAAATACAGTAATGTGGAGCCCCACAACTAAAGCACAGCCTAAACACACTGTAAATGTTGTCACCTTCATCCCCAGCAGTGATATCCTGTAAGTGAAATGACAAAACGATGACCAACGGCAATTAAATACAGCGCCAAACTTTTCTGCATCCCAAAAATTAATAAATACGGTGTGCAGCGCCTGAAAGACGTTGGTACAGAGTGCCACTCAATGACACTGTATTTATCAGCATAAGGGACCAACATGCACTGACACGGGCCGGCCAATAACTAGTACACCAATCCAAGCAGATTATTTAATATTGGGCGTTGTGAGGGCATTGTGACCTGTACTACCATTCTGTACACTTGGAAGAGCCAAAATTGAAATAGATGAGCCGAATTCCAGCAAATGATACCAAACTGCGTGCTACATAAATAAGGCCCAATGTATTGTTTACTGTATCTCCAGTAAACATAAGCTATTATTATAACCTAAATAGGGGTCAGTGGTCCCATGGAGGTAAAGTGTAGATTATTTGCATGGTTAGAGCTACAGTATAACATTTTTTAAATTGTCAGACATGTACATTAGAGAAACAACAAAGTAAATGACAGTTACACCTACCCTCAGTTTAAAGCAGGGGTACTCAAGTACTTTTTGTAGAGGTCCATTCACCATGGTCTGCTCAAGTTAAAGAACGTACCAAAAGCTGCTTGTCCCCCCTTCAGCTTTGCCCCTCCCCATGCTTTCTGTGCAGGCCATGTACAGAGGTGGAATGGGACCAAATATTGTCCTGTCATTTTTAAGACTATACCGGATGGTAACAGGTATGTCTGGGGCAGAGCTGGGAGGAGAGGGTTAGATGTGGGAAAAGTTGGGAACAGATAAATAAATGAGGTCGGAGCTGTGAGGAGACAGATGGATGGGGGCACAGCTGGTAGGAGAGGGGTAGATGGGGGCAGAGCTATGAGGAGAGAGATGGCTGTGGGAAGATCTGAGAGGAGAATGGTGGATGGGAGCAGAGCTGGGAACAAAGGGATGGATAGGAGCACAGCTGGGAACAGAGGGGTGGATGGAGTCAGATATGGTAGGAGAGGGATAGAAGAGGTCAGAGCTGGGATGAGAGGGATGGCTGAGAGCAGAGCTGGGGGGAGAGGGATAGATGGGGACAGATCTAAGAGGAGAGGGATAGATGGCGTCAGAGATGAGAGGAGAGAGATGGAAGGAGAGGGATGGATAGAGACAGAGATGTGAGTAGAGAGATTGCTGAGGGAAGAGCTAAGAGAAGAAGGATGGATGGAGCATAGCTGGGTGGCATTTGAAAGACTCCAGGGTCATCTGTAACTCTTTGGGTGCATTCCAGCTCTTATGCAAATGTGGCTAGGACACATGAATGAAGATACAGTCAACCTAATTGGTGGCCAGCTTGCACATGTGCTGTTAAAGACTTACCTGTGTCTTGGTGCCCGCGGCGAGTGTCTGCTGGGTGTTGTGGCACTCCTGCTGCTGAGCGTGGCCGTCGCTCCTGGATGACGTGCAGCATCCTCCACACCTGATGGGAATCAGGGGCTGGTCAGCCTTGCTGCCAAGACTGACCAGCCCCTGGATAGTCTCTCCAATCACTCACAGTGTTGTAAGTTGCACCAATCACCACACACACTCCGTTCCAGGTTGCCATTGGTCAGGTCTCCAATAAATACGGAATCAGCCCAGTGCTCAGTGCCTGGTATAGTCTCTTGTGCCTTGGGTGTGATTCTACTAGTGATTCCTAGTTTTCCAACCCGGCTTGATTGACCATCCTTGCTTCCTTGACCTCGAACCTCTGGATACCTCGCTAGCTCTGACATCCCGGCTTGACCCTTTGGCTATTCCTGACTATAGGCAGAAGCGGCGGTGGAGATTGGGGGTTGTCTGCTTACAGAAAGCTGGTGTCCTGCTGGGCATCACATGTGCCATGAGAATGCAGGTCAGTAAACCTGAGGGGGGCATCCCATTTTGGAAACAGCTGGACCTGGTGCCTTTTGGATGCCTGGGCTAGCTGAAGTTCCAGAACAGTGATGAAAATAAAAATAAAAGATAAAAAAATAGATAATAAATGCTGAGGCACAAAAACTGAAAAGTCTAGGTTTTGTTCCTCTTTAACCCACCACCCATTCTCCTTTATACTGTAGCTCTTACTTATCTACTACCAATGCCATTTGTTTTAGGCCCCTGCTGGAGCCTCCAGTTGCCCAGTGCTCTGTGCTCCATTATATATTGGTCAGCCAGCAACCTGCAGAGCGCTATATTTATTCCGCCTCTGTTTACAGCCTGGCACTGTAAAGAATGTTGGGTCTTGCATGTACAGATGAAACAATGTTTGTTGCTGCCCGGCCACAATATAGAGTTGCACAGAGCATCGGCCGGCTTGACGGTGCAAGAAGGGAACCGAATAGCCGGCTCCCTTGGGATCTGGACATTTGCTGGCCATGGTCCACATTCAGACCGCAGTCCACCAGTTGAGAATTCCTGGCTTAAGGGGTCCAATTTTCCGTGTCCTGAACAAAGTGGTATGCCTACAACTAAGAAACAGTCAGCTTCTCCAGTTGCACACTAATATGCATGGCAGAAGAAGCTGATTAGATAAGCACCCACGCCTGTACCGTGGGTTCGAGGAGAGGTTAATTTGCCCGGCATTGGGGGGTTTCATACAGCAGGGAATTCCAAACTGTAACATGATCCCGCACCCACCCAAGGATCCCTCAGTGGTGCTGAGGTGCTTGCTGGAGAGGGTTGGGGGTGTGAGGGGCTGTGATCCCTTGCTTCAACAGCACCCCTCTAGTGAACACCCCTGGCAGCTGTCATTGGATTGCCATAGGAAAGGATCATTGGAAAACAGCTGAGGTGAGTTAAAAAAATATATTTTTTCTGTGTGTGCGAGTGTTTTACATCTAACCCTTTGTGAAATGGTAAGGCATCCATGAAACCCCTATACCAAGTCACCTGCGGCATTAACCCCTGGCCCACCCAATTACCCAAATGCCAGGGGGGCAGAAGAGCCTGGGGCCATATAGGCTTTACAGGCTTGTAGCCTGTAGGGAGGGGGGCCACCAAGGTTGTCCCCTGCCCCCTGTTCTACAAGCCCCCATAGCGGGTCCCCAGGCTGGTTACGCTACGTAGGAGGGGGCCTCATGTCATTTGTTTTCATTTTTAAGTGTTTTAACCCTTAATGTTCCAGCAAAGGGTGTTTGCCAATACATTTGTGGTACCACTGTAACTGGAAGAAATGGGGCTTTTACACCCAATTCGTTTTTATTGAAAAACGTATGTTTTTATTACAAAAAAAACACCAGAAATTGTAACAAATAGATTTTCTTTCTTTTTCATGTTAATGCTCAGACTCCTGAAGACTACTGACGAAAAAACAATATATACGTTTACTTGGAAATCCCTGTAAATCCCTTTAAAAATCACAGTTGAACATGTGTGGTTTAAAATAGTGAAAAATGGTCTGGCAATAGAGGGTGACAAAAATGTTAGGTAGGCTGGCACTTATAGGGTAAATACCAATTGTTCAGGCCACCTGGGGGTTAGAGGAGTTTCCACTGGTTCAGGGCACTTAAGGGTAATTTGTCCATTTTGGGCCAATGTAATAGCTGGTGCTGTAGGGAGAGGACATGTTTCATCCTTGCCTGCTATCGCTTCCTCTGGTGCAAGCAGGTGCCAGGGTTTGTAGCACATTTTTGTAGGCCCGAAGACAGAGTGGTGCCACCAGAACAAGTTGAGGCAGTCGCAGATTATATGGCACACAGTGCTACCAGTTCCATTGGATTGTCCTCCACCCACTCAACTTCTGCCGAGAGTGCGGAGCCATCCACCTCACCCCTCCTTAAAATCAGCAAGGCTGTCCCATCCACAAGTCATGGAGTCAATAATGCTCTATGATGACACGCCTAGCTGGGTTACCATTGACCATCCACCTGCCCCTGCTTCAGTTGCAGCCCTGGGGTTCCCAGAGGAAGAATATTTGGCCAGCAGACCAGCACAGGACACCCTTGATGATGTTGATACCATAATGCCAACTTCTGCAGCTTTCTGCAATGTTAAGGCTAGTTGGGAGGAGTTGTGGAAGAGAATGCCAGGGGTGATGAAGGGTCCTAGACCCAACTTGGACTGAAGGTCAGCAGAGTTCAGAGGAAGAGATGGTGGTCACCCAGCCCCAGGCAGCCAGCAGAAGATGGAGAAGGGTGCTAATGGTTAGCAGTCAGCCCGTTGCTGCCACTACCCACCATGTTCATGGACAGAGCTCGCCAAGGTAAGCTTACAGGATCTTACCATCAGTGGTCCACAGAGGACAAGACAGAGGTCATTTGCAAACTGTGCCACCAGTGCCTTAAGCAAAGGAAAATTCTTAATAATCTCACACCATGTCCATGATCAGGCACCTTCAATTCAAACATTAGCTGCAGTGGCAGAAACACATAAAAAACATGGAAACACCTGAAGCTCCCTCTGCTGATGCAGTTAACTTAGCCTCCCCAAGTTCACCTGTTTCCCCACAAAGGGAGGATGTGGGACTGATTTGAGCACTGCAATGGTGAAACAGCAGCATGCGGTGCTAAAATTCATTTGCCTGGGCAAAAGTCTACACATGGCCCAGGAGCTGTCTAGGGGCAGACAGATAATTGGCTGCTGCCATTGCACCTGAAGCCTGGCAAGGTGGTGTGCGACAGTGGGTGGAACCTTGTAGAACTTTGGGCCGAGGCAGGTTGATGCACATCCCTTGCCTGGCACATGGGCACAACTTGGTAGTGCAGGGCTTCCTGGCCCATTATTCAGACATGCCGGAGCTGCTGCATAGAGTGCATAGCGTGTACATGCACTTTCCCACTCTGCATAGGACCTTTGGACTGGTGGAATTCCATGTTTTATATGCTGGAAAGGGTATGTGAGCAGCAGCAGGTAATAGTGGAGTTTCTGCTCCAAAATATCTGGGTTAAATTGGAGGTGCAGACCAACAGCACTTCACCACCAATGAGCGAGTGCCACTGGAGGAGAGGGAGGAGGAGTAGGACTTTCTTGCACAGCAGGGTGGCACCCAGCACAGCTCAAAGGCACCACTAGAGTATGGCTAGAGAGAGGAGCAGAAGGAGGAGGAGGACACCTGACACTGCTTAAAGTGGACCAACACCCAGGATTTTGACTATCCTGGGTCTTGGTCCACTTCGGTGGGGCACCCCCGATCGGGGTGCCCCGCTGCGTGAAACCCCCCCGATCACCCGAAAAACTCACCTCTCCCCGCTCCCAGTGCCGACGGACAAGCAATCTGACAGTCCCGGACAAGCGGCTCCTCCGCCGCCGCCTCCCGCGCGTCCCTCTTGACGCGCGCGCGCCCGCGCCGGCCATTCACAGACAGCCGGCGCGGGCGCGCGCACGCCTAGAGGGGCGCGAGGGAGGCGGCGGCGGAGGAGCCGCTTGTCCGGGACTGTCAGATAAGGTAAGGGGGTTTGGGGTGTTTGGGGGGGTTTGACACCGTGGGACATCCCGATCTCGGATGTCCCGCGGGGAGGGAGGTGATCGGCCCGGGAATCTTATAGATTCCCGGGCCGATCACCCGTGGGTGTTGGTCCACTTTAAGAAGCTCATATCAGAACTGGAGCACATTCAAAGGAGGGCAACTAAGTTAATAAAAGAAGTGCAGGGACTAGAGTACCCTGAAAGTTTGGCGAAGTTAGGTTTATTTAGTTTGGAAAACAGACACCTGAGGGGTGCTCCAATAACTATTGTGAGGATCAGCTCTGGTAGACAGCAGGATATTAGCAGTATAGAGGCTCAGAGGTGAAAAGTTCAACTTAAAGTCCGTGTTTATTCACACAAAAAGTCCATAACACAAAATATTCTTTTTACATCACCTTTTCAGGAAAAATGCCACCGAATTGAATCAAACAGGCAACGGTCCTTTTTAGGTTTTTGTCCAAGTCTGCACACTTGTAGCCAAATCCACCTCGGGTCCACATGAAATAGCCTGTATAAGAGCTTCCAGTCAGGCACACAGAGTCTCACTCCACAAGTGAGCTCTAGACATAGCCAGTGCACAGCTGACTCCCCAGGCTATTTATGCGGCCTGCAAAACCCGGACCTGGGTAGGGGATGGAGTCCCACCCTGCTCTACTCCATCCCAGTAAAGCCGTCCCAGGTTAGCCTTTTGGCTATACTAAAATTTCAGCAGCAGACTGCCATTAGCAGCTGATGCTGGAGAAAACTACACAGCTTTACTGCACCAAGGCCAGGTACCTTGGTGCCACATACTTAGCAATGAGCTTGGCTGAGGTGTGTCGCAGGGGTATGGCCTCGGGGTACCGTGTGGCATAGTCCAATATTACCAGAATATGTTGATGCCCTCTAGCGGATTTTGGCACTGGACCCACCAGATCCATGGAAATCCGCTCAAAGGGCACCTCAATAACTGGGAGAGGAACTAGGGGACCACGGTAATGAGGCTGGGGGCTGGTCATCTGACATGTTGGGCAGGACTCACAATATCTCTCCACCTCCTTGTACACACTGGGCCAGTAGAACCATTGTAAAATTCGGTCCAGAGTTTTCTGCTGGCCTAGGTGTCCCTCCAGAACATGTTGGTGGGCCAAATCCAACACCAGCTTGCGATAAGGATTGGGTACCACCAATTGTTCCACAACCTCTTCACGTCGGGTCCTGGTGTTGTGCTGTACCAAAACTACCCGTGAAGACATGGAGATCGGCCAACTCTGGACCTGTTGACAGATCTTCCACATCTCCAACCATAACACTCAGTGGGGTTGACTCCCCCCCTTCCACCGTAGTGGCGGTCACCCTCGCGGGTTTCCGGAACTCCCAGCTTGGTCCATAGTGACATGAACCCCGGAAAGTCTCTCCCAATAATAAGTTCATACGGGAGTTTAGCGGCGATGGCGACTTTGTGGTTCCAGCTGCCGGAGACAGTGGTTAGAGTCACTTGTGCTGTGGCATAGCCTCTCAAGTCCCCGTGTATGCACAAGACCCCGGTTTTCCGCCCCGTGTACTCATCGGGCAGTATCATGGCGGCTCTCACCAGGGTAACCATACTCCCCGAGTCCAAAAGGGCCACAGCCAGGGTATCCCTCACTTTCACCTGACAGAGGTGACTTTGCCCCACAAGCTCAGGGACACCGGCAGCACACAGCCTCCTGGCATACATGGAAGGGCGGTAACCAAAGTTCACGTCCATGGCCTCCCCCTGGCGGGGACAGTTGGCTCTGATATGTCCCGGTTCCTTACACCCCCAACACAACACCGGGGCAGGGACTTTGGGGGGTAGGTCCTGAGGGGGTTTAGGGGACACCACTCGCCTGGGCTGGGGCGGGGACCTCCGGGGTTTCCCCGAATCCTTCCCCGTAGAGCCCCCTTGCAAGTTCCTGGTGGCCTCATATCGCTCCACTAGGTCCACCATCTCTAGAGCGTTTCCGGGAGATACCTGGCCAACCCAGTGCTGGAGAGGGTGCGGTAAAGCCCTCCAGAACATGTCCGCCAGCAAGCGGTCCAACATGGCAGAGGGGCTTAATAAATCTGGCTGCAGCCATTTTTGCAGTAGGTGCAGCAGTTTATAGTACTGGGTTTGAGCGGGCTCTGCCGACTGATTGCTCCACTGATCGTCTGGAAGATCAAACAACACCTGCTGGGGTCCAGATGCCAGAAATGGAGCGATGACGTCAGCCCACTGGTCACGAGGCAACTTCTCCCTTGTAGCCACCTTTTCAAACACAGCCAGGTAGGTCTCTACGTCATCGGAAGAGGTCATCTTTGTAAGCGCCAAGCGGACAGCTTTCCGGGCATCAGGGACACTTTTGGGTGCTCCTGCAGCTTGCAGCGCCATCACATGTTGCAATAGCAGCTGGTTGGTCTCCTGCTGCTGCTTGTTGGCCTCGCGCTGCTGCAGATTCGCCTCCATGAGCGCCTCCACTTTGTCTGCGGTCAAGGGTAGCAGCCTGGCAGGCTTAATGTAGGACATGCACAAAAAAACTTTGCCGTCGGTTGCTCCTAGCAACGGCCTCACTGCTTTGCCCGCATCCGACACCAAATGTGAGGATCAGCTCTGGTAGACAGCAGGATGTTAGCAGTATAGAGGCTCAGAGGTGAAAAGTTCAACTTAAAGTCCGTGTTTATTCACACAAAAAAGTCCATAACACAAAATATCCTTTTTGGGCTACATCACCTTTTCAGGAAAAATGCCACCGAATTGCATTAGGTTTTTGTCCAAGCTTGCACACTTGTAGCCGAATCCACCTCGGGTCCACATGAAATAGCCTGTATAAGAGCTTCCAGTCAGGCACACAGAGCCTCACTCCACAAGTGAGCTCTAGACACAGCCAGTGCACAGCTGACTCCCCAGGCTATTTATGCGGCCCGCAAAACCCGGACCTGGGTAGGGATGGAGTCCCACCCTGCTCTACTCCATCCCAGTAAAGCTGTCCCGGGTTAGCCTTTCGACTATACTAAAATTTCAGCAGCAAACTGTCATTAGCAGCTGATGCTGGAGAAAACTACACAGCTTCACTGCACCAAGGCCAGGTACCTTGGTGCCACATACATACCGTCAATGACGGCACCTTGCACCTTACCACACTATGTATAAATATAATTGGGGTCAATACAAAGATCTGTCCCACAATCTATTGATACCCCAGAGTGTAACCATAACCTGAGGGCAAACTAATATTTTCTTCTTTTTGTATGTATTTCTTACATTTTTTTGTTTGCTGTTATTGTTTTGAGTACTTTCCCCAGCCCATTCCGCCCTCTAGCCCAAATCTAAAGGCCACTACACCATGCTCATCCTTTTCAACCTGTTGCTTGCTTTTACACCTTCGACCACTCCCTTATGCCCTTATACTCCATTTAATGGCCTCCCTAGGAATTCAAAATCTTACCCTCTTATGGCTCCCCTACTACATCTCAGACTGCACTTTTACTGTATTCCACTCCAACATAATTTCCTCTCCATGACCTTTATCTGTTGGGGTACCACAAGGAACCATCCTGGGACCTCTACTATTTTTAGTCTACACTTACTCATAAACTTATTTGGACCCCAACACCATTTCTATGCTCATGACACTCAAATGTAACTTTCAGACTCAGCTCTCTCTTCCCTTCTATTCTCATCATTCATGTCATCTTGCTCTCTCAAACTGAACAAAGACAAATCAGCGCTTGTCATTTTCCCACCATTGAGTTCTGCTCCTATCTCTTGAATAACAATTTCTGTCAACAACCTGACTCAAGTACCTCCTCAAACCCGATGTTTTATACAGGACCCCTCTGTCTCATTCAGACCTCACATTCAGGTTCTAGCCGCCTCTTGCTGACTCCAACTCAAAAACATCTCTCGAATCTATCTCTTTACTGACACCTGACACCACTAAAATTCTAGTGCATGTCTTGATCTACTGACTTGACTACTGCAACACATTCTTCTGTGGTCTACCTGCAACCACCTTCCAATCTATTCTCAACTCTGCTCACCTCATCTGTCTGTTGTCTAACTTTTCCAGTGCAACCCTTCTCTGCCAATCCCAAAACTGAAAGAATTCAGCCAAGCTCCTCCCTAAATGTTATTTCAAATCCAAAGATACCAACCCAGACACAGTCTCACTGCCCTTAATCTCCTCCTGTCATCAACCCTGATCACAAGGAAAAGAGTTAACCTGCACAGCATAAGTTGAGTATCATATATCTAAACTGGATGCTGGCTAGAGTGGACCTAAACACCCACAATGAGGCGAATCTATATATACAAAGAACGGGCCTACCAGCTCAGACCCAAGGTCCACCCCCTTAGCCGCTCAACAGAACCATCAAAAAAGAATAATACATTTATAACATAATTTTATTCACTATTGGCCTAAACATATATAAAAACAATTAAAAGCATGATTGCTGGAATAGGCAGTGTTTATGGACTAATTAGATGGTACAAGGATAAATGTATAATCAATTGCAAGTTAAAGACAAATTTATTAGATATTAGATGAAGGCCATATCATAGCCCACAAAATGGATATCCAAATCTATTTATGCCCGGGAATTTCATAGGAGCTGTGCAAGTGATGATTTATAGTGCATACAAATTCAAAGCAAAGTGCATACTATTCAGATATAGATCTGAACAACAGATATAGATACAACAAGGGAGTTGGATGAGTATCAATACTCAATAATAGTCAGTAAGAAAAAAAGTGCTAAGTGCATAGAAGGTGCCAGTGCTGAAAGTGCAAGTGCTAAAGAGAAATGAAGCTCCAGGGCATATGTCCTATATTTCTACCAAGGCAAATAATCAGAATCACAATCCTTAATAAATATTAGAAATGACAAAGATCAATCTACATTACCACATAGTCAGTACTGAAGTCCCACTCCACAATCCAGCATGCCACCACCACGCTGGACTTCAGTACTGACTATGTGGTAATGTAGATTGATCTTTCTATGCACTTAGCACTTTTTTTCTTACTGACTATTATTGAGTATTGATACTCATCCAACTCCCTTGTTGTATCTATATCTGTTGTTCAGATCTATATCTGAATAGTATGCACTTTGCTTTGAATTTGTATGCACTATAAATCATCGCTTGCACAGCTCCTATGAAATTCCCGGGCATAAATAGATTTGGATATCCATTTTGTGGGCTATGATATGGCCTTCATCTAATATCTAATAAATTTGTCTTTAACTTGCAATTGATTATACATTTATCCTTGTACCATCTAATTAGTCCATAAACACTGCCTATTCCAGCAATCATGCTTTTAACTGTTTTTATATATGTTTAGGCCAATAGTGAATAAAATTGTGTTATAAATTTAATATTCTTTTTTGATGGTTCTGTTGAGCGGCTAAGGGGGTGGACCTTGGGTCTGAGCTGGTAGGCCCATCCTTTGTATATCAACCCTGATCACCTCATGCCTATCTTGTGTCCAGGACTTCCCACATGCCACTCCAAATGGTTATGGTCAGATAATTTGATGATCTCCAGTCCTTAAAACCTTCTAAAGCACCCTCAAAACCCATCTATAGTATATAGACACGCTTTCCATCTTGCATAACCAAACCCCTTTACAGTCTTGTTACCATTCAGAGCATTTGCTTCCACACTTAGTACCTAATTGTTTGTGGCCCAACCTCTTGTCTCCACCCTCATCCTTTAGTTTTTATGCTTGTAAGGGCAGGGGTCTCTCTCTTAATGTAATCCTATGTTAACGTGTTCTCTGGCATTTGACTCACAATACTGTATGTATTATATACATTAGTTGTCATATCTCTGTTAGATACTGTACGACTCATAATGCCCAGAGTACTAGTAGTATGTTACCCATCCCACCCTCTTAAATGTATATATTGTACAGTGCCAAGGAAACGATGGTGCTTTATAAATAAACAATAATAAAGCAAATACAGTTGACTACTACAGATATAACCAACAAAATGACTGTCATTAGAATCTTTTTGCATTGCAAAAAGCAAGTAGTGTGGCCCAAAGCTATCCAATCCAATTAGACCAACAAAGGTCAGTAAGGACAGTCCTAAACTAAACTACCTGCCAATTTAAGATAAAGCCAACAATGATAAGCATTACTATGTAAAACTGAGCTATTAGGTTAATGCTAGTAAGAACAACCCTACCACCTCATCATATGAGTTCAATGTGACATGCACATATTTAATTGTCCTATTTATTTGAAATAAATAATTGATCTATCTCTCCTTGCTAAAGGCTACTGTGGTATACATATACTGATAAATGTGTTCATCTAAATAATTCAAGAACAGCTTGTATGCCCAAGGCATTGTTTTTTAATTTTAAATTCATGGAATTTGATGGTTTCATTTCCTTGTGTTATTCATCGGAGATATAAGCCTCTCACATTCTTTTAGTTAACATTTGATATTAAACAACTAAAAACAAACACAGGTGACAAATGCATTTTGTATTGTTTCGTTTGGCGGAGAAGATATTGCTTTTGGATTTCAGACTTCCTCAGATTAATTTAACAGAGAAGCTTACATTGTAGCTGTTAATTATAATTTCCATTCCAGGATGACACAGAGAAATTACATGGCAGCAGTTAATATGTTTTTCATCCAGTGTGTGTTATATTTTTAAAATGTCAGTGTTATTGGTTTTATAATCTTGTCCAAAAAAGTCTACACAATGGCAATAATTAGAAGCATATCATGATCCTTTATAGATCTCTATCATCAAAATGAACTGTTGTTTTTGTTAACCACTAGCACCTGTACAAGGAAGGGTGCTTGAACTTCTAAACTTCAATCAAGAACCTGGGCCTTCTTCTTACTACTTGGCCCAGGTCAATTGGGATGGCAGGTAGATCCTGGTACTAGAAAGACCCAGTCTCTTTTATCCACAACCAATCCTTTCTGTGAACCCCTACTAGTCCCATTTTATGTTTCCTGAACCAAATTTCTCCTACCGGGTAATGGAAAGGCTGTCTAGGCAGGAGGATTTTGGTCCAGGGAGATTCCCTGCTGTATCTCTCCTTTTAAACAACTAAATTGATTCTCCTACTCACTACTAAATCAAGTCTCCTCCAAGCGACACCTTGTAATGATTGCCTGGGCAGAGGTCCCTGGTACAGGGTGACCCACTTCTCTCAATTTGTTCTACCTACCATTGCCCCCTTTCTCTTAGGTTTCATGTGTCAGCTATTTATTTTCGCTTTGGTTGGAGAGTAATGCATCACCTTTGGTTCACGGTTTTATAATCCTGTATTTTGTGGTTAATGAGTTTGTATCTAGATGATCCCTGATTAATTGTTAGCATTCTCTGTTTTCTGATCATTGGCTATAGATTACTAGTATATTTTTGGGCTTTGACATTTAAGCAGATTTTGCCTGTGGCTTCTCCATGCCACGTGCTCGATATGCTTGTTACTCCCATAAACAAGAATCCAACACCCATAAAACATTTCACACCCTTTAAACTTTACAACTATTTTAATTCTACAGCTACTAATGTAAATGTATTTTATTGATATTTGATAGGTAAAATCTGATATGTGCTTTCCAATTTTTTTAAATCAAAAACTGAAGAATGTTGCATGTCTATGTATTCAGTCAATACATTGTAAGACCACGTTTAACTGCAATTACAACTGCAAGTCTGTTGGGGTACATCTTTACCAGCTTTGCACATCTAGAGGCTGAAATTTTCACCCATTCTGAACTCTAGCTCAGTCAGATTGGGTGGCAAGTGTTTGTGAACAGCATGTTTCAGGGTTGTTGTCCTGCTGGGAGGTTGGACTATGCCCCGCCCACAAGTCTTTTGTAACAGGTTTCCTCCAGGATTTCCCCATATTTAGCTCCATTCATCTTCTCATGACCAGCTTCCTAGTCCCTGCTGCAAAACAATGACCACAGCATGCTGCTCCCACCACCATGTTTCAAGGTGGGGATAATATATTTTGGGTGATGTGCAGTGTGTGCATTTCTTCCACACATAGCACATAGAACCAAAGTTCTTTGGTCTCATATGACCAGAGCATCTTCTTTCACATGCTTGCTGTGCCCCCTACGTACCATAGGGCAAATTGCAAACTGGACTTCTTATGGCTTGCTTTTAAATACGCCTTTTTGCTAAAAATCTTCCTGTCACTCTTCCATAAAGATAAGCTAGATTAGTGGATTACACAACAATACATGCCCCGTGGACAGATTCTCCGAAATGTGTCCATTAATAGGAGGCATGCTTCATTGCAGGGTGCATCTAATTTTCCACCCATATCATACAGTGCATATGTGGAAAAGACAAATGGGTGGGTGAGTTAGGGCCCAGGTCCACAGATTTGGCAGGGAGCAGAGGGCATAACTACAGGGGATGCAAAGGCAATGACTACATCAAGGCCCATAAGGTTAAGGGGGGCCACCATTGCTGCTATTGCACCTTATTTATTAGATTTGTCATCACATAGGGTCATGTACATCAGGCAAGCCCCATTTTTATTGTTTCAGTCTTTGTCTAACTGTATCTAACTGAGTTAACAAAAGCCCGGAGAATGTCACTGTATGAGCCATGATAGGGCCCCATTTAATGTTCACACCAGGGCCCAGCCCAATTAGTTAAGGCACTGTGAATTCAGTTAGACAGCTGTGTCTAAGATCCACTGTTGTTGCTATATGTGTAACAAAATATAATTATTTTACTCTGGAGCTGAGCATACAGTGTAACTAATTTTAATACAGACAATTTTTCCTGTATCTGGCTACAGATAAAAAAAGCCACTCCATCCTTTGTTCCAATATGCTTTCAGACAACCTTTCCCACATTCAAGATGAAGTATATCCCCCTAAAGCATCAAGACCGGGGGTTCCCAACCTCTGGTACGAGATCTGACCCTATAAGATGCTAGTGGTAGTCAGCAAGGCCAGCATGACCTGCTGCCATTTATACTCTACCCACCATAATTTGCTACAAAACTACAAATGTAGGCGCTGAAAGCTGTTTATGTTTTTATGGTTGTTTTGTACATTTAGAACATCAATTTGGGTCACTGGCAACCCATATGTACCACTCAGGTATTGAAAATGAAAACTGTTTATAACAGCTGATCTAGACAAAGTTTGGGCACTGTGGCTGCAGTCTGAGAATATATGTGTGTTCTGTGGCACATGCCCCCTGTTGCAATTTGTATTAAAACCCTACAGATAACCTTTTATCTGCTAAGCCTCATATAAAACCAAATCAAAGTAGGACAATAGGCTAAAAGATTGCTTCAGGAATGTTTTGTCTAAAAACGAATTGCTAAATTGCAAACTAATCGAAAATTTGTATTAACCAATACTGATCCTAACACTTTGCTCTCTCCTTAAACCAGACAAACAGCCTGGCGCTGTTTGAAAAGAAAGGTAGTGGCCATTTTGGAGCTTCCTCTTCCAACTGACATAACTGAAATGCACAGTAACAGGAAGCCCAGCATGACTTCCTGTTTGCAGGTGACCTGCAAGCCCATGTGCGGCCATCTTGTTTTTAAAATGTATCCCAGTAGGCATTAGAAAAAATGTAAATGAATGTTTACGTTCAGCAATCTAAATTGCATAGGAGCATTGTTTGTTGTGTTGGTCCGGTTTAAGTCATTTTTTACTGTTGGTCCACTTTAACACCCATAAAAGTACAAGTATGACTAAACTCATGTATTCATGTATTTTCTCCAAACTCTTGTTGTTTTTGAGTTGTTTATATACTATTTTACCTACAATCCTAATCACAATCTAAAAATGTAATCCTCTTTGGTTTTGAAAATGACTGAGTGTTTTAGCATTGTACTTTAAGCTGTGTAATTGTGTTGATATCTGCATATTAGAGAAGAAATGTGGGTAATTGCATGTAAATAAGCACAGGATGCTGCAGTGATCACATACAGAGCTCAGTTTAGTAGAGGCATTTTCAATGGTGCACTGCAGTTGCAGACTTGTACAGATGAAGCAGATTTAAAGGGCTATAAATAAAAATCCAGTGCAGTTTTTAGTGTATGACAGAATGTCGATGATCTAAAAATTCAAATTAAAAAAAATTGTTTTTATACTTCAAAATCTATTATTTGGCTGCAATAGGAATCATGTAGCTATGATCTGCTATGTCTGTTTCCATCTCCTAGCAGACACAAATTTGGTACAATTTAAGGCTGGTTCAGGTTTCAAAGGCTTCCCTCAGTGGTAATTGATGCAGCTGCATGAGTACACATAAGAAATCGGGAAGCCTTGTTTCTCAATAAGATGAAACATGTACTTGCTTACTTGTACTTCTTACCCACGTTAGTCGCAACTGTACACTGAAGTTGGGAAGCCCTGTTTCTTAGGAAGATGCTGCAGCTACCCTGTTGAGTTTCAATGGGCTGTGCTATTGGGATATAATAGTGCCCTTTGTTAGAGAAGCAGAAGCATACACTAGGAATCCAGTAACTTTGACCTGCCATAAAACCCCCTACATCCATGAAGTGACACATTTTAATGCTGGTAAAGGGATTGTCATCATAGAGGATTTCTAAGGCCTTGTCCCTCAGTTTTGTTATATTTAAAAAAAAATGTTATATGCTGACATCAGTACACTTTTTTTCTCAGTACTATGGAACATGTATCCAGAAGGAGCCCATTCCAAGGCATGTACAGATTTCATAGGCTTTCTTCAGTGGCAGCTATCACCCTAGAGAAATCATATGGGCTTGACCCCACTTTTTCATTTTCTGAAAAATATTTTAGATTCTACCATGCGCCTGCATCAGTCCACTGTTTAGTTGCAACTGTACATGGAGGAAATTATGAAGCCTTCTTTCTCAGGAAGATGCTGCATCTTCCCTCTTGCAGTACAATGGGCTGTGCCTTTGGGCTACAATGGTAGAAATGGGGCTGGAAGCAGACACAAGAGATCAGGCCGCTTTGTCCCACCACATCCCCCCCCCCCCCAATACCTGAAGGGTATTTTATGACATTTTAAGGCTGGAACAGATTTTACAGGCTTTCTCAGTGGCATTTATCACACTAGAGGAATCATATGGCCTTAACCCAAGCATTTCCTGTGAAATGCTTAAGATGCCGTGGAAGAAAGGGCCACTTCTGGAAAAATTTTTCATCTTACCGAGAAACAATGCTTCCTGATCTCTTAAGTGTAGTGATGCAGCCACATCACAGCATCTAAAGCATTAATACAAATAGAAAAAGTTGGGAACAAGGCCATATGGTTCTTTTAGGATCATAGCATAGATGATCATAGGATCATCTGTGAAATCTGTATCAGTCCTAAAAATTGTTTCTTCAGGAAACATTTGTGCTTGCTAGGGCAGTGGTTCTCAACTGTTTTACGCCAAGTACCTATAGTGACAAGAAACTCCAACTAAGTACCCCCAGCAACAATAAATTTAAACCAAGTACCCCCAAGGAGGATATAATTCATAAATGTTATTAAAATAGGTAGGTCACAAGCCTTGTAACACTATTAAAGGAAGAAAGAATAATGTATTACTGTTAAAATGATATGCCAAACACATTAGACTCACCATGTTGATGCACCCCTGAACATCTCTGCATGCCCCCTCAAGCTGTGGCACTATACTCCCTGGGGTACGTTTACCGCAGGTTAAGAAACAGTGTGCTAGAGGACCGGACCAGTGGTGGCAGATCACAGTGTACCCAACTCCTATGGAGGCCGCATAAAAGAATTTAAAGGATAAATAAAATAGTGAAAAGTTATTGTATATTTCCGTTCACTAAATGTTCCATGTGACTTATTGAACAGTGATCCACACACCATCTGGTAAAAATAGATAATGACATGATATTTTCACACTGTTTACATTCATTTAGCTGTGCACTACTGAAGGTGAGAGATGGATTTAGTTGGGGGGTGTGCTTGGGTCAGAGTCTTCAGGTTTGCCCCACCACGGCTTAATATATACATATAATTTTGTACTGACAATTTGTGAGTGGTGATTCTTAGTTGGTAACAATCCACATCCCAATTTAAGCAGATTGAACATGCCAAATGTTTACCCAAGAGATGCAGGGTGGAAGCAAATTAAATTTATTAAATTGTGGTGTGGGATTCCCAGCGGGGGAGCGAGGATAAGGTAAAGATTACTGGCATCCTGGGGGGTTAGAAGTGGGGGGCTCCAGCATTCTGGATGCCCCTTCTCAGCCTGTCATAAAATGCCGGAAGCCACCAACACCCTAGATGCGGAGGACGTTGGTCAATAGCAAAAGTGAATAAATATACTGAGAAATTTAAAATTTTCCAAAGAACTTCTAGTTGGAGTTTACTAGACTAATCATCAATCACAACATTAAATGTTTTCATGTTTTAATAGTATATCTTAGATCAATGTGTGATTGCTTAATGATCAGACAAAGTAAACCTCCTCATGTAGTACAGCTAGTAAAAGAGCGATAAACTGCTTTCAGTCTGTCATGGTGAACAATTGATTGAACTATGAAATATTACATTGTGCACAGTGATAAAAGTCATAAAAGTCACCTGAGTTATTTGTGACGAGACAATGGATTGATAGGTGGCAATCTGACAAAGTCCAAAGGCAACAAGGTGAAATTGGAAAAGATTTGTATCCATCACTGGGTGACAAGATCGAACACCAATTAAAACATCATATGATCTTCAAGAATTGAAGGTGAAAGTGTTCTTTAACAGGATGACAACTATAGATAGCAGCCCAGTGTTATGTTTGTCATCTGTGCAGGTACAATCAGCCTCTCAAAATTCTTTTGCTAGACTTTACTTCAGTAATTATCTATCAGCAAAAAGTAAAACAACCAAGGCGCTGCTAATAAAATCTTTCTCTCCTAGTGAAGTGAACCTGTAATTAACCCTTTAAGTGTCAGGCTACCTAAGGTTTTGTCACCCTCTGCTGCAAGGCCATTTTCACTTTTGTGCTACCCGTAACTGTGATTTTGAAGAAATTACCCAGGAAAATGATATATTGTTTTTTTCAGCAGTCTGGGCTTTAACATGAAATGTCTTGTTTGGCCTTGTTTTAGTGTATGCTCAATATTTAGGTGAAATGTGTGCAAATAAAATAAAAAAAATCTATTTTTTACAATTTGTAGTGTTTTAGGTAATACAAATGTAAGTTTTTCATTTAAATAATATTGTGCCTAAGAGCCCAATTTCTCCCAGCTAAAATGATACCACATATGTATTGGTAGACATCCTTTCCTGCTCAGTAGACCCCCCCAAACTGAAACAGTGCTTTCAGATAAAATACAACTGCTATGGTCACCTTGCGTTTTTTCAAGAAAAACAAGCCTTTACATTTTAAATACCCCTACAAACTAAATTTACTCTGGAAGTACGCACCTCAAGCTTTCTAGGTGTATCAGGCGTGTTAACGTGGGCATAATTTACTGGAAGTAATCCCTCTATGAATTATTTGGTTGCACAGGTTTCCCTAAAAAAAAGAAAAAGAATAAGCAGGGAGAATCAAAGCCACATTTTACTGAACAATATTCAAACAATCAAGGTCCCCCAAACAGAACAATATCCGGCACTTTCTCGGCACTGGCTCATAGTCTAGGTAAGAATATCGGGCATTCTGGGGGGGGGTAATGTGCGGAGGGGGGGTTCCAGCATTCTGGATGACCCCTGAGCTTCTCTTTATTAGCTGTCTGCTGGACCAACACCCATAAAATAAAAAACAGGTGTTGGTCAGGTTTAAATCAAGTGCTGTGAGGCCATGTGAGACACCCGCCTTTAGGTGAGCTTGCAACCTGCAATCTCCACTGCTGCTTCTGCCTATAGACATTTGCTGGGATGCTGGATATTCCTCACTGGACACGGTTGCCCCCAGGACAAAGGAAGTGGACTTACAGAGTGAGGGCAAATTAAACAGGGACGAGGCTGGGTGGAAGTTGGGCTGGCTGAGGTCATACATGTGAATGACTTTCCAATTTGGGATTCCAAGGCGATACACAGCAGAATGGTCAAGGGTCAAGCCAGGGGTCAAGCCGGGTTGTCAGGGAGTTCACGGTGCAGATGGGTCGACCAAGCTGGTGGTCAGGCAGGCAGGTGTCAGTCCAGGCAGCAATCAGAGGAGGGTTAGACAAAGTTAAAGTCAGCAACAGGTAATCATAATCCAGCTAACAGTGGTACTATAATACCTAGCAAAAGCTATAACGTGCAATGCATGCTGGGAGAGGCTTGGTTTTATGTTGCCTTCGGCCAATCAGGACAGGGGGCCAGAGTCAGCCCACCACCTCAACCCCAGCAATACCTGTGGGGAAACTGAACTAGCAAAACATGGCCATAAAACGAGACAGCATGACTTAAGGGTATGCCGGGAATGCGCAGCCAGAGCACACCAAGAAGATGATTAACCAGCATAAGGAGAAGCTGAAACCATGACAAGCTTATTGTACAAAAATATAAATATAAAATATAAATCTGCATACCTAAACAGGAACTTAGAGCCATCCGAGTCCCACTCCCAATTTAAGGATGCCTGACTGTGTGAAACCCTCCAGGTCCTCCATTCCACTTACTTGCTCCCAAAGTCCTCATCACATCCTGAGGCTGTGGCCCCGTTCAGCTCTAGCTGCACACATACCCACACCAAGCCATTATGAATGGGTGGCCAGACATGCTCACAGCTAGAAACTGAGCGGGTATGTGCCTGGTGCAGCTCGACTAGCAGAGCTTAAGAGAGTTGAAAGAAATCAAGAGCGCTCAGCCAATCAGTGCCCTCCAGCCGCACCTGCACTGTAGGAATGAGATGAAGGTGAGTTTAAATCGAGAACTGGGGGGACACACAGAAAAGATCATCTTTAATCAGGATGCCCGTCTGAGAGAAACAGTGGTGTTGTTCCACCTAGAAGTGAAAACCATAACTATCATCACAGTATATACAGTACATAAATAATATTCAGAAATGGATACAGTAGGGGAATCTAGGCCTTAATGGAGTTAGAATGTACCACAGACTAATGTATATAGGAGTATATATACATTAGGGTCGATTCAAAGAAACATGTAACAGCTTGGATTTGGGTGCCGATCATCCTATTTTTCCCGTACGCTCGTGCTTTCGTATGAACTTGCGAGTGATTCTATAAGCAAATACGTTTCTATCCTAAAATTTACGTCCGTTCGTATGGCAGTTCGGGAATCAGACCTATGTCAGTTTCCATCCTGAATTTTCCGTTTCATTTCTCAGGTTGCAACATTGGTTTTGCCCTTTTTCCTTTTTTGTCTGGACATAAATCCTTCTGATCTTGCGGCTGCGCACTACAAACTTACCTCATTAAAGTGCATTCTAAATATTTGGTCTTTTGTTTTTCTTCATTTCATTCATTTTGTAGTAACCAACCATTAATGAATGCATTTGCATAAGTAAATCTTACTTTGTTTAATTTTTAGTTAAATTGCATTTTTTACTTGTGGATTTAATTTTAATATTTTGTCTTCAAATGGTACAACTTAAAATTTTGTGTGTGGTTACCCACACCCTCTACATACAGATTGCTCTCAAATATAAAAAAACACCCAGCAACTTCTGCATGTTATGAGTCTAGAAACAGCCAAGATGGCGGCTCAGGTATTATCGGGCAGCCTGCAAACAGAAAGGGCCTTGTGACTGTGTTGCTCTGCATTCTTTGATTTCTGACCTTTCCGTGCCCCCAGCTCTGCTGTGTCTGTGCAAAATACAGCAGTAACCCACATCCTGCACTTTATCCCGCTCTCCTCTCCTCAGTAAGTGTGATGCATCTGACCAAAGATGTGCTTAAATAATTAAACAAAGCAAAGGTAAACAACTACACCAATAAATGCAAAAAAAAAATATTATTCTAGTACATCAATTTAAAAATAAATACCAAAGGACATAAGTTTCTTTAATTAACGCAAATATATTGCAAAATAAAGGTTTACATGCAAAGGACTAATTAAGGTCCACATTAAAATGCTTTTATAAGGCATACATGATTCAGGTATGCATTGCCATACAATTTATGGCCTCGGCCATGCTGATACATGCAGTTCATTGGAGCTCAAGACGCGCAGACTCCTCCACATAGCCAAAAAACCTGTTCAAGAACAGCAATCCGACTGCTAAAAGGTGTCGGCAGTGGCTTTCTTTTAAAACGTATTTAGAGGTTTGAAAACTGTTCTCTGAATCACACCTAAACACATTCGATTATCCTAAGTTTTACGTTTTGATCCTAAGTTTTAGGATTTGATCCTAAGTTTTACGTTTTGATCCTAAAATTTAGGAACGAACTTGCGATGATCGTAAGAGCATATACGCATTCGTGCGAGTCGGAAATGGCCAAAAAAACAGGAAAAAATGACTAACACCCACCCAAACTTACGATTCTCGATCCAAAATCAATTAACTTTTGCTCTTTGAATCGAGGGGATTATATATATAGAAGTATATAGAAGTATCTAGCAGCTAAATAAGTACTTATAAGTATATATCACTAAAAAAAGAGTGATACTATGAGATCATATGGCACTGTATTTTGCTCCAAATGGTCTGTCACAAAAAGCAAAACTGCTATATAAGATTAACTGTCTGAAGCAGCGTTTGGATGGCACGGGACAGCACATGGCGATGAAAGGAGGTAAGTAGTAAAAGAAAAATAAATAATAATAAAGTAAAACCCATACTAGTTCAAAGGACAGGAGGGGCTGGGGCTTGCCAGCAAGTGGGTGACTTGCCAAAACCTCCTGCCCAATAACATAGCTGGTGCCTGGGCTGGTTTTTCTGGAGACCACGCTTTTTAAATTTTTTAGAGTTTAACCCTTAAATTACATTTTGTAAAAGCATGCCCCCTCCCCCCAGAGAGAAGGAGGGGAAACCGCACAACATTTTTTAAATTGTTAAATTCTTGATAGTGTGCATAGTAGTTGAATTTTATTTGAAAATGTCATAAAGGCTCTTTTCAGTTTGTGGTGTCTCCTGGGCAGGAAACGGTGTCTATGGGAATTTTTTTTTTTTAAAAAGCTTCAAACTTTAAAAATAGATTTTGTTCCACATATTTCATTCAAAAATAAGCATGAAAAAAAGACATTTCATGCTAAACAAGCTGAAAAAAATATATAATTTTTCCTGAAAAAGTCACAGTAAAAGTGGACCAAAACCCACCCTGTGAACTATGAGACGTGATGCATGCAACTGAATGGCTGTGTGGGGCTGTGCACGGATGAAGGGAGCCGAGTGATGCCACATGCCGCTTGTAAGTGCGACTAGGATTCCATTCAGCTTCTCTAGCCACACATTAATATTAATTAATTCCGAGCCTATTTTTCACAGGGAAAAGTGGGCCCAGAAATATTTTCAGTCCGCTGTTCTTGCCAGCAAAAAGCATGATAGAGCGACTGTCTTAGCACGGGCAAAGTTTTTAACTCATGCCACCTGCCCATCATGGACATATGCAATTCCATGATCCTCTGGGGCGCCTCGGCACAGGGGTGCGTCAAGCTGATGGACCAAGATGGAAGAGACACTCGGCATCATGGCACCCTCCATGTTTACCACTGAAGAGCAGCAGTAAAGAGCAGAAGTACATTATGCTGGTAAGTACCCATGCTATGCCATGATTCGCCTACACATGTTTGCCACTTTACATGAGGTGACGGAGTGTCTGCCGGAGAGAAGGCATGGGAACCAAGGCAGGTGGTGTTGCATACAATAATGGCGGAGGCCTCGTTTTCCAAGTCAGACAGGATTGGTGTCTGTTCATAGTGCAAACATGTGCAGACCACAACCCTGTCTGTCTGCTTAAGGCCTAGAAACAGGCAGCCACCATTAGTGTGCCACTCCACAAGTGCCATAGTGAACATGCTGTCAGCCATACACTCTGGCCACTGTAACATGTACCACCCTTGCCTGTTTCTCGAGAATGCTGGCAGGCACAGATATGTGTACGCTGAAGCATAAGGGACACAGTTGCAGGATGAGACAGGAGCAAGTGCATAAACCTTCCAATCCATGAGTAATGGTGGCCCAGAGAGCTGTTTCTGCCAGTTTTCCTAGGTGTGTCAGTGATTCGGTGCAGCAGCAGGGAGCGATAGGAGATGCATATGCACATGCTGACTTGGAGTAGTGGCCTACTCATTGGTGCATATGCACAGGCCCTAGGTGAGGCATTTTTTCAGCCAGAAATTTTCGAGGTAAGTGGCTGGTCCATAGATAAGTTGCCCACTAATGCAGAGCTGTGTTACAGAATTGTGCTTCTCTTCTAGCATCAGAGTTCTGGCAGATAATCAAGCAGGGTCCAACCAGGTGTAGATAAGGCATCACCTCAGAAGATTGCCAACATCCTCATCCTCCTCTTCGGAATCCCCACCAGCAGCCACTAGGGGAAAGCGGGTAAGAACAAGGAAGACGAAGGTGAGTCTAACTGGGGAGACACACTACATGGGATGCTCCAAAAGGAACCAGGAGGAAGAAGGTGAGTCTCACCGGGGGAACACAATACATGGGATGCCCCAAAAGGAACCAGGAAGGAGAAGGTGAGTCACACTGCAGGGATGCAAGCAAACATGGGATGCACCAAAGGTGAGTTTAAACATGCAAGCCAGATGGCCACAGAACACTGAGAACCAAGAACTCCGTGACAACATACGGCTGAAAACAGGTACAAATTTATCTTAAGATGTTAGTTTGCAAGCCAAATACGCAATTGCTCAGCAAAAATGAAAGCTTACGCAAAACACTAACACTCGTCTACCCCTGGCCAAGAAAATCTCGGACGCATTCCCCTAAATCCCGGTCTGCAAGTTTGCTTCCGTGCAGAACCAAGCACTCACGGAAAGACTTAGAATCAGGTTTAATAAGTTGCCTAGAAAATTCCCAGAAGTGAACTATAATTAAACTAACCAGATGTCCCACTTTAAGGCCCACTATCCCTCTAAAACTCTGGGGAAACATTACTGACATCGGGAAGACTGTCCTACCAAATGCAGAATGCTGGATGTCTGGGTGGTTTACAACTTCTCTGACTCTTTGGTCAAATGGGGATAGTGGGGTGCATAGACTTCTGAGCACTGGCTCTATCATTAACATCTTTTATGGACCAAATATCATATCTCTAGATATCCTGCATGATGGGTTTTCGTGAAGCAGTCATGGTCTGGGGTCTAGGGAGCCAATCTTGTAACTAGAGGATTGCTGGTTTGGTTCCCAGCTGGAGCATAACTGAGGTGCTGTTTCTTGAGTAGAGGTTTACTAAGGCCCTTATTTATGAAGGAATAGCGACAAGTAGCGACTGGTGAGCGACCGGTAATGACGGGCACCGCCACGAGAACGCCGGCTCCCCACCACAATCACACATTTATCAAGCCGATCCTGCTTAGCGACTGAGATAGCGCCAGATAGCCACTCATTCATCATTATTCCAGCCTCAGCCCACAGCGCCAGCGTCCGACCTTGAACAGCGACAGGTATGACCTCTCGTTACCTGGGGCTCTCCAATGCATTTCAATGGAACAATCTTTAAATATTCATAATTAATTGTTATTAATGTTTTATTTTTTTTTTTAATGTGAAAAGTTTTGTGACCACTTCTGCCATGTTATATAATTTTTTTAAGGTAAAAAAAAAAAAAAAATTGTGCAGAATTGATATTACAGGTCTGATATTATTGTATTCATATTACTAGATTCTTTAAAAATTTTTTTTTTTTTGGTTTCCAAAAATATGGTGGTTTGGGGGTTAAAAAACTACTTTTGACACATCGCCGCCAGCGCTCTGGGGTTTTAACAAGCTTTTCACAGCGCGAGAATTTTTTGAGCGTGATTTTTTGATGAATATGGTGGGAGCCGGTCGCCAGTGAGTGCCACTTTGTTCACATCATATTTATTAATTTTTTCCTCCTTTAAATCTTTGGTGCTTTATTGTTCCAACACTGGACAGCGTTTCTCCATTAATGTTACAAGAAATCTCTGCTGGGGACATAGGGGACAAACTTTACCATGTAATTTAGCTGCATTTTAGTTGTGTGCAAATTACACTAAATGTGTTTTATATTAATTATAACTATTAAACACTTCAGTCCAGTTCTGCCTATTGTGCTCTATGCCATCTTGAGCAACAGCGCCAGGTTTCATTTCAACTTCAAACACAGCGCACGGCGCTGCATCCTTATTTAAGAAGCGTCAGCATCACACAATGCTAGCATTAAATAAGATGCTGCTGGCCGCATTAGCAGTGCTGGCGTTAAATAAGATACATTACCGTAGGCTTTGGTTTTTTTATACATTACCTTGTTTATATTTTGGGATTATTATAATTTTTTTCTCATGTAAATATCAAGGGTGCACTCGCGTCACAGTGGTGGTGACACAGAACACCATTACTTTATAGTGAAGATGACCTTCCACCCAAAGGCATTGATGTGCAAGTGGATTGTGATCACATATACCATATATTTTAGTCTTTTAGCCTTTATAGCCTGATAAAGTGAAACTAAACCCCAGGGAATGCTTACACTGTGGCACACTTTGTTTTGCTACTTGTATAAACATTATTTAATGCATTTTAATTGGTTAGATTGTATTTTGCCCAATACATAGAGATCCAAATCTTTTTTGTGATATGATCAGTATAAAATGAATACATATCTTGTATTTGCGGGTTTAAAGGGTGGCATTTTAATGGTTTTAAAATGTTTTATATTAGCAAAGGATGTTGAATAATCCCACATATGTTTAACTAGTTGTGTTGCCTGTTTTTGCTGTTCAGTCCTGTTTTGTTGTACAGTAATATTTAGTGTTTCAAGGGGAGCACACTGTTTTGGATGGCGCCAAAACATTTTATTGTCAGAGGCTGGTATACCTATCGTGTCGTTCAGCATTTCGGCCCTGGGATACTAATCCCTCTTCCTGGTGTTGGTTACCTTGGGGGGCATGTGGATGAGAAAACGTGTGCTAGGTAATGCACAAAATGTGTGAATCACCCATCCTAGTGCAAAATTTGTCTTGGCTTGTGCTGAACCAGGCCTATAATAAAATATTAAAAAGAAAGTCAGAATTACTGTATATGACTATCCCATGAAATATATGTTAAAGATCTTTAGTGAAAGTTTTGATCTTTTTTTATGTCAGGGTTAAAAAAAATACTTTCAAAGGGATTTTTTATGTTGGAAAATAAAAGCCACTTATTGTTTTGCACAAGGTGCCATAGGCAGATAATTATTCCCCTGGGATTTTAATTAAAAATGTACCATGTTTATTTAGCAGAAAACAATTACATGCATTCTGTTACTCCAATGATTTCTGTTTGGCTGGCTTGAGGAAACCCAAGGCTAGCGATATTGTATCAGTTTGACTACAGAGCACATCTGTGAACTGAAGCTTCAGAAGACAAAAGGGATGTCTATTGTGCTTAACACAAACAGTCCCCTTTTGTTAAATATGACAGCGGCAGTGCGGCCATGTCAATCCACGTGAATACAGCAAAAACAATCACAGAGATGTTTAATATTCTGACAATGCATTTCATATGTCACGTTAACTGCTAATGATGGTGTTGTAGCAAAAAAAGGACTTGATAGAATAGTTTCTTTTCAGGGGACAGAACTAATGCCAAACCATTGTACTGTTAATTAACAACTTTGTAGATGTTACTGTATGCCAGTGAACAAATATCCAGCAAATGATAGTAACACCTCAGTAATATATTTGACAGTCAGTCTGACCGAAACTTTTATATGAGAGCTAGCTTGCATTACAAATTAATGGTGGTAAATTAGGTATGCATAAAATATAAGCAATATAATCTCACAATATTTGACCTAGAGGCAGATTTAAGACTACTGCCACGTATTGCCATGTGAGCATCTGTATAGCGGTGCTTAGAGTGACCGCTAGTAGATGCTGCAAGTGGGTGTCTGGCTCTGTGACCTCGCCCAAGACTACTCTACATCTAACAACAGGACAACTATGTAGCGAGCGTCAGGTAGTGCCAGTTAGGTGCGTCCGGCCCTCGGCGCTGAAGCCCATATTTAATAAAAAACTGCACACAAGCAGCGTCAGCGCTCTAAAACTGGATGCTAGAGCGCCAGAAGCTATGTGATAAAAGTATGTTTCTAAACACATGAACACCAGCACAAAAACATATGGAATGACATTGTTTTAACACTCAGTGTCAATGACTGGGCAGGAGAGGCCACACAATGATTTAAACCAAAAATGTAAAAATTTACTTTAGCAACACGCTATTTAAACACAACCACATGAAACACCATTGAAGTGTACTGAGGGACAGGTACTACATGGCGCAGCTGAACCTAGAGCACCAGCACTATGCATTGAGACACTGCTAGTGATACATGTGAAGCTACACAACGCTGTTAGAGGCGCTCACAAGAATGGCTTTCTTAAATGTGGTTTTCACATACAGTGCTCATCATTCAACCGACGCTACGTGCCGCTACGTGGCACTACCTGGTGTTATTGTTTCTTAAATATCCCCCACAGTTAATTTTGGCAACATCTAAGTCACACAGCAAGTTCAGTACAAATAAATGTGTATTTTATTTATAAGCACAAAACACTTCAACCCAGTTCTGCTTATCGTGCTCTATGGGATCTTGACTTATAGCTCCACATTAAACTGGCACAGCTTCAACCAGAGTGGCCAACGCTGCAAACTGTGTGGCATAATTGAAACTATCAGCATATCTTGTTTTTTTTGTTTGTTAAAGTACATTTTCAGCCAGATAAAAAAGGGCTATACTCACCTTTTCTCCCACGCAGGCCAGGCTAGGTCTCACGGACTAGGAGGGATCCAGGTCCCTCGCTACCCGGCACCATTCGCAGCTCTGCTCTCTCGTTGTGAGTCTCTTTCTGACTCCGATGTGGCAACCCCCCATGCCATCAGTCGCAGTGAGCTGCCATGCCTCCTTCCATCATTCTAGCTTGACCTGCTGAGATCTTCCTGTCCGGAAGCTTCTGATCTAGGTGCACATGTTGGGAGAAATTTCCAGCTGAGCCACCTTCTCAATAAGCAGGGTTTGCCTGATGGTATTAAAGGCTGAGCTAAAGTCTACGCATCGGATTCAGGTGTAGGTGATCATGCACAAAATGTGGGGCCATGTTGACAGCAACTTCTGAGGATCTGTTTGGCCTGTAAGAAAAATGGAGAGGGTCGAGCTTGCTGACGGTGATTTCCTTCAGGTGGCCCATTACTAGCTTCTTGAAAATCTTCATGAAAGCGGAAGTGAGTACTACCAGTCTGTAGTCATTGAACTTGTGTGCAGAAGATTTTTTATAATACCGGCATAATGATGCTCCTTTTAAGGCAATGAGGAACCCCTCCCATCTCCAGGAATGTCTGAAAGATGTCTGTCAAGACAGCTGTGAGTTGGGTGCGCAGGTTGCAAATCAACTAGGGGTGCATTGGCAAGATTGCTTACATCTATAAACCTGAGAACAATGCTGTTGTACGAGCACAAGCTAGTTAAAGTCCTTCTAAAGGCAGCTTTTACATGCATTAAAAATGATAGAAGCTAAAGTTTTAGCACGGGATTCACTCGAGCCCAGGGGTGTGGCTGATCAACGAAGGCTGGACTGTACACAATGACGTACAGCCTTACAGCCACTCTGTGTTCCTCAGAATGCATAAACGCTTTCCCTGTGCCAGTGTCCCTGCTGCTTCTGCTGATGTGTGTGTCAGAAGGCCTCCATCATGTGATTGCACTATAAAGGATAGCTACATGCAGGAGAGGTCAGACTGGAGCTCTGGCAACACATGAGCGGCAAAAGCCATCGACTGTGCAGCTGCGGAAAGTGATACATGGTTCATAAAACTAACCCTTGAACAGTATATCCGCTCTCCAAGATAATTGGAATTTGCTCCTGCGGCTCGCAGAGTTTGCCTCTAGCAAATCAATTCATGATTTAACACATTTTTCTCCAAATTTTACCAACTATGGGTACCATCCCGCGGTGATTCCCATTTCCCCTGCGGATTTTCAGTCTACCATTTGTCCAGGATATTAACAATCAATTACACCAGTTAAATCAACAACTTAGAGAAAATATTGAGAAAGCCCATAAGAAATATAAGAGAACTGTGGACACTTCCAGAAATCCTGATCCATCATCTTCAACTGGTGACTAGGTTCTGTTGTCCTCAGTGAACCTGAAGCTGAGGAGACCTTCCCAGAAACTCAGATTTAAATTCATTGGCCCTTTCCAAATTAAGACAAAAATCAATAATGTGGCATTTGAACTTCAGTTACCACATCAAGACCATCCTGAAAGGCCAGCACCCAAGGTCATCCGGAGGCCACCTCTTGAGGGGGGCAGGGTCACGGTAAGAGATATGGTCTTACTAGCGTTCACTGGCGTGCGCACACTCACGAGCGTGGTCGCGAGTGTGGTGTTTCTGTCCGGGAGGTACACGGATGGTAACGCACGGTCACAAAGGTGATCAGTGTGATGGTCGCCGCATGCCCAGATGGGCCATGGACCCAGTTTGTTACTCTCACACCTGTCCGGGTTCTGCACAGAAATTGCAACTGCATCTTTAACTGCACCCGCAATGCAGGGTCTCTTTTCGGCTTGATAAGTTTCAGCATGTGGTGCGGGAGGTTGATGAGTGAGTTGTATTACACTCCCATTTATTAAATGAAGGAAATGTAGAGCAGTGTAGACCATTGGCAAGACAGAAAATGCCTTTTTCATATCATATTTTTCATATGGGCATTGTTCCAATGTATGGTTTGGGCTCAAAACCTGACTTATTCACCATTCCTGTGCTATAGGACCCAGTCACTGTTACTTGCAGGTCTAGATATTTATGAATAATGATGGCTGGTATCAAAATTTAAAAGCCAGGAGGCCAGGTAAAACAGCTCTGGTCACACAGTCCTTAGGGGGTTTATGCATTCTGTCACTATTACATTGGTCTCCCATCAAAAATAATCATCTTGACGCTGCATATTTTTGAACATTGTGACACTTGTCCTGCTGGCTGGTCAAATCTTCCTCAAACACATTTGTAATGATTCCATCCAGCTACCCTTTGGGAACCCGTTGAAAAAGATTTCTCCTGAAATTACTATCCAAAAGTCAAAACAGGCAGGTTCACAATACTGGAGGTGCTGCAGGAAAATGTACCTTCAATTATTTGTACCTGCTGAGAATGTGGTATTGGCACATTGCGTGTGGTGATAAATATGCATGCAACTCTTGTACCTGTTTTGCAGGGGGGTTTTCCATTGTCTCCGTGGCCCCTTTGCAGCCCCCCCACCCCCCCCCCCCCCCCGGTTGGCTCATTACTTTCCCTGAACTGGCGAATGCACCATGGGATCGCCAGTTTGAGTTAATGGCTGCCCCTCCCCTGGTGCTCAGTCTGGTGCAGGCAGTGAGCTTGTTCACACTGCGGTCTCGGCGGTGGCACCCCCGCTCCCCCTGCTCTGTGCACTACAGCTACACATGGCAAGACACAAAGCAATGGGAGTAGGGATGCCACACCTCTCTCCCCCTCTCCCCTCTCCTCTTCCTCTAAAGGTCTATTTATCAGCATTAGTTGTGAGGTGAAGGTCCAACTGGGGGGAGGGGTCTATAAATTACATGGGCAAAACTAAGAAGGGCTGCTTGCCATCGAACCCCCAATTGGAATTGTATAGAAGGGCCCCACATAAATGAGCAGGGTATTGCGGAAGAGGGATGGACAAAACAGAAAAAGCAGAAATGGATGGATGGAAAGATAGCTGGGAGGAAGAGGGATGGATGGGCAAAATGAAAAGGACAGAAAAAGCTGGGTAGAGCTGGGAGGTAGATGGGGCAGAGCTGAGGGACAGAGATGGATGGGTCAGGGCTGAGGGGACAGGGACAGATGGGTCAGGGCAGAGGGGACAGGAACAGATGGGTCAGGGCAGAGGGGACAGGGACGGTTGGTTCAGGACTGAGGGAACAGGGACGGATGGGTCAGGGCAGAAGGGACAATGATGGATGGGTTAGGCAAAGGAGAAAGGGACAGATAGATAAGGGTAGAGGGGGCAGGGATTGATGGGTCAGGCCAGAGGGGACAGGGAAGGATGAGTCAGGCCAGAGCAAACAGGGAAGGATGGGACAGAGAGAACAGGGATGGATGGGGCAGAGAAACAGGGAGGAATGAGCCAGAGAGTCAGGGAAGAATGGGGCATAGAGTCAGCGATGGATGGGGCAGAGATGAGGGGACATGGATAGACGGGGCAGAGATGAGGGGACAGGGATGGATGGGGCAAAGATGAGGGGACACAGGGGTGGATGGGGCAGAGATGAGGGGACATGGATGGATGGGGCAGATATTCGGGGATAGTGATGGATGGGGCAAAGGTGAGGGGACACGGATTGATGGGGCAGAGATGAGGGGACAGAGATGGATGGAGCAGGGATGACGGGGCAGGGATGGGTGGGGCAGAGATGAGGGGACAGTGATGGACGGGGCAAAGATGAGGGGACACAGGGGTGGATGGGGCAGAGATGAGGGGACAGAGATGGATGGAGCAGGGATGAGGGGGTAGGGATGGATGGGGCAGAGATGAGGGGGCAGGGATGGGTGGGGCAGAGATGAGGGGGCAGGGATGGATGGGACAGAGATGAGGGGGCAGGGATGGATGGGGCAGAGATGAGGGGGCAGGGATGGGTGGGGCAGAGATGAGGGGACAAATATGGATGGAGCAGAGATAAGGGGACAGGGATGGATGGGGCAGAGATGAGGGAACAGGGATGGATGGGGCAGAAATGAGGGGACAGGGATGCATGAGGCAGGGAAGGGACGTGTGTGCCTTGTATTGACTTCTTTCAGTGCGGGCAGTACTTACAGTGCAATTCTGATGCCAGGGAGCAAGGTGATGACATCTCTGGGGGTGGCGCAGGGCTTGCAAGGACACTCAGCTCTACAGGGCAGCACTGATCATAGAAGCACACAAGTAAGTGCAGGGTTCTCAAGGCAGAGCAAAGGTTAAGGGGTGGGCCACTGCACCACCAATGGAAGAGTGCGCAGCTTGGCCTCGCCAGGGGGATGCGACAAAGGGACCCAATGCCATGTTAGTGGCAGCACAGGGGAGAACAAAAAAAACACATTGTGCCAGCTGTCAGCGAGCCCCCAGCAGTTGATCATGCTGGCCAAGTCTTGATGCCGACCCTGGTAATGTGTGCGAATCCAGACTGATTCTTATTGATTATTCTATTATTTTAACTACTTTTCTTCTTTCTTTCTATGTTTTACTGAATCTTTGGATAACAATGCCCCTTTACCTAATTAGAAACATCTTTATAAAATGCTAGAAGTTTCCTTTAAAAAAAAACCCTCCTTTTCCCAACCCTCCCTTTTATTTGGGTAATTGGAACCTTTTGAATTTTATACTAATTATAGGGTGCCCTATTCTTCAAGCTTCCACTAATTTTGTGATAGGGAGCATCTACATTAGCATTAGCATTACAAACAATGTTTAACTTAGAGGCTGAACAACAAAAAACAGCATTTACTTGCCTTAAAGAGCAAAAAAGATCTTCAGTCTCCAGGTTTTTGCCAACTTATACTCCCAGCCACGTGTAAGGGTGCCAGAACAATATATATATATATATATATATATATATATATATATATATATATATATACACAAACACACACACAAACGGCATGCCCCATTACAGTCAGTGGGCAGCATGCCCCATTACAGTCAGTGGGCAGCTTTCCCCATTACAGCCAGTGTGCGACATCTCTCACACCCCATACACCTCCTGCTCGCTGCGCCACTGCTGAGCAATAGAAAGATATACACACATATACACACATAAATTTCACCACTGCCCCACCACACACGCGTTGTTGCCACCTGCTCTGCTCTCTACACGTTCTACCTCCGCTCGCCTCTGTCCATTTCCATCCCCACACACATCTTCTCCGATGTTAGCAGAGCTATCTCTGGTTCAGGGCTGTGGGTGGGAATCAGTGCTAGCTCTGAGTATATGTGTGCGGCAACAGAGGTGGAAATGGTGTGGCGGTGGAAGCTGCAGGAGCTGCATGGGAGCTCCAGGAATTTAAGTGTTTTTTTAAAGCATTTGTCCTATAAGACATATTAACATTTTCCCCCATCTTATAGGGCTAAAAATATTATATATAAATATATATATAGTTAGGTTTACCAATTCTGAATTAGCCCTGACCCACTGAAGTAACTGCAAGGTAAATACTAAACTTGCCATTGACATTACTGGCATCCCAAAAGGCCCACTTTCTGCATCCAAACGCTAGAAAATACCACCTGTAAAATGGGTATTACGAGTATGTCACACACCCCGCTTCCAACATTCATGACACTTGGGAAACCGGCCTGTAGAGGGCGATCTTGCAGAGATGACATGGAAAAAAGGAGCCCCTCCTGGTCCATAAGTACCCGGGATCTCCCACTATTCCCCAGTCTTTTAAAAAAGCAGTGAGAAAACCAGGAAGAGCAAATTATATAGTGAATTGAAAATAATAAAAAACACCATATAAAGGACCCCAGAACAAAAAAGGGCGGAGGAAGCGGGGTGTGTGACATACTCGTAATACCCATTTTACAGGTGAGTACTCACAAAATGGTATTATTCCTAGTATGTCACACACCCCGCTTCCAACATTCATGACACTTGGGAAATCCAACAGCAGTGTCCATAATGGGCGGGGATCCAACAAGGCAAAAATGCATAACTTAAATTACTGCAGCTTGCAGAACTTTGCGACCAAAAGCAGCATCCGCTGAAGCCCGCACATCAACCTTGTAAAACTTAGAAAAAGTATGCACTGAAGGCCAAGTAGCAACCTTGCAAACTTGCTCAACAGACGCCTGGTGCTGAAAAGCCCAAGAAGCCCCAACAGCACGAGTAGAATGAGCTGTAACACGAAAAGGGGGAACCTTCCCCTTAGCAGAACAGGCCCCAACAATGGCCTGACGTAACCATTTACTGATGGAAGATTTGGCGGGTGCCAAACCCTTCCTAGGCCCAGAGGGCACAACAAAAAAAGGCATCTGACTTACGGAAAGCAGAAGTAGCAACCAAATAATACTTAACGCAACGAACAACATCCAAAGAATGTAAAACCCTTTCCTTGTTATTACTAGGATTAGGGCACAATGAAGGAAGACCTATATCCTTATTTAGGTGGAAGGCAGACACCACCTTAGGAAGAAAATCTGGTTTAAAACGGAAAACCACCTTATCCTGATGCCTTTCGAAGTAAGGGGCCTGGATAGACAGGTCCGCCAATTCAGAAACCCGACGGACAGAGGTAATAGCAACCAAGAAAGCAACCTTCTGAGTAAGAATATGAAGAGGAACATCCTGCAATGGCTCAAAAGGAGCATCTTGCATGGCAGAAAGCACCAAGTTAAGATCCCAAACTGGAAGTAGGAGCTTTCTAGGAGGCCGCACATGCGTGACCCCCTGGAAAAAAGTCTTAACCAAAGGATGAAGAGCAAAAGATCTTTGAAAGACATTAGCCAAAGCAGAAACCTGCTCCTTCAAAGTACTAATCTGGAAACCCAAATCCAGACCATGTTGCAGAAACTCCAAAATCCTAGGGATAGAAAATACCCTACAGGGCAAGACCCTAGACTCACACCAATCAATATAGGACCTCCAAGTCCTGTAGTAAACAACAGAGGAAGACTTTTTCCTAGCTCTAACAAGAGTCTGAATGACCGTGTCAGAAAGACCTTCCTCTTTTAAGATGGAAATTTCAGCAGCCACGCCATCAAAGCCAGTGTTGGAAAATTGGGGTAACAGAGTTGACCTTGGGTGATGAGATCTGGAAGAAGAGGCAGATGCAACTGATCCTCTGCTAGCCTTGTGATGTCTGCGAACCACAGACGTCTTGGCCATCTTGGAGCCACCAGAATTGCTGGCGCCCCTTCCAGAACTAGCTTGCGCACCACCTTGCTTATCATGGAGAATGGGGGAAACAGATACAGAAACCCCAGATCCTTCCAGGCCAGAGACATGGCATCCGCTGCCACTGCCAGAGGATCCTGGGATAGAGACACAAAAGCTGGAAGCTTGTGGTTGTGACAAGAAGCAAACAGGTCCAACCGTGGAGTCCCCCACTTGTGACAAAGAAACTGAAAGACCCTGGGATTGAGAGACCACTCTCCCAGGCGAGCGCATGCTCTGCTCAGGGAGTCTGCCTCCACATTCTCTATCCCCGGAATGTAAACTGCAGATATGCAGGGAACATTGATCTCTGCCCAGTGGAGGATCAGAGATACTTCCCGGAGAGCACCCCAACTGCGAGTCCCTCCTTGGTGATTGATGTATGCAACTGCTGTTCGGTTGTCTGACCGACTCTGAACCGGCAGCCCCCGCAAAAGGTGAGTCAGTCGGAGCAGAACAAGCCGAATGGCCCGAATCTCCAATAAATTGATTGGGGAGTGAGCCTCCTGAGGCCCCCACAACAAAGGGTATTCAGAAATAAGCCCAGAAAGGGAATCTCCCTTACAGGATAAAGAGAGGATTTGGCATGGTTTATCACCCAACCGAACCTCTCTAGTGTAGTTACCACGGTCCTAGTGGCTGTCCAATTCCGCCTGATTGAAGGACAAGGCTGTGATGAGAAGGTTGTCCAAGAATGGCACAATGCGAATGCCCTGGAGCCTGAGAATAGCCATTACTCCTGCCAAAACCTTGGTAAATACTCTTGGGGATGAGGTGAGACCGAATGGAAGGGCCGCAAACTGAAAGTGCTGGTCTTCCACTGTGAATCTGAGGAACCTCTGGTGAGCGGAACAAATAGGGATGTGCAGATAAGCATCCTTGATGTCGATGGAAGTCATAAAGTCCCCTTGACGGAGAGCGTCGATCGTTGATCTTAACGACTCCATGCAGAACCTTCTGAAGCGAATAAATTGATTTAGTCGTCTCAGATCTAGAATAGGCTGAACAGAGCCGTCTTTTTTGGGAACCGTAAATAGGTTGGAGTAAAACCCCAGACCCCTTTCTGCAAGAGGAACCAGGCGAATAACATCCATGTTTAACCCTTTAAATGCCAGCCACGTAAATTTTACGTGGTTGCTTCTCCTGGACTTAAGTGCCAGCCACGTAAAATTCACGTGCCTGGCATCTACCCCTGCTAGTGGGCAAAAAAAATAAATAAAATACTCACCTGACCCCTCGTTAGATCCGGCCGGGTCTCCTCTTTAATTTGGTGCCATCCGATCCCCCGTGGGGTCTCGGATGGCTCCAGGAGAGCCCCCGGAATAGTGCCGCCCCCTGCTTCGGCAGCAGCAGCTGCTGTCTGTGAAAAAAAAAAAAAAAAATGACATTCACTTACCTTAGGTCGCGCTGCCTCCCGACAGGTCTCTTCTTCACTGGGGGGGCCTCCGATCGCCCCCCCCCCCCGGCTCTTCAGCTTCAGGGGAGAGCCTGAAAGGGCTCTCGCCCCTCCTGCTCCGACGGGCGCCGCCATCTTACGATTAGCTTATCGGGGCTTATCGCGTCCCTCGTTCAAGCTCCGCCCCCTTTGGGGCGGGGTTTATTGCGATCCCGGCTCAAAGCCCCGCCCTCTTTGTGACGTCACTCACCGGGTGTCGTCCTGGTTCCCGGCTGTTGTTCATTCAGATGCGATCATGCTGGCCACAGGAGCAGAGGGGCAGGTGATCAGATCATCACCTGCCCCTCTGCTACTGCAGCCAGCATGATCACATCTGTCAACACATCGAGGGACAAAGGAGCTGACGATCGGAGGTAAGTAAAGTAAAAAAAAAGTTTTTATTTTTTAATAAAATTTTTTATTAAAGTGTCAGTGTGTTTATTTTTACTGTTAACCCCTTGTGAACTGGTAAGGGGTCCATGAGACCCCTTATACCAGTTCACAGGCATCCCCTATTACCTGCCTCCCCAAAGGCCAGGGGGGGGCAGAAGAGCCCGGGCCCACATAGGGTATGTGGGCTCGTAGGCTGCAGGGTGGGGGGGCCACAAAAGCTGCCCCCCCCCACTCTGTGCCTACAAGCCCCCATAGCTGGTCCCGGGCTGGTTATGACGGGTAGGGGGGACCCTACGTCATTTTTTTTTTTAATTTTAAGGGTTAGGGTTAGCCTAACCCTAACCCTTAATTTTTTTTTTTTTAAATGACGTAGGGTCCCCCCTCCCCCCCGGGAGGGGGGACCCTACTTCATTTTTTTAAAAAAATTTAAGGGTTAGGGTTAGCCTAACCCTTAAAATTCTGCCCAAAAATGGGTTCCCCTCCCCTCTTCCCGGGAGGGGGGATGCTACGTCTTTCTTTTTTTTGTGGACCAACACCCAGGCTGATCGGCACGGGAATCTATAAGATTCCAGGGCCGATCAGATCCCTCACCACGGGGCATCCGAAATCGGGATGCCCCGCTGTGTGAAACCCCCCAGGACGCCCCATTCGCCTTACCTTATCCCCGTTCCAACGATGCATGCGCGGGCCTCCGCCGCCTCTCACGCTTCTCTCTAGCAGGGCGCCGTTTGTGAATGGCCGGCGCGGGCACGCTCCCTGTTAGAGGGAAGCGCGAGATGCGGCTGCCAGCGTGCTCGGAGCTGCTGTGGTTGTCCGTCCCTTGTCCGTGCATACCACAGCGGCTCTGAGCGCTCTGATTGGACGAGCGCTCGCGCATGCGCCGTAGGAGCGGGGTGAGGTGAGTTTTTTTATACCTTTCTCGGGGGTTTCACGCAGCGGGGCACCCCCGCGGAAGTGGAACAAAACCCAGGATAGTGAAAATCCTGGGTGTTGGTCCACTTTAAGGGTTAGGTTAACGCTAACCCTTAAAATTCCCCCCAAAAAATGGGGTCCCCTGGGAGGGGGGATCCTATGTCATTTTTTCTTTAATTTTAAGGGTTAGGGTTAGGCTTAGCCTAACCCTAACCCTTAAAATTCCAAAAAAAACGGGTCCCCCCCCCCCCCTGGGAGGGGGGTCCCTATGTCATTTTCTTTTTAAATTAACCCCTTGCGTTTATAGTGTGGATAGTAGTATTTTGTTTTAAATGTTATAAAGTGCTATTTTCAGTTTGGGGGGGTCTCCTGGGCAAGAATGGGGGGCTATCGATACATATGTGGTACCGTTGTAATCGGCAGAAATGGGGCTATCACATGCAATATGGTTTTCATTACTAAAACAAATGTTTTATTTAAAATAAAGGAGACAATTGTTTAAAAAATATTATTTTATTTATTTTTTTGTTTTTTTTACGCAAAAATATTTAAAAAACAGCAGAAAAATTACAAACAAGACATTTAATGTTAAAGCCTAAACTCTGCTGCAAAAAAATATATATATATATTTTCCAGGAAATTCCAACAAAAATCACGGTTAAACATGGCGCAAAATGGGGAAAAATGACCAACAGAGGGTGACAAAAGTTCAAGTAGGCTGACAATTAAAAGGGTTAATAGTACCTATGCATGTTGGGTATTGTTCTGCTCGGGGGACCTTGCGCTTTCAGATTTAGCTTGTTTTTTCTTATTTGCATATTGATATTTTAGGAAAAGGTGTTTTTTATTCGGCTTTTTTATACATTTCCATATAGTTTTTTTTAGGAAAATGTGGTTTTGATTCTTTTTTAGGGAAACCCTGTGCAACCAAAGAATATATTGAGGGGTTAACTCCAGAAAACTGCACCCATGTCAACAAACCTGGTACGTCTAGAAAGCTTGAGGTGTGTACTTCCAGAGAATATATAGTTTGTCGGGGGTATTTCAAATGTAAAGGGTTGTTTTTCTTGAAAAACTGCAAGGTGCGCTTAGCGCGTAGCATAGTTGTATTTTATCTGAAAATCTCCTAAAGCGTTGTTTCAGTTTGGGGGAGTCGCCTGGGCAGGAAAGGGTGTCTACCAATACATATGTGGTACCACTGTAACCGGGATAAATTGGTGTTTCACGCGCAATAAGATTTTAGTGAGAAACTTACATTTTTTATTACAAAAAAACACTACAAATTGTAAAAAATAGTTTTTTGGGGGTTTTTTTGCACATATTTCATCCAAAAATATTGAGAATACACCTAAAAAATGACAAACAAGACATTTCATGTTAAAGCCCAGACTCTGCGGAAAAAAACAATATATCACTTTCCTGGGAAATCCCTGGAAATCCCTTCAAAAATCACAGTTGAACATGGGGAGCGCAAAATAGTGCAAAATGGTCTGGCAACAAAGGGTGACAAAATCTCAAGGTAGGCTGGCACTTAAAGGGTTAAGAGATTCGCAACAGCTGCCCGAAGCCCCAGCGCGATCCCCGGATCCGCGGGCATCCAAGACCTGAAAAATCTGGGCGGAGGCCGGAACTCAAATTCCAGCTTGTACCCGGAGGACACAACCTCCAGAATCCATTTATCTGAGACCTCTTTGACCCAAGCCTGGAAAAAGAACTGCAGCCGTCCCACCACCCGCACGGGTGAGGGCGTCTCCTCATTGTTGGGCAGGCTTGGAAGCGGCCTTAAGCTTGGATCCCCAATTCTGACTTGAACGGACACGTCCTATTCCTCTGTTCCATGCAGTCCCCCTTGGGGCTGAAAAGGCCAATCCTCTGCCTGCTCTGGAACCATGAAAAAAGGGTTAAAAGAGGCCGATCCCCGAAAGGAACGACGTTGCTTCTTACGCTGAGGCAATTTGCCTCCTTTAATGACAGAATCCAATTTCTCACCAAAGAGGCGCAATCCCCCAAAGGGGAGTGCTGTAAGTGACTTCTTAGCCACGGTGTCAGCCGCCCACTGGCGTAGCCATATAGACCACCGCATAGCAACTAGCAAAGCGGAAGTTCTGCTACACATGGCCATGGTATCATCCAAAGCAGAAAGTACAAAAGACACAAATAAATCACATCGCTTAAGAGCGGCATACTCATCAGAGGCTGGATCAAGCCCTGAGGTACTTAATAGGTCTCTAATAACAGACCTAATAGCGACTGCCATAAATGCAGAGGCACCCACAAGTCGTAAGGCCGAGCCAACGCTAGCAAACGCATGGCAAGCCATTTGATCAATACGTTTGTCCTCCCCATCCTTAAGGGTAGTAGATTCCGGAGAATGCAAAACAGAGGAATTGGGCAAACTGAGCACAGGTGCATCCACCATAGGGGGGGATGACCAACGCTTAACAGTGTCTGAAGGAAAGGGATATTTCTTATCCCAGCCTAAAGGAATGCCAGGAAGCCACGCAGGCTTCTCCCATTCCTTAAGAATGATCTCTTCAAAATGTTTTTGATCTGGAAATTCTAAACGAGGCTTGGAGGCTCCAAAGAACTCCCCCTTCTGAGGAGGGACTGCTTCTGGAAGATCAATTGCCAAAACCTCATACAATTGAGCAAGAGCTTTAGGGGTGTCAAAAATCTCCCCTTCACCTTGTTCAGCGTCAGTACCCACAAATTGCTGAACATCAGAAACATCAGATTCCTCAAAAAATTCTCCTTCTCCCAACGGAGAACAATCTGACCAATCAAGACGCTCGCTACAATCAAGCTCATTGCAGCAGGAGCTAGATGTCTTCTTTTAGCTGGGGCCTTCTTGGCCAAAGAGCTAGATATTAATTTTTCAATGTGAGCCAATCTGGCACATACATCAGAAAGCGACTCTCCACCCATGACAATATCACTGGGGGTATGGACAAGACAAGTTGGTGTGGGAGAAGAAGCCGGAGCCCCAGACCCTGAGGCTTGGGCCTCTGAATGCTGTATTATAATCAATTGAGCACAAGCTACACAAAGAAATGCGTTATCCCCAACAAGGGATGCCCCACATCGCAAACACTGCCGAGTCTGTCCCAAAGGAACTGAGAGCCCAGTATCCTGAGATTCCTCCATATGGTGTTTCTTAAAATACTTAATTTTTTTATAGTCGCCAAGTACATGGGATTTAAGCCGAAGCTACCCGGGATGCCCCTTAATAGTCCCTAAATGGGAGGATTTAACAAGGACCAGGAGAAACCCCTATTAAAGAGTTCCCACCTGGAAGACACAATAAAAATATACAATAAGCCTTATGCATATAAAAGACTTCCCTTTAGCACAGCTAAAGGGTACTCACAATGACCGCGACAGCCCTGCGACCAACGACCTGCGAAAGCCCAGCAGAAGCACCAACGCAGCAGCCAGAACCAGCGGAGAGACCAGCGCCAGAACCGGAACCAACATGCCAGTAACAAACCGCATGTGAAACAGGAAGAGAGAGCTTGAAATCCGGCGCCGCCGAGAAGCCCCGCCCCACAAGAAATGCTCAGAGAGCAGAGGGCGGGCCAGCCAAGGCCAGCCGAATGACGTCAAAGAACGGGGCCGGACGCCGCCCACATCCGGAAGCACGTGCTGACAGAAAGAGAGGGAAATTTAAAAAATCCCAACAAGAAGAAACACAGGTAAGAAACTTACTTACCCTCCTCTTTGAAAATAAATGCACAGGCCAAAGACACTCCCCAATAAGATTCCCCCCCCCCTTCATTACCCCAGCAGGGTCCAGGAGAGCCAAAAGGGGGAGGAACAAGAGCACCAACAAGCACAGGGAGATTTCAAGGGACGGGGCATCCCATGCAGGGGGACACCAACCCGGATTCTGCCTACCCCTTATTTGAGGTCTCATGGTGGGAGCAAGCTCCCATATACACCCAAGGGTGTATCTACCTTTGCCCGAGCCCATCAGCCAAGGCTGGGAGGCATAACATAAACATCACAATAAAAAATGAGGTTCAGGCAGAAATAGAAAACGACCGGGAGTAACCCCGGCTACCTGCAGGAAGGAGAGTCATCTTCTGAATGCTTCGCCGACTGCAGAGACGAAAAGACTGGGGAATAGTGGGAGGTCCCGGATACTTATGGACCAGGAGGGGCTCCTTTTTTCCATGTCATCTCTGCAAGATCGCCCTCTACTGGCCGGTTTCCCAAGTGTCATGAATGTTGGAAGGGTGTGTGACATACTAGGAATATGTAGTTTCACTAACCTCTACCTGCACATGCACCATCAAAACAAAGAGAGTTCTCATCAGTAGACAGTAAAATCCTGCATATTTTTTTTTAAATTGCTACATTTAAAAACAGAAGGAAGCCTTACATAGCTGTGCGCCACATCTCTTTCAGCACGGCCTTGGAGACAAAGTCATTACTCTACTTATACATTCTAAATACTATACTTATTCTTAATATGGTTTAGAATCTGCCTCAACACAACTTCTGATACATCTGCACAGCTACAATGACACACCATAAGGCTCATCTGACGGGTGAATTTTTAACAACATGCTATTTCAGTCTAATAACAAGTCAACATTTTGCAAATATCTGATCATAATAAGACATTTCAAAGTGATAAAATAAATAGGCAATATGTGAATGGGAAGGCAATATAAGTTGGGAATGTCGATGTCTGCAAATGTAATGACATGCAATTATGCACTTGGAAACTTATTATTGCTCACAGTTGGGGGGCTGGTTAGTAAAAGATAATTCCTTAGCAAACAAACAAACATCATCAAAAACACAAATAGCAAAATGACTGAGGTTACAAGGTCAAAATAAAAGATTCTAAAAAGATTTAGCCAACAGCGCAGAAAATGACTCAATGGCTACAATCAGTAAAAGATAGAGGTGGGGAATTAGGATGGTTATATTATCAGTGGTCATTCAATATCCTGTATTACCACAAACCCATTCTCTCTGTCTCAAGATAATTCAATTTATAGTGCACATATTATCAAAGACTGACACAATATCAGGCCCACAGCACAAAGAAATGACACAACTTACACGCCCACGCATGAATACTTTGTTAATTGAAAAGTCATCAAAAACTTATCTATACTATTAAGGTATACTCACAAAAAACTTTTGATGTTTTGAAAACCTTTACATTTACAAGAAATAAAAAAGATACTCAATAAGTAAACACACAAAACATTTCAAGAGGTAGCCTCGTTAAATTAAGGATTAATGAAGAATAGTTACTATTATTTTATGTAAATAAATACCATATTTTAGAGGAGACCTCTTTGGACAGCGCTTGGACAGGGGAAAAGGTTGTTCTAGGACAGGCATGCTCAACCTGTAGCCATATGATGTGGTCCTTGTGGGGATAGTGGCAGTATGGTAATCATGTTTCTATATAAATTCTATGCTTAGCATCAGTGAGAGTTTAGGCACATTGGTGATACATTTAGGACATGGGACTGATAGGGAAAAGGCTATAAATACTGGACCCATAACTATCAACATGTGTATTGCTAGCATGTTGAATATCAATTTGGTAATATGGTTGTGTAGTGAATAGACATAAATGTGTAAAGAATCTATTTAGAGGACAGTCCAGTCTAAATAACACTTGTGGTTCATGCAAACAGCCATGATGGGATTACTGCAGCTGCCCCCTTTGACTATTGAGAGGACAAGGGAGGAGTGAGGGCTTTGTCTCACACATTTCATTAGAGGACAATTAGGTGCAGTTCCAGGTAATCCTACATGGCTGCTCCCATGAACCACAAGAGTTATTAAGACTGGACTGTCCCTTTAACCCCTTTACAGTTTTATGTGGCTCGGGCAGTAAGAAAACGAGCTCACAGTTTGGCCCATGCTCTTTTTCCAAAGACATCCAGATGTTTACCTCTTTGCTTAGATCTCGCTCTGCTAATGGAGGCAGAGGATTGGCATTTTCAGGAAGATATTTTAACATTTTTACTAGGACTTTTAGGGGGTTAATGGCGTTTGTGATGATAGTTTAATTCAGGATATTATGAAGGTGGAGGGTTTGCTAATAAGGTATGAATGTTCATATGGGTGCATGTTTGGGGTTGTGTTTGTCTGCAGGGATTGTGGTGAGATTAGTAGGTATGTGCGATTTGAATGTGTTTTTGATTGGGCTATGAGGAGCTAGTATTGGTTGTTGTTTTTCAGATTCAGGTCATTGGGAAATGTGTCCTATATTCTGCTGATCAGCAGTACCTGAACTATTTTATTGTTAGCATTTTTTTGGTTGGGCCTTACTATATTACCCTATGCAGCTAATCAGCAGCTAGTGAGCTAGTGACAAAAGGAAAGTGTGTCCTGCTTTTTTTAATGTGTTTCAGAAATCCTATTGGACCCCTGAAACTCTAGACAATAGACCTCACACTTGGCGACGTATTTGTTCTGGTCTGAACATATCCTCCATTTTACCTATCCTCCAGTTTTGTCCATTTAAAAAGAGTTATTAATAATATGAACATTTCGTCCTCGAGTCAATAAAGGTAGAAAACAATTCTCATGGTAGTAAAAGATTCAATTCATGAGAAAAAAAACCTGAGAATTTCAATGAAAGTCAATGGAACTTTTTTACTCCTAAGAAAAAGAATGTTTGCTCCTTTCAACACTGTAGTAAATCTATCTTTATATTTATTGAATCGAGGCCTACATGTAGAAACAGTACCTAGCAAAAGCTCAAATATCCTTCAATTAGGCTGTCCAAGCATCACACCTAACACAAGTGCACTTGTTTTCTGCTATCAGAGTTTCAGAGATGTTTGTACTTTTTTTGGTGGCACATATATAAAAAGGGGATGATGATTTCTCGTAGTGGAGCTCTGGATTAGCCATCTATTGGAAATCTACGTCCTATAATTGTTTGTCTATTACCCTCGAATGGTGGTGCGCATGCTTATAATTAGTCATATAGTCGTTGTTGTCTTGCCAAATATGCCTGCAGTCATAAAAAGAAATTCAGAGAAAAAGAAGATGGTGTAGTCTAATGTAATGTACTGTTTCTTGCAGTCAGCATAACGGGGGAAGCAGAAAAGCAGAAAAAGAGTCGTAATCCAAAGTCTGGACTGGAACTCCTCTAGGCACCGATGCCAACTCCAACGCCATATAGCCAATAATAAGTAATAACAAATGTAGTGTAGTAAAATGGTAACATCACACCTTTTCTCACCCCCACACCAAACTGACTGCTACCCTGACTGAGACATGGTGGCATCCATCAACATGGCTTTGAGCCAGCCCCCGAACACATATAATCCATTCATTGCAATGTAGGGGCTATGCTGGTTATGCCTACCTACCTTAGCACATCCCCTCTATTGCAGTGATTGGAGTAGGCTTGAAGGGGTGCAAACAAGGATCTATGGTGACACCATAAAAGGCTGCAGTGCTGAAGGCAAAATCGCTGGCTCCCAGCCATCAATAAGTATGAAGATGCAGGCACTGTACAGAGGAGCTGCACAGGAACACTGGACCTGCATGGAGGGACTGCATGGACAGAAGTTGAGTATATATGACTTTTGTTTTTTGCTTTTGTTTCTGCTATTGTAATTAAGTGCTTTGGGGCAGCATGAAGAAACTGGGTACAAGGGACAGAGGAGATTGGAAAACTCATTATATATCATCACTAAACCCAATGACCCCTGAATACAATAGACTATATTCACACCTAGCTTCCAAAAAGCTATCTCAACAGCTGGGGTGGTTTCCCTTGAAAAGGAATCCTTGAATTCCTAATTAGGTCCTCAGACGCAGACACTGCAAATACACATATGCACATACATAAGTATTGGATATTATTTGTGGAAGACCTGTGTAATTCCTTAAATATGTCCGTTATGACTATATTGATGAGAGAGAACTTTCATTTGATATCAAACATGGCATATACCCTGTTTCCCCGAAAATAAGACTTTCTTCCGAAAATAAGGCCCAGTGCCTGCTTTCGGAGGATATCGTTATATAAGTCATCCCCCGAAAATTGTATTGTAACCACTAGGGGGCGTAATGACGGGGCACGTAAGGGGGGAGCTCCAGGGAGGTGGAGGAGACGCACGCTGTGCCATATTTCCGGGGAAAAATTAATATAAGACAGTGTCTTATTTTCGGGTAAACAGGGTGTATATTGTCCAGAACCTGATCATCCACATAGTACCAGACTCTGTACGATAATTATTTGGTGTTTAGGTTAATTTAACTAAGGAATTAATGGGGATCATGAATTTCTTAGTTACAATATGATAACATTTATGTTGTGGGAGTTATACCCTTTATAAAATATATATCTAATATCATAGAGGCCGAATGTGGGCCGATCTTTGCAGACACCCCCACAAGGCGGGGAATGCTGGCCACTCCCCCTAGTGCTCAATAGATTAGGAAGGTGGGTGCATGAGGAGTCGGACACAATGGATGGGCTGCTTACCAGGATGAAGCAACCAAGTATCTCTATCTATCTCTCTCTTACCATTATACTCTCTTACCATTATAACATATATTGTACTGTAACTAATCTATAATAAATAACTAATTTATGTAACAACTGCTTAAATTTAAGATTATCTGGGAAACTTCATGAACATATTGGGTTAGTGAAGGTTATTTACTGTGCTAGTAAATTAAACTTGTTCTAATTTGTACATCTTACTGTGTCTGGTGAATAATGTCTCACACAATAGATTGTGTGAGATCACACAACATGGAAAATGATTTAGCTTTACTGGAGAGATGGTCAAAACTGTGGAAACTAGAGTTTAATGTCTCTAAATGTAAAATCATGCACTTGGGTAGAAGGAATCCCTGCTCTGAGTACCGTCTGGGCAGAACTGTGTTAGCCAGGACCTCGGAGGAGAGAGATTTAGGGGTACTGATTACTGATAGCTGCAAGATGAGTGGCCAGTGTAGCCAGGCAGTGGGAAAAGCAAGCAGGATGCTCGGCTGCATAGCTCAAGGCATCACCAGTAGGAAGAGGGAGGTTGTGATGCCGCTGTATAGAGCCCTGGTAAGGCCACAGCTAGAATACTGTGTGCAGTTCTGGAGACCTTACCTGCAAAAAGACATTATTCAAATAGAACGTGTCCAAAGGCGGGCAACGAAAATGGTGGAAGGACTTAAACTTAAAACTTATCAGGAGAGACTTAAAGAACTTAATTTGTGCAGTCTGGAGGAAAGAAGGGAGAGGGGGGACATGATTGAGACCTTTAAATATGTGAAAGGATTGAATAAGGTTCAGGAGGGAAGTGTTTTTAAGAAGAAGCTTAATGATAGAACAAGGGGGCACAACCTGAAGCTAGTCGGGGGGAAGATCAGCAGCAATGTTAGAAAATATTATTTTACAGAAAGAGTAGTAGATAAATCAACAGTCACTGAATTTAAACATGCCTGGGATAAGCACACATCTATCCTAAGATAAAGAGTACATACAGTATACACATAAGGGCAGACTAGATGGACCGTATGGTTTCCTTCTGCCGTCAACCTTCTATGTTTCTATTATTGTATGTGCAAAGTATTTAAGGTATTAAACATATTTCTTGGTGGGACTTTTCACTGGATGCATGGGGACAGTCTCAGCGACGATTGGTTTGTATGAGATTGATGGCCGCTGGGCTGATATGATTATTAGTATTTGCGATATTTTCCACCATTTTTCTCTATGTTTAACTTTTTTTTTCTTTATTTACTTTCGATCCAACAGAGATCACATGTCCCGGGGCGATCACCACTGTGCTGTCCACCGATCGCCCTCCATGGTGCCAAAAGCGACTTTTTATACTGGAGGAGAGGGATGAACTTATCCCACTCCTCCTATAAAGGTATGAAACCCCTCCCACTGCAGCCAGCCGAGGTGTCAGAAGCATGAAACAGACCTTCTCCAAACCTCTGAAGATCCTAAGGGGGTATTGGGTCCACCAGGGGAAGAGGAGACCCTTGCATGAAGGTGAGGTTTAATTTTTTTTTTTTTGCGAAGAGCTGGCAGACATGACCTTGCCAGTAGCATTATTGCTTCCGTGGTTTGTAATGATTGTATTTTACTTTTATATCTCAAGCATGCCCATCTTGCATTCCTCTTGTAAGGGTTTGGTGTGCCCTGTCAAATTCAAACCTCTCTGAAGCAAGGGGGTAACAGTACCACAGTTACATCCTCTGTGCTTTCTGGGATTGATCTGCTGTAGCCTGGATCTCCTCTCTGCATCTTCCTAGCGGTCTTTTCAGATATTATATCCACTTCTTCCTCTTGTCCCTCTAGAACTGTAGAGATATCATCCATCCTTCTGCACGGCAGCAGGAAACTGTAGAGCACTGTCAAGCGAGTATGTAGCTACTGCATTTTGGTTTTGAAATTGGTTTGATGACTATGAGAGGAGCCGAATCGCTGACTCATTAGGACAGTACTGTGTCTTAAATAGGACCAAAACTCACTCCCTATCGGCCCTGAAATCTATAAGATTCAAGGGACGCTGGGTTCCCTCCCTCCGGGGCATCGAGAATTGGGATGCCCCGCCGTGTGAAACCCCCCAGGTCACCCAAAAACTCACCTTCTTTCCCAACCGCGGTGCCTAAGGGGCAAGGACCAAAACCCATGATTACCTCGCTGGACACACAGTAACTTGGCGTTTGTGGGAGCTTCAGGGTCCGTTTTAAGGTCACTTCCAAAACCCAAATATAGGTATTGTATCCTCTAGAATAAAAGATTGGAAGCTTTTTCAGATCAATTTTTATATTACCTACATGGGTTGTTTTTATGTATTTGTTTTTAAGGACAAGATGTCACATACTTTTGTATAATATCATTTACAAGTACACTAGTTGATGTATACAGTTATTAGCCTATGGTAGCACTGTGTTATCTTTCAACAACTGTCTGAAACTGTACTAGGGTGAAACATTTTAATAAGAGTAGAAGCCAGGTATGCTCTAAAATGTTTACCCTGGTCTCTAAGAATATGTCAGTTCAGTCAATTGTTAACTACTACAGACCTGTATCTAACTTCAGTAACAATGAAGATATTTGATGTTTTATCTAATAGTTTTCACAACCCAAATTCTAGGTGTCCTTTATCCCTCTAATATTTACTGGAGCAAACTAATAGGGTAGGCTGAACTGGGGTTAAACATGGAGTTAAACCTAAATCTGAAAAAGACAAAGGTTCTGGAAAAAGATGAGTTTCAAAGAAGCAGTGATGATATTAAAGTGGTCAACAGTGTTAGCCTCTTGAGCTCAATTATGAATGAAAAGGGCTCCATTCACGAAATACCCCAAAGGCTAGCACTGAGTAGGGCAGCTATGAAAAGCATTGACATGATCTATCTAAGATGCGTCCAAAAATTAGAACTGAACCCTATGGATGTGATGTGAAAGCCAGACTACAAAGAAGTAAGACAGGAAGAATATGGATTAATTTGAGTTATTTTGTTTTAAATGAATACTTAGGATTACCAATACTTATATATGAAATGAGCTATGTAGTGTCGCATTTGTATATGCTTCTCCTGCAACATTTAGAGTGACAATGCAATTCACAACAGTATGAAAATAAAGACCACTACTTGGAGCGTGTTTCTGTTATAAACTGTAGGTTGACAGATTCAAGTATAATGTGCATCTGCTTTATGAGTTACTGAATCTGAACGCATTTTTTAGATCTTCAAACAAACAAATGTATTCCCTCTCCAGCTGCCCAGGAGAAAGTATTGGTGTCTAAATATTTCTGCTGCAAAATAAAAAATAAGCATTATCTATACAGTTTGTCACTGAATTGATGGTACATTAGATTCAAATGTGTGAAATGCACTACAATAAAAGCTATTATATTGTGTTACATTATAGTTAAGGGAGTCTTAACCTTTAACACAAATCATTTTTATTTTACACTTGGAAACAAAACACTTTTCTTTATATTTTATTACAGTTATTGTTTTAGTACTGCACTTCATCAGCTGTTGTTTTTACTGTTTGAAATGGGAGATAGACATAATAAAATAAGTAATAATATAAATTTTTGTCAAAATATAAGCACAAGAGCCTCAGTGAATTCCAAAAGACTAGCAAGTAAGTAAGAATTTTGGTTCTTAAAGTGGATGTTCAGTACTCCCCCCCCCCCTGTTGAGGCAGGACAGGGGGTTACAAAAAATGACTTAACTTGCCCAGTACCCAACACCATTCCCCCTGTGTCTCTGACCCCAGGCCAACCACTTTGTACATGCAGAGGACCACCCATCAACTTGGGCAACCTCTGTGCAGCCACCGTCTAAGCTTTATTCCAGAGCAAGGGCTATTTTGTAACACACACATCCTACCTCAGTGCCAGGGATTGGGGAAGGAAGGAGGTTACCTGGAGACTGGTCACCCACATGGTATTTTGTGGGGAAAGAATCTGATCTGTCACTCATCAAACAGTGGTTATGTTGACAAATGTTTGTGCTGTACAAGTATGGTCTTACTCCATTTCTGATATTACCTAAAACACAGCTGTGAGTTATGTTAGGAAATGTCCTTAATTTTTGCATCCTCGCAAATGAAAAATCAGGTTTTACATCCGTTTGGGGAGGACTAATTCAGATTACATTTGGTCAAACCACCTTTACTCACATCCAAGGTCCTGCCAAGTGTTTGAATCGAGCAGAGGCCTAGATGCAGGGCTACCTGAATTTTCCAACTGTTGGCAGCAGTAAAAAAGATCCCTACTTGTTTGCCAAGGGGGAAGACACTAGTTTGGTCCCTGTGCATCTTGTTTAGAGTGTTAGGATCAATAATGTTTTCATACTTCCAGTCTTTCGGCCTTGACACAATTACAGAGAGTGATTTCCCTCTCTGCCACGTAGTCAATCTATTGCACATTACATCTATCTATCTATCTATCTATCTATCTATCTATCTATCTATCTATCTAACGTAACGTAGAGCTGGGAGAACCTGAACCACAAAGTTCAGGTTTGTACTGAACTTTGCATTTTTGGGTCCCCGAATCCGAGCATGAATTTCATCACACGTATAAAAGACAGGGTCCATGATTTGCCGCACACCGCCGCTGCTCGCTCTGCATAACATAGGGAGAGATGTAGCTGCTGAGGTACAGATAGGGCATTATTCTTGTTAAAACAACTATCCTTTTCAGGACATTTATTTAGGGAAAGCATTTTAAGTCAGGTCTAGATAGGTGTTAAAGCACGCTATTGTTCTTTTTAGGACATTTAGTCAGTGAAAGCTGCTGGAGAGAGGGCGAGATAGGTAGGGTGTCAGTACTCTGTAATAGCCTCTCAGTGTCAGTACTCTGATAGTACGGTAGCAGTGTCAGTACTGTGTAATAGCATTTAAGTGTCAGTGCTCTCATTGTTATTACTCCAATAATACTGCAGAAGTGTCAGTATTCTGCAATAGCATTTCAGTGTCATCACTTTGATAGCACAGCAGCATCAGTACTCTATAGCACTGCAGCAGTGTCAGTACTCTGAAAGCACTGCAGAAGTGTCAGTACTGTGTTAGTGCCCATTGTATACCAATAGTTAAAGGCACCTCTGTGTTAATGTCCCCTGTATACCAATAGTTCAAGGCACCTCTGTGTTAGTGCCCATTTATACTAATAGTTCAAGGCACCTCTGTAATAGAGAGGACCCAGAATTGCTGGAAATCAGTCAGTGTCTCCTGTTGCCTCCTCCTCCAACTCTGCTTCCACCTCAAGCAGTCAGTGCAGCCCCTGCACCACCAATTTGAGCACTACCATAGGGAAATAGCAGCATTCAGTGCTAAAACTCGTCTATCTCGGCTAAAGACCCCACACCGCCCATGAGCTGTAGATTGACATCCAGGAGCCGACAGATGAAGGCTGCTGTTATTGCACCTGAAGCTATGCAAGGTGGTGTGCGACAATGGGCATGACCTTGTAGCAGCTTTGGGAATGAGCCGGGTTGATGCACATCCCTTGTCTAATGCATGTGCTCAACTTGCTGGTGCAGAGCTTCCTGGCCCATCATCCAGATATGCCAAAGCTTCGTAAAGTGTGTAGCATGAGCACGCACTTATGACATTCCCACCCTGCTGCCACTCACCTGACAGCACTGCAGAGAAACTTTGGACTTCCAAACCCCTGCTTCATATATGATTTGCCCACCAGGTGGAATTCCACATTTTCTGTGCTGGAAAGGGTTTGTGAGTAGCAGACAGCAATAGTGGAGTTTGAGCTTCAAAATGCCCCAGTGACTAGAAGTGCAGAACAACAGCACTTCATCTTCAATGAATGGGCCTCCATGTGGGACATCTGCCCAATGTATCAGTGCTTCCAGTACACCACCAATATGGTCAGCGCTGATGACACCATCGTCAACGCTACCATACCCATCCTTTGCCTGCTGGAAAAAACCCTTCAGGCCATGATGGAGGATGTGACTGAAGCAGGGGAGGAAGGTCAATTTTCCCAGGAGCCAAGGGAGCGCACACGTGGCTCTCAGGGGGTGTTGCTGGGCTGACAGTGGGCAGGTATGCCATGGTCCAATCACCCAGGTGCCCTCCACTCCCAATCTGGCCTCCAACACCCTTAAATAATTTTTTTTATGTATTTCATGTATTTCTTTAATTTTGTTTGTTTTCTGTTATTATTTTGAATATTTTCCATAGCCCATTTTGTGCAGGGATAATGCTGTGGTAGTAGTAATATATATATATATATATATATATATATATATATATGTATTTCTTTAATATCTTAGTTTTCTGATATTATCTTGAGTACTTTTCCTAGCCCATTTTGTGCAGGGCAACCACCCTTTAGCCCTTGCTACCTCTATTTGGTCCACCAAGTTCGAGTCCCCATAGACTTCAATGGGGCTCCGATTAAGGTTCGGGTCGAGTCCGGGGACCCGAACCGGATTTTAGCGTTGAACCCAAATTTCTTATTACTCCATATCAGCATGGATTTATAAGGAATTGCACCTGCCAGACAAACCAGCTTTTATGAGGATGTAAGTTCAAGACTGGACCAGAGTGAGTCATTGGATATCATATATCTTGACTTTTCTAAAGCATTTGATACTGTGCCTCATAAAAGGCTGGAACAAAAGATAAGAGTGCTTGGCCTGGGGGAAATGTATGTACATGGGTGAGTAATTGGATTAATGGTAGGAAACAAAGGTGCATGCTAAGAATGGGTCACCATTACTAGTGGAGTACCATAAGGGTCAGTGTTGGACCGAATTCTTTTTAATATATTTATTAAAGTGTTTGGCAAGTCAAAAGTTAGATAATAAATATCAATAGCTTCCCTTTCATTAAGTGGCTCCAGCATTCTATTTCCTCCTCTCCTTGTCTCCTTATTGAAGAAAATCACTTCCTCATTAAGCTTTCAGTCTCCACCCCACTGAGCTGGTCCATCAATCAACCTTCAGGAGACCAAGAATGGACCCCCCCCACCTTCCTGCCCAGACATCCTGATTGGCTGCCTCTCTTAAGCTTTGCAAACCCACCCTCCTCTTTACTTTCACACTGTACTTACATCACATTGCTTTTGCCACACTCACTGTATCTCTTCATTTTTCTCTATGAATATCCAATGGTCGAATACTAACTTAGGAACTACAGGATCTTTTTGAAAATGGATTGAGGTTTGGGACAGTGCAACATGTAGCCCGAGACAATGGGACAACCGGGCTTATATAGGCAATGGGTTAAACAATGAAATTTCAATCTTTGCAAATGATACTTAGCTGTGTAAAGTAATTTACGGAAAAGAGGATAACAAGCAGCGACAAACTGATTTAGATAATACAATTCTGTGAAATACTCACCTGTAGAATTGGTATTATGAGTATACAGTACGTCCTGCTTCAGATATAATTCTTACACTTGGGTTATCCTCCGCCAGATGGCGCTGTACTGGAGAAGCATGCGAAAACAGGCTCCTCCTGGCCCTTCATATACCCAGGGACCTCCCACAAATCCCCAGCATTGAAAAGCAGTGAACAAGAAGCCGGGAGAAATAAAACCACCCAGAACAACTGGTAACAACAACAAGATAACAATCACCATACAGGGGATCCAGAATAATGCAACAACAGGGTGGGGTGGAGCAGGACGTACTGTATACTCATAATACCAATTCTACAGGTGAGTATTTCACAGAATTGTATTATTCTTAGTATATACGTCCTGCTCCAGATATAATACTTACACTTGGGACATCCAATAGCAGTGTCCATAAAGTAGGGTGGGATCCCCTAACAACAAAAGGTGACAACAGGCAGTTCAAACTACTACCGCTACTACTACTACTACCAAAACCTTACGGCCAAAAGCAGCATCTGCTGAGGCCCTAACATCAACCTTGTAAAACTTCAAAAAGGTATGAACAGAAGACCAAGTAGCGGCCTCGCAAACCTGTTCAACCGATGCCTGGTGCTGGAAGGCCCAAGAGGCCCCGATAGCACGAGTAGAATGAGCAGTAAGGCGGAAGGGAGGACTCTTCCCCTTAGCAGAATAGGCTTGAATAACAGCCTGACGAATCCATTTGCTAATAGTAGACTTGGCCGGAGCCAAACCCTTCCTAGGACCGGAGGGGACCACAAAAAGAGCATCAGTCTTCCTGAAGGCCGCAGTGACTACCAGGTAATACTTCAGACACGTGACCACATCCAAGGAATGTAGAACTCTTTCCTTAGCGTTACTAGGATGAGGGCACAATGAAGGAAGCACAATATCCTGATTCAAGTGAAAAGCCGACACCACCTTCGGCAGAAAGTCTGGCTTAAAGCGGAACACCACCTTGTTCTGGTGTCTCTCGTAGTATGGGGGCTGAATAATCAACGCCGCCAGCTCCGAAACACGCCTGACCGAAGTGATAGCCACCAGAAAAAACACTTTGAGGGTAAGTACAGCCAAGGCAGCATCCTGAATAGGCTCAAAGGGAGCACCCTGCAAGGCAGACAAAACCAGGTTCAAGTCCCAAACAGGAACCGTAAGCTTACGTGGGGGACGCACGTGGGTGACCCCCTGAAAGAAGGTCTTAACCAGGTGATGCTGAGTAAAGGATTTCTGAAAGAAAACAGACAGGGCAGAAACCTGACCCTTCAGAGTACTGAGCTTTAAGCCCAACTCTAATCCGTGTTGTAAAAATTCCAGGATCCTAGGGATGAAGAACTCCCTGCAGGGAAGAGACTTGGACTCACACCAGTCTATGTACGAACGCCATACCCTATAATAGAGGGCAGAAGAAGTTTTCTTCCTAGCCTGAACCATGGTATCCACCACTGAGGCAGACAAGCCTTTCTCCATCAAGATGGAGGTTTCAGCAGCCAAGCCGTCAAAACCAGAGTTTGTAAATTGGGATGGCGTAAGGAGCCCTGAGTGAGTAGATCTGGTGCCTCTGGCAGGACGTACTGATCTACTGCCATTTGTACCACACCCTTCTTGGCCACCTTGGGGCCACTAGAATCACTGTCACCTTTTCCAGGGCAATCTTGTGCAGAACCCTGCCCAGCAGGGGAAACGGGGGAAATACATACAGGAGGCAAAATTTCTTCCAAGACAATGACAGAGCGTCCGTGACCAGAGCCAGAGGATCCTGAGGCAGGGAGACAAAGGCCGGGAGCTTGCGATCGTGACGGGATGCAAACAGATCCACATCCAGTAGACCCCAACGGTGACACAGGGACTGGAACACCCTATTGCAGAGGGACCACTCCCCTTGCCGGGAAGTCCCCCTGCTCAGACAGTCTGCTAGGAGATTTTCCACCCCCGGGATGTAAACAGCCGAAATGCATTGAACATTGGCCTCCGCCCATGTCAGAATCCGCGACACTTCCTGGAGGGCACCCTTGCTCCGGGTCCCTCCCTGATGATTGATGTAGGCAACCGCCGTCCTGTTGTCTGAGCGCACCTGAACAGACAGTCCCTGCAGGTGATCGGTCAACTGCTCCAGAACCAACCTGACCGCCCGTAGTTCCAGAATGTTGATGGGTAAATGGGCCTCCTGAGGGCCCCACCTGCCCTGGAACCTCAGGGACTTCCAAAATCCCCCCCAACCTGACAGACTGGCATCCGTGGTGACCGTCTCCCAGGAGGGGGCTAGAAAGGACCTGCCCTTTAGCAAATTCTTGTGGTCCAGCCACCACGAGAGGGACCTTCTGACCAACGGGGGAAGTACACAAAACCTGTCCAGGGACGCAGGATCCTTGTCCCATACCGAGAGGAGGTGAAGCTGCAGAGGCCTCGAATGGAACTGAGTAAAGGGCACGCCTCGAAGCTCGCCACCATCAGACCCACCAGCTGCATTCCCTGTCTGAGTGAGAGCTAGGGGTACAAGAGCAGGGACCGCACCTGCACAGTCAGGGCTTCCACCTTCTGTTGGGGAAGGAATATTCGTGACTGAACCGTATCCAGAATCATCCCCAGGAATGGGGTCACCGATGAAGGGGACTTGGGGTTATTGATCACCCAGCCGAACGACTCCAAGATGGACACCACGCGCTGAGTGTCCAGCTCCACGTGCTGTAGAGGCCACGAGGCGATGAGGATGTCATCCAGGTAGGGCAGCACTCGAATGCCCCCTGACCTTAACAAGGACATCACTCCCGCCAGTACCTTGGTGAACACTCTGGGAGCTGAAGTGAGGCCAAATGGTAGGGCCACAAACTGATAATGTTGATCTTTCAACACGAATCTTAGAAACCTTTGATGTCCCGGAAACACAGAGATGTGAAGGTAAGCATCCTTGATGTCCACAGTTGTCATAAAATCCCCTGGACGCAGAGAGCCAACGGCCGAGAGCAGAGTTTCCATGCGAAAGCGCTTGTGCTTGACAAATTTGTTGAGGATCTTTAAATCCAGAATGGGCCTGACTGACCCATCTCTTTTGGGTACGGTGAACAGATTGGAGTAGAACCCTTCTCCCAATTCTCTCAAGGTAACCTGGCAAATAACTCCCAGATCCAGAAGGTCTTACACTGCTTGCATCAGGACCTGAGCCGATGCCGGGTCCTGGGGAATCCGGGACCTGACGAATCTTGAGGGGGGCCGTACAGCAAACTCTATTTTGTAGCCAGAGGTAACTACCTCCTGAATCCACCGGTCCGAGACTTGGTGCCTCCAGACATGCGCAAAGTGCTGTAGCCGTCCCCCCACCCTGGCGGGCGAGGGCGCCCCATCATGCCTGAGGGGTCTTGGGAGGGGCTTTGGGCTTGGTTCCCCAGGAGGAGCCGGGGCGTCGCCCCTTGCTCCTATGCCAGGAGTCTGCACGAGCCCCGGCGAAGGACACACCTTTCCCCTGCTTAGCACCTCTGTAGGGGGCTGAATGGGGGCCCTGGATCCGAAAGGGCCGAGGTTGTTGCCTGCGCTGTGGTAACTTACCTCCTTTAGCAAAGAGGTCTAGGCGGTCCCCAAACAGGTGCAGACCCATAAAGGGAAGCCCAGTAAGGGCCCAGTAAGCCATACCGCGCGGTGTATATCCACCGCCAAGGCGGAAGATCTGGCACACAGCATCATCCGACGCGGACAGAATAAAGTTCACAAAAGCATCACAATTAGACAGTGCATTAACAGCATCAGTAGGCAGTTCGTCTGGGCTGTCAAGGACATTCCTGATCATGGCCCTGAGCGCCACAGCAGTAATGGCCAAGGCGCAAACCGGGCACAGCGCCGCCCCACCAAATGCAAAGGCATGGCATGCTAATTGGTCAATGCGCCGGTCCTCAGAATCCCGTAGCGTAGTGTTATCGGGGGAGTGCATAATAGAGGTGTTAGACAGCCCTAAAACAGGTGCATCGACCTCGGGGGGTGATGACCAGCACTTGACCATATCAGCAGGAAATGGATACTTCCTGTCCAAACTCTTAGGGATCCCGGGAAGTCTACTGGGATGTTCCCATTCCTTCAACACAAGGTTATTGAAATGGGTTTGCTCAGGAAACTCCAATCGAGCCTTAGCAGTATGAAATAGCTCACCCCTTTGCCTGGGAGCCGCAACAGGGGGAGGGATGGACAGAACTTCAAAAATCTGAAGCAGTAGTTTGTCAGTATCATCCGGGGTCCAGTGGTCCGAACCGGAATCGTCATGACCCCTTGTCTTCTCATCAGAAGATTCTGAGTCAGAGAATAGCTCCCCTTCGTCCGAAGGGGTATGGCCATAAAAATGTGAAAACTCCTCAGACTCCATAGGGAAGGGAGCCGAATCAGGGATTATGTGTCGCTTTTTAGCAGTGGCCTTGCGTGCTAAAGAACTAGCAAGCAATTTTTCAACACTGGCCAGTCTAGTGGCCACATCAGGATGAGAATCCCCGCTTGTATTAGGGGTTAGACTCAGGCTTGGGGGAGTAGGTGAAGTGAGGCGAGGTGCAGGCCCAGCCACTGTAGGGGCGGGAAGTACCATTAGCGCCTGCTGTGCACAAGGGACGCAGACCCGTGCATTGTCACCACTGATAGGCGAGACCCCACAAGCTACACACAGATGGGCTTGTCCCGAGGGAACCCCGTTCACAATATCCTGGGATGCCTCCATATGGTGATTAATAGGCACAATAGGCCAGTAGGGATTGACGCTATAAGCTACCCTGGATGCCCCAATGACCCGCAGGGAAGTGGGAGTAATTTAACTAGGTCCACTGGTAATTAAGCCGGGCCGGGAGAAGCCACTGGTGTTCGACCGTCTGAAAGACATAATGGGAATAGGGATGTCAGAGCCATGCGCAGTAAGCAAGACAAATGAAAATCACCCGCGAGGGCACTTACAGATCGAGGGAGGAGGAGGACCGTTACCACGCGCGCGCGCGATGAGCATCGATATGGCGCCAAGCGGACCTCGAAGGGCGGGCCAGAGCTGGCTGTGAAGCGGAGCGCGCCAAGCCAGGTCTCCGCCCCCCCCGAAGAGCGCGAAGCTCTGAATTAAGTTCAGTTGTGAATGGCACACTTAGAGACAGATTTGCCAATGAAGACGTAGCAGCGTCTGAGGCAACGCCGCCGCTCATCGCAGCACATTCAATAAGAGAAGGAGTGCGCGTGTCGGCGACATATGCCTAATAAAAATTTTTTAACAGCGCGCCACTGACACCAGGAATACCAGTAAAGGACAGTACTAAGGCCATAAGCGTGTAAGCATACACTGACCACCACACCCCCCCCTTTCTTTCCCCCCGGATTACGACTACGAGGGAGGATGGCGACCCTTTGTTTAGGGCCCACCGCTACACAGGGCATGGGGCATCCTCTAGAGGCTCACCATAAGCCTAAACCGCCTACCCTTTGGTGGGGGACTGCGGTGGAGCATGGCTCCATGAGCACACAAGGTGCTGCCTACCTTCACCCTACCGACGCAGCCCAAGCTGGGAGGCACATCACAGGGAGGACGGGTGGGAGCAGTCCAACAGGGCCGCAGGCTCTTATAGCCCCGCTCACCTGCGAGAGAGTGATACTTCATGTCTTCGCAGTCTGCACTGCAGAGAAATCTGGGGATTTGTGGGAGGTCCCTGGGTATATGAAGGGCCGGGAGGAGCCTGTTTTCGCATGCTTCTGCAGTACAGCGCCATCTGGAGGAGGATAACCCAAGTGTAAGAATTATATCTGGAGCAGGACGTACTGTATACTAAGAATAAATTGGAGGTTTGGGCAGGAAAATGCCAAATGAAGTTAATACAGATGAGAAATGGGTGCCTTGATTATACACTAAATAGGGAAGCACTGGGTAAAAGAACAATGTAAAAAGACCTAGGGGTTTTAGTAAATAATAAACTAAACTGTCAATCCTTTCACATATTGGTTGAGACCTTTAAATATGTGTAAGGATTGAATAAGGTTCAGGAGGGAAGTATTTATAATAAGAAACTTAATGATAGAACAAGGGGACACAACCTGAAGCTAGTCGGAGGGAAGATAAGGAGCAATGTTTACAGAAAGAGTAGTAGATGCTTGGAACTAATTGCCAGCAGATTTAGTTGAAAACCCGACAGTAAGTGAATTTAAACATGCCTGGGATAAGCACACATCTATCCTAAGATAAAGAGTACATACACTATAAACACAAGGGCAGACTGGATGGACCATATGGTCTCCTTCTGCTTTCTACCTACTATGTTTCCAAGAGTGATCAATGTCAGGCAGCAGCTTCTAAGGCAAACAAGACCATGGGGTGCATCAAGAGGGGCTTAGGTGCCCATGACCAAAGCATCATTGTACCCCTGTCTAAGACACTGGTCAGGCCCCTTTTGAAATATTGTGTACAGTTCTGGGCACCAGTGCATAAGAAAGTCTTATCAGAACTTAAGCACGTTCAAAGGTGAGCCACTAAATTAATACATAGAATAAGGGAACTAGAGTACCCCGAAAGATTGTCAATGTTAGGTTTATTTAGTTAGGAAGAGAGACGTCTGAGGGGTGACCTAATAACTATGTATAAATATATCCAGAGTCAATAGAAAGACCTGTCCCACAATCTATTTAAAGCCAGGACTGTAAGTAAAACTTGGGGGCATCCACTAAGGTTAGAGGAAAGATGCTTCTTACATAAGCATAGGAGGGGATTCTTTACTATAAAAGCAGTGAGATTATAGAACTCATAGTTCACATTTTGCCTGGATGCCTTCTTTGCATGTAATAACAGCTATGGCAATTAGACCGCTAACAGGCTGAACTGGATTTCAGGCTACTGGTCTGGGAAAGAGCAGGCCTGGCTGTGGCAACACTGCTCAGCCTTAGGCTTCCATTTTTGCTCTGCTGTGGACTCCGTATTGTGGTAGCATTGGCATACACAAGCGTATACGAGGCTTGGGTGCTTGCACTGTCCCAGAAAATTACTTAAAGGTGCAGGGGTGTTCATGTGGAGTTAAAGGAGACCCAAACAGAGGACATAAGTTAACAATGCACATCCGTTTGTTCTTTGCAGACTTTTATGGAGCAAAGGTACGACTTCAAACCCAACACACATGAAAAGAGGAAGTTGGCAGAGTGGCAGCCCATGTGAGTCGTGAGAAGACGTCACCTTACAACTTCACCCAAATAATAAAATAACTGGTCAGACCTCCAACGAAAGTGTCCCTGGGTGTGAAGGTTCTACAGCCAGAACTTCCCAGGTAAGTGGATATACAACAAAGAAGGTGAGCTATCAGGGTTATAAGTTACATGTTTTACAAAATTATATTTTATTTTGTGGCTGGGGAGTTTTGGCTGCGGATTATGTCCACCCAGAGGTGAGGGATTCGACCAGTGGGGCCCAGAAGACAGGGTGTGGGTGTAAGGCGGTGGCCCTGAACCCTGCCAACTCCTCTTCCTCCTCTGATTCAGCAATACCACCAGCCATGGAGCCCGCTGAAGCAGAGGGTGTGTTGGGCTTGGAGTTGCCCACAGCTCCTGCTCACTCTGGTAGGCCAGTACCCCCCCCCCCCCCCCAAAAAAAAAAAGGTTTTGTTGCATGTAAAATCTAATAACATGTTTGCTAAGTGCTGGTACATTGTTCTTCTCTGTCCCTACAGAATCACCAGAGGGTGAGTACCCGGTGATGTGGTCACCTGATAAGGAAGCGGAGCGAGACTTAAATGGGTGTCAATCCAGTGAAGCAGAACAATACGGAAGCATTACACAAACAACACATGCCCCTAAATACTAACTCATGTTCTTTCCCTCTACAGACCCTGAAAAAGTGATGGCACCATGGAGGAGGGTGGCCCCCTGAAAATATGCATCAGCCAGTTTGATTAAATATGTAAAAATGTACATTGGGTAAAAATGCACATACAGGCACACATGTGGACAAACAAGAGCTATTGTATATATTTTTCTCTTTGCAGGTGCCATGTTAGTCCCAGATAAAATGTACAATTAGATTGATACTTTATCTTTTAAACTGTTATGCAAATACATATTTTTATATAAAAAAGTTAAGAACAAAAAAAATCCCCTTTAGACTTACTGGTAACGTTATTTCTACAAGTCCTTCAGGACGGCCAAGGAGAGGCTCCTCCCCTAGAGAGGAAACACAAACTGGGACAGGTTTAAAAGCCCCACCCCTTCCCCCCAAGTCCACAGTATTGGACAAGAAAAAATATTAAACCAAAGATACAAGAAAACATTTAAGGGGGAGGTTGTAAGGGCCGTCCTGAAGGACTCGTAGAAATACCATTACCTGTAAGTCTAACAGGGATTTTCTCCCGTCATGTTTTGGAGGTATATATCTGCCAATCCTCCGACCGACCATGGCAGAGACATGTCCAACCTCTTCTGCACTAATTCAACTTTTACCAAAAGCTAAGAGGTTACTACAACATTCTCACCTGGAGAGGCCATAACCGCTGTGTAATTAGAAAGGCTATTGACGAGTTCACCTGTTACAGTGGAAGGTCAGGAAAGCTGCGCCCACCTTAGGATCATAGACACACAGAAACACAAGAAACCTGGAAACTGCATGCTGACAAGTATGGGAGTAATCCCCAAAAATCCCAGAAGAGGAAAAAACAATAAGGCACAACATCAAATGCTCCCATATTCTGGCAGCTCCCCCCTACACTTCAGTGTAGCGGGGGGGCCCTGGGATGCTCTGGCCTTGAAAATTTCCAGTGAAGAGACCATATCTGCATAGTAATGCAGTCTCCTTTTAAACTGGCAGCTTCACTCATTTTTCTCAGGATTTTGACAAACAAAATGGTGGTATAGTGCAGTCTAACCCTTTAGTCTCCTGTGGCATAGTCTCCTTGTCCTTCACATTATATATAGCAATCAGGTATAAGGGCTGGAAGTATAAAGGGATAGGGTGACATGTAAGGAAGACCAAATACATGTGAAACACCAAATAACAGCTGATACGTCTCACCAACTTTCCTGAAGAGGCATCCTCATGGCTTGGTTCCTTTGATGTAGATGTCCCGGGATCCGCACAGCCGCAGCCCTGGTTCATTTGTTGCAGATAAAAGCCAGCTGACCACATATGTTCCAGTCTGCTGGAATGCAATGCTGGAGTACCAAGTTTATGTGCTGAAAGCACGTTAAAATGTGACCGCGTCAATATGCTCCACAAAATGTAATGGATGTTGCAATTTAATGTACTTCTGTTATATTCTCAATAAAAACATTGATAAAAAAATAAATAAAAAGAAGGTGACCGCGTCTAGGCCAGTCCTGCCCTCCGATTCAAAGTGTCGCTCGAGTGTGAGCACCCATACACCCCGACTGGACAGCAAAGCCTGCTAGCATACGAGTCCCAGGATTCCCACGTACCGGCCAGATTTGCCCCTCTGCCCCCTTGCCTGCCAACGTATGGGGTGCATTCAAGCACATGGAAATGTCTACCCCTGGAGAATGGGAGGAGAGACCTGGGGACACCAACCAAAGCGACGTGCCACTAGTGCTGCTGCCGAGAGGGAGGCTCACGCCAACCATACTGTAAGCCTGCTAGCTACTGCAGAAGAGCAGGAGTCAACCCGGGTAGGTGATGTGGTGCTACCGCGGACCCCCTGGCCACAGGTACACTGCCCTGCGGGAAGTATAGCCAGGGTGAGCACCATTAACAGTGAATAGAAGCAGACAACATGACACCCAAGGTACAAAGGTAAGCATGTGCAAGGACATGCAGACTACATGCAGACTATATGGGATGCCCTAGATGCCAGCAGGAGGTACAAAGATAAGTATGTGCAAGGACATGGCAGACTACATGGAATGCCCTAGATGCCAGCAGGGGGGCAAGGTAAGTATGTGCAAGGGCAAGGCAGACTACCATGGGTACACTGGCATGGGACAGCGGGAAGTATCTTAAAATAGCTGGGAAAAACTAAAAAAGGCGTACACAGGAAAGCCACCGAAGGACATCGAGACGACACTGAGAGCAATGTGATCCACAGCAAATTACGTCCGAAAACAGGTAAAAGCTTGGTTTCCGAGATTACTTCACCTGCAAATAACTAAAAAATGCTCGGCTAAACCATACGTGTACGCAAAGCAAATGCGTACGCTTACGCACGAACTAAGCTTTCTTGGAACGCAGCTGTGAATGATACTAAACCGTTTACCGGTTTCCGAAATCAGTTCTAAAAAAAATGAGCATTCATAGGCAGGCTGTGAATCAGCCCCTTTGTTACTATGTTACTAACAGCAGGTATACCACTGTACTACTGTATGGTCAGATGATTGAAAGAGCCGGCCTGTAAGACAATGGCACATGGCATTGGTTTTACCGCCAAATCTTTTTATTTAGGAGTATCATAGTACAGGGGGCTGAATACAAATGCATTCTTCCGATCACAATACAGGTAAGACGTTTTTTACTAGTAGACTCAGCGGTGGTTGGGGGGGATCTGCAATATGGTGGGTTGGGGGCTGCACGCTGTTATATGGGGAGCAGGATTCGGCATGCTGCTCGTTTTTGGTGATGGGGATCTGCCACACAACCCAACTGACTGTACTGGGGAGGGGGGGATTCTGCATGCTTCTTGTTTTTGGGGATGAGGAGATGTGCCAAACCTGTTTTAGGGGTGATGTCTTGTAAGGTTCTGAGGGGAGGAGAGCACCATTTGGTTCAATATATTTTTTTCTTTTTTTCCTCCTCAAAAATCCTAGGTGCGTCTTATGTACAGGTGTGTCTTAGAGGGTTAACAATATGGTACACAAAGTGTTGCTCTATTATATAAAATCTCAATAAAATGAATTAATTTTTGTGACTGTAACATTTAAAAATGTGGCAGTTCAAGAGGTATTAATACTTATTCCAGGCATTGTATTTAAGACCGTATCAGCAACAATCTGCAACAATCTGAATATTGGAAGGCTGCTAATAATTTAGATGACATATTTTGAGCAGCTACTGACATGTAAAAGATTAAAAGATATAAAAATAAATGCAGACACTGGTGAATTCAATGCCTTCCTAATATTCATTAAAGCAATGTAAAATAAATGCAGGTGTAGGTATGTACTTGATGTTAGTGCCGTAGGCGCTCTAGAACAGTCTACCTCTACTTGCAAAATGCCAAAAAATGTCAGACATGTAGCAGGTAACTAGAAAAATTATGACGCACCATAAAATACATTTTCTCAATTCCAAAGATTGCCTTTAGTAACAATGTAAATGGCTTTGTGATTGATAGCACTCAGGAAACAGGTCTGCCTGCGGCTTTGTGATGTAAAGCACGGATAGAGGGAAAATAGTTTATATTTATTTGAACAACAGATTGATCCAGTCAACAAGGAGCTAATAAGGTTGACCTCTCAAAATAAAATAAAATAAATATATAAATATATATATATATATATATATATATATATATATATATATTCAGCACGTTCTCAGTTACAGGATGATGCAGTTTGCAGTACAAATCAAAGACTACCTTAACAGGGAGTGTAATGCTCTGTTTCTACATAATAACTCTGGCATGTTTATTAAACCTTATGGTTCATGTATTGGTTAAATTAATGTCAGAGCAAATATTCCACATTTGTGTAAGGTTTCCGGGCCATTTAAAGTGTATTTATTATTATTATATGAAAAAATAAAGCACCTTTTACAGACATCTGATCACAGAAGCAATGCAGGATTGTTGTGATTAATAGCACCCATTGTGTTGTATGCTCCAATCATTTTTCCCATGATGCCCTAGCACCAGAAGGAATCCCTTATCTACTATGTGCTAGGCTCTGAATGTATGTCAGCCAGCTAGTTACCTTTTAACTGGCACATGGGGGATCACAGAACACAATGGGAATGTTATGATGCATATTATTATTTACAGTATGCAGATTTTTATTAGCACTTATAAACGAAAATCTCTTTTATTCTATACATATTTAGCATCACTTAGTTTGTATTTACTTGTATTTCTGAAAATATTTTCTCACAACTATATACCATTCTTGCAAAGTAATGTCACTGTCTTGAGAACAAATCCATAGAAGTTGTATTTGTTACTAGATAAAGTCATGTGCACCCTGGCTTATTTAACACTTTAACCTCTATTTCACCTTTTTTTGTACTTGTACTTTTAGAGGTGCGAGTTTGCTTGGCTATATCTGGCAGGGCTGGTCTTAGGTTGAACACTGGGTAAAAGCATTCCTTTCGGGCCCCACTATTTAGAACTACTGCATGTGAGCAGATTCCCTCTAAGAACCCACAATTATACTATCCAATCTAATCCCCAACCTTAAAATAATTAATTCAACATAAGTCCTTCCCCTGGGTGTGTTGGTGTTGCATAGTACTTTTGTCCCTGGCAGGTCAGGGGAACCTTCAGAAGGGCAGTGGGTCAAATGTAGGTGAAGACAGAGGGAGGTGCAGAAGGGCTGCAGTGTGTTTTTTCATCTTATTGAACCCCCCCCCCATGTTTCTGGTCCGCTTTACCCAATTTGGGATATCCCATGCGAGAAACCCCCAGCAATTGCTGACCTGTCACCTTGCTATCACATGTGGGGCTCCTCTCATTGAGGCATGTCCACTCCATCCCACTGTGCCCATCTGCTGTCAGCCACTCAAGTGGGGCAGAGAGTGTGCAGACTGTGGGATGAAATTAGAGGCCACATGCACTCTGGGATGACCAAGGTATATGGCAAACTGGGGCCCAAACAGCAGACCAAATGCTGAGCATGATTTGGAATTTCCTAAGTGCAAGCTGTATTTTGCCCCAAGATAATTTTAGGTTTATAAGGCTTTTGGTCCACTTTAACTTTAACATTTTTTTTATTTTTTTTATTTTAATAGCCCTTCGAGCTGCAAACAAAAGTCCCCAAAATGCCCCAAAAGACTGCCAGCTAAAATCCAACAGTTGACGGGAAGGAAGTTGGCAAGTAAGCACTTAAAGCAGAGTGCATGGAGTTCAGCATCTGTTACACTTCCATTGGTGCCGATGCCGTGCTGGTGTTCAGCAGCTTCATGCTCTCTGACCCCACTGACCCCTCCTGATATGAGATCACACATTACACTCAGAAAAGGAAAGGGAGAAAGAAAGAGAGCGCAACTGATGCCATGCTGCTCGCTCACACTGCCGGGCAGAGGACACGGCCAGACATTCCGTTGAACGCTCATAATTAACTATGATTAAGAATTGGTCGGCCTATGTCAGCGCCTTTTAAACCCACTGGGCAATAAGCCCAGCGCCAGTGAGGGCCACTGTGTACTGCCATTATTCCGGTGCTCTCAAACTTATTCAGGATTTTTTCCTTCTTGAAATCATTGGAACTGTATTGTTCCGTGATAGTCAGCATTTCTTCATTACAGTTACCAAAAATCACTGCTGGGGACAAACATTAGGGGGGACAAACATTAAGGGGACAAACATTACAGTGAGTTTATGCTGCGTTTTAGTTGTTGGTGTCCAAATTACACATTGTTAAACAAAAGAAGCGATTAAAATCCATTAAAAATACCGTTTTGTGAGTACTCACCTTTAAAACGGATTTTATAAGTGTGACATACACTCCGCTTCAACTCTTCATGACATTTGGGTTATTCTCCAGTAGAGGGCGAACTTCTGCAGAGATGAATGCAAAAAAGGAGCTCCTTCCAGTCCATAAATACCTGGGACCTCCCACCAATTCCCCAGTTTCTTCTCTGCAGGAATGCGAGCAAGACAGAAGATGAAGACTTCTCTTCCTTGCAGGTAAGCCGGGCTCACGCCCGGCCATTGTTGTCCCTATTGCTGCCAGGACCTTTCCTAAATTATCCCTATTTGAGCCTCCCAGCCTTGGCTGCGGGTCCTGGTGAGGGTAGGTAGCATCTTGTGGATGTGCAAGGAGCATCGCTCCACCGTGAGACCCCATTACAAGGGTAGGTGGTTGCCCGGGTTTGGTGATCCCAGTGTGGGATGCCCTGTCCCTTTCATTCCTATGACCAGATTCTGGCTGGGATTCCCCCCCTTCCGGGTCCCTTACTTCCCTCTAGGGGGGGGGGGGGGCTGGCTGGCCTTTATACTCGGTGTGTGTGAGTGTTTTCACCTGTGTCTTTACTGTGACAGGGTTTTGCTTGTACATGGGGCCTTAACTGTGCTGGCCTCCTTCGTTCAGCCCGGGGAGCTTCTCCCGCTCGGGCTCTCTGCGCGGCAGCGGTAGCCCCGCCCCCTCGTTTGGAGCGATACTGTGGGATCCGCGTTGCTCCTTTTCTCAGGCTCTTCTCCGGGGCCATCTTGGTGCTGCTGTGGCTGATCCTGTGTGCTCCTGGCCGGTAAGGGCCTGTTGGCCAGTTCCTTAGCTTATGCGGGGGCCCCTCTTTAGCAGGGGGGGCCTCCTTTTCTCTCGCATGTGTGAATTTAGATTTATATGGATATATGTGATTATATATATATATATATATACTTTGAGGTGATTGTGACTTATGTTGCCTTCATTGTGTGTTACAGATTCATATATGTGCATGATAAGGGGATCCTCCTAGTCCTCCTAGTCCTGGGGTCCCTAGTCTTAAAATAGATCACCACAAATCCTCCCACTGGGACTTTTAAGGGGCATCCCGGGTTGCTTATTGCTTAAATTCCCTGCGGTCTTGCGACTGACCACAAGAATCACCATATGGAGGCTCCGCAGGATACCGGGCTCGGGCTCCCTCTGGGACAATCCCGGCCATGTGTGGGTTGTGGGGCATCCCTTACGGGTGAGAATGTGCTTATTTGTATACCATGTGCACAAAAGGCCATATCGCGGCAGTCGGGTGCTCAGCCTTCTGGGTCGGCGCTCCCACTTCATTGACTTCCCCTCCCCGCATTATCCGTACCCCAAGTGACATTGGTGCCAGCGGGGAGTCGGATGTCATGAAGAGTTTAAGCGGAGTGTATGTCACACTTGGAATAAAACATTTTTGACCATCTAGGTTCTGTGTTTTAAATATTGAATTGGATTAGTCCCAATGTGTTTAATATAATTAAAGCATTGAACCCTTCAGTCCAGTTGTTGTTGTTAAATCTGATGCTGAGTGTCACTGAGGCCAAAAAAGTGTCGCTGTGTGGCGCTGACGCTTCTTAAATAAAGCTCTGAATTATGCATAAGAAGCAGTTGAAGTCAGTAGAAACAGCAGTGAAGTCACTAGATAGCTATTAGAGTAAAAGTCTATGGGGTTGATTCACTTCTTTTTTTAGGAGAGAAAGCTGCCATTCACTTTCATTGTCTACCAGCTGTATATTTTCACATGGCTCGGAATCAGCCCCAAGGTAGACAATGAAAGTAAATGGCAATTTTCTCTTCTAAAAAAGGAATGAATTTTTGCACCAGGCTCTGAATCAACCCCCATCACTGTATTAGCTGAATGGCTCCAGACATGGGTGATAAAATACTGTATTCTCTGCCCTATTAGACGCACTTCACCCCTCTAAAGTGGGAGGAAAGGTCAGCGTGTCTTATCGTGTGAATGTACAAAAGAAAAAAAAAGGAAAAGAAAGCAAACTTTATTGAGTTTCACTCCCACGCTGCTGCCATCGGAGTGGCAATCGGGCAGGCAGGGGGATAACAGGGTAAATAGACCCTGCCCGCTGTCCCCACTCTGGCTGCCACTGCCAACGCTGCTTCCGGATGCTGATTAAAAAAAAAAAAGGAACTCTGGCGGGGGAGCCCTTAGCCCCTGACTTGGACTCCGGGAGCCGAGGGCGAGGGCTTGGTTCGACATGATGCAGTGCAGATGGCTCCCCCATACATGTCCAAAAGGACATAGGGCACATCCCCTGATGGTGACCCTTGCCTTGCTATATGTGATGGCTGGTTAACTCGCTGCCTGGAAATTCTGACTCTCGCCATCGGGGGTACGAGATGCAAACACAGTGTACAGTTGATTTATAAAATGTTTTGTAGGGGTGGCGTGTCGGTGGTGGGGGGTGGGGGGTCTGGCGATGCCCCAGCTGCGTCTGGAGGTGGGGGTGGTGCGGGAGCCCGGATTGATTCTATGTCTGTATTGCCTATTCTTTTATACTTGTATTGTTTCTTGTCTTTATATTTGAAAATCTTAATAAACAAGAGATTAAACTAAAAAAAAAAAGCAACTCACATAAGCCTTGCTCCCTCGCCAATGGAGGAGCGGGGGCTGGGCGGTCAGACAGGTAAAGGAACCCTGTCCGCTGTCCTAGCTCTGACTGCTGCCGCTTCTTGGGCCAGTGCACACATACACCCAGGCCCTGTGCAGCTGGTGGGTGTGGCCTTTGTCCTTGCCCATTGAGGGAAATGGAGGTAGATGCAGGCCATGCCAACCTGCTGCATGGGACTCGAGTGTGTGCATGCAGGCCCAAGAACTGGCGGCAGTAGTGGTGGCAGTCAGAGCAGGGACAGCGGGCAGGGTTCTTTTACCCTGCCCAACTACCCACCCACTGCTCCTCCATTGGTGCAGGAGCAAGATTTATGTCAGTTGACTTTTTATCAGCATCTTGGTGGGTGGGGGGGGCTCTGTCACACTGCCTATGGAAATGGGGGGGGGGGGAATGCCACACTGCCTATAGGGAATGGGAAGGGGGAAGTCACACTGCCTATGGGGGATGGAATGGAGGGAATGTCACACTGCCTATGGGAATGGGGGGGGGATGCCAGACTGACTATGTGTGCGTGTGCTGGCCCAAGAAGTGGTGGCAGCTACAGTCAGTGCGGGGACAGCGTGGATAGGGTCCCTTCACCCTGCCCAACTGTCTACCTGTCGCTCCTCCATCGGCTTTTGTCAGTTGATTTTTTTTATCAGCATCCCGGGGGGGGGGGCTGACTCTGCCACACTGCCTATGGGAATGGGAAGTGGGAATACCACACTGCCTATGGGAATGGGAAGTGGGAATACCACACTGCCTATGGGAATGGTATGGAGGCAATGCCACACTGACTATGGGGAATGGGGTGGAGGGAATGCCACACTGCCTATGGGAACATGAGGGAGGGGGAATGCCCCACTGCTTATGGGAATAGGGGGTATGGGGGAATGCCACACTGCCTATGAGAATAGGAGGGAAGGGGGAATGCCACACTGTCTATGGGAATTGGAGGGGAATTCCCCACAGGCAGTGTGTCATACACTGCCTGTGGGAATGGGAGGGGAGAATGTCACACTGCCTATGCGAATGGGATGGAGGGAATGCCACACTGCCTATGGGAATAGGAGGGAGGGGGGAATGCCACACTGCCTATGGGAACAGGAGGGAGGGGGAATGCCACACTGCTTATGGGAATAGGGGGTATGGGGGAATGCCACACCGCTTATGGGAATAGGGGGTATGGGGGAATGCCACACTGCCTATGAGAATAGGAGGGAAGGGGGAATGCCACACTGTCTATGGGAATTGGAGGGGCAATGTCACACTGCCTATGGGAATCGGTGCGGGAGTGAGGCTTATGTCAGTTGATTTTTTTAGCAGCATCCCAGGGCGGGCTGATTATGGGGAATAGGATCTGTGGAATGCCACACTGACAGTAATTGGGGGATTCTGAATGATACCTATTATTCAGTTCTTGGGGGGGGGGGGCACGTTGTTTTAGCACAAAATTTGGTTCAGAATATTTTTTTTCTTATTTTCCCTCCTCCAAATCCAAATCTTTTATTTTATTTTATTCCCACATCTTCTTTCCTCTCGGGTAATGTTGGGTGTTGCAGAACTAAAGCTAAGAAGCAGTTAGTAAAGAGAGATCATCTTCCATGGTGCTGTACAATCTTACTATTTCACTGTTGTGTATTTGAAGTATACCCAGGATTTTCATTATGCTGGAATTTGTTCCTTGTCCCTGGGGCATCCAGATTTGGGATGCTACACAGTGTGAACTCCCCAGATCACCCCCGAAACGTACCTTCCCCATGTTCTCATGGTACTTGAACAAATCTTGGGTCAACCAGCACTGTATATATGGCGTTATTTCAGTCTGGCATACAGAGGGACCGCATCCCCAGATTCCTGGGGCATCAGCTGCCTTTTTATATCCACCCTGCACCATGTAAAACCTCTAATTTCAATAGGGATTATATTGTAGTGCGTGTAGTGCAAATTACACATTGTTAAGCAAAAGAAGGTGTTAAAATCCATAAAAATTTTTTTGACCATCTAGGTTCTGTGTTTCAATTATTAAATTAAATTAGTCCCAATGCAAGTTCTGAACAAATAAATATTTAATATAATTAAAGCACTGAACCCTTCAATCCAGTTGTTGTTGTTAAATCTGATGCTGAGTGCCACTGAGGCCAAAAAAAAGTGGCGCTGTGTGGCACTTTTTTTTCTATTTTCTACCGTTGCTAGGAAACCAAAATGCGATCACAATGCAAGGAGGATACACTTCCTTTAACACATATACAATGCTGAAATGCTAGCAGTGTACTGTATGAGCTTGTGGATTATTGCTTTTGTCTTATTGGAAAACCCTGATGCACACCCCATTTTGTCTATATGTTATATTTAAACAAATATGATTTTGAACCCTATACTAAAAGGAATGATATAGGGAGAGCATGTGACATGGTATCAGCTCAAAAAAATGTTAATCTTTAAGACCAGGCCCAGATTGGGACATAAACGTTTTTACAAGCATCAAGCCCCTTGTTTCAGGTCAGGAGTGCCCAATAAACTTTAGAGATCTAAAAAAAGAAACTGGATTGAATGGTAAGTGAACATTTGCAATAACTTCACATGTTATTTTTTCACATGCAAATACAGCAAAAAGAATAACAAGCATTTTCATGTCTTTGAATCAGACACAGCTACAGCTTCCAGCAGCTAGTAAAAATGAAAAAAGCATAATCAAGAAAAAAAAATGTAAGAAATCGAGCCCATAGATACATGTGATTACGTACTTGTGTAATACTGTTAAAAAAAGGGAACCTGCTTCTACAATGGGGAACAAAAGTAAAGCTGTGAAATTATAGTAAGCCATTAGGAAAGTTGAAGTTAAGAAGATCTTTGCATCTCAGGTTTTAACCCTTTATCACAAATAATAAGACATTTTTATAGTTCTTGTTCCCCCATCCTTTGGATGTCAAACAACGGGGTGGCTTTTATAGTGTTACAGATCAATATCCTAGTTCTGACATGTTTATTCTAGATTCATAGAAGCACAAAATAAGTTATTCTCTCTCGATAGGTCTTTTCATGTTTTTAGCTTTGCTTAAAGGAATTATTGATGTTTTGCACCTTGCTCTTCACTCTCATGTTATGACAGTTACATCTTTTTTTGCCTAGTACCATGATGAACCTTTTTTGTAGCTATTTTACCTGACAACTTCAATGATATCTATTCCTTTGGGTCTGTGAATAATTTCTGTTTAAAGTGCTTTTATTTAAAAGACAGAAATAGGTAAACTAGAAGAAAGAAACATTTTGTGAAGACAAAAATAATGCATAAGGTTCGAAGGTGGAAAACAGTATTATTTATGTACCAAAGCTCCTTAGAACTGGTCATAAAAGCTTAACAATTGGTCACGGTTTGATAATGAGCTTTACGTATGTCTGTGCTCTGAAGGGTTTGGGATGACAGTTAAAGGCTTCTGTGCATTTGAGTTGAGCTTTAAGTGCAATTCAGCAATATTTGCATTTCTCCGTTTGCACGGATTGCAGAACTGCATAAAATACACAAAACACATACTGGGGGGTGGGGTCCTTTAAAAAAAATAAGGATAAAATAAAAGTGATGTATTATGAGGAGTGTGAAAGTGGTGTTATTTCATAGGGTTATATTTTACATGTTTATACAATGCATAAAAGGAAATAATGTTTTCTAAATTTATTTTGTACATTTACCGTACTGTACTGTGTTTTGGTTATTAACCATGTCAAATGCTTCAATATTTCAACCACATAAGCCCAAATGGATTTTTATGTTCTCACTCAATTTTAAAAGGAACAAAACATGGGATTTTTACTATCCTGGGTCTTGTTCCTTTCTGAATTGAGATGCCCTGCTGTGTGTATCCCATAGACTCACCTTCCCTTTGCTCATGGCACATCAGCGGGCCACCATTCAGTCACCAGCATACATTCCATTAAGCTTTTGCTTTCTCGCTCTAAGCAGCAAGCAAAACTATAGAATGTATAGAATGTGCACATGTAGCTGTACACCCTCAGCACTACCCCACTCTGTACCTGAAGGGCGATCTAATGAAGAAACTATGTGAATAGGGGTGAGCAAACCCCTAAAGTTTGGGTTCGGCAAGTTCGACCGAACTTTGAAAAAAGGTTCTGGTTCGGGGACCCGAACCTGGTCCCCATGGGGCCCGAACTTTGGGGGCAATTCTGCCTCTGGTGAAACATGAATAGCCAATAGAAGTAATAGAGGTGGAGGTAAATATGGGAAAAAAATAAATTTCTTTACACTATTTCCGTGTATTTCATTATATTTAACTCTTTGTGAACTGGTAAGGGGTCCTTGAGAGCAGCGAGTTAGGATTTCAGGGAAAAGTTTGGTTGACACAGATCCCCCCAAAAATCTCTACTCACTGCGCTTTCACATTATAATTGCTGCATGCTGCTTGGCTTTTACTAGCTGACGTTGAGGCTGATTTACTACTAGCGCCACATATTGCCAGGTGAGCGTCTGTATAGCGGCGCTTAGAGTGACCGCTAGTAGATGCTGTAACCGGGTGTCGGGCGCTGCAACCTAGCGTAGCAGTCGCTGTAGTATCCTGGCCGGCATGTATGAATTTGATGTGTGGTGGGCGCTGTAGAAGCACTCACCCTAATTCACTGCAGAGCCAATGGAGAACACTAGGTGATGTTCTAAGGTCAAAGCGCCCAAGACTACACCACATCTAACAAGAGGACAACACTGCAGCGACCGATAGGTAGCACCAGATCACAGTGTCTTGCACTCGGCGCTCCACGCCATATATAACAAAAAATTCCACACACAGCATCGGCGCTCTAAAGCTGGGCGCCCTATGCCAGACACTGTGTGATCAAAGTCTGTTTTTGAACACATATCCACCAGTAACACTGGAATGAAATTGTTTTAACACTGTGACAATGACACTTTAGTGCCAGACCTGTAAATAGAATTCTGCATAAAAATATATGAAAAATGTATAAAAGTGTTTGCAGCCAGGAGAGGTCACACAATGATCTGAGCAAAAAAATATAAATTTTAATAGTCCAAAACGCTATCTAAACACAACCAAATGAAACCCCATTGAAATGTATAGCAGAGCAACACTGAGCGAAAGGTAATACGTGGCGCTCTTGAACCTAGAGCGCCGGCGCTATACACTGAGCCGCACATATGACGCTACATTGCGCGGTTAGAGGTGCTCGCCAGATTCGCTTTCTTAAATGTGGTTTTACGTACAGCAGCAGCAGCGGCATGGCCACAGTCATTTTAACGAAGCCCAAAATTGTGTAATGCAAGGTACCAACAAGTAAGTTGGTTTATCATGTAACTAGTTTTATCAAAGCTCCAAATAGGTATAATGCAAGGGGTGACAAAAGTAGGTAGTTTTAACAAAGCCCAAAAAAGTAAAATACAGGTTGTGACCACAGATGAGCTGTATTACATGCCCAGATGTGCCCCAGCAGCTGCCGTCCTCAGGGTGCAATGAGAGCAGGCAGATGTGCTACTATGTCTCTCACTGACGCCCGCTCTCCATAGCTAGGTGCTAGGGAGGATGGTTTGAGATGCAGCCAGCCTTCTCTCCCCTCCTATGTGTCCCAAAAAGGACAATTGTTTTTTTCTTTTTGTTTAACAGAGAAGTATCTGTCCCTCACTGAGCAGCAAACCTGTCCTATCTACTGCAGTGCAGAGTGCTCTGAGGTGGCATGACTCACAATCCCGCCTTTTATACGACAGGGTCACATATCTCATCAGGCCAATCACAGCCATGCCTACCATGGACTATGGCTATGATTTCTAAATGTAAAAAAAGCTCAGCAGCAATCAACCAGTTTCCGGGTTCGGCTGAGCACCACCTTTTCACTAAAGTCCATGCTCGGGTTCGGGGGCCTGAATTGGCAAAGTCTGCGAGTGCGCTTGCAGCTCGGGCTCGCTCATCCCTATTAATAAGTTCACAACAACTGAACAAACAACCCACTGGGACGAATTAAGCAACACTTAATAAATGACAACTGTAGGCAACTGCTATAGTGCATAACCCCACATAATAGTTAAATGCAATAGTTAAATGCAATAAAATCTATAAAAGAATGTCCATCGATGGGCTCTTTCCAATTGCTAGGCTTCATAGAAGTCTATGGGCATGACAGGTAATTCACATGGATTGTATTTTACCTGCGCTGGGTTTTGCAGCGCAGTTAGATACCCACCTCTGCCTCCTGTACATTTCCTTAGGTCTCTGCTGCCTGGACTTTGGTTTATCGCCAAGGCCTTTTCTCTTCCCAGACACAGAACCGCTGTCTCTTCATTTCCAGCTGCCGTTGCTGGAAGCCACAGATGGGAAGCAGTTCTGGGGCGGCAGCGGCAGGAAGGAGAAGGCTGCGTTGATCACTGAGTGCACCAATGGCAACAGCAGTGAGCGCTGTTTAAATGTGGCACATAAAAGTTGTAAATAAAAGTATTGTGCTGGAGGTCATGCTAATTATTTGGTAAAGCAAGGGTCACTTTGGGTGCATCTTATGGTGTGAACTGCAAAAAAATGCAAAAAAATATTTTTATTCAAATGTCTTCCCAAATATCACATGTAGCTGAGGCATTTTTATAGGGGAAGTGCACCCTTTTTTCAATGAAGTAAGGGTATTTTTATAAAGTTTAGAAACAACAGCACCCTCTGTGCTATGCAGATAAAATGTGTCCATTTTATTCTGCATACTCCATGGGATACGTTTTTTTCGAAAATTCTATAAAAATATTCTTAATTCATTGGAAAAAATATTATCTCATCTGTAAAAATGTCCCATCAAAATGTGAAGGTGATTTTTGGGGAAAAACTGGAACAAACATTTTTATTGCAATATCTTGTATGTCAAATTAGATAGATGAAATGCAGGCTGCAATTCGCACCACAAGTGTACCTTGCTTTATCAAATACTTAGCATGACCCCCCTTTATATTTGTTTGCATCCCCCCCAAAGAAATTATTTATCTCAGGAAAATACTGAATGTAGGTCCTCTCCAATGATAAGGTAGATTTTGTTAATAATTTTTTCTAATAACAACAAAAAGAGCTAGCACATTATCTTTTTTTCTTCCAGTAAACTAAAAAGTTGCAAGAAATGCTTACTACGCAAAGTCTTGTCATTGGAAATATGAACACTTTAAAGATATTATTCTGCATACATTTGCATATTGTCTTTCTGAATAATAGGCATTACAATTAGCAGTTGCAGTATTTGTGTAACTAGAATTAAACATCTAAAAACTATTACTTTTATCAATGTAAACTGCACATAAAAATATGGTATAGCTACAAAAGTATAGTTGCGGTTCGGGGTGTTGGTGTTGGGATTTAAAGTTTAATTCAAGCGAATATGATTGACTTGTTTTGATCCAATCAGCATTTTGGCAACATCTGGGTGAAATCTGACAAGCTCTATTTTAGTTTATCCTAGATGATGTCATTTATCTTTCAATTAGGGAAGACGATCCCTTTAACTAAATAATGTAAAACTTGGAGAACCACTTGTTAAGAAGGATCTGGGGTACTGGTAGATCACAGGCTAAATAACAGCATGTAATGCCAAGCAGCTGTTTCAAAGGCCACCAACATATTATCATGCATTAAAAGATGCATCGAATCATGGGATAGGGATGTAATTTAGCTTTTTTACAAGACACTGGTGCTTGCTACAGCATCAACCGCTGACCTCTTCAAAAAAAGATTAGATGCTTATTTAGAAGAAAATAACATTAACAGTTACTATTAGCTGTTATCAGTAAATCAGAAAAAAACAAAAAAAATAATAACTTCCCCTACCCCAACAACCTTGGTTGAACTTGATGGACATATGTCCCATTTTCAACCGTATTAACTATGTAACTATTAAACTATATGCATTTATTCACATAAAAAAGGATAGAGGGTCTATGTAACTATAGCTCCCAACATTTACAAAAGAGAAAGATGACAGCTGTTCAGCCGATTAACCTGGAGGGTGTACGTGAGCAGGGCAACTATAACAGACAAATCCTAAATGAGCCACAGCCCACAACCCTGTTAGCTAGCAATCAATCATCTAATCTGTCTCTAACATCCAAATAAAAACAGAGGTATCGGTTGACAAACATCTACATAAATATGTTGAAGCTGCTGAATGACTATGACTTTCAACCCCCCCCTCAGAAAATGTGCTGCACTGGAGGAATACAATTCATGTATTGCTGTGTCTGTTCCAAATAGGACTCTCATAGATTAGGACGCATCTATAGAGGTGACAATCTCAGAGTCTTTTCCATCCCACAGCGTGGTGCACACATCGCATTGTACAGTAAGATATCTAAATTCCAAAATTAGGCTCATGACTGCTTTAGAAAGTATCACAGCTGTTTGCAATAGAAACAATTACTATAAATAAATTGATATTTGGCTTAAAGTTATTGGCAAGTCAAAAGTTAAAAAATAAATATCAGTAGCTTACAATGAGTCCTCCCAGCACTATTTTCTGCTATCTCTGTCTATTTAGTAAGGAAAATCACTTCCTCTTCTGCCTTCAGTCTCCCCCATGCTGACTTGGTCTTTCAAACAACCTTCAGTGGACCTAGAACGGAAACACCCCCCACTCCCTCCCCAGACGTCCTGAGTGGCTGCCTCTTTCTGCAGCTATGAAACCCCGCCCTCCTTCTTCTTCTGTGGTCACACTATGTGCCGGAAGGCTGGAGACGCTCTGAGCCTGCAGCATCTCTCACTCCCATTTTCTGATCACACTATAGGCTTGATTCAGAGAGACATAACAAACCAGTCGTATCAGTGCCGCTCTTTGTATTATTTTCGCATATGCGAGTGATTCTTTGCATTTATTCGTTTCCTTCGGTAAAGTGGCCGTCCGTTCGTATGTTGAAGTACGAGATCCAGTATGTCATTTATCCGCATGACTTTTCAGATTCTTTTTCTCTGGTTGCAACGGCAGCATTCATTTTTAACACTTTCCCATCGTCTACCTCAACGAATCCCTTGCGTTTCCCGCGCAACTTTAATCGAATTTTTCATAAAATAATCGTCTGGACCCACAAACTTACGATCCTGCGCCTGCGCAAATACAGACTTCAATCATTAAACTGTTCGCACACATATATGTGTTCCCATATCTAGCACTAACAAGCTCACCCCAACCACTTCCTGCTTATTTTTTTCTTCATTTAGCGCACCTTAAAGCTCACCCCAACCACTTCCTGCTTATTTTTTTCTTCATTTAGCGCACCTTAAAGCTCACCCCAACCACTTCCTGCTTATTTTTTTCTTCATTTAGCGCACCTTAAAGCTCACCCCAACCACTTCCTGCTTATTTTTTTCTTCTTTTAGGGCACCTTAAAGCTCACCCCAACCACTTCCTGCTTAGTTTTTACTTCATTTAGCGCACCTTAAAACTTACCACAACCACTTCCTGCTTATTTTTTTCTTCATTTAGCGCACCTTAAAGCTCACCCCAACCACTTCCTGCTTATTTTTTTCTTCAGTTAGCGCATCTTAAAACTTACCCCAACCACTTCCTGCTTATTTTTTTCTTCATTTAGCGCACCTTAAAACTTACCCCAACCACTTCCTGCTAATTTTTTTCTTCAGTTAGCGCACCTTAAAACTTACCCAAACCACTTCCCGGTCATCTCAATGTTGCTTTATTCAACAGTAATTTACCCTTTGTTTCTTGACAATGTATTTGTGCTAATAATTGACACAGGAATTATTGGGTATTTTTCTGTGGTTTATTATTGTTAGGGATGAGCGAATCGATCCGGACGAACCCGGATTCGATCCGAATTTCAGGAAAAATTCGATTCGGATCGAATCCGAATTTCCCCGCGATTCGATCGCTCGAAGTTTTCCTTTAACATCCATTCATTTACATTACAGGCATTCTAAGATGGCGGACGGGACATGTCCAGACATCAACCCCGCGCCAGTGCAAGCTGGGACAGTCACATGCAGCCTATCAGCAGCCAGCAAGCCCGGTGACGTCACAGCGGTATTTAAGGCCGGCCATCTTGCTTTCCAGCCTCATTTCTCTATTGCATTCGTGAGAGACAGAACGCTGTGTAGCTGAGGGAGAGACAGACAGTTAGACAGGCAGGGACAGACAGGGACAGGCTGGAGACAGGCAGGAGACAGACAGGAGACAGACAGAAAGTAAGCGAAAAGCAGGGAAAGGAAGGGAAAATCGGAGGCTGACAGTTTTTTTTTTTTTTTTCATCCAGCCTGCTTTGTTAGCGTTTTCAGGCTGCTTATACTAACTAACTGTGCATATATACTGAACTGATCTTAAGTCTGCTGTGAGGCATCCCATTCTGTGACTACACCAGCCTCTATTTAATAGCATAATAACCATTTGCACTTATTCTCATAGAAATCAGGCCTGATAAAGACACTTTTGCTGTGCATGCTCTCTGGTTTTTGTGGCATCCCATTCTGTGACTACACCAGCCTCTATTTAATAGCATAATAACCATTTGCACTTATTCTCATAGAAATTAGGCCTGATAAAGACACTTTTGCTGTGCATGCTCTCTGGTTTTTGTGGCATCCCATTCTGTGACAACACCAGCCTCTATTTAATAGCATAATAACCATTTGCACTTATTCTCATAGAAATTAGGCCTGATAAAGACACTTTTGCTGTGCATGCTCTCTGGTTTTTGTGGCATCCCATTCTGTGACTACACCAGCCTCTATTTAATAGCATAATAACCATTTGCACTTATTCTCATAGAAATCAGGCCTGATAAAGACACTTTTGCTGTGCATGCTCTCTGGTTTTTGTGGCATCCCATTCTGTGACAACACCAGCCTCTATTTAATAGCATAATAACCATTTGCACTTATTCTCATAGAAATTAGGCCTGATAAAGACACTTTTGCTGTGCATGCTCTCTGGTTTTTGTGGCATCCCATTCTGTGACAACACCAGCCTCTATTTAATAGCATAATAACCATTTGCACTTATTCTCATAGAAATCAGGCCTGATAAAGACACTTTTGCTGTGCATGCTCTCTGGTTTTTGTGGCATCCCATTCTGTGACAACACCAGCCTCTATTTAATAGCATAATAACCATTTGCACTTATTCTCATAGAAATTAGGCCTGATAAAGACACTTTTGCTGTGCATGCTCTCTGGTTTTTGTGGCATCCCATTCTGTGACTACACCAGCCTCTATTTAATAGCATAATAACCATTTGCACTTATTCTCATAGAAATCAGGCCTGATAAAGACACTTTTGCTGTGCATGCTCTCTGGTTTTTGTGGCATCCCATTCTGTGACTACACCAGCCTCTATTTAATAGCATAATAACCATTATTCTCATAGAAATCAGGCCTGATAAAGACACTTTTGCTGTGCATGCTCTCTGGTTTTTGTGGCATCCCATTCTGTGACAACACCAGCCTCTATTTAATAGCATAATAACCATTTGCACTTATTCTCATAGAAATCAGGCCTGATAAAGACACTTTTGCTGTGCATGCTCTCTGGTTTTTGTGGCATCCCATTCTGTGACAACACCAGCCTCTATTTAATAGCATAATAACCATTTGCACTTATTCTCATAGAAATTAGGCCTGATAAAGACACTTTTGCTGTGCATGCTCTCTGGTTTTTGTGGCATCCCATTCTGTGACAACACCAGCCTCTATTTAATAGCATAATAACCATTTGCACTTATTCTCATAGAAATCAGGCCTGATAAAGACACTTTTGCTGTGCATGCTCTCTGGTTTTTGTGGCATCCCATTCTGTGACAACACCAGCCTCTATTTAATAGCATAATAACCATTTGCACTTATTCTCATAGAAATTAGGCCTGATAAAGACACTTTTGCTGTGCATGCTCTCTGGTTTTTGTGGCATCCCATTCTGTGACTACACCAGCCTCTATTTAATAGCATAATAACCATTTGCACTTATTCTCATAGAAATTAGGCCTGATAAAGACACTTTTGCTGTGCATGCTCTCTGGTTTTTGTGGCATCCCATTCTGTGACTACACCAGCCTCTATTTAATAGCATAATAACCATTTGCACCTATTCTCATAGAAATTAGGCCTGATAAAGACACTTTTGCTGTGCATTCTATCTGGTTTTTGTGGCATCCCATTCTGTGACAACACCAGCCTCTATTTAATAGCATAATAACCATTTGCACTTATTCTCATAGAAATTAGGCCTGATAAAGACACTTTTGCTGTGCATGCTCTCTGGTTTTTGTGGCATCCCATTCTGTGACAACACCAGCCTCTATTTAATAGCATAATAACCATTTGCACTTATTCTCATAGAAATTAGGCCTGATAAAGACACTTTTGCTGTGCATGCTCTCTGGTTTTTGTGGCATCCCATTCTGTGACAACACCAGCCTCTATTTAATAGCATAATAACCATTTGCACTTATTCTCATAGAAATCAGGCCTGATAAAGACACTTTTGCTGTGCATGCTCTCTGGTTTTTGTGGCATCCCATTCTGTGACAACACCAGCCTCTATTTAATAGCATAATAACCATTTGCACTTATTCTCATAGAAATCAGGCCTGATAAAGACACTTTTGCTGTGCATGCTCTCTGGTTTTTGTGGCATCCCATTCTGTGACAACACCAGCCTCTATTTAATAGCATAATAACCATTTGCACTTATTCTCATAGAAATCAGGCCTGATAAAGACACTTTTGCTGTGCATGCTCTCTGGTTTTTGTGGCATCCCATTCTGTGACAACACCAGCCTCTATTTAATAGCATAATAACCATTTGCACTTATTCTCATAGAAATTAGGCCTGATAAAGACACTTTTGCTGTGCATGCTCTCTGGTTTTTGTGGCATCCCATTCTGTGACAACACCAGCCTCTATTTAATAGCATAATAACCATTTGCACTTATTCTCATAGAAATCAGGCCTGATAAAGACACTTTTGCTGTGCATGCTCTCTGGTTTTTGTGGCATCCCATTCTGTGACAACACCAGCCTCTATTTAATAGCATAATAACCATTTGCACTTATTCTCATAGAAATTAGGCCTGATAAAGACACTTTTGCTGTGCATGCTCTCTGGTTTTTGTGGCATCCCATTCTGTGACTACACCAGCCTCTATTTAATAGCATAATAACCATTTGCACTTATTCTCATAGAAATTAGGCCTGATAAAGACACTTTTGCTGTGCATGCTCTCTGGTTTTTGTGGCATCCCATTCTGTGACAACACCAGCCTCTATTTAATAGCATAATAACCATTTGCACTTATTCTCATAGAAATTAGGCCTGATAAAGACACTTTTGCTGTGCATGCTCTCTGGTTTTTGTGGCATCCCATTCTGTGACAACACCAGCCTCTATTTAATAGCATAATAACCATTTGCACTTATTCTCATAGAAATCAGGCCTGATAAAGACACTTTTGCTGTGCATGCTCTCTGGTTTTTGTGGCATCCCATTCTGTGACAACACCAGCCTCTATTTAATAGCATAATAACCATTTGCACTTATTCTCATAGAAATGAGGCCTGATAAAGACACTTTTGCTGTGCATGCTCTCTGGTTTTTGTGGCATCCCATTCTGTGACTACACCAGCCTCTATTTAATAGCATAATAACCATTTGCACTTATTCTCATAGAAATCAGGCCTGATAAAGACACTTTTGCTGTGCATGCTCTCTGGTTTTTGTGGCATCCCATTCTGTGACAACACCAGCCTCTATTTAATAGCATAATAACCATTTGCACTTATTCTCATAGAAATTAGGCCTGATAAAGACACTTTTGCTGTGCATGCTCTCTGGTTTTTGTGGCATCCCATTCTGTGACAACACCAGCCTCTATTTAATAGCATAATAACCATTTGCACTTATTCTCATAGAAATCAGGCCTGATAAAGACACTTTTGCTGTGCATGCTCTCTGGTTTTTGTGGCATCCCATTCTGTGACAACACCAGCCTCTATTTAATAGCATAATAACCATTTGCACTTATTCTCATAGAAATTAGGCCTGATAAAGACACTTTTGCTGTGCATGCTCTCTGGTTTTTGTGGCATCCCATTCTGTGACAACACCAGCCTCTATTTAATAGCATAATAACCATTTGCACTTATTCTCATAGAAATCAGGCCTGATAAAGACACTTTTGCTGGGCATGCTCTCTGGTTTTTGTGGCATCCCATTCTGTGACAACACCAGCCTCTATTTAATAGCATAATAACCATTTGCACTTATTCTCATAGAAATCAGGCCTGATAAAGACACTTTTGCTGGGCATAGCACTACTGGTCCCAGCCAGGTCCACTTCTTTTTTTGGGGCATCCCATTCTGTGACTATAGCAGCCTCTGTTAAAGACCATATAACCATTTGCTCCTATTATATTTGAAATTAGCCTGATAAAGACACTTTTGCTGGGCATAGCACTACTTGTCCCTGCCAGGGCATCCCATTCTGTGACTAAAGCAGCCTCTGTTTAAGACCATATAAGCATTTGCTCTTATCATATTTGAAATTAGCCTGATAAAGACACTTTTGCTGGGCATAGTACTACTGGATCTTTTTTGGGGGCATCCCATTCTGTGACTATAGCAGCCTCTGTTAAAGACCATATAACCATTTGCTCTTATTATATTTGAAATTAGCCTGATAAAGACACTTTTGCTGGGCATAGCACTACTTGTCCCTGCCAGGGCATCCCATTTTGTGACTAAAGCAGCCTCTGTTTAAGACCATATAAGCATTTGCTCTTATCATATTTGAAATTAGCCTGATAAAGACACTTTTGCTGGGCATAGTACTACTGGATCTTTTTTGGGGGCATCCCATTCTGTGACTAAAGCAGCCTCTGTTTAAGACCATATAAGCATTTGCTCTTATTATATTTGAAATTAGCCTGATAAAGACACTTTTGCTGGGCATAGCACTACTTGTCCCTGCCAGGGCATCCCATTCTGTGACTAAAGCAGCCTCTGTTTAAGACCATATAAGCATTTGCTCTTATTATATTTGAAATTAGCCTGATAAAGACACTTTTGCTGGGCATAGCACTACTTGTCCCTGCCAGGGCATCCCATTCTGTGACTAAAGCAGCCTCGGTTTAAGACCATATAAGCATTTGCTCTTATCATATTTGAAATTAGCCTGATAAAGACACTTTTGCTGGGCATAGTACTACTGGATCTTTTTTGGGGGCATCCCATTCTGTGACTAAAGCAGCCTCTGTTTAAGACCATATAAGCATTTGCTCTTATTATATTTGAAATTAGCCTGATAAAGACACTTTTGCTGGGCATAGCACTACTTGTCCCTGCCAGGGCATCCCATTCTGTGACTAAAGCAGCCTCTGTTTAAGACCATATAAGCATTTGCTCTTATTATATTTGAAATTAGCCTGATAAAGACACTTTTGCTGGGCATAGCACTACTTGTCCCTGCCAGGGCATCCCATTCTGTGACTAAAGCAGCCTCTGTTTAAGACCATATAAGCATTTGCTCTTATCATATTTGAAATTAGCCTGATAAAGACACTTTTGCTGGGCATAGTACTACTGGATCTTTTTTGGGGGCATCCCATTCTGTGACTAAAGCAGCCTCTGTTTAAGACCATATAAGCATTTGCTCTTATTATATTTGAAATTAGCCTGATAAAGACACTTTTGCTGGGCATAGCACTACTTGTCCCTGCCAGGGCATCCCATTCTGTGACTAAAGCAGCCTCTGTTTAAGACCATATAAGCATTTGCTCTTATCATATTTGAAATTAGCCTGATAAAGACACTTTTGCTGGGCATAGTACTACTGGATCTTTTTTGGGGGCATCCCATTCTGTGACTAAAGCAGCCTCTGTTTAAGACCATATAAGCATTTGCTCTTATTATATTTGAAATTAGCCTGATAAAGACACTTTTGCTGGGCATAGCACTACTTGTCCCTGCCAGGGCATCCCATTCTGTGACTAAAGCAGCCTCTGTTTAAGATCCATATAAGCATTTGCTCTTATTATATTTGAAATTAGCCTGATAAAGACACTTTTGCTGGGCATAGCACTACTTGTCCCTGCCAGGGCATCCCATTCTGTGACTAAAGCAGCCTCTGTTTAAGACCATATAACCATTTGCTCTTATTATATTTGAAATTAGCCTGATAAAGACACTTTTGCTGGGCATAGTACTACTGGATCTTTTTTGGGGGCATCCCATTCTGTGACTAAAGCAGCCTCTGTTTAAGACCATATAAGCATTTGCTCTTATTATATTTGAAATTAGCCTGATAAAGACACTTTTGCTGGGCATAGTACTACTGGATCTTTTTTGGGGGCATCCCATTCTGTGACTAAAGCAGCCTCTGTTTAAGACCATATAAGCATTTGCTCTTATTATATTTGAAATTAGCCTGATAAAGACACTTTTGCTGGGCATAGCACTACTTGTCCCTGCCAGGGCATCCCATTCTGTGACTAAAGCAGCCTCTGTTTAAGACCATATAAGCATTTGCTCTTATTATATTTGAAATTAGCCTGATAAAGACACTTTTGCTGGGCATAGCACTACTTGTCCCTGCCAGGGCATCCCATTCTGTGACTAAAGCAGCCTCTGTTTAAGACCATATAACCATTTGCTCTTATTATATTTGAAATTAGCCTGATAAAGACACTTTTGCTGGGCATAGTACTACTGGATCTTTTTGGGGGGCATCCCATTCTGTGACTAAAGCAGCCTCTGTTTAAGACCATATAACCATTTGCTCTTATTATATTTGAAATTAGCCTGATAAAGACACTTTTGCTGGGCATAGTACTACTGGATCTTTTTTGGGGGCATCCCATTCTGTGACTAAAGCAGCCTCTGTTTAAGACCATATAACCATTTGCTCTTATTATATTTATATTATAAGACACTTTTGCTGGGCATAGGCTTACTGCTGCCTGCCAGGTGCACTTCTGTTGAGGCATCCCATTCTGTAACATAGCATACCCCTCTTTATTTACACTAAGCAGCTCTCTTATTTACACTAAGCAGGCCTGTTGGAGGCTGAGTGTTACTGCTCACTTTTGGTGTGCATTATATTCTGTTTCATATAGACCCACCGCTGCCCGGGGGATCTTAAAATATCACCTACTACCACGCCAGTTAGACTATGTCGGGCAGACAAGTGCCTGGAAGTGAAAAGAGGAGTGGCAGAGGAGTGTCGTGGGTGCTGCGAGCGTTCCAGCTCCTGCGCCAGACACTGTTGACGAATCCACGAACATCAGTGACGTACAGCCACAACTCGGTGATGATGATGATGATGACGATGAAGCCGATCGCACTTGGGAGCCGGGTGATGAAGGGGCTTCATCGTCATCATCAGGAGAAGAGGGGCGCAGGTTGCCCCGGAGTCAGCAGCTGAGGCAGCAAGGTGGTAGCAGTCAGCATGGGGGCACAATTCCAAAGGCTGGAGCCGGCCGGGGCCGGGGCCGGGGTAGAGCACCTGCTGTGCGGCAGTCTACCTTATCGGGAGGTACGGCAACAGCAGCAGTGAATCAGTGAGGCCAGGGGGTGGGAAAAGTAGCTACTCGGCAGTGTGGCAGTTTTTCCTGAGGCATCCGCAGGAGGGTAACATGGCCACATGCAAGATATGTAGGCAAAAGGTGAAGCGTGGCCAGGGTCCAAATGTTGGCACCACGGCCCTGCGTCAACATATGATGCGTCACCATAAAACAACCTGGGAGAACCGAGGCTCCCAAGGGGTGGTCCAGTCTGCTTCCTCACCAAGTGAGCTCCCAATTTCTGCCAGCCAAGGCTCCAGCACCTCAGCCGAAGGCAGCTGTGCGTCATACCCATCCTCTGTCGCTCCTGCTCCTCCTCCTCCTCCTCCTCCAAGTCATGCATCCCGCCAGCAATCCATCAGCGAAGCCATGTCCAAGAGACAGCAGTATGCGCCCACTCATCCTACGGCGCAGAAGCTGAATGTGCTCCTGTCCAAGTTGCTGGTGCTGCAGTCGCTCCCTTTTCAGGTGGTGGAATCTGCACCTTTCAGAGAACTGATGGCTTGTGCCGAGCCGAGGTGGAGAGTCCCAAGCCGTCATTTCTTTGCCAAGAAGGCAGTACCAGCGCTGCACACTTTTGTTGAACAGAAGGTGGGCCAGTCCTTGAGCCTGTCGGTGTGTAGCAAAATACATGGCAGCGCCGACATCTGGAGCTGTAACTACGGTCAGGGGCAGTACATGTCGTTTACGGCCCACTGGGTGAATGTGGTCCCTTTGCAGCAGCAACTTGGACAGGTCACGCCGCTTCGGCCTCCGCGCTCTCTGCCCATTGGGCCTGTGACACCGTGCGACTCGGCCTCCTCATCCTCCGCCATCTCCTCACCCTCCACTGTAGGCTCAAGTCTCAGTGCCCCTCCAGTCTACCATGTGTGCAGGGCACGGAGGTGTCACGCAGTGCTTCACATGGTTTGTCTTGGCGAACGGAGTCACACAGGGGAGGAACTGCTTAAATGTATTCATCAGGAAATCCAAACATGGCTTACTCCGAGAAAACTTAAAATGGGAATCATGGTTACCGACAATGGGAAGAACATTTTGTCTGCGCTGCGCCAAGGAAGCCTGACCCATGCCCCCTGCATGGCTCACGTCTTCAATCTGGTTGTCAAGCGGTTTCTGAAGTGTTCCCCCCATCTGCAGGACATCCTAACAACTTCAAGGAAACTTTGCATGCACTTCAGCCACTCCTACACTGCCAAACACACCCTTCTTGAGCTACAGCGTCAGAATGGTATCCCCCAACATAGTCTGATTTGCGATGTTTCCACCCGTTGGAATTCCACCCTTCACATGTTGGACCGATTATATGAACAGAGAAAAGCCATCACGGATTTCCTGATGATCCAAGCAGATAGGGGGACTCCCCTGTGTAACTTCAATGTCAACCAGTGGCAGCTCATACGTGACACCTGCCGTTTGCTCAGGCCCTTTGAGGAAGCCACTTTATTTGTCAGTTGGCAGGATTACGGGATGAACGACGTGATTCCACTGCTTCATGTACTACAGCACATGTTGGAAACCATGGCTGGTCAGGGCACTGGAGACATGGCGTTTACATCTTACGGCCACATGAACCCCGTTGGAGCTGAACTGGAGGAGGAGGAGGAAGAGGAGGAGGAGGAGTTGCCCAGCGAAACACAGTTTAGGCTTGGCGAAATGGCTGGTTTATCTAGTCAGCGGACAGGAGAGGAGGAGCAGGAGCAGCCAGAGGAGCTAGAGGTTTTTGAGGAAGGCGAGACAGAGGACCCGGGCACACCGTGGCAGTATGCAGTGGAGATGGAGACAGGTAGTCCATCCGAGTCACTTGCGCAAATGGCACGAAGCATGCTCACGTGCTTGCGTAGTGACCCCAGAATTGTTTCCATCTGTCGGCGGGATGACTTCTGGCTGTCCACCTTATTGGACCCTCGCTTCCGGCACAAAATGGGGGCATTTTTTAAACCCACCGAGAGGGAGGACAAACTCAACTACTACAAAGACATTCTACGTAGGCAGTTGGCCGATGCCTATCTGCGCCATGGTCCATACTCTCGCAGGTCTGACTCGAGGGGACCTCTGCGCTCACCTTCCACTGCCATGGCCGCTGGGGGGGTTGGCAGGAGCAGCAGCAGCAGCTCCATCAGCAGCAGCAGCCTCAGTCTTCAGTCGCTAATGAGTAGCTTTCTACACCCGCATAGTGAGGCTACTCATGAGCAGCAGGAAGACCTGGAGCAGGACCTCAACCAGCAGGTCATGTCATACTTTGACATGACCATGCCAACACACCTTGAGGATCCGCTGGACTTCTGGGCAGCCAAACTTGATTTGTGGCCGCAACTAGCAGAGTTTGCCCTGGAAAAGCTGTCCTGCCCGGCAAGTAGCGTGCCATCTGAGCGGGTGTTTAGTGCGACGGGGGCCATAGTTACGGCGAGGAGAACTCGTCTGTCAACTAAAAATGTGGAGAGACTCACCTTTGTCAAAATGAATCAGGGATGGATCAGCCAGGATTTCCACCCACCAATGCCTGATGCATGCGACTAGATTCAGCATGGTGCCACGTTTTACACTTTCCAAATGGTGCAAAACATATTTATGTCTTTAGGCCATTTTTTGGGCTCCTGCTGCTGCTGCTGCCAACTTCTGCCAACTCCAGGGTGTGATTCATCCAATTGTTGGGCTCCTGAAGCCAACCCCAGTGTCACTTTAAAGTAATATTTGGGCTCCTGCTGCTGCTGCTGCTGTCAACTCCTGCCAACTCCAGGGTGTGATTCATCCAATTTTTGGGCTCCTGAAGCCAACTCCAGTGTATATTTGGGCTCCTGCTGCTGCTGCTGCCAACTTCTGCCAACTCCAGGGTGTGATTCATCCAATTTTTGGGCTCCTGAGGCCAACCCCAGGGTCTCTTTAATGTAATATTTGGGCTCCTGCTGCTGCTACTGTCAACTCCTGCCAACTCCAGGGTGTGATTCATCCAATTTTTGGGCTCCTGAAGCCAACTCCAGTGTATATTTGGGCTCCTGCTGCTGCTGCTGCCAACTTCTGCCAACTCCAGGGTGTGATTCATCCAATTTTTGGGCTCCTGAAGCCAACTCCAGTGTATATTTGGGCTCCTGATGCTGCTGCTGCCAACTCCAGGGTGTGATTCATCCAATTTTTGGGCTCCTGAGGCCAACCCCAGGGTCTCTTTAATGTTATATTTGGGCTCCTGCTGCTGCTACTGTCAACTCCTGCCAACTCCAGGGTGTGATTCATCCAATTTTTGGGCTCCTGAAGCCAACTCCAGTGTATATTTGGGCTCCTGCTGCTGCTGCTGCCAACTTCTGCCAACTCCAGGGTGTGATTCATCCAATTTTTGGGCTCCTGAAGCCAACTCCAGTGTATATTTGGGCTCCTGCTGCTGCTGCTGCCAACTCCAGGGTGTGATTCATCCAATTTTTGGGCTCCTGAGGCCAACCCCAGGGTCTCTTTAATGTAATATTTGGGCTCCTGCTGCTGCTGCTGCTGTCAACTCCTGCCAACTCCAGGGTGTGATTCATCCAATTTTTGGGCTCCTGAAGCCAACTCCAGTGTATATTTGGGCTCCTGCTGCTGCTGCTGCCAACTTCTGCCAACTCCAGGGTGTGATTCATCCAATTTTTGGGCCCCTGAAGCCAACTCCAGTGTATATTTGGGCTCCTGCTGCTGCTGCTGCCAACTCCAGGGTGTGATTCATCCAATTTTTGGGCTCCTGAGGCCAACCCCAGGGTCTCTTTAATGTAATATTTGGGCTCCTGCTGCTGCTACTGTCAACTCCTGCCAACTCCCGGGTGTGATTCATCCAATTTTTGGGCTCCTGAAGCCAACTCCAGTGTATATTTGGGCTCCTGCTGCTGCCAACTTCTGCCAACTCCAGGGTGTGATTCATCCAATTTTTGGGCTCCTGAAGCCAACTCCAGTGTATATTTGGGCTCCTGCTGCTGCTGCTGCCAACTCCAGGGTGTGATTCATCCAATTTTTGGGCTCCTGAGGCCAACCCCAGGGTCTCTTTAATGTAATATTTGGGCTCCTGCTGCTGCTGCTGCTGTCAACTCCTGCCAACTCCAGGGTGTGATTCATCCAATTTTTGGGCTCCTGAAGCCAACTCCAGTGTATATTTGGGCTCCTGCTGCTGCTGCTGCTGCTGCTGCTGCTGCCAACTTCTGCCAACTCCAGGGTGTGATTCATCCAATTTTTGGGCTCCTGAAGCCAACTCCAGTGTATATTTGGGCTCCTGCTGCTGCTGCTGCCAACTCCAGGGTGTGATTCATCCAATTTTTGGGCTCCTGAGGCCAACCCCAGGGTCTCTTTAAAGTAATATTTGGGCTCCTGCTGCTGCTGCTGCTGTCAACTCCTGCCAACTCCAGGGTGTGATTCATCCAATTTTTGGGCTCCTGCTGCTGCCAACTCCAGTGTCTCTTTAAAGCAATGTTTGGGCTCCTTCTGCCCCTCATAGTGATGCCACTTCAACTCTCTGCAATTGTGCCGCTCTGCGATTCTATTAGCGATGCCTCTGATCTGCATGTGATATTTCTTCAAAGTATTATTTAACTAACCCAGCACGCATCCTGTGCGTGTTACAGCAAGGCAGAATGGTTTACAACCCTATTGAGGCTCTAGGAGGCTCAGAAATAGCCGTTTTTAATAGCGATTCGTCGCGAATTTATTCGGGTCGAAACGATTTTTGTCGGAAAATTCGGCGAATCAGTCGAATCGAATTTTTCAAAAGTTCGCTCATCTCTAATTATTGTAACCAGCCATTTTAGTGTGGCATTTTTTTTTGGCTTATTGTTAATTTAATAAGATTTTAAAGATGTCATTAAAAACTATTTACAAAATCTTTGAACTTTTAAAATATAACAAATAAATATTTAAAAACTATATACAAATAAACTGGGCCAGGACCAAGGACACTACTCTTCATCTTCTGTTGTCCCCAACGTGTCACGCATCGCGTGCAGATCGGCCACCAACTCCGATTCAGCTCCGCCAGTCTTTGACGTGTGGTCCCTGTAACAATTTTTAGGCCAAAAATTAGTTGCCTAACTATACATGTTTGTCACCTGTGGATTTAATGTTTATTAGTTTAACAAACCACGAAAAGCGACATGTAATTATTTCAAGTCATTAATCAAATGAAGTGGTCACAGGTAAGTCTGTCAAGTCATTAATCAAATGAAGTGGTCACATGTAAGTCTGTCAAGTCATTAAGCTAATGAAGTGGTCACAGGTAAGTCTGTCAAGTCATTAAGCTAATGAAGTGGTCACAGGTAAGTCTGTCAAGTCATTAAGCTAATGAAGTGGTCACAGGTAAGTCTGTCAAGTCATTAAGCTAATGAAGTGGTCACAGGTAAGTCTGTCAAGTCATTAAGCTAATGAAGTGGTCACAGGTAAGTCTGTCAAGTCATTAAGCTAATGAAGTGGGCACAGGTAAGTCTGTCAAGTCATTAAGCTAATGAAGTGGGCACAGGTAAGTCTGTCAAGTCATTAAGCTAATGAAGTGGGCACAGGTAAGTCTGTCAAGTCATTAAGCTAATGAAGTGGGCACAGGTAAGTCTTCGAGTGCCATTGCCTAGAGCTTGATGGATTTGTGTGTTCAGGTCAAGTAACACAAAAATGTCACTAATGACATGAATACTTACTTGGTTGGTGGCCGATAGATGGCTCGTTGGGGACAACACGATGTCCTTGGTCCTGGCTCTGCTGTGAAGAACTGCCTGTAGAAATTACGAAAATATGCTCAGTTTTAAGGTCTGATTCAGCAGTCCTCCAATGTTTTTTTCAAAGTCTGGGTCACATCACTCACCTTCTCCAGGTTCTTCTTCGAGCATATCTGCTGCCTCCTCCTCCACTACCTCACCCGCTCCCAAAGCATCTTCCAAAAAAGAAAAAAGGATTCAGTTTGTTGCTCTCAGGAGCAAACATGTATATGTGTGTGCGTATACATGAAGAGTGACATACCAGAGGCTCCCGCATGCGTGGCAGGGTACGGGTTGGACCGTCACCCTGGAGATCCACCACCTTCACTCCCAGCTGCAGAATCATGCAGCACTGGTCGGCCTGTGCGCCTCCGGGTGCGGCGAATTCGGTAATCCATTTCCAACACTAGAAAAGAAAAGGCATTCTAAGTAAAGGCCTACCTTCTGTCTTAGTTACATATTGCATGCAATCACAATGTACTTACTTGGAAAATGGATTCCGAAGAACCTCCGCACCCGGGGCATGTGCAGCCGTTTGAGGTCCGACCAATGCTGCATGATCTGCATGTGGGTGAAGGTGGTGTTGGTCTGCTGTTGTATGGTCGAGATTATCTCCAGGGCGACGTTGCGTTTTTCAAATGTGTTGGGCAGGTAGTCGTACCTGCGCTCCAGCATGGTCTACGAAACATAAAGCAAACATCGAATTTACTTCTAAATACCTAGCAATATGTGTCAGCAATAAATTTTTTGGGGTAATTACATTAACACACACACACATTTCTAGGGTTCAGTAATTTCACAATCTGGCCTAAATGTTGTTTGGCACGTGTGTGGCGTGCCTTTGGTTGTGCATGTAGTTTATCACATTTATTACTAAAGCCATTTATTCCTGCGCTTCCTTCACATGTAGAGCAGCATTTACAAATCAAAGCAAAGTCCTTAAAAGACACTTACGAGCATGATGATCTCTTCTTGTTGGCGGGTGAAGATAGTGGGTGCCATCTTTCTTCTTGTTCTCGGCAGCAGATAAGTAATGCCCCAGCGGGTTCTGCACGGCCGTGCGAACGTACGCGTCACACGCCGGCGCGTAAACGTCACACGCCGGCTAGCTTACTTAAAGGTCCCTGCACACACACCTCATTATTCTCAAAAATCAAAATGGCGCCCAAAAAAACTCCTGGCAAAACTGGAAAGGAGCAAACGGGGAAGAAGGCAGCCAAGTGGCAGGAGCCTTCCGAAGGGCCAAAAACAAGGTCGCAACAGCCCAAAGCAAAATTACGGCCTAGTACCAAAACGCCGGCCCAGCCAACTACCAGCTATGGGCAAAAAAAGGAGCAGGCAGCCAAAGCAAAGACACAGCCCACAAAGGCTCTTATGGCTACTGGGCCCAAAAAGGGTAAGAGGGTCCGAAGACCCACCCCACCCTGCCCCACTACAACACCCACAATAGGCCGCAGTAGGTCCCGCAGCCCCCCAAGAGGCAGAATCAGGTCCCGCAGCCCCCCAAGAGGCAGAACCAGGTCCCGCAGCCCCCCTAGAGGCAGAACCAGGTCCCGAAGCCCCCCTAGACGCCGCAGCAGGGCACGCAGCCCACAAAGAGGCAGAACAAGGTCCCGCAGCCCCCCTAGACGCCGCAGCAGAGCACGCAGCCCACAAAGAGGCAGAACCAGGTCCCGCAGCCCCCCTAGACGCCGAAGCAGGGCATGCAAAAATCAAAGGCGGATTTAAAGGTAAAAATGTTAGCTTTATGATTTGACTTGATGTTGTATTGGCCACCTGGTTCTAAATTAGCCTATGTTTTGCAGCATGAAAACTGGAGGAGGATTTCCCTCCAAACTCAAGTTTACACCGGCTGAGGAGATGATTTTGGGATTGATGCATCCAGTCGCCGTCGAGGGCCACGCGGCCCTAAGGGACACAGATTCACCGACCCGTCCTGCAGGTGAGTAAGCTTTATGTGACCTTTACAATTAGTGAGCATGCACAATTAGCCAGTAACACATCTATTAAGCCATGCGCCTAGGCTGTGGCTTGTAGGGGATTTCTGTGTGGGGCCAGGGTGTGGCATGTCTGTGGCCAGTTAACTTCTGATTTTTTGGCCACATACACGTGAATGAACATTGACCCCGAGTTTCAAAGTTTGCTGGTTCCCATTAACCTGGCAGTTATGTCTTTACACTCCATGACATCACACACTTCAATCTTGATCTGTTGTCTACTTGTGTGTGAGCTGGGGTTGGTTAAAAAGCAAAAAACATGCTTGGTTTGAATTAGGAAAACATACATTGGTAGGCCTCCAAAAAAACAGGTACCTGCTATGTCCAGGCTGAGTGTGTACACTTAAACCGGACCTTCAGTGTGATTTAATGAAAAGCCCAAAGTCTGAAAAAACAGTTCCCCAGCATGTAAAATTAATCTATTTTACGTTTTTAGTCACTAACTTATTATTCTTTCCCCCACTGGGCTGCAACTCTGTTCAGGAATTTAGGATACGGGCGCCGCCATCTTGACTCAGAAGCATCACACTTACTGAGGAGAGAAGAGTGGAATAAGGTACAGGGGGGCGGGTTATAGCTGTTCTTTGCTCAGACAGAGCAGAGCTGGGGTCAGATAACGGTCAGCAGTCCCAGAATGCAGAGCAGCACAGTCATGAGGCACTTCCTGTTTGCAGGCTGCCTGATAAGATGGCGGCTTCCATAAGCCGCCATCTTGGATGTTTAAAGGCTCATAACATGCAGTAGATGCAGGTAGAATGATTTTTAATGTGGACAATCTGTATGTACAGGGTGTGGGAAACATATAAGATAGACTCTTATTCAGAGTGAAGGTCCGCTTTAATGGCCTATAAGGGATGTTGTCAGCCACAGAACAAGCAGAACTTTAATGTTTGGCTTAGTTGAGGTGAACAATGTGGAAGTAGTTATTGAATAAAAATTATTAAAGATAATGGCATGGAAATTGAAGCTTATTTGTCACCGTTGTTGGAGTGCCCATGACAGCTTTGACCCGTTAAAGAATTCGGCATATGTCTTTTGACCCGTCAACAATGCATAGGTGTGTGTTTACATAGTGTCTTTGCTTCTCATGCAGGCCAGCATCATCCCTCAGCTACTGTGGAATCCACTGCCAGTTTGGACATGCCGTCAACTTCCGTGCAGCCTAGGAGGGAGGATCCGATATATTCGGTAAGTTTATGGAGCAAATGTCGGTTATCCATGTTACTTTGCATGTTAATACTAACAGATTGACATATGTAGTGGCCAAGCTAACATCTAATTTGTCTCTGTCCATACAGACCCACACACTCATGGATGAAATCCAGGAGCTGGAGGAGGATGGATCCTTTATGTGCCCTTCAGAAGATCTACCCCTGGGACAGAATCTGCAACTGGCCCAAAATGTTTCAACCCCAACTCCGCAGCAGCAGAGGGAAGCTGGCTGCATGGTGGTTGCACATCATGGCCAGCATGCACAGACTGACCCTGAAGTCCCCAGTGTTCTCTCTGCTGTTGAGGATTGGGAAAGCATGCCTGTGTCTGTTGAGGGGCCCAGACCAACCTCATCGGCACGACCCCGAACCAGGGGATTGGGGAGGCGGAATCAGCTATGGCGCAACCAGGGGAGGGGCATGGCAATTTTGGACGCATGGCACCACGAGAGGGTTACCTTCCAGCAACAAAACCAAAGGAACCGAGAGGCACTGCATGGCCGGATCGAGACCCTAAATAGTACATTACAGGCTGTGCAGACAGAATTGCGGACCCTCAACAGCCACATGGAGACTGCCAATAATGACAACCGTGCCTACAGGGGTGAAATGGTAACTATCATGCGAAACATTTTGGACCAGTTGCAGATTCAGAATGCCACACAGGCCCACATTAGGTCCAATCAGCAAGGGCCACCACCTGGGTACTATGGCCATCACCCATATTAATGTCTCCACACCGTGAATCTGTACAACATCTTTGCTCTAAATCCCCCCTGTATTGACTTGTCTGGTGAGGCAAACCAAGATACCCTTGGTGTATGCCTTGGGTTGTGTGGTTTGTCTTTGCGCCCATATAGCTCCTTAGAGTGGTTAGTAGGCCACTAGCCAAGGCCATATCTGAATACTCACTGAACGTGCCACTCAAGCTTCTACACCTGTACCAGGTTTACACCTGTGGCAGTGGCAAATGTTGTCAAGCAGGATTTTTTTTTTTTTATTAGTGGCATGGTTGATCTAACCATTTATCCTTTGTTGTTAGATATATTTTGTTTGCAAATTGGAGTGAGCAGCAACTCCAAGTTTGTGCTGTTATTTTTAAAAAATAAACAGTTAAAGACACCTGTGGCTCAGAAATTTGTTTGTCTCTTTTTTTGGTGTCACAGAGAAAAATATACTTGAACATTCACACAGTTCACACATCCAAAAAAGAGAGTCATAAAGCATTAGGGCTGTGGTGAGTAATTACTTCATTACTTAGTTGTATCCAACAAACAAAACGAAACAAAACAAAATCAACAACACAATGTTAAACAAAGGCAAATACAGGTTAAATTGAGCAAAATGGGTCGCAATCAAATTAGTCCGCACACTTTGGCCGGACACACTACTGTGTGTGCCCAGAAATGAGTCCTCCTGGTCTTCGCTGGGTGGAGAGGGAGCCAAATCTACATACCGGGGGACCCGTTGTGAAATTGCAAAATTGTGCAGAACCGCACAGGCCATTATTATGTCTATGACCTTTTTAGGATCATATTGCAGGGCGCCCCCGGTATGATCCAAACAACGAAACCTAGTCTTCAAAAGACCAAAGGCCCTCTCTACCACAGCCCTGGTCTTGCGGTGCGCACGGTTGTAGGCATCCTGGGAGGCATCCTGGGGCCGGAGTACTGGCGTCAAGAGCCACGGCAGCAGCGGGTATCCTGAATCACCTTATACATAAGATTAGAAAAAAAAACATGTAAGACCATAAACGCACCAGTAACATCAATAGGAGGCTATTTGTCAATTGTGTGATCAACATGAGCCAACATTTGCCACTGTCCCAGTCCCAAAATAAACATATGTCCTAGAGGTTTAAAAAAGTACAACATACAAAGAGTGAGGATGATGGGCAATCATACATAAGGATCCCAGCTCTGGGTTTCAAAGTGTGCTTAGGATGTAGGTTTGGATGACCCCTTATATGCTTTGTGTGAGACCAAAACAGCAGAAACACGCCACATGCACTTTATCCCGCTCTCCTCTCCTGTGGAAGTGCAAACCATCTAAGCAAAGATGGGTCCTAAACTATGCTAAAGTTAAGTGCACTATTCCACACGAGGGTGGTGGCAGAGGGATTCTTAAATTAGACACACAGATAATTTATAATGTGGCTAATGCAGGCCAAACTTGGGCAAACGCTTGGTTGGTTAATAACTAACATTCAAGTGTGGTTTAACATGGCAAGAAGGTTGTTGAAGGTGTAATTTTTGCAAACATTACAGCAAAATGCTAATTACAAACAAACATCCACAACTACATTATGTGGTTTATGTTAACTTACCAAGGAGCCATGCCCCGGAAAATTCCCGAGACTCAAACCGTCGGTACAAGGAGGGAGCATTACAAGGAGGGAGCATTAAAAGGAGGGATATTTACAAGGAGGGAGCATTACAAGGAGGGTTATCACAAAATGAACAAATCTTCCAAAAATTAATACTTACCTGTATATGTACTCGTCGGCACCCGGAGGCACCAGGGCGACGTGGGTACAGTCAATGGCACCAATGACGTTGGGCATGTCGGCGATATTATAAAAACCAAGCTTAATGGCGTTTCTGGCTACCATATCATCTGGGAAAAAAATATATTTGGGGGTTAGGGTAGCCATGCCTTCCAAAAAATGGGATAGTGCACGGCTCAGCGTAGGCTGTGACATCCCCACGGAGAGGGCACCCAGCCTCTGGAATGAGCCGTTCGCCAAAAATTGCAGGCAGCCAAGCATCTTGGTCATACCTGAAATTGCTTGCCCCTTTCTTGTGGTCATTGTCACTATACAATTTATGGAGGGAAGCACGATTAAGCCTGGTCAGCTCGAACAACTCAACGTCATGCATGCCATTGATGTTCATGCGTCGCCGCCGGTGCAATCTGGCCTCTGACCTCAGGATCCCATCAATGCCAAACAGAAGAAGAGCTTGATGCTCTTCAAAGTCACTCTCCATCACGTTTGGCTGCCTAGTCCCGAGGTCAAAAAGGTGCCGTAAGACGCTCGACAAGGAAATGACTATATGGGCGTCGGAATACTTGGCAATCAGCTCTCTGAATTAATCGCCAGCCCATTGCAATGACGTAAATAATTTGACCGATCGAAACATTTACGATTTCGAAGGAAAAAAGTCCCGAAGTAGCGTAAAACAACAAATTTAAGTTCGATGGACGAAAGAACATATACGTCTATGTTCGAACGTTCGTGCGAGTCGAAAATGTCCAAAAAAAAAGGAAAAAATGACAAACACCCACAAAAACTCTCGATTTCAAATACGAAAACAATGACATTTGGGATTTTGAATCGAGGCTTATGTGCTGGCAATAATAACTAGAGGCACAACAAAGTACTTATTTGTTACTATGATATATGTAAAGCCCACAGTGTGCTTATATCACATCTCTTTTGCCATACCGACTGCTTCTCCACATTTTTTCTCTGCATCTTCAATGATCTAATACTTTTACAAATAACTTAGGAACTAAGGGACTTTTTAAAAATGGAATGAAGTATGGGACAGTGCAACGTGTAGCCCGAGACAATGGGACAACAATCGGGCTTGCCTTTAGTATAACTTTAAATAAATAAAAACACAATGGACCTCTCAGCAGGGAGTCGGCAGGCTTTTCAGAATGACTCACCTTGTATGTTATAGTCTATAGTATATAGTATGTTCCAGAAGAGAGAGATAGCCCATCTTAATGTTTTAAAAACCTATCCTAAGATATCGCTCTCTGAGATTTAGTCAAAATGCGTAGCGCCACTCAACGTCAGTTAGCATTTCATGTATTAAAAGCACCTGGTGTTAGTAAGAGGGCGTGCTGTCTGTCCTGCAGCCCAAAGGTCGGTGGCCGCTACACACCTATCCTTTATTAAGCGGATAGAATGGGTGCACGGTCAGCAGGGACAGCACAAATCCAAAAGCAATCCTGTGATGCAATGTCACATGGTCCTGATAAAGGGGGTGTGCATACCCCTAAAACATTGCCCGATTACGATTATGGACTTATAATAGATATTATAATAGTTATTATAATATAATTTGCTGACACATGAATCAATTTTGGAGTGCTGGTTCTTTGCTTTTCTTTTCGTCTTCTTTTCTGGTTCTTTGCTTTTCGTCTATCCTGTAGCGCTACATCATATTAGACGCTCAGTGTCATTCTCCCATACACGCTTAGTCTGCTTTTCTTTTTTTTTGATGCAGTCACCAGACAGGGGATCACTGGCTTGCTTGGCATGTATTTACATTCATTAAAGGTGTTTTTAAATGGAAACTAGCATTTTTGTGCTAGTGCCTGTCCACAATGTCATTCCATATGTTTTTGTTGTGTCCCAGTTTCCTGTGGCTCTTTTTCTGCATTGTTTAATCCTGCAACAGACGCTGTGCGTCTTAGCGCCCAGTTCCACAACGCCCATGCTTGGTCTTAAATATTGCATTGAGCTCCAGGTTTCAGGAATTCATCAATGGCACTACGTCTCGTCCTATGCAGCAATCCATCTGTGCTAAATGTGGGGGCTAAAGTGTTTACTGCACGCGCAACCGAGTGTTCTCATAAATAAATTCAAATTGCAACACTTTCATTTGTAGGAACTTATGGAGTTATGCTCCTCTATGACTGTTCTGCTTCTGGTTTTGCTTTGTGCCCTTTCGGTTTGTCTCTGGGGGGGACAGCATCCCCATCCCCCCAGATGCCGAGCAACCCGCTTCACCAGCAGCTCCTCGAGCGGCTCTAATGGGGGCTCCCCTCCCGCAAGACACCCACCAGCAAGTGGGCGCCCATGCAAATGGCCAGATCATTAAGGTTAGTGTTTTTTGTGTGTTCGTTCCCCTATTGTTTTTTTTGTGGGTGAAACTTTCCTTCTGCTTTCTTCTTACATTTTTTCATAATTCCCTTTATGCCAGTTTTGTCAGTGTTTTTGCAACATGTAATCTTCCTATGTGCATTTGTTTCCATGTGGCCCTACTTTATGATAGACTTAGGCCTCTTTTGCAGACTGTAGCCTTTTGATAACCCTAGTGTTTTCTTTTGTAAATACAGAGGTCTTAGAGTTGCTCTAAGAATTTTAGCATGCATATTGACCATTTGGATATGTAGATTTTACCCTTCTCATTAATTAGCGTGCAGAAATGCGTCTTTATTTTGATATACAGACCTGCTATTTGTTATTGTTATGCTTTTCTTATTTTCTTCTTTAAAATTGTCTTCTTTGTTTTTTTCTCATGCAGGACACGTTGCCAGCAGGAATATGATTATGCCTGACCCTTGGCCCAGAAGGGGACCATTGTGGAGGAGGGCTATTCGACAGCAGTGGTCCGTCTTCAAGGGATGGGACCCAGCATCAGTCTACAGGCTCTATGATGCCTATGCCTCTGGCCAGTCTCCAGATGTGGAGTCCCAGAGTGGAGAAGGTGGTGGTTTACCACAGATAACTGTAAGGTTATGCACATGGGAAGGAGAAACCTGTGTCATGATTACACACTAAATAAAGAAACACTTGGTAAAACAACAATGGAAAAGGACCTAGGGGTTTTAGTTATAACCCAAGGGCATCCACTAAGGTTAGAGGAAAGGTGCTTTGTCCACCTACATAGGAGGGGATTCTTCTCTGTAAGAGCAGTGAGACTATGGAACTCGCTGCCAGAGGAGGTAGTAATGATGGATACAGTAAAAACGTTCAAAAGTGGCCTTGATGCCTTCCTGGCATGTAATAATATTTCCAGCTATGGCTACTAGACCACTGGAAGGAGTTAAACAGGCTGAACTGGATGGACTAAAGTCTTTATTCAGCCTTCCATACTATGTTACTATGACTCCCCACCACTCCATGAGTGTGCAGGAGGGGGATTGGAAGAGTCTGGTCGCTGTGAGTTGGGCTCCACTGGCCCAAATTGGAGGAGCAAAGCCCACAATTCCTCCCCTCACTGCCATCCCTGGTTGGAGGACAGAACCTCGCCCCCTGCTGGATAGTTTTGTAATGTGGCTAACAATTGTGGAAGTGACAAGTGTGTTGCTCATGTATTTCTTGCTTTTGTTTTCATATTGTTTCAGGGCATCATAGGGCCTTGTAACCTCCTCCATACCCCTTCTGGTCTTTTCACAGGAACCAATGTCAGGTACTTGTGGCATGCACAAAACACACCTAAAACTTACATTTTGAATTACAACTACTAATGTTATTTTTTGTTATCTTTTTTATATTCATTCTCACAGTTTATCACAGCCCCCTCAACCCATCTTGTCCCCACCAGCATGAAGTTGGGTCCAGCAGCATGGGCCAAAGCCAGAGCTGTGATGGTGAGTAACATAGACACAGGGTGCAAAGTATAGCTGCCTTACAGATGTAATTTTCCTTTTTGTGAACCAAAAAAATAAAAATGTTTTGCTGACACAACAGATATTTAAGGTATCATGTCTTATTTGGGTAGAATAATGCTTCTCTCTGTCCTACATTCTTTAATGTATTTAGGTAGTTTGGCTCAATGTTGTACCACAAATCTCAAAAATATCCCTCCCCCTGTTTTTTCCCAACTACACTCCACATTTTATACCTGTCCCACTGTGCGTTTCCTCAAATCCACATTTGAGTGTTCTTCGTGTGTTTAGTGGATATAGATGAGCTGTTGCCCCTGCTGGTATATATTGTCCAGTTGTGCTTTTTTATATTTTTTAGCAGCACTGTTAGTTGCAGTGTTTATTCTGTTGTGGATGCATCCCATTTAGCTTGTTCTGGTTTTCAAAAAAACAAGTATTGTACTAAAATGTGACCTTCCTTTTACACACCCACATTTTCTGTATGTGAGAAGTGCCATTTTTCCTAGTTAATTTCATCATGTCTTCATGGGGGTAATGCTATTTGTTATGATTGTAACAATCAACAGAGCACTATGGTTTATGCACCCAACATTTGATTTATTTATCCCATACTTTGATTTTGTTGAAAAAATTACATCTCCTTACATGAGTGCATAATTAAGGTTAAACATATGAACAGTACATGCATAGGTTGTTCTATTAGTGAATAAAAGTAAGTAATAATTTTTGCCAAGATTGTTTGGGTGTCAGATGTTGAACTCCACATAACAATGTACAACTAAAGTCACACTGACTTCAACAAATATTTGGCCACTATTGTGTGCTGACTCAATAACACACGCTTTGTGTGTGTTGTAACCGTTGGCACATGTCTCTGGACCTTGGAGAAATGTGTTAAGGGTTAACCTTCAAGTTGTTTCTTGGTCCCCCCTTGCCTACATAATGTTATCTCAATACACTACCTGTTGGTTCGGACAAGTTGACCCTAAATGTTTAAAAGTGTTTTGCTCTATTGTGATCTTTGTGAGTATTTCAATGTTTACTATTTCTTTTATTTCTTCACTTCCCAACAGCTTGCACATTGTCTTTTAATTGGCACAAATCTGCCCACAAAGGTGAAAATCAAAGAAAAACAAAATTACCAGGACCCATCACAGACATATGTTGAGGGACAATCATGGTGTTGGGCATCCTCAGATTGGCAACCTGGAGGAGGAAGTGGTATTGGTGTTGTTGTTTGCCCATTGTGCAAAGGAGGGTTGTGGACAGGTCCTGTCCCCAAAAGCAAATAGGGCCTGGAAAAATATGTTTTGCTGCTGCATCTACTGGTTGAGTATCTGCAGCAATTCAGCCATTTCCCTTCAACTCTCCTGGGTGGCTGCAATAATGGCCACATTTTGTTCCTGTGCATGTACTGCCTGCTCTTTCAGCTCAACCTATTGCTCCTGTTCCCGGCTGTCTGCTCGACCCAATGATTCCTTTTTGATTTAATTTGATGCAGTTGCCGTTCAATTTCTTCCACTCTTTCAGCCAGTTGGCTGTGACGTTGTTGCCTGTTGTAAACATGAAGCATTTGTGTACCCAGCTCATAACGCTGGGCACTAATGGGTCGCCTTTCTTCCACTGCAACTACCACAGCCTGAAAATGAGACATGAAAGGTCAATAACCAAAATAGGTATGTTTGTATTTGAGTTCTTTGTACACCATCAACTCACACATCATATTTTTTTCCGTGTTATGTTAGGTGTTGCCCATATGCTTGTGAGGGCACCCAAACTGCTATACTGTGGCCAGGCCTATAAACACACACACTTCATTGAAGTGTGTTAGTCATCGCAATCATAATTGTGTTTCTGGTTGCCAACATTAATGGAGTCTAGATGAGTGTACACAAAGGGGCTGTTGTCTCAATTTTTACAAAAACATCTAACATAACAAGGTGGCTCCAGATAGCTGGGTTTCGGGAACACCTGAATCATCGGACTTCTCCCTTACAGATGGTATTGGCATAAGTGGCAGAAACAATGTATCTAGAAATCAACACACGTCAAATGTAAATTAATTGTGTGGCAGACAAAGTGGGCCAGCAACATGCTTATATTGGAAGCCTAAATTGTGTTTTGGTACAAGCTACCTGTGTTTTCTCATCCCCTGGTGCTTCCAACATCTGTGGTGGTGTGGACTGTTGGTCTTTCTCAGATAATGTTGGGCAATCATAACAAGATGGAGGAGAGGCACAAAAGGAGAGTGTTGATAACTTGCAATTGTTCTGAAAGCTAATGAAACTTGTTTAAAAGCAGCCAAATATGCAAACAAGAACAAACACAATTACAGTCTAACTGGATGTATAATGTGACTCCCCCCCTCCCCCCACAGACATCATCAACAATGTAGGACAAACATCAAAATGGAAATTCTCCTGACAGCAGGTTTGTTGACTCACATACCAGCAACCTCATCCATATTCTGTGGCAGAACTGTGATGCCTAGTGGTCATCTAACAATTATTTCACATAAAAACCACAAGAAAATATATGACCGAGTTGGGGTCCAATATCAGCTATCTGCCAAAGTAGCAATTACAGGCAGGGGATGCACGTTGGTATTGGATGGAGGATTCCAAACAGCCATGGGTGTTGTAGACCTCGATGCTGTGTACAAAAACACAGACAGTAATTTGGCCTACATGGACTAATAAAAAGATATTCTGAATATTGGCCAATGGACAGTAATAACTTAAAACAATTAAATACAACACAATAAGGCTATCACAACCAGTGTCAGACCGAACGAACCAGAATCTGGGGTTTAGCGTGGACCAGAGTGTCCACAAGTCACAATGCCTAACCATCAATATCAGGAAACAGCTGGGGTCGGATTTAGCATGACACACTCTGGCCCAAGAACCAGAGTAAAGAAAAACAATGAAAACACAAAGACATTGTAAAAGATGAAAACATAGAACAAGCCAATTTGCCAATGGCCACTTACAGACAGGCTCCGACTTAAAGACAGGCTCCGACTTACAGACAGGCTTGAGGAACAGCTGGCTGTGAATGTGTTGACTTGGTGACAAGTGCTGGCCCCAACATTTCCAGCTGTTGACTGTTGTCAGGTTGTGATTCTGGATCTTCTGTCCCCTTCATATCTGATCCTGTATCTGCACCTAGGCCAGACAACAAAGCAACAGTTTGATCAGGAACATTAAACAATGATTGAGAAACTTGTGAAAGACCAAATTAAACACTTACCTTCTACCAAGGCACATCCAGGCGACATAAGGGTGTCTTGTGCTTTAACACAACCTCATATTCCCAATAGCTATTCATGGGGCATTCCCGTTCTCCACACTCAATGAGCTGGTCTGTCTCTGGTCCGACATTATTTTGGTGAGGGCCCTGCGCAGCTTGTTGAATCGTTTTTCGTTGCTGCAGTGGGCCGCTGATGGGCAACGGTGCAACGGAGGTCTTGCTGAGGTCAAGACTCTGTGGCCCATACAAGAGTAACCATTTGGCAAGGGTGAGCTCGACCATCTTGATGTTATCTGCAAGATTGAACTGTGGCTCATGCTTGGCAAATGGTTTCCTCTGCCCCTCCAATACACCAATACTAGGTTGTCCAGTAGCAGTCTGAGAAACATCTGCCCCAGCCACCGAACTCAATAAAGCCATCTTGTGGTGCCGTCTACTGCTGCCGCCATGTCCTGTAACAGCATGAGCACGGGTATTAGCAAGGCCATGGCCACAAGAAAAAACTCGGGGACTGTGCCCTACAGAGGAATGGGCAAGTGGACGTGTTGACGCCTAGTAAATGCCATCATTGCTAATAACCAGACCAAGAAGGAAAGTATAAAAGAAACACTATGTTAATTAAGTTAATTAAGTTAAGTGGCTTATTTTGCTAGTGTGTGTGTGTGTGTGTTTAGTGACTACTACTGTTGTTCTCCAGGCAGAGCCAGTTTGGTGGTGTGTTTGATGTGCAGTGTCTGTGGACAAGTCTGTGGTTTGTGACATCAGCATAGATATAGACTCATGTTAAGCCATATTGAGATCAAAACTCCCCTATTTAAATGTACATTTATATATCCCCTTCTATTTCCAGCCCAGTACCCCAGAACAGCCCATGTTTCTTTTTTGACAAAAGGCTTTGCCCAAAATTCATAAAAACACTAACAGGAAACAATATGATGTTCAAATGGCGACTGTTTGAGTTCCTGGCTGTGCAGGAGCATCCGCTTGTCCTCTCCAGACATAATAAATTTACATACAGCTCAGCATTTTTTCAAACAGCTCTCATTAACTATAATAAGTGTATGGCTGGGGCAACAATGAGAGCTGCCTGCCGAATTATGTCAGTTCAGCAGGCGGCTCTCATTAGACTTTAGCCCATGCATGCACTGTTGGACCGAGGAAAGGTGAGTGTGTACAGACACCCCAGGGGTTTCATACAGCGGGACATCCCAATTCAAGATGCCCCAGCAGGAAAGCCAGCGTCCGGCCCTGTAATCTTTTAGCTTCCAAGCCAGTCGCTGCTGGGTATTGTACCATTTTTAGCACAGATGTTTTGACTTGAAGGGTCATTCAATGCATGCTGATGAAAAGATAAAATAAAACAAGAGGATGCGCCGAGGCGAATGTTAATGTTAGTGGCATTGAATGGTGCACTTTATAAATTGGGCTCCCAATGTAGCATAAACCTATGGCTAGCAAGTACTTTAAAGAAACTGGGTATAAAACCTGATGGACCCAAAATATACTCCACACACCAACAACAGTCAGAATGCCATTTCTTCATTTTGTAGCAACTGAAAAAGGCATGCATATAACAAACAATAAAGCTCTAAAACTTTCTAATAAATGACATAAATAATTCTGAGAGCCTTTAAACAGTTTTAATACTTTCTCACTCAACACACAACAAAGCAGAAAATATTATTTTATTTTTTAAGAAAATTCCTTGGGATGGGGCAGTTCTACAGACAAGGGGCAGAATGTTTCTAATGAGGTTGATATTGTGGGCCTTATTTAAGTTGATTGCCATTTAGCATAACTTTTTGAGTGTCAGCATTTCTTTTTATTTTGGCGCTGCCATTTGTAGAGAGTGGCGCTGTAATTTACAATGCCCAATGTTTAATAATTAGCCTGGTTTGGGGCACTATGTTATGTCTGGTCTGTGTCAGTGCTTCTTGGACCCTTATGCTAATTATATTGGTGCTAGTGAGCGCCATTATGTACTGCTGTCTTTTAGGCGCTTCACACCGTATGTATTAATTTATGGCAAGCTGAAAAGATTGGCGCAGTATTTAACAGGTGCTGATCAATGTTTCAGCATTACAGAATATGATTGATGGGATAAAACCTTACAGTGCATTTAGGCTGTGTTTCATTGTTGAGCTCCAAATTACACATTGGTTAGGCAAAAAAAGCAGAAAAAATTTATTTCACATGAAACAACTAAAATAAAGTAAGATTTGGCGACATCTAATTCCTGGTTTTATATTACTGACAAGTCAAAATGCGTAATATTATTTATATGCATAAAATACTTTGATACAATTCTGCCCATTGTGATCTATGGCATCTTAAGCTATAGCGGCACAATAAACTGGTGCAGCTTAAACAAGAGCACTACTCAAAGCGAGCTATATGGTGCTAGTGATAAATTTGACGCCGGCCGGCTGATGCATCAGTGCTGCCCATTTTTTGTTTGTTAATAGCATACTGAGTGCTGTTGAGGCTAAAAAATTGCCACTGAGTAGCATTGGCTGTCACTGACGCTTGATAAATCAGGTTCCCCATTTTACACATTTGGAATTGACAACAAACTATAGGTAATCTAAACAAAACTGGAGAGGTTCATTTTTAATGTGTTTGTATTCTCCATGGACTGAACAAATATTTGTTCTACTTTATTGTGTATTGAGTGAAAAAACATTTGGATATCCCAATGACTACATGCATATAGATACATCCAATAACTATATTCCACTTTTTAAAGAAGTCACAGACCAACATATGTATAGCTATAATAAATATTCATCACATAAATAGAAAATACATAAATCAAGTTACGGCTTTCTAAAACCACAATCATAAATGCATAATCAATCTAAACAAACAAAATGAAAAACTACAAAAAAAAACACATATAAAGCTAAATATGCTGAACAAAAAATGTTAAAATGTTTAGTAATCACTAAATCCGTAGTCATGTTAACAAAATCAAGAGGGTAGAGAATACAGAATATGCCCTGCATATCTTTTAAGAAACTAGGACCAACATCTAAATATAAATGTACATTGCAGATGATGTAATGTTATTTATTTCAAAACTGGTGGTCATGTTAGAATGTTTGTGTAATGCCCAGTTGGACACCTGCCTTGCAAAGTCAGGTCACAACCCCTCAATCTCTGCTGCTACTTCTGCCTATAGACAAGCTACCATGTGCCATGATGCTGGAAATACCTCCCTGGACACGGTTGCCCCTAGGACTTATTAAGCACAAAGGATGTCGCTCTCCAGATTTGCTTGTATAAATGTGGCTTTGCGTACAGCGCTGGGAGTTTACCAGACACTGTGTGATGCTACGAGGCAATACCTGGTGCTATCCCTTCATGACTAACTCCTTTAGCAATTCTTTGCAGCTTTCCTTTGATTTTAGTCGATAAAAATAACAAATGAAATGCCTTGGTATTTTGATTCCCTTTTCAACTTCTGTTTAAGCACTTTTATGGTTTGATTGCAGTGTTCAAAGGTCTTGCTTAGGCAGAACAGCTGCCATCAAGGGGAAATGTTCTGTTTCTATTTTATGAGTTCTACTCATAGGGGTACCCTCACATTATTGTACCTAATTTAATTTAGACCCAGAGTCTTGAAAAGTCTCCTCTTTGGGCCAAAAAGTGTTCTTCTTGGGCCAAACATTCCAGTAATTGATATTCTGTATCAGCAGAGCTTAGAAGCCATGATATGCTTTCCACTTAGAGTAGATAACTTGACCTACATGACACCAAAAACTGAAAGTGAACTATGCAATTCTATCTATCTTATCTCCTTGGAATAATCAGTTCAACCTGACATTTCAGCCTCAAAGGGTCGTCAGAATTGGAAGGAAGTAGGTGTAAAATTTATAGCTGCTTGTGTAACGAGTTATGTATTAACCAATCAGCAATTCCGAGAAAAAATGTATCCTTCGAGAAGCCGCCTGAAGCCCGTCTGCCCATCAAGAACTCAGCTAGACCCCACCCACCAGCCCGCCCATCAGCCAGGTCCCACTCAGAACCACTTTGGTTCCTCTTCATGTTCCCCCTACCCTTAAACAAGTTGGCTTTAGCACTTTGGTATCTCATGTAGGCATTTGTATGTGTGTATTAGCAAAAGATTATGAATTGGTTGTATATTTTTATGTGTATCAGCCGTAGATGATGAGTTAGTTGTAGGTTATCCAGTACTGGCACTGGTGATTCCAGCTTTGTTTTTAGAAGTTCTATGTTACTATATTATAGTCTGTGCTTTATGTTTTGTGTTACTCATGTCTTAATAAATTGCTACTGAATGTTTTCCTTGGTGCTGCATTATTTGTGTGGAGACCTTAGGGCCCAGTCTGGGGGCCTCATCATCTGTTTTATGGTCATGGTCTCTTCCTTCCTGCACTAAGATTTTATCTAGCTGTTTCTGTTTATTCAATAATTCAGTGGATGCAGAAGATCATTAAGATGTCTATGGTGATTATCTCTTTAATAGAGTTTGAGACACTAGTTTATCTGTTTTTGGAAATGGGTCCAACTGTAATTATTAGCATAATAGCGAAAGCAAGATAACCTTGGGGAAACTTATTTTATAACAGATTTAACATTTGTTTTGCAAGTTTTACACTTTTTAATGGTAATTACCATTGAGTCTAGGAATAAATATTGAGGGCAATTTCTGGACTGCAAGTTGCTGCGTCTTGCCAATACCATAATCCCATAGTATGAAAGTAATTGTCAAACAGATGGTTGTGTACATTGTTGATAGCCCCTATGTTTCTTTTATTGGAAAATAAAGTACTTGCTAGGTTAAGTAAAACAAAAGTATACAACATCTGTCTTTTTTTAATAGCACACAGGCCTAGACTGTAATCAGACTTAAAATTATATGAGTTTCTAAAAGAAGCACATTTTATTTTAGGTTTATTCGACAATCATTAGCCAGCATATGTAGTTGTATGCTTAGGCACCCAGTGACGAGGCTCTGAAGACTTATTTGTAAAGCAAATGAATACAATTTTAGTTATTTGCACACGGCAGGGGAAGAAGCTGCTGTCATTAAAATGGGGTCTGAAAAATATTTGTCGAAGAAAAAAATATTTCATTTGCATTGTCTTGAAGCAAATTAATAGAGCTCCTCTAACGCCAATAAAACACTGCATCCTGTTCTTTAATATGATTTTTGTATTTTGAATGGGTAATAGAAAGCTCTCTGTTTATCAAAGGAGATTGCAGATTTTTGCAGTTGATATACCGGTAACTACTATTTTTGAAAGTGCTCTGAATATTGGAATAGCTAGCACTACTGTATTTGTTTAGAGGGTCCAATAAAGACTGCGAAAATGGGTGAAGAATGTGCTAATGTTTTCATGAATGCTTACCCAAAATCCTATACAAACTCTGGCCTCTCTCCTCCATGACATGCCAAGCCATGGGATACAAATGTTCTACCTTTAAAGTGGTCCAACACCCAGGGTTGATTCCCGGGCCGATCACCTCCCTCACCGCGGGGCATCCGAGATCGGGATGTTTCGCGGGGTGAAACCCCCCCAAAAGCCCCAAAAAAACTTACCTTACCGTTTGTGAATGGCTGACGTGCGCCCTGTGAGAGGGACGCGCGGGAGGCGGCGGCTTGTCCGTCGCTGAAAAGGTACGTTTTTGGGGCTTTTGGGGGGGTTTCACACAGCGGGGCATCCTGATCTCGGAGTGGACCCAGGATAGTGAAAATTGGGGTAACGAATTTGACCTTGAGTGATCAAACCCGGGAACAGTGGCAACCTGTACTGATCTACCGCCAGTCGCACGACGTCTGCAAACCAAACCTGTATTGGCCACCTTGGGGCCACCAGAATTGCTGGCGCACCCTCTAGAGCCGGCTTGCGCACAACTTTGCCTACCATGGAGAAGGGGGGAAACAGGTACAGAAACCCCAGATCCCTCCAGGCAAGAGACAAGGCGTCCACTGCCAGGGCCAGAGGATCCTGAGACAGAGACATAAATGCCGGAAGCTTGTGATTGTGACGTGAGGCAAAAAGATCCACCTCGGGAATCCCCCACTTGTGACAGAGGGACCGGAACACATTGTGATTGAGCAACCATTCCCCTCGGCGAGAGAATCCCTTGCTCAGGGAGTCCGCCTCCGTGTTCTCCACTCCCGGAATGTACACCGCTGAAATGCATGGGACATTGCTCTCTGCCCATGCAATGCAATCAGAGAGACTTCCCTGAGGGCACTCCTGCTGCGAGTCCATCCTTGGTGATTGATGTAAGCGACCGCAGTCCGATTGTCTGATCGAACCGGAACCGGCAAACCCTGGAGGTGACGCGTCAAGCGTGACAGTACCAACCGAATAGCTCTCAGCTCCAAAACATTGATGGGAGTGTGGGCCTCCCGAGGACCCCACAGCCCCTGGAACTGATGTTCCTTCCAGAAACCCCCCCAGCCAGACAAGCTGGCATCCGTGGTGACCGTCTCCCAACAAGGGGTCAGAAAAGACCTGCCCTTCAGAAGATTCCTTGGTTCCAGCCACCACTGAAGAGACTGCCGAACAAGGGGAGACATCAGAAATGACTGATCCAATGACAGCGGACATCTGTCCCAAGCCGACAGTAGATGGAGCTGGAGCAACCTCATGTGGACCTGAGCAAAGGGAACTGCCTCGAAGGAAACCACCATCAACCCCACCAGTCTCATCCCTAGCCGGCTAGACGGCCGCGGGCTGGACAGAAAAATACGTATCAGATCTTGTACCATCTGCACCTTCGACTGAGGCAGCAACACCCTGGACTGAATGGTATCCAGATTCATGCCCAGAAAGGCAATCTCCCTTGAAGGGGAGAGAGAAGACTTGGGATAGTTGTTCACCCAGCTGAACCTTTCCAGCGTTGACACCACCGTCCTGGTGTCTAGCTCCGCCTGCCTGAGAGAGGATGCCGTAATGAGGAGGTCGTCCAGATACGGCCCAATGTGAATGCCCTGGGCTCTGAGAAGGGCCATTATACCCGCCAGCACCTTGGTGAAAACCCTTGGTGCCAAGGTCAGCCCGAACGGGAGGGCGACAAACTGAAAATGCTGATCTCCCACCACAAACCTGAGAAATCTCTGGTGTACTGTGAAGATCGGCACATGAAGGTAAGCATCCTTGATGTCTATGGACGTATGAAGTCCCCCTGACGAAGAGAAAGGATGGCTGAGCGCAAAGTCTCCATGCAGAACTTCTTGGTTCTGATGAACCTGTTGAGAAGCTTCAAATCCATAATGGGTCTTATGGATCCATCCCTTTTGGGCACCGTGAAGAGGTTGGAATAATAGCCCCGGCCTCTCTCTGCTAAAGGCATCGTGCATATGACTTCCATGTCCAGAAGATTTTGCACTGCCACCAGGAGCCCCTGCGCAGCCCGGGGGTCTGAGGGGACCCGAGATCTGAGGAATCTGGGAGGGGGCCAGTACTCGAACTCCAGCTTGTACCCGGAAGACGCCACTTCCAAGATCCACTTGACTGAGACCTCCTGGGCCCAGACCTGGAAGAAATACCATTTTGTGAGTACTCACCTGAAAAATGGATATTGTTGGTGTGCCACACACCCCGCTTCACTTCTTAAATATTCATCCATTATTGGGTTAATCCACCGCCAGGTGACGTAGTGCAGAGAGGAAGTCTTGTAATGAGCCCCCTTCCGGCCTATATATACCTGGTACCTCCCTTCAATCACCAGTATATTTAAAAAGCAGAAAGACAAGGTACCAGTATTCCACCGGTAACCTCCAAAATCTATTTTGATATAAATAAAAAAGGGCTTCACCATATAAATGCTTCGGTAATACCGAAAAGGGTGGGGGTGAAGCGGGGTGTGTGGCACACCAACAATATCCATTTTTCAGGTGAGTACTCACAAAATGGTATTATTCTTGGTGTGCCACACACCCCGCTTCACTTCTTAAATATTCATCCATTATTGGGACATCCAAAAGCAGTGTCCACAAGGGAAGGGCATATCAAGGCCAGGTGAAGCATAACTTAAATGACTGCAGTCTGCAGAACTTTGCGGCCAAAAACAGCATCCGCTGAGGCCCGCACATCAACTTTGTAAAACTTAGAAAAAGTGTGAACAGAAGACCAAGTGGCGGCCTTACAAACCTGTTCAACAGAAGCTTGGTGCTAAAATGCCCAAGACGCCCCAACAGCGCGAGTGGAATGAGCAGTGATACGAAAAGGGGGAACTCTTCCCTTAGCAGAATAGGCCGCAGTAACGGCCTGACGTATCCACTTGCTAATGGCAGATTTGGCTGGTGCCAAACCCTTCTTAGGCCCATGGGGCACAACAAAAAAGGAATCCGTCCTACGAAAAGGAGACGTGATAATCAAGTAGTACTTAACACAGCGTACTACATCCAAACAATGCAAAACCCTCTCTTTGTCATTCTTAGGATTAGGAGACAAGGAGGGAAGAACAATATCTTGGTTCAAATGAAAAGCAGAAACAACCTTAGGAAGAAAGTCTGGCTTGAACCGAAAGACCACTTTATCATGATGCCTCTCAAAGTAAGGCGCCTGGATAGTTAAGGCCGCCAACTCTGAGACACGCCGGACAGAAGTGATCGCTACCAAGAAGACAATCTTCTGAGTCAGGGTAGACAAAGCAATATCTTGCAAAGGCTCAAAAGGAGGAGCCTGAAGAGCAGAAAGAACCAAATTCAAATCCCAAACAGGTAGTAATGGTTTCCTGGGAGGCCGCACATGCGTAACCCCCTGGAAAAAAGTCCTAACTAAAGGTTTAAGCGCAACACGCTTCTGAAAAAAAATAGATAAGGCAGAGACCTGCCCTTTCAACGTACTTAGCTGGAGACCAGAGTCCAGCCCTTATTGTAAAAACTCCAGAATCCTGGAGACCGAAAAGACCCTACAAGGAAAAGATCTTATCTCACACCAAGCGATATAGGCTTTCCAAGTCCTATAGTAGGTGATGGAAGAAGACCTCTTCCGGGCACTGATCAGAGTCTTAATGACTGAATCAGAAAGACCCTCCTCCTTCAGGATGGAGGTTTCAGCAGCCAGGCCATCAAACCCAGCGCTGGTAAATTGGGGTAACACAATTGACCCTGAGTGAGCAGATCGGGCTGAAGAGGCAGAACGAACTGGTCCACTGCCAGCCGAACGATGTCTGCGAACCTCACTCGTCTTGGCCACCTTGGGGCCACGAGAACAGCGTACACCTTTTCCAGAGCCAACTTCTGAAGAACCCTGCCCAGCATGGGCATCGGAGGAAACAGGTATAGAAATCCTAGAACTCCCCAGATCAGGGACATGGCGTCCACTGCCAGAGCCAGAGGATCCTGGAAGAGCGACACGATGAGGGGCCAACAGGTCCACCTCCGGGGTCTCACATTGGAGACACAGTAAGCGAACCACCCGAGGATGGAGAGCCTATTCTTCCAGACGGGGAGAGCCCTTGCTCAACCGGCCCGCTACCTGTTTCATCACCTCTGGAATGTAAACCGCCGAGAGACAGGGAACATGGAACACTGCCCATGTCCGGATCAGGGACACTTCTCTGAGAGTACTCAGACTGCGCGTCCTTCCCTGAAGACCAACGTAAGCAACCGCTGATCGATTTTTCATTATCTTAATTACCTGTTGTATCGTTTTTTGGATGGAACATTTTAATTCAAGCTTGAAATAAAAATTGGATGTTTTTATTCACACACCGGATATCGGCTGGCCTTAATGCTGTAAGGTTTTGACTACATTGGAGGTGAGCGCCCGTGGCCGTGCAGTGTCTGGTGGGGTGTTTCAGAATTACAATTCAGAGCTGGCAATCTTCTATCTACAACCGCTGATCGATTGTCTGAACACATCTGGACCAGAAGGCCCAGAACGTACTGAGTCAGGAGAGCAAGCACCTGACGGATGGTTCTCAGATTCAGAATATTGATGGGTAAGTGGGGCCTTTAAGCTCTCCACTGCCCCTGAAACCGCAGCTCCTTCCAGAATCTGCCCCATCCCGACAGACTGGCGTCCGTGGTGACAATTTTCCAAAGGGGGGTCAGGAAAAGCCTGCCCTACACAAGATTGGTCGAGACCAAGCACCACAGGAGGGACTGCCGTACACAGGAGGACAACTGGAAGGACTGATCCAGCGACTGAGGTTGCTGGTCCTAACACGCTAACAGAAATAGCTGAAGCGTTCTCGTGTGAATTTGGGCAAAAGAAAGACACACTCCGTCTTGATGAGAGTTCAGGCCGGGATGAACGGACCGTGAAGGAGGGTGAGACTCGAATTCCAGGTCGTAACCGGGCAACACTACCTCCTGGATCCATCTGCCTGGAACCACTTGGTTCCAATGGTAGAAGTGTCGCAATAGTCCCCCCACCCGCACGGGTGAGGGCAGCCCCTCATTGCTGAGTGAGCTTATCAGCAGGTTTGGGCTTGGTGCCCCAGGACTGAGTGGGCCGGCCACGGCCCCTCCCCCGAGTCCAACCTGCGCCACTGGTAGCGGGAAAGGACGCACCCCTGCCCGCTCTGAATCCTCGAAAGGAAGGCCTACCGGAACTTGCCCCCCTAAAGGGGCCACGGGGCCTCTTGCGTTGTGGCATCTTACCACCCTTTGCGACAGAATCAATTTTCTCCCCGAACAGACGCAACCCCAAAAAGGGGAGAGCTGTGAGCACCTTTTTGGAAGCCATGTCCGCTGACCACTGACGCAGCGATACTGACCTGCGAATAGCCACCAGCATAGCTGCTGCCTTGCTACTCATAGTCAGCGCATCGTCCTGAGCAGCCAGGTCCCGCAAGACGCCGCGTCAGCGGGACCCGCCCCCCCCCCCCCGCCTACGCCGATCAGCTGGAAATCACTCTCAGCTGGGCCACTACACGTGCGCCCAGGCGGCGGAGGGGGGAGGGTAAAGACCACATGCACTGCCTAATGAATACATAAAATGCCAGGCGGGGAGAGGGGAGAGGAGAGGGGGGAGGGGGTAGGGGGCCACAAAGCAACAGTCTGCAAAGAAAAGTGGCCAGCCCCTACCCCGCGCAGCCTGCCCTTCAAGCAGACCAAAAGTATACACATGCTGAATACAGTGAATGCATAATCATAAACACACACACATGTTGAAATGAAGTGATACAAGTGAAACACACATACTTAAAGCACACCCTCACACCCCCTTCGGGACCCTCGGGACAGGGGCATCCCATTTCCGGATCACCATGCCAGATAGCCGCATTGCCCCACGCATGAGGTCGAGCGGTAGGAGATAAGCTCCTAGGCACTTAAAGTGCCATCTACCATTTGCCCGGTGAGCAGCCTAGGCTGGGAGGCTTCCATTTCACCATAAAGGTATACAAACTCAAACCGGGCAGAAATAGACCAAAAGGGGGGTGGCGGGGTAAGAATACCCCGGCCTACCTGTAAGCAGGAGACTTCCATCTTCTGACTTGTCAGCAAGCAGAGAGAAAAAATACTGGTGATTGAAGGGAGGTACCAGGTATATATAGGCCGGAAGGGGGCTCGTTACAAGACTTCCTCTCTGCACTACGTCACCTGGCGGTGGATTAACCCAATAATGGATGAATATTTAAGAAGTGAAGCGGGGTGTGTGGCACACCAAGAATAGTGCCGCAGCCGTCCCCCCACCCGCAAGGGTGAGGGCGCCCCCTCAATGCTGAGCTGGCTTGGCAGCGGGCTTGGCTTTGGAACCCCAGCTTGGACCTGGACGAGCTCATCCTCTGCCTCTGTTCCAGGAATCGCCTCTGGAGCCAGAGTAGGCAAAACCTCTGCCTGCTTTGGCACCTCAAAAGTAAGGATTAAAGGAGCGACGCTGCTTCTTACGTTGTGGTAACTTTCCTCCTTTTGCTACTGAATCCAGTTTATCTAAATCCCCAGGAAATGATTTCTTAGCCGCAATGTCAGCCGCCCACTGGCGCAACCAGACCTATCAGCGAATAGCCACCAGCAACGCCGAGGTTCTACTACCCATACAAATTGTGTCATCTAATGCGGTTAAAACAAAAGTCATGAACAATTCACACTGCTGTGAAATCATCACTGGCCGGGTTAAGCTGGGAACCACTCAACAGGTCCCTAATCACAGACCTGGTAGCCACCGCCGTGAGCACCGAGGCACAAACAGCCCGCAAGGCTGAACCCACACTAGCAAAGGCATGGCAAGCCATCTGATCAATCTGATCAATGCGTTTGTCCTCACCATCTTTAAGGGTGGTGGCGTCTGGAGAATGCACAACAGAGGTGTTGGACAATCCCAGAACGGGCGCATCGACCGCGGGAGGGGACGACCAGCGCTTCGCCGCGTCCACCGGGAAGGGATACTTCCTATCCCAAGGGAGCCGGCTAGGTCTCTCCCATTCCTTAAGAATTAAGCTTTCAAAATGATTCTGATTTGGGAACTCCAAGCGAGGTTTCGAGGTCCCAAAGAATTCCCCCTTCTGCAGAGGGGATTCCACAGGAGGAGAAATAGCCAGCACATCAAATAAATGGGCCAGGGCTCTGGGGGTATCCACGGCATCCCCCTGCGCCTGCCCAGCATCAAAAAACTGCTGATCCTCAACATCAGAGTCCGCAAACAATTCCCCCTCCTCCAGCGGGGAATAATCTGACCAGTCAAGGGAATCATACTCATCAAAATCCAGAGCCGGCACGGCCGGAGACAGGTGTCTTCTCTTAGCTGGGGCCTTTCTGGCCGCAGAGCTAGATATCAATTTCTCGATGTTGGCCAATCTAGCACATACATCAGATTGCGACTCCCCGCTAATGACAGTGTCACATGGGGTACGGACAAGGCGGGGTGGAGTAGGTGATGAGGCCGGCGGCACTGACCCAGACACCTGGGACCCCGACTGCCGCGTTATGGCCTGCTGAGCACATGGTATACAAATCGGTACATTATCCCCTGTAAGGGATACCCCACAATCCACACACAGCCGGAATTGCCCTGAAGGGAGCCCGAGCCCGGTATCCTGGGTAGCCTCCATATGGTGATTTTAAGGTAGTCGCAATGACCAGAGGGAATTACGCTGTTTGAGCTACACGGGATGCCCCTTTAAGTCCCTAGTGGGAGGATTTTTAGGACCCCAAATTTAATCTCCGAGGGACCCTAGGACCGGGAAAACCCCCTTTTATTTTGATCGATAGGGAGTCCTCCTGAAAGGCACAATGTGAAAGGACCCATAAGAAGGCACACACATGCAGACATCTGTACATATAATGAACATAATGTATATAACCATCAATAAGGAAAAATATATCCAATATAAGGGAATGGGCAGGCCAGCCCCAATGTGCTAAAATGGGGCAGGCTGCGCACATAAGACAAGCAAAGGGGGGGCCCAACAGGGCACTCACAGCCATGCAATGGCGTCCAGCCAGCGAGGAGTCCTGTGAGAGAGAGGGAGAAGAAGGGCGGGCCAGTGCAGATCGTGCCACGTCTGGCCCCGCCCCATCCCCCAGTAGAGCGAGAGACACGGATCCCAGCAAATAGCTGGGCTCCGCTATGGCGCCATAGGCAGAGGGGGTGGGCCGCGGCGAGCGCACCAAGCACCCGGCCCCACCCCCTGCCCGAGCAGCTCACCTAGCTGGAGAAACTCACCTAGTAAATGGCCTCCACATGCGGCCGGAGGCCCGCACACACAAAAAAACGCCCCACACGAGTGATGAGTGAGCACCCACACACACATGCATACCAACAATAAAGAAGTTTAAGAGGAAGGAAGGCACCCCCCCCGTTGTAGAGGGGAACAGGGAGACCCGGAAGGGGGGGGAATCCCACACTAAGGAGTGGAAGGGAACAAAATTTGCCTTAGACATGTTGGAAATTATCTTACGCAAGAATTATTTTTCTTTTGATAATCAGTTCTATTTACAAGCCCAGGGGACTGCTATGGGCTCTAATATGGCACCTAGTTACGCTAACCTCTTTATGGCAGACTTCGAGAAGAATTTTGTGTACTCTAATGAACAATACACCACCCATGTACTGACTTGGTTGAGATACATTGACGATGTGTTCTTACTGTGGCAGGGCGATGTTGACACACTTCTGCAATTTCACCATTACCTTAATAACTGCCTCCCCACCATTTCCTTCTCCATCGAACACAGTTCACACACTATCCATTTTCTTGACGTTGCTGTATCCCTTAATAATGGTTCCTTGTCTACTGATCTCTTCAGAAAACCCACTGACCGGAATACAATCTTACACGCAAACAGTTTTCATCCGCCCTCTCTGATTAAGGCACTCCCATATAGTCAATTTGTTAGGATCCGCAGAATAACCTCTTCTGATGAATTGTACCTACAGAGATCTAACGAATTGATAACTAATTTGGGAGCACGTGATTATGACATGGAACAACTGAGAATCGCTCAGGCGAAGGCTCTCTCTATGGATAGAAGGGAACTGCGGAAGTTCAAAGGTAAAGAGACCAGCAAGAGGGTGCCCTTAGTTCTCATGTATTCACACTTGTCCCAAAAAGCTCAACGTATTGTTAGAAAACATTGGCATGTACTTCACAGTGATGCCAAGTTAGCCATGACCTTTGGGGACCCTCCCATGACTGCGTACAGAAGGGCTGCCAACCTTCGGGACTCCCTGGTGAAGGCCCATTATACCACCACTAAAACCAATACACCGTCCAATTGGCTCACTGAGCTTCAGGCACCAGCGGGCATGTTCCCTTGTGGACATTGTGCGCAATGCAGCTATATGACCAAAGGTACCACTTTCACTCATCCTCTGAATGGCAGGAGTTACACTCTCAAGTCCTTTGCCAACTGCGCCAGTACTGGCGTGATCTACTTACTGAAGTGTCCATGCGGTATGGGCTATGTAGGCAAGACTAAGAGAGCTCTACGGCAGAGGATTAGTGAACACCGATCAGACATTAGGAATCAGAGACTAGACTCTTCCGTTGCTAGACACTTCCTTGAGAAACTTCACCATATGACACAGCTGAGGTGCATGGTTATAGAAGTGGTCAAACACTCTATCCGGGGTGGTGACTTTAACAAAAAATTGCTACAACGAGAACTCTTTTGGATATACCAGCTACAAACAAGGAGCCCGTCTGGCCTGAATGAGGAAATAGACTATTCCCCCTTTTTTTAATGTGTCCATTCATCATTTGGCCACTGTATTTATTTAGGGTGGACAGTTGCTATAGACACTATTCATTTACACCATTTTGCCTTACTCACTGGACACTTATTAGGTCCCCATAGGATCATCTGCTGATTTGTGTCCAGCTGTATCAATAAGTTGCGTATGTCTGTTTGCACTACCACTCCTGTTGTGATGTGGTTGATTTGGTATCTGTAGCCTGCCTTTCACTCTTTCACCCACCTGTAGATGACAGTGGGGTCATCTCAACAGATCGCCTCCCACATAGATTTCTGATTCCTTAATAATATTCTTACAAATACCCCTATAAATATTTCCAATACTAGTTCTAAAATAGTTTTAAAAAAAAAACTTTTTCACCAAGCATGCCCTGCTGTGGGTCTACATTAAATGTACTTCCCACAGTTGGAGATATGCCTTTTGCCTCCTTTCATGGTTTTCATTATGGTCTTACCTTTCCTGAGTACTGTGCTATCATAGGTGTAGCTGTCTCCATTATATTTATATTGGTTTCAGCTTTTTTAACCAGTTTTTAATTCACATTAATCACGTTTTTATTTTTTTCTCTTATGTATAGATATAACTACGCTATTCAAACATCAAGCCTTTATGGTCTCCAAAGTGCCCATATTCTCCATTGTGCGTCTCCATGGCCTGTCTCTACAACAATTATGCTGGATCTGAACAATGCTATCCCATTTGTGTCACTGTAACTGCAATGCCAACAGGAACGATCTGACAGCAGCGATACGTCTTTAGCAAACCCAGCTCGTTGTCCCCGCCTACTGTCAGCCACTATTGGCTGTGATATGCTGCCACTCTTAGGCAGCCATCTTGCTGCTGTACAATAGGACGCCTGATAGCGTCGTCGCCATTGTTTTGGTTACTGTATTTCTAATGGCCAAGCAGCGCCCAGGCCCGCCCCCTGCGCCAGCACTGATTGGGTACCACTATCTGTTTACCCATTGGCTGCTGGTCGGGACGGACCCCCGGCGCCGCCGATGACGCGGACAATGAGCGCCAGTATGCGCGCTCTCTGCACGCTGCATCCCGCACTAATTGGAGACCATTTCAAGGTATTTAAAAGATGTGATTTGACTGTACTGGTACCGCTCCCTCTTGAGAAAGGCCAGAGCGGCCGAAACGTCGAGGGTATCACTTCCACCCGCGCCTGCCTGTAAGATTTGTCTTTTGTGCTTGTTAGAACTGTTGTTTTCTTGAATTGCTTCTTTATAGAGTGTTCGGAGGTTGGGGAGTTTTATTGCACTCCTTCCACTACTATTTTGATTGAACACTTGTCTTCTATGCTGCATTTATACCTACTATATTATGCATTTTCTGTAGCTATATACAGGAGCGCCACATAGCGGTCACACTTAGGGGCTGTAACCCCTCATTGCAATATGCTTGTATACTGTGTTAAGATACTGTTCTGCATGCTTGTACAGCACCTGTGATCCCCTTTTTTCCTCAATTAAAATCCCTTCACTTTTTGCAATTCAACTTGTGGTTGTTCGTCTTTCTCAATCCGTTTCCTATTGTATTGTTCCTCTGTGCTTGGTACACAGGTGAGAGGACTGAACACCATCAGCTTATCACCATTTCTCTTGTTCTGCACAATTACAAATAGGTGTGCTTCAACCATTAATGTATTAACAAACAGGGACGGGGCATCCCAAACCAGGATCACCAACCTGGATACCGCCTACCCCTTAATCTGGGGTCTCACGGGGGAGCATGGCTCCCTAGATACACCTCTAAGGTGTTGGCTACCCTTGCCCAGACCTACAGCCAAAGCTGGGAGGCAAAACATGGGTTTAAATCAAAAAAGGTCCGGGCAGAAATAGAACAAATTGACCGGGTGAAGACCCGGCTTACCTGCAAGGAAGAAGCACAGCCATCTTCTGACTTGCTCGGCGTCCTGCAGAAACGAATACTGGGTAATGTGTGGGAGGTCCCAGGTATTTATGGACCGGGAGGGGCTCCTTGTTTTCCTTTCATCTCTGCAGAAGTTCGCCCTCTACTGGTTATAACCCATATGTCATGAATATTGGAAGCTGGGTGTGTGACATACTTGGAATATCCTAAGGGCTTATAGGTCAAATGTCTGGCCCATGGACAAACACAAGGCCCAAATTGATGGACACTAGGCTCTGGATGCTCAGGTGGGTATGGGGGTAAGCAGGGTGAACAAATAATTTATATGTTCTAAGGTGTTTAACTTATAATAATTTTCAAATGATTTGACATTTAACTATTTATTTTACATACAGTGTACATTACTGTAAAATACAACATTTTTTTTCACTTAGCAGTATTTTCAATTAAAGTCTTGAAAGCAAACGGATCTTCCACAAGTAAATAAATGCAAAATATATTTCCCAGCTGTAAATAAAATGGCCACATCTTAAATGGCTTGTGTGTGAAATACATTTTGAGGAATTGGCATACTGTAGTTAGAGCTACAGATGGAGCAATAACCAATGCAAACATAAACAGCTGCCTGTATCTGAAGCTAATCTATCCATTAGCCAGTCACCAAGAGAACACAGAACATATCCCCAATAAAGGAAGCCCTAGGTAGTTACTCGTTAGGATTTCTTTTTAGTTAATATAATTAAACTGCGTTTATTAAAATGAATAGGGGGATAGTTAAGGGGGATAACTTTTAAGCCCCTAGTAGTAAGGTCTTGACCAAAGGGTTTTACACCAGAGAACCATGGAAAATAGGTACAGCCAATATTAGCCCTTTGAGGCAAACACACCAGTACTGACAAGAATGGACAAGTAAGAACTCATTCCTATCTACCCCCTGACAGAAAATGTAAATCTATTGGACGACACTTTGGACTGTCCACAATCATGTTCCACTACAGATTCACCCTTCATTATCTTTCTCATAGATAGATATGTGTTTCAACTTTCAGGATTTTTGTTACCATATGTTAACATTGGGGTCGATTCAGAGCCAGGTGAAAAATCTCACTTCTTTTTTAGGAGAGAAAACTTCTATTCACTTTCATAGACTGCCTTGAGGCAAATTCAACAGCCAGATATTCTTTTTTTGGCCTTTCATTCTGAGTTACTCTGTCTATCACTGCTGACTGCATAATTACTGCTTTGCATCTGGGTGCAGATTAAACTATAGACATTTATTTTTAGGATCTACATATACTTTTAAGGTTAAATTGTTTGGCAAATCAAAAGTTAAAATATAAATATAAATAGCTCCCTATCATTGAGTGGCTGCAGTACCATCCTTCCTCTCCTGTCTCTCTCCTCAGTAGGAAAATCACTTCCTCATGCAGCTTTCAGTCCTCATCCAGCTGACCTGGTTCATCTATCAAGCTTCAGTGGACCAAGAACGGAAACACCCCACACTCCGTGCCCAGACATCCTAATTGGATGCCTCTCTCTGCAGCTCCAAAAAGCTTTTGTGTTGCTTCCGTTTCTTGTTGTGATTCTGCTGGGATGAAAGAGTAATGATGATGCTTTGCTGAGATCACCAAAGGACAGCTAGCTGACAGGCCCCTTTTTATGTGTGGTGCTTGACAGATAGAATTGAAAGTAGGGGAACTGTTACAGCTCCTACCCGGCACTGTATGAAATGGAGGAGAGGCACATGGGACAGGAACACATAAGAACCTCCATAGTATCAAAGCTAAGTACAACATCCATAAGTATGCAGGTAAAAGTGCTTGCTTTATTTAAATTTGAGACAGTGTGCTATTCCTATACCTGATAATCCTTAATTTGTGATACTCTAAACCAATAGTTTTTAACCTTTTTATGACAAGTATGCCCTAATGCTAAGAAGTTTCAACCAAGAAGGGGATAAATTATAAATATTACCAAAATAAGTAGGTAATGGGCATCATAGCACTTTCAAAGTGATCCTATACCCAGAAAGGAAGTTTGTGTCGTCAGCTTCTATCCCCAGTCCAGTCCCCCCATACATCCTGTGTTTTCCTTTTTTTTACAAAATCTATGCTCAATAGTCATAAAAACACTTACATGATGCAATCGGCCATATTGCTCCTTGGCTGAGCAGCCCTACCCCCTGGTGTTTTCAGCGATGATGCATTCTGTTACAGTACGCACAGCTCAGCATTGGGGGTCAGCCTGATCAGGTATAATACATGCCATTATGTGACAGTTTAGCTTGTAACTGAATTAATTAGCATATGAAATGCCATTCAACATCATCATTGGGGCAATGGTCTGAGGATAGAAGGTGATAACATAAACTTCCTTTCTGGGAATAGGATAACTTTAAAGCAATAAGAAATAATGTTTTACAGTTAAAAAAATACACCTGACTCATCTGACCCCATCTAGTGATGCACCACTGAACAATGATGTATACCCCTTCAACCTAGGGTGTGTACCCCCTGGGGTAGGTGTACTGCAGCTTGGGATACAGTGCTCTAAATCATTGGATCTGAGTCCGTTTACAAAAAAACTGCCCACATTTGGAATTGTAGTTCCAATAGTTTTCTCTGTTGTTTTAGTGATTCGGCATAAATGCAATTTGTCTTTCCTAGTGGCTCCAATATACCAGGCTATAAAGGAAACACATAATTGACTTGAGTATTGCCTTAAAGAATGTAATTAGCACCTTATTAAATAGTCCATTTATTTTGTAAGCTGTTGCAGAAAAAACACCATCTGGTGTGTCTTCTTTGATACCGAGTCAGTGTGCCTTCTTTAGATTCTGGGTGATGGTGATCGCTAGGAATTCTATGTGCTGGACTGTCTTAACCTTCTATCTTTCTATGTGTGGGAAGATACATCTGTAGACCTATCCTCAAATCCATGATGATCTCAACTTTTATCATACGTTAAAAATTGTTATTGTAGCAACAATGAACCAGTCTGCTGTTTCATTGTTTCATCATCACAGATGACCCCAGTGACTGTAATAAACTCAAGTTAGGTTTTACGATTCATTACTGTTACTGGGCTCATCAGCAACAATGACACTGAGAATTCTGAAGAAATAAGATCATTCATACTTTCTTAGTCTGACAATGTAAGTAAACATTGAGATGTTGTCTGTCAGAACTAACTCACCTGCGTCCCAGTCCCGTGCTGCGGCCCGCCGCAGTACTTCCTGCTCGGCGGCCGTGGCGGCTCGCACGGCCGCTCTCCTTCCTCTCCCCCGCGTCCCCGGCTCCCTGCACACAGCGCGCGCGAGCCGGAGGCTTAGTTAAAGGCCCAATGGCCCGAGGTGTGTGGGGGGAAACGCCCCTAGTTCTGGGTTGGGGCCAATGAGCCCAATGGAGGGTTTTGGGCTATACACCCTTTTTGTGGTTCAGATCCAATGATTGTGGAACTCAATCACGCACTCACTTCCCCCATTTCCAATCATATCTGGATCCTATAAAGTCTTCAGTGCCTGTGATAGAGCCTTGTCGTACCTAGTTTGTCTACTGAATTGTTCTCTGATTGATCTTCATTGCCGACCCCTGCCTGAACCGACCATTCTCTGTTTGATCTCCATTGCCGACCCTTGCCTGAATCAGCTACTCTCTCTGATTGATCCCTGTTGCCGACCTTTGCTATCCACGACCATCCTGTCCGCTGCCAGTCTTGACCCCTGTTTCGAGCTGCCTCATCCTACTGTACCGTCGCGATCTCTGCTTACCCGGTGCTGACCTCTGGCTTGTCTCCTTAGTAATTCCTGCTTCATCAATTGGACTCACTGTGATCCCGCTCTTCGTTAATGGTTCTCCAGACCTCCAACCAGTAAGCTCCCATCCTTTGAGCCATTGAAGTCCTGAGGGCAACCGATCCTGGGCAGGCATGTACTGCGTCCCGGCAAGCAGGTGAAGCTGGCTGCGGAGATTGGGGGTTGAGGGCTTACCTTGAGGGCTGGATTCACCTGGGTTTGACATCATCACAGGCCCACATCATGGATGACCTGGTACAGCAAGTACAGGCCATGGCCACTGCTATAAATCAACTTGCTCAAAGAGTGGCCACAGAAGAAACCAGGCAGATTCCTGCATCTTCTGTACCACCTCATGTGTCGGAGCCAAAGGTCCCGCTACTGGAGAAATTTTATGGAGATCGTGCCAAGTTCTCCAATTTCAAGAACTCATGCGAACTTTATTTCAAGTTGAAGCCCGTATCTTCGGGCACTGAGACCCAGCGGGTGGGTTTGGTAATCTCCCTGTTACAAGGAGACCCTCAGTCTTGGGCATTCAGTTTGCCTCCCAATGATGCTGCCCTGCATTCTATTTCGGCTTTTTTTTTAGCTATGGGCGTATTACCGTATTTTTCGCCCTATAAGACGCACTTATTTTTCCCCAAAAGTGGGGGAAAAATGTCAGTGCGCCTTATCGGGCGAATGTAAAAAAAAAATTTAAAAAAAAAAATTAAAAAAAAAAAAAACTCACCCGTCCCCGGCGCTCCCGCGTTGTCTGGCACACTGCGAGAGGCCAGAGGAGCGGCGGGGGCTCTGTCCCGGCCCCGCCGCTGCGATCGCTGTCTTTTCAGGCAGCGATGACAGCGGCGGGGCCAGAGACAGAGCCCCCGCCGCTCCTCCATCTGCTCCTCCACACGCGAGCACGAAGGTCCGGGCAGTGGGTGGGCGTGGCCTGCACCGGCGCAGGCCACGCCCACCCGCTGCCCGGACCTTCGTGATCGCATGTGGAGAAGCAGATGGAGGAGCGGCGGGGGCTCTGTCTCTGGCCCCGCCGCTGTCATCGCTGCCTGAAAAGACAGCGATCGCAGCGGCGGGGCCGGGACAGAGCCAGCTCGTGAATGGGGTGGGCGTGGCCTGCGTCGACGCTGCGGCGCAGGCCACGCCCACCCCATTCACGGAGCCGGCCGGTCAGCGCAGTGGTGTCAGCGGACAGGTGAGTTTAACTTTTTTTTTTTTTATTACTATGGCGCCTGCCTATACTAACGGGGGGAGGGGGGTGGGAATGGGGGGATGGGGATGCCACACAGCCTAAGGGGATTGGGGGGATGGGGATGCCACACAGCATTTTGGAATGGGGGGATGGGGATGCCACACAGCCTAAGGGGATTGGGGGGATGGGGATGCCACACAGCATTTTGGAATGGGGGGATGGGGATGCCACACAGCCTAAGGGGATTGGGGGGATGGGGATGCCACACAGCCTATGGGAATGGGGGGAGGGGGATGCCACACAGCATTTGGGAATGGGGGGATGGGGATGCCACACAGCCTAAGGGGATTGGGGGGATGGGGATGCCACACAGCATTTGGGAATGGGGGATGGGGATGCCACACAGCCTAAGGGGATTGGGGGGATGGGGATGCCACACAGCATTTGGGAATGGGGGGATGGGGATGCCACACAGCCTAAGGGGATTGGGGGGATGGGGATGCCACACAGCATTTGGGAATGGGGGGATGGGGATGCCACACAGCCTAAGGGGATTGGGGGGATGGGGATGCCACACAGCATTTGGGAATGGGGGGATGGGGATGCCACACAGCCTATGGGAATGGGGGGAGGGGGATGCCACACAGCCTTTGGGAATGGGGGGAGGGGTATGCCACACAGCCTATGGGAATGGGGGGAGGGGGATGCCACACAGCCTTTGGGAATGGGGGGAGGGGTATGCCACACAGCCTATGGGAATGGGGGGATGGGGATGCCACACAGCCTTTGGGAATGGGGGGAGGGGTATGCCACACAGCCTATGGGAATGGGGGGAGGGGGATGCCACACAGGCTATGGGAATGGGGGGATGGGGATGCCACACAGGCTATGGGAATGGGGGGATGGGGATGCCACACAGCCTTTGGGAATGGGGGGAGGGGTATGCCACACAGCCTATGGGAATGGGGGGAGGGGGATGCCACACAGGCTATGGGAATGGGGGGATGGGGATGCCACACAGGCTATGGGAATGGGGGGATGGGGATGCCACACAGCCTATGGGAATGGGGAGAGGGGGATGCCACACAGCCCATGCTAATGGGGAGAGGGGGATGCCACACAGCCCATGCTAATGGGGGGAGGGGGATGCCACACAGCCCATGCTAATGGGGAGAGGGGGATGCCACACTGCCTATGGGAATGGGGAGAGAGGGATGCCACACAGCCTATTCTAATGGGGGGAGGGGGAAACCCACACAGCCAATGGGAATGGGGGGAGAGGTGGATGCCACACAGCCTATGGGAATGTGGGGAGAGGGATGCCACACAGCCTATACTAATGGGGGGAGAGGGGGATGCCACACAGCCAATGGGTATATGGGGAATGGAAGGGGGGGATGCCACACTGGATATATGGGGAATGGGATGGGGGCATGCTACACTGTCTATGGAATGGGGGCATCCCACACGGCCTATGGGAATTGGATAGGGGAATGACACTGTCTGTAATGGTGCGTTTTTGATTGAAATTTTTTTTTTCTTATTTTCTTCCCCCAAATCCTAGGTGCGTCTTATGGGCAGGTGCGTCTTATAGGGCGAAAAATACGGTATATGCTGACCCGGACCAACAATCTACAGCCGTAAACAGACTTCGGGCCCTGAAGCAAGGGCGGAATACGGCGGAAGACTATAGCACTGAGTTCCGTCGTTGGGCGGTAGAATCCAGGTAGAATGACCCTGCTTTGTGTAGTCAATACCGAATGGGCCTTTCTGAGAGCATTAAAGATGCACTAGTAAATTCCCCTCCACCTTCAGATCTAGACCAGTTAATGCAGGTCACCATCAAGATAGACCGTCGCCTTAGGGAAAGAGCTAGGGTTCCCTTGTCCTCCAGACCCTTTCAAAACCCTAACCCACCGCCTTCTCTTAGGGAAAATACAGCTTCTTCCTTTCAGGAGGAACCTATGCACCATACCACCCACCTTGTTCACTTATGAGCAGCAGGAGAAATTTATGATGGAAAGTCACACTTTCAATTCACCCACGTATGTGTGCCGCATTACACTCCTGCCAAGGTGCTAACAGGTGACAGTGGGCTCAAAATACGAGTGAAGGCACATGGTGCCACAGTAATGGTGGAGGCCTGGCATTTCACTGTTACTCTGGCATGTTTGTATGCAATGCAGGGGTGCCTAAGTGATTTAGGTTTGACATGTCTATGCTATCCACTACTATTGTGGGATGGGAGAGCTGGCTTCGCCTTGTTGCTGGCCGCTTTCAGCAAGCCCTATTTGACAGTAGTAGCGGAGTGGAGAGGTAGGCGTGGCTTTTGGCCTAGGTGCGTTTGCTCTTGCAATACGCTACTATTGGGGGATGGGAGAGCTGGATTACTTAGCATTGGCATACACTAGTGTATAGGAGGCTTGGGTGGTTGCATTGTCTGCGAAATTTACTTAAAGGGACAGGGGCGTGCATGTGGAGCTAAAGGAGTCCCAGAGGACACAAGTTAACAATGCACATCTGTTTGTTGTTTGCAGACTTTCACGGAGCAGCGATATGACTTCAAGCCCAACATACATGAAAAAAGGACATTAGCAGAGGACATGGGAGTGGTGAGGGGATGTCGCCTTACGCTTTCACCCAAATAATGCAGCACTGGTAGGACCTCAAATGGCAAAATTGGCCCTGGGTGCGGAGGTTCTACAGCCAAAACTTCCCAGTTAAGCAGATCTACAACAGAGAAGGTGAGCTATCAGGGCAATGAGTAACATGTTTTACAAAATTATATTCTCTTTTGTAGCTGGGGAGTTCTAGCTGCGGATCAAGCCCACCCAGAGCTGAGGGGTCCAACCAGTAGGGCCCAGAAGACAGGGTGTGGGTGTAAGGCGGTGCCCCCTGACAACGTCCTTTTTGAAGCAGCACCACCACCACCCATGGAGGCCACTGAAGAGGACGGTGTGTTGGGCTTGGAGTCGGCCACAGCTCCTGCACAATCCGGTAGGGTAATACCCCAAAAAACACACAGGTTGTGCTGTATGAAGAGTCTAATAGCATGTTAGCTAAGTGCTGGTGTGTTGTGCTTCTCTGTCCCTACAGATTTATCAGAGGGTGAGCACGCAGCAATGGGGCCCTCCGATACGGAAGCGGTGCAAGTAGTGGGTGTGGAGGCAGAAGCATTCTAGGGGGCCGCACATGAGTGAGCCCCTGGAAAAATACAATTCTGTGAAATACTCACCTGTAGAATTGGTATTATAAGTATACAGTACATCCTGCTCCAGATAGAATACTTACACTTGGGTTATCCTCCGCCAGATGGCGCTGCACTGCAGAGACATGTAAAACAGGCTCCTCCTGGCCTCTCAAATACCCGGGGACCTCCCACAAATCCCCAGCATTGAAAAGCAATGAAAAAGAAGCCGGGAGAATTTAACAACCAAAAACTGGTAACTATAACAATGATAACAATCACCATACAGGGGATCCAGAATAATGCAAAAAAACAGGGTGGGGTGGAGCAGGAAGTACTGTATACTTATAATACCAATTCTACAGGTGAGTATTTCACAGAATTGTATTATTCTAAGTATACAGTACGTCCTGCTCCAGATAGAATACTTACACTCGGGACATCCAATAGCAGTGTCCATAAAGTAGGGTAGGATCCCCAACAAAGAAGGTAACAGCAGACAGTTTAAACCACTGCCGCCTGCAAAACCTTGCGGCCAAAAACAGCAACAGCTGAGGCCTTAACATCTACCTTGTAAAACTTTGAAAAAGGTATGAACAGAAGACCAAGTAGCGGCCTTGCAAACTTGTTCAATAGAAGCCTGGTGCTGGAAGGCCCAAAAAGGCACCAATAGCACGAGTAGAATGAGCAGTAAGGCAAAGGGGGGATTCTTCCCCTTAGCAGAGTAGGCCTGAATCACAGCCTGACGAATCCACTTGCTGATAGTAGACTTGGCAGGAGCCAAACCCTTCCTTGGACCAGAAGGGACCACAAAAAGAGCATCAATTTTTCTGAAAGGTGCAGTAGCCACCAGATAGTGCTTCAGACACCTAACCACATCCAAAGAGTGCAAAAACTCTCTCCTTAGCATTGCTAGGGTTAGGGCACAAAGAAGGAAGAACCATATCCTGATTCAAAAGAAAGGCAGACACTAGCTATAGGCAGAAAATCAGGTTTGAAACGAAACAACACCTTGTCCTAGTGCCTCTCAAAGTAGGGGGGCTGAATGGACAGCACCGCCAATTCAGACACACGCCTGACAGTAGTGATGGCCACCAGAAACACAACCTTGAGCGTAAGAATGGCCAAGGCAGCATCCTGCACAGGTACAAAGGGAGCACCCTGCAAGGCAGGCAAGACCAATTCCAAATCCCAAAACAGGGACCATAGGTTGTCGTGGGGAACGCACATGAGTAACCCCCTAAAAGCAGTCTTAATCAAGGAATGCTGAACAAAAGACTCCTGAAAGAAGACAGACAGGATAGAATCTGACCCTTCAAGGTACTGAGTTAGAGACCCGACTCCAACCCATGCAGTAAAATTCCAGAACCCCGGGAACTGAGAACACCCAACAGGGAAGAGACCAAGACTCACACCAGTCAATGTAGGTACGCCACACCTTATAATAAATGGAAGAAGAAGAAGTCATCTTCCTAGCCTTCACCATGGACTCAACCATCGAGGCAGACAAACCTTTCTCCATCAAGATGGAGGTTTCAGCAGCCAGACCGTCAAAGCCAGAGTTTGCAATTGGGGTGGCGTAAGGGGTCCTAAATGAGCAGAACTGGCACTCCAGGCAGAAAGCACTGATCTACTGCCATCTGCACCACGTCTGCGAACCACACTCTTCTTGGCCACCTGGGGACCACCAGAATCACTGGCACCCCTTCCAGAGTAATCTTGCGCAGAACCCTGCCTAGGGGGAATGGAGAAAAGACATACAGAAACTGAATGTCCGGCCATGACATTACTAAGGCAACCGTGGTCACGGCCAGAGGATCCTGGGACAGGGAGACAAAGGCCTGGAACTTGTGATTGTGACGGAACGCAAACAGTTCCACATCCGGTTGGCCCCAACGGTGATACAGAGATTGGAACACCCTGTTGTAGAGGGACCCCACCCCCCGGAATGTATACCGCTGAAATGCAGGGAACATTGGCCTCCACCCAGATCAGGATCAGAGACACTACCTGGAGGGCCCTCTTGCTCCGGGTCCCTCCCTGATGATTGCTGTAGGCAACTGCCATCAGAGTGCACTGAACAGGCAGGCCCTGAATATGAGTAGTCAAGCAAGCCAGAACTAACCTGATCGCTCACAGCTTCAAGACATTGATAGGTGAATGGGCCTCCTAAGGGCCCCACCTCCCCTGGAACTGCAGGGACTTCCAGAAGAACCCCCCCAACCTGATAGACTGGCAGCCGTGGTGACCGTCTCCCAGGAAGAAGCAAAAAGTTTCCACCCCCCAATAGATTCCCTGAGTCCATCCACTACAAGAGGGCCCTCCTCATCAGGGGGGAAGACACACAGACCCTGTCCAGGGATGCTGGGTCCTTGTCCCATACAGACAATAGGAGAAGTAGCAGAAGCCCCAAGAGGGACTGAGCACAAGGGGCCGTTTCGAAGCACGCCACCATCAGGCCCACCAGCTGCACCCCCTGCCTGGTGAAGGGACGGGGACAGCTAGGAGGAACTGTGCAAGCAGATTGTCCACCTTCTTCTGAAAAAGGAATATCCTTGCCTGAACTGTGTCCAGATTCATTCCTAGGAATGAAGTTCCCAAGGAAGGGGACAGTGAGGACTTGGGGTGGCTGATCACCCATCCAGATGACTCCAGAATGCACACCACCATCTGTGCCAGATGTAGAGACTGGGAAGTGATGAGAACGTCCAGGTAGTGGCAGCACGCGGACGCCCCTTGGCCTCATCAGAGACAGCACCCCTGCCAGCACCTTGGTGAGCATTCTGGGAGCTGAAGAGAGGCCAGATGGCAGGGCCACAAATTGGCAATGTTGATCTTCCAACGTGAATCTGAGGAATCTTGGTGTCCTGAAAACACAAGGATGTGAAAGTAAGCAACATTGATATCGATGGACGGCATGAATCCCCCGGGGCGCAAGAAGCAGATGGCCGAGCGCAGAGATTCCATGAGGAAAGCGCCTGTACTTGACAATTTGCTGAAGATCTGTAAATCCAGAATGGGCCAGACTAACCCATCTTCTTTGGGAACTATGAAAGGGTTGGTGTAGGGTCCCTTGCCTCTGTCTGTTAAGGGAAATCTGCAAATGACCCCCAGACCCAGCAGACCTTGCACGGCCTGCGCCAGCACCTGAGCAGAAGCAGGGACCAGGAGTACCCGGGACCAGATAATCTTAGGGGAGGCCGCACAGCAAACACCATCTTGTAGCCGGAGGACACTACCTCCTAAATCCACAGGTCTGAGGCGTGATGCCTCCAGACTTAAGCAAGGTGCCGCAGCCGTCCCCTCACCCAGAAGGGTGAGGGTGCCCCATCATGCTTGAGGGGACTTGGGAGAGGATTTGGGCATAGCCCCCCCAGAGAGCCAGGATGTAGTCTTCTGCTCCTGGGACAGGGAGCTGAGCGAGCCCCCGCGAAGGAGACCCCTGGTTCCTGTTTAACACCATGGGGGGTGGAAGGGGGGCCCTGGCCCCGAAGGGCCCGAGACAGCCGCTGGGGTAACTTACCTCTCTTACCAAACAGGTCTAGACGGGCCCCAAACAGATGTAGCCCCTTAAAGGGGAGCCCAGTAAGGGCCTTCTTCGCAGCATTGTCAGCACCCCACTGTCGCAGCCAGACCAAGCGACGTATAGCCACCACGAGGGCAGAAGTTCTTGCACACATTCTTTCTTTATTCTTTATAAACACATCACAACTGGAGAGTGCATTAAACACCTCACAAGGGAGTTCATCAGAGGCACTATCAAGCATATTTCTGATGAGGGTTCTAGTGGCCACAGCAGTAATGGCAGAGGCACAGACCGGGTGCAGCGCCGTCCCCGCACATGCAAAGGCGTGGGAGGCCAGCAGGTCAATGCGCCGGTCCTCAGCATCCCGCAGGGTAGTAGAATCAGGGGGATGTATGACAGGGGTGTTAAGATAGCCCTATTATCGGGACATCCACCTCGGGGGGGGAATGACCAACATTTAACCACCTCAGGTGGAAAAGGATACTTCCTATCCCAATCCCTTGGAACCCCGGGAAGTTTACTGGGGAACTCCCATTCCTTGAGCACAAGGGAATGGAAATGTGCCTGCTCTAGGAATTCCAAACGTGATGTTGCTGTATGGAAGCGCTCCCCTCTTTGCCCGGGAGCCTCAACAGGGAGAGAGATAGACAGAACCTCAAAGATCTGGGTCAATAATCTGTCAGTGTCATCCGGGGCCAGGGGTCAGAGCCAGAATCATCATGACCCCTTGGTCTCTCATCAGATGAGCCTGAGTCAGAAAAGAGCACTCCTTCATCAGAAGGGGTATAGCCACACAGATTCATAAACTCCTGAGATCCCATAAGGAAAACAGTATCATAAGGCGTCAGGTGGCGCTTCTTACCAGGGCCTTTACGCGCTAAGGACCTCGCAATAATCTGCTCAGCAGTAGGTAGTCCAGAAGACACATCAGGCTGAGAATCCCCACTTGTATGCAACTCAGGAGGAGTGAGATTTAAGCTTGGGGGAGAAGGTGAAGTGAAACGAGGTGCAGCCACTGGCAGGTCAGATTGCAAAGCCAGCACTTGCTCAGCACAGGGTATGCAGACCCATGCCTTGTCAGCATGAGGTTGTCCACACGCCATACACCGCCGGTCTTGTCCCAAAGGGACCCCGGTCACATTATCCTTAGATGCCTCCATATGGTGATTATTAGGCACAATATGCCAGTAGGGATTGACGCTATAAAGCAAACCTGGATGCCCCAATGACCCGCTAGGGAAGTGGGAATAATTTTACAAGGCCCGACTATCAATTACACCGGGCCGGGAGAAGCCAATGGATTCACCCTCTGAAAGACACAATGAGAAGAAGGGTGTCAGAACCGAAACACACTACAGTGAAGTATAAAGCCGCCCGCGAGGGCACTTACGGACCACGGTAAGTAAGAACGTCACAGGCGCGCGCGACCAGACAACATGGCGCCGAGTACCTCGAAGGGCAGGCCAGAGCGAGCCGTGACGCGGGGCGCGCCATGCCAGGCCCCGCCCCCCTGAAGAGCGCGAAGTCCAACCAACAAACAGCCAATGAGGACGCAGAGGCGTCTGAGGTAACGCCGCCGCCCGGCGCGGAACATCCAAATGAAGGAAAAGGCGCACGCGGCGGCGGCATTTGCAGTGTAAAAAGACAAGTCAGCGCGGCGGTTGACACCACAAATACCAGTCCAAGCAGACATAACATGCCATATGCATGTAATCACAATACACTGACATCCACACACACCCCCCCACTTTCTTTTCCCCCCGAAGGCTACAGGGAGAATGAGGGAGGATGGCGGCCCTGTACAAAGCCACCGCTACCGGGGCATGGGACAATAATGCGGGAGGGGCATCCCATAAAGGCTCACCATCAGCCTATACCGCCTACCCTTTGGTGGGGGACTGCGGGGGAGCAGGGCTCCTTAAGCACTCATGGTGCCGCCTACCTTCACCCGACCAGCGCAGCCCAGGCTGGGAGGCACATCACACGAAGGACGGGTGGGAATAGTCCAACAGGGCCGCAGGCTTTAATAGCCCCGCTCACCTGCGACGAAGTGATAATTTCATGTCTTCCCAGTAAGCACTGCTGAGAAATCTGGGGATTTGTGGGAGGTCCCCGGGTATTTGAGGGGCCGGGAGGAGCCTGTTTTACATGTCTCTGCAGTGCAGCGCCATCTGGCGGAGGATAACCCAAGTGTAAGTATTCTATCTGGAGCAGGACGTACTGTATACTTAGAATAAAGTCCTAACCAAGGTATGCTGCAAGGCAATGTCCTAGCCTCACACCAGTCAATATAGGACCTCCAAGTCCTGTAGTAGATGTTAGAGGAAGAACTCTTCCTAGCTCTAACAAGTGTCTGAATCACAGCATCAGACAAACCTTCCTCCTTTAAGATGGAGGTTTCAGCAGCCACGCCGTCAAAGCCAGCGTTTGTAAATTGGGGTAACAAAGTTGACCTTGAGTGATCAGATCCGGGAACAGGGGAAACCTGTACTGATCTACCACCAGCTGCACGACGTCTGCGAAGCAAACCTGTCTTAGCCACCTCGGGGCGACCAGAATTGCTGGCGCACCCTCTAGAGCCAGCTTGCGCACAACTTTGCCCACCATGGAGAAGGGGGGAAACAGGTACAGAAACCCCAGATCCCTCCAGGCAAGAGACAAGGCGTCCACTGCCAGGGCCAGAGGATCCTGAGACAGAGACACAAATGCCGGAAGCTTGTGATTGCGACGTGAGGCAAAAAGATCCACCTCCGGAATCCCCACTTGTGACATAGGGACCGGAACACATTGTGACTGAGCGACCAATCCCCTCGGCGAGAGAATCCCCTGCTCAGGGAGTCCGCCTATGTGTTCTCCACACCCGGAATGTACACCGCTGAAATGCATGGGACATTGCTCTCCGTCCATGCAAGAATCAGAGAAACTTCCCTGAGGGCACTCCTGCTGCGAGTCCCTCCTTGGTGATTGATGTAAGCGACCGCAGACCGATTGTCTGATCGAACCTGAACTGGTAGACCCTGGAGGTGATGCGTCAAGCGTGACAGCACCAACCAAATAGCTCTCAGCTCCAAGACATTGATGGGGGTGTGGGCTCCCGAGGATCCCACAGCCCCTGGAACTGATGTTCCTTCCAGAAACCCCCCAGCCCGACAGGCTGGCATCTGTGGTGACCGTTTCCCAACAAGGGGTCAGAAAAGACCTGTCCCTCAGAAGATTCCTTGGTTCCAGCCACCACTGAAGAGACTGCCGTACAAGGGGAGACATCAGAAATGACTGATCCAATGACAGCAGACATCTGTCCCAAGCCAACAGTAAATGGAGCTGAAGCGACCTCATGTAGAACTGAGCAAAGGGAACTGCCTCGAAGGAAGCCACCATCAATCCCACCAGTCTCATCCCCAGCTGGATAGACGGGCAAGGGTTGGACAGGAGAAGACGTATCAGATCTTGAACCATCTGCACCTTTGACAGAGGTAGGAACACCCTGGTCTGAGCGGTATCCAGATTCATGCCCAGAAACGAAATCCCCCTTGACGGGGATAGAGAAGACTTGGGATGGTTGATCACCCGGCCGAACCTCTCCAGCATCGTCACCACCGTCCTGGTGTCTAGCTCCGCCTGTCTGAGAGAGTATGCCGTAATGAGGATGTCGTCCAGATACGGCACAATGTGAATGCCCTGGGCTCTGAGGAGGGCCATTATGCCTGCCAGCACCTTGGTGAACACCCTTGGTGCCGAGGTCAGCCCGAAAGGGAGGGCCACAAACTGAAAATGCTGATCTCCCACCACAAACCTGAGAAATCTCTGGTGTGCTGGGAAGATAGGCACATGAAGGTAAGCATCCTTGATGTCTATGGACTTCATGAAGTCCCCCTGACAAAGAGAAAAGATGGCTGAGCGCAAAGTCTCCATGCGGAACTTCTTGGTTCGAATGAACCTGCTGAGAAGCTTCAAATCCAGAATGGGTCTTATGGATCCATCCTTTTTGGGAACCGTGAAGAGGTTGGAGAGGTTGGGCACCGGGCATATGACCTCTATGTCCAGAAGATTTTTTACTGCCCACAAGAGCCCCTGCGCAGCCCCGGGATCCGAGGGCACCCGAGATCTGAGGAATCTGTGAGGAGGCCGGTACTCGAACTCCAGTTTACCCGGAAGACGCCACTTCCAAGATCCACTTGTCTGTGACCTCCCGGGCCCAAACCTGGAAGAAGTGTCGCAGCCGTCCCCCCACCCACAAGGGTGAGGGCGCCCCTCATTGCTGAGCTGGCTTGGCAGTGGGCTTGGGCTTGGAACCCCAGGCAGGTCCAGGACGAGCACGTCCTCTGCCTCTGTTCCAGGAATCACCTGAAGGTAGAGTAGGCAAAACCTCTGCCTGCTCTGGCACCGCGAAAGGAAGAATTAAAGGAGCCTACCCCCCGAAAGGAGCGACGCTGCTTCTTACGTTGTGGTAACTTTCCCCCTTTTGCCACCGAATCCAACTTATCTCCAAACAGCCGCATACCCAGGAAGGGTAGCCCTGTAAGTGATTTCTTAGCCGCAATGTCAGCCGCCCATTGGCGCAACCAGACTGATCGGCGAATAGCCACTAGCAACGCCGAGGTTCTACTACACATGCATATTGTGTCATCCAAGGCAGATAAAACAAAAGACATGAACAATTCACGCCGCTTAAGGGCTGTGAATTCATCACTGGCCGGGTTAAGCTGGGAACCACTCAACAGGTCCCTAACCACAGACCTGGCAGCCACAGCCGTGAGCGTAGACGCACAAACAGGCCGCAAGACTGAACCCACACTAGCGAAGGCATGGCAGGCCATTTGGTTAATGCGCTTGTCCTCACCATCTTTAAGAGTGGTGGCGTCTGGAGAACAACAGAGGTGTTGGACAATCCCAGAACGGCGCATCGACCTCGGGGCGGGACGACCAGCGCTTCACCGCGTCCACCGGAAAGGGATACTTCCTATCCCATCCCTGAGGAACACCGGGGAGCAGGCTAGGTTTCTCCCATTCCTTAAGAATCATGCTTTCAAAATGATTCTGATTTAGGAACTCCAAGCGAGGCTTAGAAGTCCCAAAGAATTCCCCCTTTCTGTGGAGGAGACTAAGCTGGAAGAGAAATATCCAGCACCTCAAATAAATGGGCCAGGACTTTGGGGGTATCAACGGCATCCCCCTGCGCCTGCCCAGTATCAGCATCAAAAAAAAAACTGCTGATTCTCAGCATCAGATTCAGCAAACAATTCCCCCTCCTCAAGCGGGGAATAATCAGACCAGTCAAGGGAATCATAGTCGCATGGGACCCCGACTGCGGCGTTATGGCCTGCTGAGCACATGGTATGCAAATCAGTACATTATCCCCCGTAAGGGATACCCCACAACCCACACACTGCCGGGTTTGTCCCAAAGGGAGCCCGAGCCCGGTATCCTGGGAAGCCTCCATATGGTGATCTTTATGGTAGTCGCAATGACCAGAGGGAATTACGCTAGAAGCTACCCGGGATGCCCCTTAAGTCCGTTAGTGGGAGGGTTTTTACAATGATAATAATAATATCAATAATATTCATAAAATTAACAATATTTTTTCCAAGGGACCCTAGGACCGGGAGAACCCCCTTTCAACTAAGCAGGGTCCTCCTGAAAGACATAAGAGGGAGAGGGGGAACTCCATAAGCAAGGCACACTTTCAATAACAAACATGCTTGCAGACATTAAAATGATAAAAAAACACTGTGTACTGAGACTGTAATACAATGGCAGCAGCCACATTAGACAATGTGCACACTATACGATTGAGTAAGTAAAGGACAAAAAGGTAGCCCCTCGGGGCACTCACAAATCCGTAATGGCGCCTCCATCACGCGCCGCAGCTGGCCTTGCCCCTTATCCATAGACGCGGTTCCCGGCCAATGCCAGGCACCGCAAAGGGCACCAGAGAGAGAGGGGGACGGGTCGCCACCAGTGCGCTGAGCGCCCGGCCCGCCCCCTCCCCGGACCAACAGGAGGGGAAGAAGCTCTCCCCACGGAGTTCGGAGCCGAAGGCTCCAGGCGCACGGCGGCGCCAGAGCAAACACTGGCACAGTAAAAACACTACACACAGTCATACATACATCAAACAAGGAAGAAGACCAAAGTGAAAAGACACCGCCCCCCCCCATTGCGGGAAAGGGAGTAATGGAAGGAGAAGTCCCCAACTACAATAGAAGCTAGTGGGGAAATGGACAGGGCATCCCAAACCAAGGTCACCAACCTGGTAGCCGCCTACCCCCTGTAATGGGGTCTCCCGGAGGAGCAAGGATCCTATCAGTACACCTAATAAGGTGTATACTACCCTCACCCGGACCTGCAGCCTAGGCTGGGAGGCATAGGGGTTAAAATTTACAAGGTCCGGGCAGAAATAGGGACAAATATGGCCGGGTGTGAACCTGGCGTACCTGCAAGGAAGAGACAGCCATCTTCTGACTTGCTCGCCGACTCCTGCAGAGAATACTGGGAATGTGTGGGAGGTCCCAGGTATTTATGGACCGGGAGGGGCTTCTTTTTTCTAGTCATCTCTGCAGAAGTTCGCCCTCTACTGGTCATAACCCCACATGTTATTAATCATTCCGAAGCAGGGTGTGAGACATACTTAGAATAAAGGTCTTAACCAAAGGATTAAGAGCCAAAGATCTCTGAAAGAAAACCGCCAGAGCGGACACATGCCCCTTAAGGGGGCTAAGTTGAAAACCCATGTCCAGACCATGCTGAAGAAACTCCAAAATCCGAGGAATGGAAAACACCCGACAAGGAAAGGCCCTAGCCTCACACCAATCAATGTAGGTCTGCCAGGTCCTGTAGTAGATATTAGAGGAAGATTTCTTCCTAGCCCTGACAAGAGTCTGGACAACGGCTTCAGAGTAACTCTTTTCCTTTAAGATGAAGGTTTCAGCAGCCACGCCGTCAAAGCCAGCGTTTGTAAATTGGGGTAACAAAGCTGACCTTGTGTGAACAGATCCGGAACCAGAGGCAGCCTGAATTGATCAACTGCCAGCCGGACTACGTCTGCGAACCACACCTGTCTTGGCCACCTTGGGGCCACCAAGATTGCTGGCACCCCCTCTTGAAACAGCCTGCGCACCACCCTGCCTACCATGGAGAAGGGGGGAAACAGATACAGGAGACCCAGATCCCGCCAGGCAAGGGACATAGCATCAACTGCCAGAGCCAGAGGATCCTGGGACAGAGACACAAAAGCAGGGAGCTTGTGGTTGTGACGGGAGGCAAAGAGATCCACCTCCGGGAACCCCCACCTGTGACAAATGGATAGAAATACCTTGTAGTTGAGGGACCATTCCCCTCGGCGAGAGGATCCCCTGCTCAGAGAGTCCACTTCCAGGTTCTCCACCCCTGGAATGTACACCGCCGAGATGCATGGAACATTGCTCTCAGCCCATGCAAGAATCAGGGACACTTCCTCGAGGGCACTCCTGCTGCGAGTCCCTCCTTGGTGATTGATGTAAGCAACCGCAGTCCGATTGTCTGATCGAACCTGAACCGGTAAGCCTTGGAGATGATGCGTCAGGTGCGACACCACCAACCGAATTGCCCTCAGCTCCAGGACGTTGATGGGGATGTGCGCCTCCTGAGGACCCCACAGCCCCTGGAACAGATGTTCTTCCAGAAACCCCCCCCAGCCCGACAGGCTGGCGTCCGTGGTGACCGTCTCCCAACAGCCACCACCGAAGAGACTGCCAGACCAGGGGAGACATCACAACTGACTGATCCAAGGACAGAGGGCATCTGTCCCAAGTCGATAATAGATGGAGTTGAAGAGGCCTCATGTGAAACTGAGCAAAGGGAACCGCCTCGAAACAGGCCACCATCAATCCCACCAGCCTCATCCCTTGCTGGAAGGACGGGCGAGGGATGGACAGAAGAAGACGTATCAGATCTTGAACCGTCTCCACCTTCGATGGAGGTAGGAACACCCTGGTCTGAGTGGTATCCAGATTCATGCCCAGAAAGGAAACCTCCCTTGACGGGGAAAGGGAGAGAGAGAGCTTGGGATAGTTGATCACCCAACCGAACCTCTCCAGCGTCGACACCACCAACCTGGTGTCCAGCTCCGCTTGACCGAGAGAGGATGCCGTGATGAGAAGGTCGTCCAGATACGGCACAATGCGAATGCCCTGGGCTCTGAGAAGGGCCATTATACCTGCCAACACCTTGGTGCCGAGGTCAGCCCAAAAGGAAGAGCCACAAACTGATAGTGCTGATCTCCCACCACAAATCTGAGAAACCGTTGGTGTCCCGGAAAGATCGGCACATGAAAGTAAGCGTTCTTGATGTTTATGGACGTCATAAAGTCCCCTGAATGAAGAGAGTTGATGACCGAGCGCAGAGTCTCCATGCAAAATTTATTGGTTCTGATGAATCTGTTGAGAATCTTTAGATCCAAAATGGGTCTTATGGAGCCATCCTTTTTGGGGACTGTAAAAAGGTTGGAGTAATAGCCTCGACCTCTCTCTATGGAGGGCACCGGGCAGACGACCCCCATGTCCCGAAGGTTTTGCACTGCCATGAAAAGCCCCTGCGCGGCCTGGGGGTCCGAAGGAACCCGAGACCTGAGGAATCTGGGAGGAGACCTGTACTCGAACTCCAGCTTGTACCCGGAAGAGACCACTTCCAGGATCCAGTTGTCCATGACCTCCTGGGTCCAGACCTGGGTGAAGAGCTGTAGCCGTCCCCCCACCCGCGAGGATGAGGGCATCCCCTCATTGCTGAGAGGGTTTGGCAGCAGCCTTGAGTTTGGCACCCCAGGCAGTCCCGGGACGGGCATGTCGTCTGCCCCTACCCCAGGAATCACCTCTGAACACAGAGTAAGCAACTCCCCTGCTTGCTCGAGAGCCGCGAAAGGAAGGATTAAAGGAGCCTACACCCCGAAAGGGTCGGCGCTGCTTTTTGCATTGTGGCAATTTACCTCCTTTCGCCATCGAGTACAAATTATCTCCAAACAGGCGCATACCCAGGAAGGGTAGCTCTGTAAGCGCCTTCTTCGCAGCAATATCAGCCGCCCATTGGCGCAACCAAACCGATCGGTGTATAGCCACAAGCAAAGCCGAGGTTCTACTACACATGCAGATTGTATCATCCAAAGCTGATAAGACAAAGGTCATGAACAAATCACACCGCGTAAGTGCTGCAAATTCATCACTAGCAGGGTTAAGATGGGGACCATTCAACAGGCCCCTAATGACAGATCTGGTAGCCACAGCCATGAGAGCTGAAGCACAAACAGGGCGCAAGGCCGAACCCACACAGGCAAAGGCATGCAATGCCATTTGATCAAGACGTCGGTCCTCACTATCCTTCAGAGTAGTGGAGTCTGGTGAGTGCACAACGGATGTGTTGGACAAACCCAGAACCAGAACGTCAACCTCTGGGGGTGACGACCAGCGCTTTACCGTGTCCACAGGAAAGGGATACTTCCTATCCCACCCCTGAGGTATACCAGGAAGCCGGCTGGGCTTTTCCCATTCCTTAAGAATCAATTTGTCAAAATGCTTCTGATCCGGAAACTCCAAGCGAGGCTTAGTGACCCCCAAAAATTCCCCCTTTTGCGGAGGGGCCTCCGCAGGAGGGGAAATAGCAAGCACCTAAAAAATATGGGCCAGAAGTCTGGGGGTATCAACAGTATCCCGACACTCCTGCCCCGCATCAGCATCCAAGAACTGCTGACCATCAGAGCCTTCAGATTCTGAAAACAATTCCCCTTCTTCCAACGGGGAATAATCAGACCAATCAAAGGAGTCATATTCCTCATAATCAAAACCGGTGTCAAATGCCTTCTCTTAGCTGGGGCCTTCCTAGCCGCAGAGCTAGCAATCAATTTCTCAATGTTGGCCAATCTAGCACAGACATCAGAATGCGACTCCCCGCCAGTGACAACATCACCTGGGGTCAAAGCCAGGCGTGGTGGTGTAGGTGATGAGACCGGCGGCGCTGAACCGGACGCCGGGGGCCCGGACTGGGGCCCGGACTGCCAGCATACTTCCAGATATATGCCTAGACATACATATATATATATATATATATATATATATATATATATATATATAACCTTCAAGTGTATAAGTAAAAGCACACATGCAGCATACAAGGCGCCCCTAAAACACATCCCGCTTGTACAGCAAACAAACAGGTAATGCATAGAAGCCCCGCAGGGCACTTACAGTTTAGGACCAAGAAACAAAATGGCGTCCAGCCCAGCAGCAGCAGCAAGGCCGAGTAAAGAGAAGGGCGGGCCAGCGCGGATCGCGCACCGCGCGTGGCCCCAACCCCTCCTGTAGAGAAGCAGAACCGCGGTTCCCAGCCATTGGCTGGGACCTCCGTGGGCGCCGAGAGGGGGGCGGGCCGCGTCAGCGCACCGAGCGCTCGGCCCCGCCTCCTCTCCTAACTGAGGAGAAGAAAGAAACCATAGCCGCGCTCCCAGCAACGCTGCGGAGCCGACTCCGGGACCCAGGCCGCCGTCCAGCCAGACGCGGCCTGGCAACAAGTGAAGCACATCACATGCACACACACACACACACACACACAACAATCATACTCACTGACAGCTATCCGGCCAGGGCAAGCTGAATTAAAACAGAGGGAAAGGCCCCCCAAGTCATCTAATGTGGTGCAGGGACAAAACGGACAGGGCATCCCAAACCAGGATCCCGAAACCTGGTATCCGCCTACCCCTTTGTGGGGGTCTCACGGAGGAGCATGGCTCCTAGTTAGTACACCACTAGCTAATTTATTAAAACAAGGTCCGGGCAGAAATAGGGCAATAATTGGCCGGGTGTAAACCCGGCTTACCTGTAAGGAAGGAGACAGCCATCTTCTGACTTGCTCGCCGTCTGCAGAGACAAAGACTGGGGAATGTATGGGAGGTCCCAGGTATTTATGGACCGGGAGGGGCTTCTTTTTTTCTAGTCATCTCTGCAGAAGTTCACCCTCTACTGGACCATAACCCATGTGAAATTAATATTTATGTACAAGGACATGCAACTACATGGGATGCCCTTGATGGCAGCAGGGGAAGAAAGGTAAGTATGTGCAAAGACATGCAAACTACATGGGATGCCCTAGATGGCAGCAGGGGGAAGAAAGGTAAGTATGTGCAATGACATGCAGACTACATGGGATGCCCTGGATGGCAGCAGGGAGCAGAAAGGTAAGTATGTGCTAGGACATGCAGACTACATGGGATGCCCTAGATGTCAGCAGTGGGAAGAGAGATAAGTATGTACAAGGACATGCAGACTACATAGAATGTCCGAGATGCCAGCAGGGGGAAGAAAGGTGAGTATGTGCAAGGTCAAGCAAACTACCATTGGTACAGTGGTGGAGGATGGGGGGAAGCACATTTAGAAGACAATGGTGCAACATTATGCAGTAATTCCATCATGGCTGCTCCCATGAACAATAAGAGTTAGTTAAACTGGATGGGCTCTTTAAGATGTGTGACAAAACTGAGAACTAGTAACTAGTGTTGGGCGAACCCGACCTATAAAGTTCCTGACCTGCTGAGCAGCCCTTCAACCAGCTTCACCTAAAGATGGCTGCTGCCATGGGTGAGGACACTTGCAGCAGCTTACAATGTAAGGTGCCCTCACTCATGGGGGTGGCCATTTTTCTGAAGCCCCGGCTGTGGACATATTGACAGCAGGATGCCGACCTAACCGACAGATCGTAGGGCATAGGTAAGTTGTGCAGCCACTTCCTGGTGCTGCATTCTGCAATCGGGGAGCCCCCTCCACCCCCTCCTCACCCACATTCCTGGTATCCTTGGGCACCTCAACCACAGGCCATATTAAATAAACTCCGCCGGCAGGCGGGTGAGGCATGGGAGGGGCCTGTCAATTTGGGTCCCAAAGTATGCATCCCCATTGGTTTCAGTGGGGACGAGGTTCTGGTTCAGGTCAAGTTCAGTACCCGAACCAAACTTTTGTTCAAAGTTTGCCCAAACCCAAGCTTGTACCAGTTTACCCAACACACTAGTAACTATCAAATTATTATAGAACAGCAATAACAGACTTTATTAACAAACAGGGGCGGGCTGGCCATAGGGCATACCGGGCAGAATCCCGGTAGGCCGGCACATGGGAAGGCCGCAGCTGGTGGCCGATGAGCAGAGCAGTGTAATGGGTGGAGGCCGCTCTGCCCACCGCTCTCACACTCATACACCCAGATTATCTACGTGTAAACATTAGTGTGTGTGAGAGCGGCAGTGGCGGGCAGAGCGGCCTCCACCCATTACACTGCTCTGCGCATCGTCCGCTGTTAGAACGTTGGCTCCGCGCAGGCTCGGCATCAGCAATTACACTTACATGGACGGGGAAGCAGAGGAGCCGTCATAGCTCTGTGTCATGTGACAGAGCAGGATATCTGTGCACGCTGTTGCCCCCTAGGGACAGCCTGTCCCAGGAGCTGGAGGTCAGTGGATGCTTCACACTAGGTTCTGCCATTTGTAACTCGGCTGCAGGGAAGTGCTGCTGCTTCTGCCACAAGGTAAAGGCTTCCCTTTGTGTGTCCTCCCTCCTGGCAGCGTATTAAGGAAAGTTTAGATGTTCAACCCCCTTTTACAATACATACAGTGTCCCATGTGCTGTCCATAGACTCGGCTGTGCAGAGCTCCATGTTCCCTGTCCTTCATATACTGTATGTCTGCTAAATGTAGCTTCTCACAGCTCTGTAACTGGAGAGAGGCCGGGTGGCCAGTGTGACCAATGAGAAAACTTCTACAAAGCCACCTCACATCTGTGTCCAAATCTGATCTTCTCCTGATCTGTGTCCAAATCTGATCTGCTCCTGATCTGTGTCCAAATATGATCTTCTCCTGATCTGTGTCCAAATCTGATCTGCTTCTGATCTGTCTCCAAATCTGATCTTCTCCTGATCTGTGTCCAAATCTGATCTGCTTCTGATCTGTCTCCAAATCTGATCTTCTCCTGATCTGTGTCCAAATCTGATCTTCTCCTGATCTGTGTCCAAATCTGATCTGCTCCTGATCTGTGTCTTCAAATCTGATCTGCTCCTGATCTGTGTCTCCAAATCTGATCTGCTCCTGATCTGTGTCTCCAAATCTGATCTGCTCCTTTTCTGTGTCTCCAAATCTGATCTGCTCCTGATCTGTGTCTCCAAATCTGATCTGCTCCTGATCTGTGTCTCCAAATCTGATCCGCTCCTGATCTGTGTCTCCAAATCTGATCTGCTCCTGATCTGCGTCTCTAAATCTGATCTGCTCCTGATCTGTGTCCAAATCTGATCTGCTCCTGATCTGTGTCCAAATCTGATCTGCTCCTGATCGGTGTCCAAATCTTATCTGCTCCTGATCTGTGTCTCCAAATCTGATCTGCTCCTGATCTGTGTCTCCAAATCTGATCTGCTCCTGATCTGTGTCTCCAAATCTGATCTGCTCCTGATCTGTGTCTCCAAATCTGATCTGCTCCTGATCTGTGTCTCCAAATCTGATCTGTGCCCGAATCTACTCTGCCACCAACTGATCTATATACTAAACTAAATTGTCCTGCTAACTGTTCTGTGCCCCAGCTTTATCCACTACTGACTCATCTGTGCCCAAATGCATGTCTTCTAACTTTTTGGTGTGGGAAATAGGGACAGTTGTTAAATTAAGCCTGTAAAGTGGGATGCCCCTCTCTTTCTTTCTTATTTTTGTCCTCCTAAAACCTGGTAAACCATGGAACAAAATAAGGTATATATATATATATATATATATATATATATATATAAAATTATGTGACATTAATATACTATACTGGGCCAGGAACAGTAAAGCAGGGCTGGTGTGCCCCAAAAAGTCCCGGGCCGTTTTTTAGTCCCAGTCCGCCCCTGTTAACAAATATATATCCAAATATTTTGTGATGGTATAAAAGTACACATGATTTTAAGAAACTTTTCCATAAACAACAATATATGATTTCTGCCATGTGGAAATACTTATTTTCCATGGAACAAGAGTCAAACCAGGCTGCATCCTTCTGGGGTTATATTAACAAAAAAACTCAAGCAATTTACATCTATTTTGCTTCCTTTGGTGGCCTCATGCTACCCTTTTGGATAATTTATTATTGCAGTATAGTTAGTCCTCTGGGAATAGCATGGCATAAGATATTCCTGCAAGAGATTGATTTCAATATTCTATGCAATTTCAGCAGAACATACTGATAGTGGTATTTAATCTGCTAGACCAAACTCTCTGTTTTTTTCACTCTATTAACATGAAATGCAAATATGTCTTATTTAATAAATGTTTTTAAATGTTAAATACAAAAAAATGCAAATGATTTAAAAAAGTATAGCATTTCCTCAATGCATTACAAAAAATGTATTGGGAAGTCCTAATTTACTATTTGAATCCTGACATGTTTATTATCCTAAGCATCTATTGATATTGTTTATTTTTTTCTGTTATAGTTTCCTGAAATTAAACTTTAATGTGTTGGAAAAAAATGAGTTTTTAAACACGTATCACTTGCAGATAGTATGTTACGTCTAATTTATCCTATAGACATGTTGAGTGTTGAAGATGGATAGAGTCGGTTCTCTAAATACTTTTTTGCCTTAATGATCATTCTGTTTATTTCTATCTCGTGACGTTTGTCACTTACAGGTCTTCATTTACGCCTAATATAGAACATGATTTTATGACAGACAGGTGCTCCTCTCATTAGGTGTTTCTCAGAAAGCATATCATTCATGTCAGGCCAGATCAATCATTTGAGGAAAGTTTCTGAGTAACTCACAGGGAAGTGAAATAATTGTTGTAAAATTCAAGACTTTAGAATTTGATGTGCTTTGCGCTGAAATTCAAAATATTTTCAGATTTAAATATGGCAGTTAAGAGTGGGCACAGGTGCGAAGAAGTGTGGGAATGTTTAAAGTATTTAGAGGATGTAATGATGTGCAGGAAAATAATTTTTCATAGTTGTCATTCTATAGAAATATTGCTGGAAATCAGCTGTGGCAAATATCTAATGCATTTATTGGGTTTCTGTGTCAGAACTTATACCCCAACAAACTCTTCCCTTACTGTTTGCGCTGTTTGCTAAAAAGCCCTAAAAAGAGGCAAATAAATTGCCAGTCCTATTTTATTATTGCCAACCATCTTTTGCCAAGTGCCAATTCTTAACCTAAAGCTGCACCTTCGACCTACATCCAGACCCCACACACACACACACACACGGCTCAGCCTCTGGAGGCTATTTACACTGGACAAGCACAAGCTTGCATTTGAATCTTGAGCTTGCAAAATGTTAAATCCAAATATCCAAGGCCAAACAAAAGCTGACATAGCTGAACTAAGCAGCTCTCAGGGTGGTTGAGCAAACAGTATGTGTGTGACATTCTGTGTCATATTTTTAATGTTTTCAATGGCCTCTTAATCTCTTATATCCCCTTCCTTGTTCCCGAATACAGCAGTACCATAACTTTCTTTCTTATCTCTTGATAAAATAAATACCTGGAACTGGCTGAGCCATACAAAAAATCTGGTACGCATTGGCTAGGTTTACAACCTAATGGTGTGTAATTGTCTCATAACGTGAATATGAGCTATGATAGCATGCTACTGACACCTCCATGAGAGGTGGGCAATATAATAATTTGCTGATTAATGATATATGGCCAATATAATGATTTGCTCTATGGGAATCCAAGAAATGCATAACTACTATCTGGGCATCCTGGGTCCCAAAATATAATATAATTTGATATTTCATATGAGTCCAAATCCAACCTGGTGGAAAACTCAGCACAAAATATGGTTTGACTTGCAAATGGCTTATACTTTGCCCCTTCAAGAAAATATAATAAATTATCAGCCAGCACCAGCACCTGCTCAGAAGGGAGTCGGGGGAGGAGTCTGCCTTTTAGACCTTTAGCTCTGGCATAAAGGTGTTTGGGTTTAATACAATGGGCTATGATTCCTAAATGTGGTGTCTGTCAATGTCAACTCTTCCAGCACTTGGAACCTGAAGATCTTGTACCACATGTTGATGTATAGGATTTTTAGTACAAATGCAGCTTTCTTTAAAACTCTACTTGTTGCACTGGTGCACCGTGCTATCTTGAAATCTAAAATGCTTTTCATTGGCCTCTGTGAGATCACAATGGGCTAAGCTGTGATGTGTCAGATAAAGATTGCTACACCTGTATGTGTCTCCAAGTTATTTTATAACTGTTTTCTGCCATACTGTCTTATTTTTCCATTTAAGCGCAGGCCTTACTTTATTGACTATTAGAAATTCCTAATGCTGGTTCTCTTAAAACTCTAAAAAAACAAATCTGATTTCTAAAGATTGAATTATGGCTCATAAATTGTACTAACCCATAGACCATACAATTGATGGTACCTAATCAATTAACTCATTGTAAAATTGTTTCTAACCTTATAGTGTAAAATGCATAAATGACTCAGAATTATCTTGGTCTGAGTTCTGCATGGTGCATTTATGTGAGCGTGCAGATCATTGCAAGCTTATTTTATCTGATCAGACTCTCCCAATGGTAAGCGTGGGATGGAATAAGTTTGGAATGCATGTGCCCTGTCTGTCTGTGGAGAGGAGTGTTTCAGTGTGTAGTGACCGTCGCAATTACTTGTAAACAGAGTTTGATCAGATGGTGATTGGAGACTCACCCACAAAATGTAATCATTTAAATTGTATTTGACATTGTGGTGGCAGCTAGTTGTACCAGTGTGTGGGTGTTTCTGGTGATGTTGCTCTCTGTGCTGGTACCATCTCAGACATATGTCACAGATTACTCAATGAAATAGTAGTTAGCAATCAATTTTGTGACAATATGAGCCAGTGGGTAATCCAAAGAGTCCAAGGGTAGCCAAGATCAGCAGTGCTCTTTTCTCCAGACATTTAACCCAAAATCATATGCAGAGGGAGTAGACAGAAACATAGGCAAAGGTAGAAAGTTTTGGATTCCAAATGGGTTAAACAAAGACCTAGACAAACAGGCAAGGCTGATGTCAGTGGTGTGATTAATAAGAAAGTGATTAGGCTGCTGTATCCCCATGTACAACATACTATCACAGGGGCTGGATGGTGAACTATCCCCACATTTTATCACTGCCATTCATTGGTTGCAGGGCCTCATGCCCGTAGCTCATTAGCCAGGAACAGAAACTTCTTTAGAAGGCTACATGAACAGATGCTCCAGGGATGCTGTGCAAAGTGCCACCAAAGCCACCACATGTCCTTTTCAGACCAGAAGTGCAGTACCCCAAATCAGTCACTAAGGCTTCAGTAGACACCAATAGACACTGCGGGAGTACCACTGATTTTCACTGAAAAGTACTTGGAAGTGGATTTTCTCTTCAAAGGAACTGTCTGGGCAAAAATAAAAAGTATACAAGCTCATCTATAGCCCCACGCAGCTAATATGCCATAACCGAATTTGATACTTATCTTTACTGGAAATCTAGACCTCACCTTGGTGCCTCCTCAAATCAATCACAGAGACTGACCATACCCACTACATATATTTCAATTGGGGGGCATGACAAGCTCTTCCCTGCCCACTTCATTGTAGTGAATATAGAAGACTTGGTTAGTCACCATGACTGCGGCCAGGGGTGGCCACTCGGTTCTGGAAGGATGGGGTGAGATTGAGGATGCCTGTCAGTTTTAAACCACTGGTATTGGTTGGTTAGGACTATTCAAGACTATAGGTCCTCTATTATATATTATTTTTTAGGCCAGGCAGGGACTCCAGGTGCACATAAGACTGAGGCCACAAAAGTACCTAGGTACCCACAGAAACAAGATGTGGTCTACAGTCAGAATAGATAGCAGAGAATGGTCTATAGTGGTCAGTTACCAACAGATATTATTCAAAATGGCAGTTAGAGCAATGCAGTTGCAATGCAACGTGTTAGCTCTCCTAATTGCCTCAACCAATTGAACAGAACTGTCACAGGGCAACTGTGAGCTAGCATCACCAAAGCGATGCCAGTGATATCACAAGCTGTTAGTGTGGCTTGGGATCACCACTCGAGCACAGGTCCTGTATCTGAAAAGAGGCCAATCTCCACAGCCATGTACAAAAAACACAAAAAGTTGCTACAGTATAACAACAATACTGTGCAACATATAATTAATACACCTCATTTTTCAAATGTACTTGTGTGTGGTGCTTTTTCACATCATTTTGTGCATGCTGTGTATTTACTGTCTGTGCTGCAATAATAGGAAGAACTGTAAATTATTTTTAATTTAAAATAACAAAAATTACAGAAAAACATCAATGAAAACAAATCAGCCGGTTCAGGTGAGATTCATCAAAAGGTCTTTAAGCATGTTGTAATTGAATTACAAACTTCAATTTAATTTTGTGTAATCAATTTCAATTGATTTTGCCCTGGACGGCTGCATGAAACTGGCTCTAATAATAAATCTAAATATAGCTTTGATGTGATCATGTGTTACTGCAGCAATACCGCAAATAGTTACTACTTATAAATGTTTTATCTGTACATATAGACTAGCTTTGCATATTTTATTAAAGTCCCTGTCCAGGCACACAATTTCCTGGGTCACGGCTGAGCTGAGAAAGGCATGTCATGTGCAGCCTTATGAATCTTAAATATGTTCTGCTGTGGTCAGAGAAAGCTGTGGGGCCATTGGAGCTTGTTGTGCTCATTCAAGCTAAGAGCTCCAAGGGACAGAGAGGCTATAGGAACACTTTATTTGTGTGGTCCTGAAGAAATGGAAACTGCAAACTTAGGAACCTTACTTTGACTTCTACCCCAGGCTGCTGGAAATATAGCATAAATGCATATGAGGCAGGCTTTGGGTCAGCTGCTTGCTGGCTAATTATTGCTGTTGGGTTTAGAGTCCCTTTAAGGTTTTTAATGTTACTACTCTGCAACTGTAACTGTTTACATGTGAGTGAGCTTTTTACTTAAACACCCCAAAAAGTATATAAAACATTTCCTAAAAATTCACCTACCTCTGTGATGGGGCATTTTTACAGGTGAAGTATTGTACATTTTTCTATTTTTTCAAATGTAAAAAAAAAATATCCAGGATCAAATTATGTGAGCAATGTGTACTATGCATAACCTGCCTGTTTTAGGTGCACAGCCTAAAGCAAAAACTCAACTGAAGGGGTTATGCCTATAACAAGCATTACCCTGGTGCTTCACCAGTAGCAGAATATTTTTTGTGAGACTAAAATGGAAATTTGGGGGTTCTAGTATAATTGCCTTGTTTTTAAACTTATCATAAATCATCTTTACCATGAAGCATGGTGGCAGCGTCATTGTGCTGTGGTGCGTGGACCCTGAGAATAAACTAGTGGAGGAAAACCTGATACAGTCTACAAGAAATCTGTGTTGGAAAAAAAAACTTTTAGGTTGGGCCTAAAGCCAAATGTTCTGGTTTATACAAAAAAGAACCTTAATTTAAAATGTAAATTTAATTCAAAAATGGGCTGCCAATAGGGAAAAAAAATGGTCAAAATACTCCACAAACTATATTGGTGATTGATACACTAACAACTAATGGAGTTTACTGGATGGCATTGTGCATGCAACCCAGTCAGCTCCACTAGAATGGAGTGCAAACCCTGTGAGCTTTTAGATCTTTGGGCTTATTATACTGCTGAAAGTGATTATGAATATGGGGGAGGAAACAAGGCAGTTCCAAGCATTTCTGCAGGTGTGATAGACTGGAAGTACATTTTAAAAAGAAAAAAAATCAAAAACAAGAATCATATACAAGCTAAATAAATGCAGGCACTGAGCTGCTCTTTGTCAGGACAACTTGTAGTCTTTTTTCTCCAGCACTATAGCGGGCCAACATGTCACTTAGGGCTGCGGTTATCAACCTTTTTAAGTACCCCCTAGGGAAAAGAAGTTAAAATCAAGTACCCCAGAGGGGTGATCAATAATAAATAGTACCAAAATAAGAAGTCCACAGGTCCCATAGCAATTTTAAAGCAACAAGGGATAATAGTTTACTGTTAAAATAAGAACAGATATAATACCAGACCAGTAAGATACCCCCTGTTGGTGTGGCCCTGAACACTTCCATGCATCCTCTTGAGTAAATGTACAGCCAGTTAAGAAACATTGACTTAGGCAGTATGCTTCTTAGGTCTGTGAAAAAATATTAGTGTTGGGGGAACCCGAACCACAAAGTTCAAGTTCATACCGAACTTTGAGAGTCTGGATTCCCAAACATGAACATGGATATCAAGCTGAAGTCCATGTTCGGCATTCAGATTAAATATGTAAAAGCTGGTTGATGAGCTGATAAGTGGTACATGAACCAACTGACCTTTGCAGAGTGTGCAGCTGGAAGTGGGCTGTAACTTACCTGAGCCCTGCGATCTGGTCCCTGTCTCCGTCATGCAAAATAGTCTACGAGCGGGGCCACAGAAAGATAAGTAACGACACTCCTAATGCCAACACTTCTAGGGTGCCGCCTGTTCCCCCCCACGCTATCATGTTTTGTTTTATTTAGGGTTCCAATTGATTTTAACAGGGTCACGGTTCTAGTTCAGGAAGTTAGGCCACCGAAACCAAACTTTTATTCAAAGTTTGGCCAAACTTGCCAAACCTGAACTTTAGGGGGTTCGCTCATCACTAAAAATGAACATAAATAGCACTAACCTTTGCACACAAATGTATCCCAAATCTTAATCATCCAACGTCTCCCTGCTAAGATTTAATCTTGTTTACAGTATAAACGAAGGCTGTCATTTCTTTCACAGTAGTTTCTCTTTCTGCCCGGCTGTTATCAGGAGTCAATCATTTTTTGAAGAACCATCCATTTTGGGTATAATTTTGGGAATAATTAAATACAATAAATCGCACATCTGCAATGGAACATTTGTACAGGTACATATAAAAAGGAAATAACTGCACCCTTGCTTCACCAAATAATAAGCATGACTTCTTCCAACATCAGCTGTCAACATCATTACCGCAGCATCTTTTTCAGCTACAGTACTTGTCGCTTGCACAGCAGCTATCATCTTCCCCACATCCATTGATTTCCATTGTTATATACCCTACTGCTGCTTTATTTTTTATTTTGCTCCAAACTGTCATCTTCTTTATTGCCTCTTCTATATTCCAGAAGCTGTTCTCATGTCTTTGTGGCTTTTCATTGCTGGTTGTATCTGTTCCCTGCTTAGTTCTTCAATGGCTGATTATATCTTGAGAGTTTGAGTGATGTTCAGGCGTAATAAAAAATGAAAATGGTCGAAATGTTATATAGATTTTGAGTCAACTTACAATGTTCTTTGACAGGCATCCTAATTTGGGAATGTGAATTGCTATAGAAGCTCCCCATCCTATGTTACAGACTTAGCCAGTTCACCAAATACAGCAGAATTTGCTGTAGAGCAGCTCCGTGCCACCTTCTCTCTGCATACCCAGCAACTGATTGTATGCCAGCAGTCACAGCCCTATTTAGAACTAGGCAGGCCTAGGCCTGTGGCTAGGTTATATAGGTTAAATGTAAAAAATCCTGCTATGCCTTAATATCCCTGCTCAAAAGCAAACCCAGTATAAGGGGTTAAAGTGTTCCGTTTTTAAATTGAAAAATAAATGGCCAAAATATTGAGATTTACAGGTTTACCCGATGACATACCCCCTTAAATCCCATCCAGCAATCAGCTCAGCATATCGGGACAGAATTGCTGGTCCTGCTTCACATCTCTTTCAGCGCAAAGCATTGACTGCAGGGAGCAGGGAGAATACACACTGCGCTCATTGGGGATCTAGGCGTCTGTCAGGGGAATAATTCTTCTCCCTTCTGCTACATGCGTGAGCGGCGCGGGGAGAAGAATTATGCCCCCGGCAGATGCCAAAATCTGGGGACACAGAGATACCCTCCAGGCTGGTCAGCAGCAGGGAGACCTACACCGCCACTCAGCGCGGGCCGTTCACTCATGCAACAGGGAGAGAAGAAGCACAAGCGCCGACTGCCGTCCCACCTTCCTCCTCTCTCCCCCCACCGATGCCGGCATGAGCAGCATGATGCCTGCCACCCCACCTTTTTAGGAGAAAAGGACCAAGATAGTCAAAATCCAGGGTTTTGGCTCGCTTTAACCATGTGACCTCTCCCCATTGACCTGCGATCTGACACTAGGGGATGCAGTACAAAAAATGCTTCAGATAAACATCACATTTTCCACAATTAGCAGAGGTGCAAAAAGCAGAGAGATCAGGCATGCCACTTCCCTACAGCACATTCTACTAAATACGGTATTTAACCACCACAGGATCCCAGAACTAGGTGAGTATGCAGCACGGCTTGAAAGAAGAGGAGAAATGGGAGGGACAAAAAGAAAGGAGAGAAGCCCACGGGATTTCAATCGAGGAGATTACAGACGCCTGAGACCCAGGGGGGACAATCAAGGGAGCACAGTACACCCACGGAGACAGTGGAACAAGAACAGGTAAATATGCAATTGGAAGTTATTAACCTTTCTAGTACCCCCATCACTGAAATACAGAAACAAGTCTTACAAAAGGGTTTGAGTTTTTCCCCCACGAACAATATTAACAAATTTGAGGTCGTCAAAGATCTTTTTTTATACTGTAGGCGTTTGTCTCTTAAGAAATTTTTTCTTGATCCAGAATGCAAGTCTATGGATCCTAGTTTGGGGGCGGAGGATGGCCCAGCCCTAGATGACCTTATCAGTCTTTTGGAGGAGCAAGAGAACGAAACGTCGGGGACCCACATATTGCGTAGACCATCTACGTTTACCCCCCCCTGGACCAATAGTCAAGCTATAAATATGTTCTTCAGTCTTGTAAGTAAAGAGATCCGTGAGCTTAAACCCAATCTACGCCACAACAATCTAACTAAACTAGAAAGAGATGCCTTAAGATCCCTTGAAAATAGAGACGATCTAATAATCAAGGAAGCAGACAAGGGGGGGAATATAGTCATTCAGGATAAAACTGATTATCAAAAAGAGGCCCTACGACAACTGGGGGACAGTAAGACTTATCAAAAATTACTAACAAATCCATTGCCCCAATACAAATTGGAATATGATGGGCTACTAATGAAAGGTTTAATTGAGGGGGCTATAAATCGTACCCAATATGATTATCTGAGGGTCGATTATCCACGGACTCCTACTTTTTACCTCCTCCCAAAAATTCACAAGAATGCCACAAATCCACCGGGTCGCCCGATTGTATCTGGGGTCGGCAGCCTTACTGAACATGCGTGTTCATTTGTTGATTCATTTTTACAGCCACACGTAGTGGCCCTGGACTCGTATATCAGGGATTCCACGGACATTTTAACCAGGTTGAACTCGGTCACGGTACCATGCGGGACCTTACTCATTGCATGTGACGTGGAATCCCTGTATACCAACATTTCTCACACCATGGCCCTACGTGTGGTTGAATACTTTTTGGGGATGGAATCGGCTGACAGGAACAAATTGCATGCCTTCCTTCTAGAATTGTTAGACTTTATTCTTGGCCATAATGTCTTTGTATTTGACCTTGGGTATTATCGACAGACACGCGGGGTCGCCATGGGAGCACGATGTGCCCCGTCCGTGGCGAACCTCTTTTTGGGTTGGTGGGAGCGGGAGATTGTATGGGCAGAGACCATGGACCCATTCCACCGGCACATCCTCGGCTGGTACCGATTTATTGATGATATTTTGATCCTGTGGGATGGGTCCATGGAATTGGGGAATGAATTCATTTCCAAGTTGAATGTGAATGACCTCAACATTTATCTGACCCATGCAATTTCCCCCCACCAGGCCACATTTTTGGATCTCACCGTGACTGTGACAAAATATGGAGCCATACAGACCAAATTATTTAGGAAAGCTACTGCTACAAATAGCCTCTTGCATTTCACAAGTGCACATCCTACAAAATTAAAAAGAGGGATACCTGTGGGCCAATTCCTGAGGATAAAAAGAAATTGCTCTGAAAGTGTAGACTACAAGGCAGCTAAACAAGAATTGCGAAAACGCTTCAAACGACGTGGATACCCTAGTGGTGCGATCAAGCAAGCGGTGATGAGAGCCGACACAACACCGAGGGAATCTTTGCTACGGTATAAGAAACGTGAACCCAGAGACGAGGTGAGATTTATCTCTAGGTTTAATAATGATTGGCCCTCTGTTCGGTCCATTCTGGAGAAACATTGGTCTATTCTTCAGACGGATCCCAGTCTAGCCAGGTGGACTAGGGGGGGCCCACTTATGACTCCAAAACGTGCTCCCAATTTAAGAGACCGTCTGTGTAGGAGCCACTTTACACGCCCGAGGACATGGCTTACGCCAAAAACAAATAGGGGCTCTAGTAGACCATGTGGCCAATGTAATGTGTGTCGCTATGTGACCACATGTGAGTCCTTCACGGGACTAAACTCTAAAAAACAATACACGATTAAACAACACATAAATTGTCGTACAGAGGGTATAATCTATATACTACAATGTTCCTGTCCTCTCCAGTACGTGGGTGAAACAAAAAATGCAGCAAAGGTGCGTATACAGGGACATTTGTCTAATATAAAATTATCCAAAAGGGACAAAGAAGCGGGAAAAACGCTCACCCCTGTGGCTGCACACTTTCTGACTAAACATAGTGGAAAGTGCGAAGGTTTGAAAGTCATCTATATTGAGAAGGTCACACTGGGTGGTAGGGGTGGTAATTTAAAAAGACAACTTGAACGGAGGGAACTGGAGTGGATTTTTAATTTAAACACACGAGCACCGTATGGTATTAATGAAGATTTTTCATTTTTACCTTTTTTGGGACGGGATGGTTGACTTTATTCATCACCTGGGATATGTAGGTTTTGGTGTTGGGTCACAGGGTTGATTTTGGTGGTTTTGGGTGTTGGTGGTGTTAACACATATTTGAAATTGTATGTTTTAGAATGTTAATAATATGGTTCATTTATATTGTAGAACACACTATTCTCCAGATATTCCCCTTCCTCTCCTTAAGAAACCAAGACCCTGGGAGCTTTTTACATCAATGGAGCTCTTAGGGGTTTTGATATGGAGGAGAAGACATCGTTTGAAGACAAATCCCCTTGTCACCACACAAACCAGGCACTAACCAAGCAGCATTTAATGGACTATGCGGAAATCCAAGCAATTGATAGGACGGGAACAGCACGTTGATCATCCATTTGTGGTTGGATGCCTCGTCCTCAATATTTGGATGTGAATGTCCTCAAAAAAAAAATCAGTGATACCCACTTACCTGGGAGGATTCGAGGAACTAGATGGATACCGGCAGCACCATCGTTTCTCAACAAGATCGGAATTTTCTCATTTTGGAAATCCAGTGAGAATTTACTATGGAGAGCATCCACAGAGCATTTTGGAATGTTGATTAATATACTTCATTTGTATAGAGATCTCTTTAATGAGTGTCCTTTTAGTAGAATATCACTTTATTTACCTTCTGCACAGGGTTGTTTCTTTGAATATGTATGGCAATAGGAATATCATCAACCCTGTTAGATATATTGATTCCCTCTTCTCCCTTCCTCCCTACCCCTTTCCCTCCCCCCCCCCCCCTCCCAGATGCCAATTCTGACCATATCAGCCCATGTATATATACTCCATCCTAAGTATTGTAGGCATTATTCTTACATATAGCTCTATTGATTGTGGTTTAACATAATATACATTGTAATTTGGAGTACCAATATAGCGCTTATAATAACCATGCCTACATGTGGCATGTGTGATCCTTTCCCTTTTGACTTAGCATAGCAGCCGATTGTCTATTTTGATCCTTGGAGAGACGCTGCGCTGTCTGGCGCATGCGCGCTGCGCCCTGCGCTCGCCCCCGGACGCCTCCTACTGCAGGGGTAGGCGCCGGGGGGCGGGTCGCGGGAGCGCGCGCGCGTCCGTCACGCAGACGCAGCGTCCCTCCCTCCGCACGGCCCTCCGGATGGAGGTGTCTCATTGTTTACTACTTGACATGCCGCATTTCCGGCATGTGTTTGCGAGCACACCTGCGATCTATTCAGACGTCATAGGGGCTGCACCCTATTTAAGAGGGAAAGGAACACACATAATATTACAGCATCCTGAGGAAGTGGGCGGAGCCACGCAACGCGTAGGTGCTTGGAAGCCTCCCGGTGGCACGTGAGACTCAATTTTATTATGGTGACATTATTTACTAATATTTAAATATGCCTACTCTACTACTTTAGTATGCCAATATAAATAGTTGCCTGGGGACCTAATAGGCTTGTGGATATTGGTTTGGCACTAGTCACTTTATACACTAGAGAGCACACTGCTCTGGTTACTATTATCTTGCTGCTATATATATTTTTTTAGTATGTTGTGAACATAGTTTATTTTGCTGCTATTTTTCAGTATGTTTTGGCACACAGTTTGTTAGCACACTGCACTTTATGAATAGGGCACTTATATGTAGGGACACTTGTTTTGGTTTATCTCTTTTGTATTTCTAGAACCATATCAACTAGGGTTGTATGTACACATTCATTATTTAGTATTTATTTTGCTCCAGGCAGTTCTATGAATTTCTAATAGGTAGGCATTTCTTTATATAATTATTTAGAGTCATTTACAGGATTTGCCACCGGAGGGCACTGTGTTTTTCATGTTTTTTAACAGAGTCTTGTCTTTATATGTATGTATGTGAATTTTGGTACTTTATAACATTAAATAGATTAACATTTTTTAAACTATCTTGGGTTTGTGCGGCCTCATTTGTGAAACGCCCGTTTGGGTCTGTGCTGGCAGACTCACCAGTGTTGAAAGATTCTTTTGCTTTGAAGCAGCAGGGCATCTCAAATCCAGAAAACATTGTAAGTGGGGCAAATGTCCCATCTTTAGGCTGCTTACTGCCACTGCTGGTGCTATCAAGATACTGGTGGACCAGGTGCACCAAACCTGTATACTGAGATGTCCAAAAGCTACAGGCAGAGGTTCCCATAACAGACGCAGCTCATCTCATACTAGGGAAAAACTTGATAAAAAGTCAATTTACTTGAAAAATTTGTCAATTTACTATAAAAGAAGTATGATTCCAATTTCCATGGTTTTAAAACTGGCATTTTTAGTTTTAAATCAAGTATTCTGTGACAGCATCATTCCAACTTGTGCAGGCAAAACGGTGATACGGTGCACATTAAATAAATTGTAACTCATAAACAAATCAGATATGATGTTTTGCATTACTCCTAGCTCAATGAGATACTTATTTTTAGTAATCCATCTAGGGCACTGTCAATAATAACAAAGTTGTTTTCAGGCCTTCATTGGCAGCACATTATTCTTGACATGTTTATGAAATATGAAATTAATGCAAAACAGCAAGACTTAACAATGCTTCCTTTTATTCCCAGTGATAGTGGCATCTACATAGAAAAAATAGGCATTTTTTTACATCTCTAGATTAAACTAAGCCCAATGTACAATACGTTAAGATATAAAACAAATATTACACTTAAGTGGACAAAATCTGTTTATGCTGCTCTCCAGTGTTGAAAGAAAACTAATTACACAGCATATGTGAATTTAGCATTTCCCTCTATTTACATAATGCCCATAACAACAAATGAGCATTTATAGCCAAAGCTCCCTACTAATATAAAGAGGGGAAATGTGAGACTGGCAGAAAGAAACACCATCCATGCCAGCACACAATTCCCGCTATTCACTATGGGATAACTTCATTTTCATAAAACAATCAGAAAAGAACAGAAACTGCTAAGGGCAGATGTAACATATGTAATGATTTTACTGCTGAGCTAACATACTCATTGGCATTAATGTCTCTTGACTTAAAGGGACTGTAAACCCTAACAAAAAAAGGTGCTCCTTTTCTCTCCCACGGCAGTTTTGGTCAGTCTGGTGTTAATCTCGCACTACATCCGACACAGTCACAGGTGGAGGCTGATTTAAGACTAGCGCCATGTATTGTCATTTGTGTGTCTATGTAGCTGCACTTAGAGCGTCCGCAAGAGGACGCTGCAAACGGGTGTCTGGCGCTATAACGTAGCTTTGGCGCTGGACAAGTGACGCTGTACTATCCTGTCCAGCATTAATAAATAAAATGTCTGGAGGGCGCTGTAGAAACGCTCTGCCTGAATCAACGCATATGTAGTGCCCCAAGGGAAAGCCAGACAAAACTATGCCACATATAAAAACAGGGCAACACTGCAGCGAACGATAAGTCGCTACAGTTAAGTTCAACTGATCCTTGATGCTGAAGCCCATATTTAAGAATAAAAACACAAAGCCAGGGTCGGTGCCATAAACCCGGGCGCAACGAGTTCTGAAAGGAATATAAAAAAGTCTGTTTCTCAACACATACAGCAGCACTAGGACAACATATATAATGACATTGTTTTAACAATGACACTGCAATGCAGGCCTGCCCATACAGGTCTGCATAAAAATTTTAAATATAAAAATATTCGTGTGTGGTTGCTGGGCAGGAGAGGACACGCGATAATTTGATCCTAAAATTCAGAAAAATAATTAATGAATTAAAACGTTTTTTATACACAACCAAATAGAACACCATTAAAATGTATGGTATAATGCTGCTGAACGGCAGGTGATACATTGTGCTGCTAAACATACAGCGCCAGCGCTTTACACTGAGCCACTGTATAGTAATACATTTGACGCTACATGACGCTATTAGAGGTGCTCAACAGATTGACTTTCATATATGTGGTTTTCACATACTGCACCCGGCGTTCAGCTGACACTATCCCCTCGATTCAAAGAGCAAAAGTTAAGTGATTTCGTATCGAGAATCGTAAGTTTGGGTGGGTGTTTGTCATTTTTTCTGTTTTTTTTGGCCATTTCGTATTCGCACGATCGTTCGCGCATAGACGTATATGAACATACGCATTTCGTACGAGAATCGTATAATTTGCGTTAGTTCGTGTGTTTTTCCCGTCCAAATCGTATTATTTGCGTCCGATCCTATTTTTTACGTCCTTCACATGGGCTTGCGCCCAATTCAGAGAGGTGATTGCTAATTGTTTTGAAGCCCATTAAAGAGCTGCTTTACGAAATGTTTGCCGGCAGCTATTTGGCCTCGGGAGTAGGATGGAGCGGAGCGAGTTTGTGGCACATCAAGGGCTTATGCTTTTTGGCATTGAGTTGATCGAGATGTCTGAGAGCAGATTGCCCCTGCGTCGTCGCATGAACATCGATAGCATGAATGATGTTGAGCTGTTCGAGCTGACCAGGCTTAATCGCGCTTCCCTCCATAAATTATATAGTGAGCTGCGGCCATGGTTAGCCCGCACCACAAGGAAGGGGCATGCAATTTCAGGTATGACCAAGATGCTTGGCTGCCTGCAATTTTTGGCGAACGGCTCGTTCCAGAGGCTGGGTGCCCTCTCTGTGGGGATGTCACAGCCTACGCTGAGCCGCGCACTGTCTAAATTTTTGGAAGGCATGGCTGCCATAACTCAAAAATATATTTATTTCCCTGATGATATGGCAGCCAGAAACGCCATTAAGCTTGGGTTTTATAATGTGGCCGACATGCCCAACGTTATTGGTGCAATTGACTGCACACATGTGGCACTCGTACCTAGGGCAGCCGACGAGTATATATATAGGTATTGAGATTGGTTATTATGTTGCCCAACGTGTCATGTAACCTGTTTTCCTTTGCGGCAGCATATTTGTTTATCCCTCATTTGTGTAGCTGCTTTATCTCGGCTTTTCATTAGTCTTTCCCAATAGAGTGCAGACATGTTTTGTGGTTAATTTATTAGTTTGGGTCAAATATCAATTACCCTTTTTGTATGTTTTTTCCTTAAGGAATCGTAAAATGGGACACTCACTTAATGTCCAGGCCGTGGTTGGTCCAGATATGCGGTTTATGAGTGTCCTTGCCGGCTACCCCGGATCGTCCCACGACTCCTATATCCTCCGGCGATCTGGGTTGTTTCGGAGATTTGAGGCAGGTGAATTTTCGGGGGCATGGCTGCTTGGTAAGTGTGTCCTATTTGTGTGTTATTAAATGTGGCATTAATCTTGTATTTGTTGATATGTTTTTTAAGGATAAATTTACAGAAGCGTACAACTGCCTTTTTCTTGGCTCATATCTTAGGAACTTACCCAAAAAATCCTTGTCTCGCTGTGGCCTTCAGAATGTTTTCCCTTTAGTTAGGATGTCTGTAAGTTCCTTGTGCCTAAATATATTGGTTTGGAGTTTATACCCAAGGATCTTTGACCTTTGGCTCCTTTGGGACTATTGGTCTTTAAATGTCAAAGTGGACTTAAACTGCATACATTGTATTTTCCAGTGAAATGTGGATAGGGATCTTTGACCTTTGGCTCCTTTGGGACTATTGGTCTTTAAATGTCAAAGTGGACTTAAACTGCATACATTGTATTTTCCAGTGAAATGTGGATAGGGATCTTTGACCTTTGGCTCCTTTGGTACTATTGGTCGTTAAATGTCAAAGTGGACTTAAACTGCATACATTGTAGTTTCCAGAGAAATGTGGATAGGCCCTCCGCAGCATCCTAATTGTAACATGTCTGAAAACTACAAATATATGTAAAATACAAATACCCTTGGCCGTGCAGATGTTTGTTAATTAATTGGTATATAGAAGTGCCATTTTTATTTAGGTGATACCTTAGTGCAATTTTTGTGGGCCCTAATGTGCCCTGTTTTTTTTTGGGAACACTTTACCTTACATCATTAGGATATCTGTGAAATTTTGGGTGTTGGTTGTGTTGCCTTTTTAATTTTGATTACATTTAATTCTCTGTTTAAGGTGATTCCGGGTACCCACTTCTACCCTGGCTCATGACGCCTGTGCTGCGGCCCCAGGATGCCTCTCAGGAAGCGTATAACCGTGCGCATCGCAAGACCCGGGCTGTTGTGGAGAGGGCCTTTGGTCTGCTGAAGACACGTTTTCGTTGCCTTGACCATACTGGGGGGGCCCTGCAATATGATCCCAAGAAAGTGATCGACATTATAATGGCATGTGCTGTTTTGCACAATTTTGCCATCATGGAACGTGTCCCACGTTATGTGGACAGCCTGCCCTCTTCAGCCGTCGAGGATGAAGCCGAGAATTTTGAGGGGCCCCCCAGTGAGTCTGGCCAATCTGTTCGAGCCAACCTGATCAGCCAGCATTTTAGTTAACTTTTTTCCCTGTCTCACCATTCTGTATGTCTGTGTTATCCTTTTTGAAACATATGTTGTTTTGCCGTAATGTGGCATTACCTCTAAGTAAAACATTTAGACCTTAATTGTTGCCTAATGTATTTCATGTAGTTTCCTTAGCTTTCGCTTTGCATTGTTACACCTCTTCAAACCAAAATTATCTGGTTTAGGCCAAGCTGTTAAAAATGTCTTCACACTAAAAACGCCACAAGTATTGGAAGTGAAATTTTTGTTTTACTTTGAAAATGAAAAATTATAGTGGTTAACAGAAATCAGGCCACATACATCTGTGGTAACAAATGGATAACATTAAAAAAAAAACATCGAGCACATCTACACCTGGAAGTGAGTGGCACAACCAAACAAGGACACCCAGTCCAAAGGCCAGCCTAGTCCAGTCATTAATATTGCCTGTGCCCAGGGATATTTGGGCATGGCCATAATGTCACACAAACATGTCTGCAAACAGGAGGAGCACCAACCAAATACATAGGTAAAGCCATAAGTGGCCAGATAAACTCCACATAGACCTATGGCATTGGCTAGTGGCCTTAAGCATTACTCTAAGGAGCTATATGGGAGCAAATACAAAACACAACCTGCCAGAGCAACACAAAATGGATTGTTTGAAACCTCAAAGGACAAGTAAATACAGTGGGGGTTAAGAGAAAAGATGTCCCACACACCCATGGCTTAATAGGGTGGCTGCCCATAATACCCAGGTGGAGGTCCAGGTGGAGGTCCATGGGAATGGGACCTAGCCTGGGCCATGGCAGCATTGTGAATTTGAAACTGCTCCACAATGTTTCTCTGCATATTGGTCATCTCAGCCATGGCTGACTGGATGCCATTACTTGCATTGGCCACGTTGCTGTTGAGGGTACGCAACTCCGCGAGGATGCCCTGTAGACTGGTATGGATGTTCACCATGTCGGCATGCCTTTGCTCACGCTCTGTAACGAGCTGGGCGTCATAAGAGTCCCTTTGTTGGGTCCATAATTGAAGCAGGGCACTCTGCCTCCCCTGGGAAATTGTGGGGCGGCGTAATGGCGTCCGCCGCACAATTACCCTGGCTCTTGGGCGTGCCCTGCCGCGTGGTGTCGTACCCTCAACAGCAACCGGCCTGCTTTGCAAATCCTCAGCAGCAGAGTGAACACTGGGGACTGTAGTGTCAGTCTCCCCATGTGCAAGCACAATGGATGGAGATTCACTCTGCTGCTGAGGATTGGCCAGAGAAACATTATGGAGCAGTTCCAAATTGGGACCCAGGGGGAGTTCATCCGACGTGCCCTGTACGGAGACATCATCATCTTCCTCCATGTCCTGGATCTCTTCCATGAGTGTGCGGGTCTGTAGGGACATATCAAAAAAAAAAAGGCTAAGTTTGCGTCCCAATTTTGGATTTCAACAGTTTAACACATTCTTAAGCACTTGTTAGTATTTATGCTACTAAATTAACTTACCGAAAATCTCTGATCTGGGCTCCGATGCTGTACGGACCTGGTAGGCATAACCAAACTGGGGGGTGAGTTTACCCTTGCTGAGGGATCATGCTGGGCTGAAGAAGAGAAAAAAATACCACGTAAACACACACACATAACCTTTTTTTTGATAGGTAATCAAATATAGCTCTATTTGTAATATTATTCAACTCTAGAGCAATGGTGACCTTTGTTCAAACCCACGCAAGTTTACATAGGTGCAATGGCTCGGACAAACTGCTAAGTGACCTCAGTTCTAAGTCATGAAGTGTACCCAGTCAGCATCCAACTTTCAAGGCACATTTTTGGATTTAGCCTACCATTCGCTAGGTCCGGGGTACTCAAACAATTGTTTGAAACGCCCATTTAAAGGTATGTGGTGAGAGGTGAATGTCTGGCCATGGTGCTGACGCAGGGGGTGTCTAGTTAAAAATAAAGACACTGGTGGAGGGGCTGGAGATTTCTAAGTGCCAACTAATAAAGGCTGCTTGCCCTTGCTGGGCTGGATGGGCCAGAGCTGAGGGGACAGGGATTGGATGGCTAAAGGGGGGAGTTAACGTATTGATGGTGATGGGATGGATGGAGCCAATCTGTTACAAATGTATGGGGCTTATGTGGGGGGGGGCATGGGGGGACTGTGGCACATGGGCCAGAGCAGGGGCAGCGGGACACGATTGTGGCCAGTGAAAATTTAAATAAGTTACTGTGTACCTTGCAATGCCACTTCCTGGGCAGTACTTCATATTGCAATGCTATGTTTCACGGAGCCATGACATTGGGCAGGAGACCAACCACTACATGGCCGATCAAGGGGGCAGCTCTGAGCACGTCAACACAGAAGTAACTGAGTGCAGGGCTGTCTGGGCAGGGGTCCTTGAATGTGGTGGCAAGGTCCGCATTGGGACCCCGGGCCGCCAGTTGAGTCTCGCTGCTCTTGGTCACATATGTTTGTGGGTGGCTAATTAAATTGTTAACTCAAACACAACTCACACAAGCAAAAGGCAACCCATACATAATGATGTGTGTTTTGTGATTGATTCAAAATATCTCACTTATCTGGCGAAACTTCATGACTTTAACAATACAATTGGACATTTGAACTTTGCCATAATGGCTGTGGGCCTAAATGTGTGATTCCCAGGGCCAAAAAGAGGACACAAACAGCCACAGTAGTGCGAGGCCAAGCAAGGCAAACCATAGGGGCATCCCGTTAGCTTGTTACTAGTGAACTGTAGATTATTTAGCAAACAGGCAAACATGCAGATTTAAGAGTACTCACCGTGGGTACGGGTCGGTGAGTCTGTGTCCCTTAGACCAGCATGTCCACCGACCGCGACCGGATGGAGAAGTCCAAGCACAATCTCCTCAGCAGGGGTAAACTCCAATTTAGATGGAAAGCCACCGCCAGTTTTCATGCTGAAAAGAGAAAAGCGTTTGGTACTCTGAAAAGGTGCATACAGTACATACAAAACATTAGATTTAGCGTAAACATTTAGTTACCTGTAATTATGCCTTTTAATTTCTTTTTGCCGTACAGCATACTTCAGATCAGAGATTTTCTTCTGAATTTGGGACACATCTTTCCTCTCTTCCCCCGCTGCATTTACTTGTCGGAGGATGGTTTCAAACAATTCCATCTTGCGCTGCTTGGTGGTGTGTTTGGATTTGCTCCCATATAGCTCGTCATAGTATAATGTAAGGCCACTAGCCAATGCCATATTTTGGTCATGGGAGAATCTCCCACTCAACTGGCCGCGGCGCAATGTGCGGCCAGATGGTTGGCTTGGCTGCTCCTCCATGTGTGCAGACACATGTGGTGACATTATGGCCTGGGGCTGGGTAGGGGAATGGCCGGATTGGTGGCTTCCCAATGACTGGACTGGACTGGCCAAGGGACTGGGTGTTCTTGCGTGGCTGGCCACCGAACTTCCAGGTGTAGATGTGGTCATGGGGGCAATTCGGGGCCCTCTTGGGGGGCTAGGTTCCCGGCTGGTGCCAGGTCGGGGGCTCTGTTCCCGGCTGGTGCCAGGTCGGGGGCTTCTGGCCCTGGATTGGGTTCTTCTGGGCCTGTAGGGGCTTCTGGCCCTGGATTGGGTTCGTCTGGGCCTGTCAGTGCTTCTGGCCCTGGATTGGGTTCTTCTGGGCCTGTAGGGGCTTCTGGCCCTGGATTGGGTTCGTCTGGGCCTGTCGGGGCTTCTGGCCCTGGATTGGGTTCTTCGGGCCCTGTAGGTGCTTCTGGCCCTGGATTGGGTTCTTCTGGGCCTGTCGGGGCTTCTGGCCCTGGATTGGGATCTGCGGGCCCTGTAGGGGCTTCTGGCCCTGGATTGGGATCTGCGGGCCCTGTCGGGGCTTCTGGCCCTGGTTTGGGATCTGCGGGCCCTGTAGGGGCTTCTGGCCCTGGATTGGGTTCTTCTGGGCCTGTCGGGGCTTCTGGCCCTGGATTGGGATCTGCGGGCCCTGTAGGGGCTTCTGGCCCTGGATTGGGATCTGCGGGCCCTGTCGGGGCTTCTGGCCCTGGTTTGGGATCTGCGGGCCCTGTAGGGGCTTCTGGCCCTGGATTGGGTTCTTCTGGGCCTGTCGGGGCTTCTGGCCCTGGATTGGGATCTGCGGGCCCTGTAGGGGCTTCTGGCCCTGGTTTGTGATCTGCGGCCTCTGGATGGGCTTCGGGGCCTGGATGGGGTTCGGGCCCTGGATGGGGTTCGGGCCCTGTCTGGGCTTCGTGCCCTGGATTGTGTTCTTCGCCCTCTGGCTGTACTTCGGGCCCTGGATGGGGTTCGGGCCCTGCTGCGGGGCATGGGTTTCCGAACTGCCCTACTTGAAGGCATGGCCGGTGTGGGCTCACTGGTGCTGCCTGTTCTGGGGGCAGAGGTGGTGGGTGCTGCAGTTGCCAGCTTTTTGGCTGCAGGAGGGGCACGAGGCTTGGGGCCCCTTTTTTGGGTACCTGAGGGTCCAGGGTCCCTTGGTGGGGCCGAGGTGGGAGTCTAGGATCTCAGTTTTCGGCCAGCTTGCTGGGACCTTGTGGTGGGGCCCTCCGCGGTCTTGCTTGCCTGGGGTCGCTTGCTCATCGCCTTTTTTGGTGCCATCGTACAGAAATGCTCAAAGAGAATGAGCTTGGGGGGAAGGGACCTTTAAATAATGAGCCCAGCGTGTGACGCCTATGCGCACGACTACGCGCTCGTACGAACGTACGTTCGAGCGGAACCAGGAAACCGCTGGGGTTTCACTTATCTGCTGCCTGGAAGAAGACTAAAGATGGCGCCCACTATCTTCACCCGTCAACAGGAAGAGATCCTCATGCTGGTAAGTGGCTGCCTGTGCATTTTAATAGAATAGTCAATGATGGCCTAAATGTAAATGATGCGTTGGGAACTAGTTTGGGGTCTCTTAATGTTTAATCACTGGCTCCTCACACTTCATCCTCAAGGGCCGAGCCTGGCCACGTTTTCACCTGTCTATGCTGATGTCCTAATTCGGCCAATTGCTCCGGCTTAGCAACAGTTAATTAACCTGTGGAGTAGCGGGGCGAGCTGTCAAACCTGGCCTGTCTCGGACCTTGATGCGGATGTTTGCGGAACACTGTTGTCCTAAGCCATAAAAAGACAACGGGAAGCCACACACGTGGTCCAAAAGCCTAAGCATTAGGCTACATCTTGGATGTTTAAACCATCCTAACATGCCATAGATGCAGGTGGCCTGATTCTTGATGTTGGCTATTATCTGTATGTACATGGTGTGTGATACATATAACATAAGACCAGACTGTCAATCACAGTCAACGTCCTCTTTAAGGCACTCCCCAAAAATGGCGGCCATTCGAAATGTGTGTGTTAATGACATTAAATACTCAACTTGTGATGCAACACATATGGGTCTGTGTGTAAAAGTAAAAGCTCTGTGTCCATTATGTTTTTCAGATCATGCTTCAGCGCCGGTATGACTTCGCGCCCAATGTGTGCGAGAAAAGGGACATCGCCCGGGAGATCATCGCCGAGATCCACCGTGTGACCAGCACCACCTTCACTCACACCCAGATAATGCAGCATTGGTCGGACCTGAAGCGTCTGCACATGCCCCGGGTGCGGAGGTTTTTTGGGATCCATTTCCCAAGTAAGTACAAAGCAATTGCATGGTATATGTTCCAAATGTCTAAGTTATGCCTTTATTTATAATGACTTTTCTTTGGTAGTGTTGGAAATGGATTTCAGAATTCGCCGCACCCGGAGACGTACAGGCCGACCAGTGCTGCATGACTCTGCATCTGTGAGTGAAGGTGGTGGATCTCCCGGGCGACGGACCTACCCCTCCTCTGTGGCCTCCTCAGACCAGCCCCTGGACCTTACCACAGAGGAGGGGCCAAGGCGCGTGGGCGTGGAGTCATACCTGGCCACGCATGGGGAAGGCTCTGGTATGTCACTCTTCATGTATAGGCACAAAGATATACATGGCAGGCCAAAAACTAAGTTATCCTTTATTATGTATTTGTAGAAGCTTCTGGAGCGGGTGAGATAGTGGAGGAGGAGGCAGCAGAGATGCTGGAAGGAGATCCTGGCGAAGGTGAGTGATGTCAGCCAGACTGGGAGCCAGATATGTTGGGGATAGTGACTCTCTACAAATACTAACCAAATGTCACATGTTTCTCCAGGGACTTCTTCACAGCAGAGCCAGGACCAAGGGCAGCCTGTTGGCCCCAACCAGCCATCTGTCGGCCACCAACTCCGTAAGTCTCCATGCCATTATTCATATTAATGTTTGCTTAGCTAATAACACACACATAACTAAAGGCGTAGCCAATGTGTAGTTCACACTTTCATGTGGGCACTTCGTTAGCTTAAAGAGGACCCAAACTAGTAGTAAGAACCAAAGACTTAGCCATCACACTGTACCTACAGATTAGAAACATGGAAAAACACCCTTCACCCATCTAATGCATGTTATTAGACAGAACAAAACCAATATTGGGGAATATGGAATGCACAATATTTACAGGCAGCATGGGATACAGATTGAAAAAAGGAAGGTGCTGCCATGCATTGTGTGAGTGATGACCTTTCCCTCAACCCAGCTATGCTCTGGATTCCCAACGCACCACTGTAACCTACTCCCCTGTACTTTATCCAACTCTCCACTCCTCATTAAGTGTTATGCTTCAGAGTCCAGATGGCGGCGCTGTAATCCCAAAAAAGCCCTAAATAACTTTGAGGTGGTGCAGAATCATTTGTGAATAGTTTTTGGTTTTCATTAAATAATGTGGAAGGTCCGGTTTAAGGAGTTTAAACACTTACCTGTGGGAAATGCATTAACTGTATCCCTTTGAAGAACGACATATGTCATGCATTTACATGTATTTGCTTAACCCTAAATCTATTTCCAGCATACAAACCGGTCTTGGACTCCTATTTATGTTTATTTCTCTATTGGTTACAGGGATGATCCCCCAAACCTTGGCTGGAAAAAAAAAAAGAATGAAGGAGTTGGTGGCCGAGCTGCTGGCCATACAGGCGACGTTGGGGCCAACAGATGAAGAAGACGAGGAGGATTAGTGCCCTTGGTCCTGGCTCCTTTCTTAAACTTGTTTTTAAAATTTTTAAAATTTTAAAAAGTGTTGTATAGTTTTGGTTAAAAACCAAAAAAGATGTTTTTTAAAAAAAAACACTAAAAAAAAAAAAAATTTGTTTTACTGTTGAAAAAATCGGAAATATTTCTAGGTGTTTTTCCGAGAAAAAAAAAAAAAAAAGGTTGCCAAAAAAAAACCCAACCAAAAAAAAAAAATTTTTACAATTCTTAAAAACAAAACAAAGAAAATATTTAAAATAAATTATATTTTAAGCCTTCCTAAATGTGTCTTTTCTAATATGCACACACCCAAAAAATTACACAAACCAGAAACAACACACTTAGAAACATATAGACATATGTAAATTATGTGATTTTCTTACGTTTTATGGACCGAGAAATGAAGTGGGATGCAGCCGCTACGGGGTTTCGGTAAGTTTGAGGGACCGAGAAATGAAGTTGGATGCAAGCGCTAAAGGGTTTAGGTAAGTTTGAGGGACCGAGAAATGAAGTTGGATGCAAGCGCTAAAGGGTTTCGGTAAGTTTGAGGGACCGAGAAATGAAGTTGGATGCAAGCGCTAAAGGGTTTAGGTAAGTTTGAGGGACCGAGAAATGAAGTTGGATGCAAGCGCTAAAGGGTTTAGGTAAGTTTGAGGGACCGAGAAATGAAGTTGGATGCAAGCGCTAAGGGGTTTAGGTAAGTTTGAGGGACCGAGAAATGAAGTTGGATGCAAGCGCTAAAGGGTTTAGGTAAGTTTGAGGGACCGAGAAATGAAGTTGGATGCAAGCGCTAAAGGGTTTAGGTAAGTTTGAGGGACCGAGAAATGAAGTTGGATGCAAGCGCTAAAGGGTTTAGGTAAGTTTGAGGGACCGAGAAATGAAGTTGGATGCAAGCGCTAAAGGGTTTCGGTAAGTTTGAGGGACCGAGAAATGAAGTTGGATGCAAGCGCTAAAGGGTTTAGGTAAGTTTGAGGGACCGAGAAATGAAGTTGGATGCAAGCGCTAAAGGGTTTCGGTAAGTTTGAGGGACCGAGAAATGAAGTTGGATGCAAGCGCTAAAGGGTTTAGGTAAGTTTGAGGGACCGAGAAATGAAGTTGGATGCAAGCGCTAAGGGGTTTAGGTAAGTTTGAGGGACCGAGAAATGAAGTTGGATGCAAGCGCTAAAGGGTTTAGGTAAGTTTGAGGGACCGAGAAATGAAGTTGGATGCAAGCGCTAAAGGGTTTAGGTAAGTTTGAGGGACCGAGAAATGAAGTTGGATGCAAGCGCTAAGGGGTTTAGGTAAGTTTGAGGGACCGAGAAATGAAGTTGGATGCAAGCGCTAAAGGGTTTCGGTAAGTTTGAGGGACCGAGAAATGAAGTTGGATGCAGCCGCTACGGGGTTTATGTAAGTTTCTGGTTGAGGGTGCGCATGCGCAAGATCTTATAAACATACGAACGCACGAATCTAAGAGGCCAAAAACCAATGAAAACCAGAGGCAAACGCAAGTAATTGGAAGAGCTGGACGATGGAAGCAGCCGAAAAAACAGGCTGCCGCCGCAACAGGTGAGCACATGAACGTGATTTTTACGATTGGCAACTGACTGAGGCAAGTTCGGGAGATATCATACGAACGGACGTATCTTTTAGGATAGAAACGTATTTGCTTATTGAATCACTCGCAAGTTCATACGAACGCACGAGCGGACGTAAAAAATAGGATGATCGTGAGCCAAATCCAAGCTGTTACATGTTTCTTTGAATCAACCCATATGTGTTACTACGCCGTTAGCCCTTAATGTGCTTGCACACTCATACAGTGCATACATTGCAGTTGGGTGTGCACAGGCAACGTGACTGAAGGTGGCAAAGCCACAATAGACCACGATCATTGGTCAGGCAGTCAAGAAATTGGGGCCGGGGAAAAGGTAAGTACTCAAACTGTCCCTTTGAAGTGAAAAGCCTCAGGTGTGTAGCAATAATACAATTCTGTGATTACTCAACTGTAGAATTGGTATTATGAGTATACAGTACGTTCTGCTCCAAATCTAATACTTACAGTTGGGATATACTCCGCCAGATGGCGCTGGACTGCAGAGACATCGAAAATAGGCTCCTCCCGGCCCCTCAAATACCCAGGGACCTCCCACAAATCCCCAGCATTGAAAAGCAGTTAAGGAGAAGCCGGGAGAATTCACGATCCAAACTATCAACTATAACAATGATGACAATCACCATATAGGGGATCCAAGAAAATGCAAAACCAAGGGTGGGTTGGAGCAGGACGTACTGTATACTCATAATAACAATTCTACAGGTGAGTAATCACAGAATTGTATTATTCTTAGCATACAGTACGTCCTGCTCCAAATCTAATGCTTACAGTTGGGACATCCAATAGCAGTGTTCATAAAGTAGGGTGGGATCCCCAAGAAAAATCAGCAGCAGGCAGTTTAAACCACTGCCGCCTGCAGAACCTTGCGGCCAAAAGCAGCATCAGCTGAGGCCCTAACATCAACCTTGTAAAACTTTGTAAAGGTATGAACAGAAGACCAAGTAGCGGCCTTGCAAACTTGTTCAACAGAAGCCTGGTGCTGAAAAGCCCAAGAGGCACCAATAGCACGAGTGGAATGAGCAGTAAGGCGGAAGGGAGGATTCTTCCCCTTAGCAGAGTAGGCCTGAATCACAGCCTGATGAATCAACTTGCTGATAGTAGACTTGGCAGGAGCCAAACCCTTCCTAGGACCAGAAGGGACCTCAAAAAGAGCATCAGTTTGCTTCAGTAGCCACCAGATAGTACTTCAGACACCTAACCACATCCAAAGAGTGCAAAACTCTCTCCTTAGCATTGCTAGGATTAGGGCACAAAGAAGGAAGAACAATATCCTGATTCAAATGAAAGGCAGACACTACCTTAGGCAGAAAATCAGGTTTGAAACGAAACACCACCTTGTCCTGGTGCCTCTCATAGTAGGGGGGCTGAATGGACAGCGCCGCCAACTCAGACACACGCCTGACAGAAGTGATAGCCACCAGAAACACAACCTTGAGCGTAAGAATGGCCAAGGCAGCATCCTGCACAGGTTCAAAGGGAGCACCCTGCAAGGGTGACAGAACCAAGTTCAAATCCCAAACAGGCACCATAGGTTTACGTGGGGGATGCACATGAGTGACCCCCTGGAAAAAAGTCCTGATCAGAGGGTGCTGACCAAAGGACTTCTGGAAAAAAATAGCCAGGGCAGAAACCTGACCCTTCAGAGTACTGAGTTGGAGCCCCATCTCCAACCCATGGTGCAGGAACTCCAGAATCCTGGGAATAGAGAACACACGACAGGGAAGAAACCTAGACTGACACCAGTCAATGTAGGCAAGCCAAACCCTGTAATAAATTGCTGTATGGAAAAGCTCCCCTCTTTGCCTGGGAGCCTCAACAGGGAGAGAGATAGACAGAACCTCAAAAATCTGGGTCAATAATCTGTCAGTGTCATCCTGGGCCCAGGGGTCAGAGCCAGAATCGTCATGACCCCTTGGTCTCTCATCAGATGAGCCTGAATCAGAAAAGAGCTCCCCTTTGTCAGACGGGGTATAGCCACACATATTCCAAAACTCCTGAGTTCCCATAGGGAAAACAGTGACATTAGGCGTCAAGTGCCGCTTCTTAGCAGGGGCCTTACGCGCTAAAGACTTCGCAAATCTGTTCAACAGTAGCCAGTCTAGAAGACACATCAGGCTGAGAATTCCCACTAGTATGCAACTCAGCAGGAGTGAGATTTAAGCCTGGGGGAGTAGGTGAAGTAAAACGAGGTGCAGCCACTGGCAGGCCAGATTGCAATGCAAACACCTGCTCCGTACAGGGTACACAGACCCGCGCCTTGTCAGCGTCAGCATGAGGCTGCCCACACGCTACACACAGCCGGTCTTGTCCCGAAGGGACCCCGGTAACATTATCCTGGGATGCCTCCATATGGTGATTATAGCGGCGCTATACGCCGATAGGGAATAACGCGATATACCCTGGAACCCTGGATGCCCCAATAACCCGCTAGGGACGTTAGAGTATAATTTTTACAAGGCCTACAAGTAATATACTAAAAACAGGGCCGGGAGAAGCCAAGAAGGGTTCGTCCCACCTGAAAGACACAAGCAGACAAGACCTTAAGTACATCGTAACAAAAGTGAAGCAGATAAAGTCGCCTGCAAGGGCACTTACGGACCGCGGTAGGTAGGAGTCCGTCGTGCATAGGCCAGCCAAGTCAGAAAAGATGGCGTCGGTACACCTCAAGTGGCGGGCCAGTAATAGCGAAGAGCGCGAAGCCAGAAGGCCAACAGCCAATGATGGCGCACTGGCGCCTGAGGTAATGCCGCCGGCAAGCGATAAAGTCGCCTGCAAGGGCACTTACGGACCGCGGTAGGTAGGAGTCCGTCGCGCATAGGCCAGCCAAGTCAGAAAAGATGGCGTCGGTACACCTCAAGTGGCGGGCCAGTAATAGCGAATAGCGCGAAGCCAGAAGGCCAACAGCCAATGATGGCGCACCGGCGCCTGAGGTAATGCCGCCGGCAAGCGCGGAATCAAGTCAGTGCGCGGCGGCGGTAAATGTAAAGCAATAAAGACAAGTCAGCGCGCCCGCTGACACAAGAATAAAGACATGTGAAAAGTGAAAGCAAAGACTGCATAACATACATATCTATACACATACACACCCCCCCTCTTTTCCCCCAAAGACTACAAGGAGGATGAGGGAGGACGGCGGCCACTTAAATAGGGCCCACCGATAGGCAGGGGCAATAGTGCGGGAGGGGCATCCCATAGAGGCTCACCATAAGCCTGAACCGCCTACCCTTTGGTGGGGGATTGCGGTGGAGCAGCGCTCCTAAGCACCAACGGCGGTGCTGCATACCTTCACCTGACCAGCGCAGCCAAGGCTGGGAGTCATATTACTAGTGGAACGGGTGGGAATAGTCCTACAGGGCCGCAGGTTAATAACCCCGCTCACCTGCGAGTAGAGAGCCAATTTCTCGTCCTTCGCAGCCAGACTGCAGAGAAATTCTGGGGATTTGTGCGAGGTCGCTGGGTATTTGAGGGGCCGGGAGGAGCCTATTTTCGATGTCTCTGCAGTCCAGCGCCATCTGGCGGAGTATATCCCAACTGTAAGTATTAGATTTGGAGCAGGACGTACTGTATACTAAGAATATGGCTGCTCCCTTGAAGTCCAGGAGGGCAGCATCTGCAAATATATTCCACAACATATGCATGGGGTTAAGGCCCTTGAAACAGTGCTACAAGAGTAGCACTTTAAGGTTATATAGCTTCTAAAGTCTTCTAACATCCAATGTGGGTCCCCACCACTTCCCAGTTACCAGAATCAGATCTATTGTTACCAAGTAAATACATTACATACAAACTTGTGACATGGAGGCCAGAAAGGAGAAAGACTAGCATCCCCTGAATTGCTCCCCCCATTAATAGTACCTTTTGCTGCGTCTGCATCATTCTAATCCCAGATAGTGGTGCCTGTTTAGCTGTAAAGCCCCGCCTCCTCCATTCATTACAACTATTGTATGTCGCAATTATGTTATTGCCACACCTATTCAGTGACTGATCGCCTGCCATCTTACAGAGAGGGACAGCAAGAAAAACAGTTTTCTTAGATGATTTCAAAAGCAAAAAATATTAATTTCTAGTTCTACACCCTTAGAAGGGGGATTGGCAGGGGCTTTGGCCAAATTTACTTCACAAGTTCAGTGGGCTTTGATCGGCTTCAAATAAAAAAGCTAAAAGCTTTCCTTTCTATTCCACCTGGATGGATGCACTGTTGAGGACCGATGCCTGGCACAAAGAATGATCACTTGTGTCAGATATCATGTCTTTTGGCATCCATCTAGCCCTGGATTGTGTCCCAGCATGATGTACAGATGTGGGTCAAAAGGGTTACAGTAGTGGATGACCTTTCTTGTGACATGTTACCACTGGTGGGGGCTGGAGTCACTTGAAGTGGGGACGGAAGTCCCAGTGGGGTGCTGTTTCTGGGTTCAGTGTTTGGGCTCTGCAAACAACGTAGGCATGCTTGGCAGTGATGGGTGAATGCTTCTGGCTTCTTCTATCTAAGCTTCACAAGACCCACAGTTGTATGTTCTATGGCCAAATATGGCCCCAAATGCATTTTGGCCATTAATCTTAATATTGTAAGTAAACACTTAGAGGCCGATTCATCAATAGCGCCAGGTAGCGACAGATGAGCGACTGTAGCGTGATTTTTTCAGCGCCAGCCAGTATTCGCTGTGCTTGGCCGGCATTAGCTTGATGACAGCGACTCAGTCGGTGTGCGGTAATGTTGAATACGGGCTGGGGGGTCGCTGTTTCACAGGTTCAGCGTTGTATGTGAGCGCCTGACAACGAATGGCCAGAGCGAACGGCTAGCTTCATATTCATCAAAAACTCACGCTCCGAATGTGCTGTCGCTGTCCATTCCTTGTTTAAACCCCAGAGCGCTGGCGGCGATCTGTATTAACTAGTTTTTAACGCCTAAACAACCATATTTTTTTAATGTAACATTATACATGTTTTTAGAATCATTTTGTTATATGAATACATTAATCTCAGACCTGTTAGATCAATTCTGCACATTTTTTTTTTTTTTTTTTTTTTTACTTAAAAATAAATCCTAACATTGCAGAAGTGTTCTCCGATTTTTTGACATTTAAAAAATTAAAAAAAAAATTATTACCAATTAATCATGAATTATTATAGATTGCTCCATTGAAATGCATTGGACATCGCCAGGGAGCGACAGCTCATACCTGGCGCTGTGAGGGAATTTGCAGCGGCGCTGTTCGGTCCAGGTGGCTTCATGATGAATGCCGCGCTAGCCGTCGCTCTCGCCGGCGCTAGCCTCATTTTGCTTGATAAATGCGTCATTGTGACCGCCGCCGGGCGTACTTGAGTCGGTAGTCGCCGTTAGCTGCCGCTACCTGGCGCTCGTCGGACACTACCTGGCGCTATCGCTTGATGAATAAGGGCCTTAGTTTTATGGAAACCAGGGGGTGGAATATTCTTCTTTGTTCTATTTGCCTTGCCAAGGCTCGGGGCTCTGGTTGATACTATCTGTGTTTTGGATGAACCAGGAGCTGGTATTCTTCCTTAATGGAGGCTAAATACATATCACAAGACCATCAGTCTTAACTCGCTGGAGCATGTTTTGGCCTTAATCTGTCTAAACCACACGAGACCTATAAAGCCCCATTGTAGCTACAATATTAGGGAGCCTACAGCTACACACAGAGTGTGACATCTCATTTAATATAAAAGGTACAGTATAATTAACCAAGTTCATAGATTAGAATGAAAGAGCTGAACAAAAATGCTTAGATAGAACAGGCAAGGATTCATGTTCGCTGTCTGTGACCAATGTGCTCTCACTTTCTGCTCGCAGTGATCAAAGTGGCAGTTAAAGTCCACAAGTGAAGTCACAAAAAAAGCCTCCCACCAAGATCCAATGTCCACAGTTACCTCACTGGTGCTATTTTCCTTGGCCAGGCTAGGTGCGTGTCCCTGCGTCCAGTAACAGAGCTCCCTTGTTAAAGAGGAGCAACCAACAGTCCTAGATTCTAGGGCTGGTGGTTTCCCTGTCTGTGGAACCCCAAGCAGCATGCCTGTGCTCTCCACCTCATTAGTGAGCACCAAACAATGCTGAATGGAAGAATGCGGCATGCTTGAACCCCCCCCCCCCCAGGAAGATAGAGAGATAAGGGGGAGTTTGTTGAGGGGGTTTACTATTTCAGGAGAAATTCAGCTTAGTGACAATTTTATTTTCCCTTGAAATTCAGAGTGAATTCTGATTCGTCCAAATCATCTCATCTCCACCTTGAATGCCATTGCTACCCAGATTTGGGTTTTCTTGTAAGGTTTGTACTTTCCCAAGTAGTAAGAAAATGCAAGGTGCATTTATTTGGACCTCTTGGTCTCTTTGGCTTCTACGATAAGTCACAACTTTCAGCACCGGTCTAATGAATGAAGTGTCAACAAAAAGTTTGCAGAAACAAATATGGTGGGAGGGGCTGTTTTTAGCTACCTATCTTTAGGCTACACTATGGGTTTACCATTAAATTAGAGCAGTTGAAAAACTTCAAGAGCGCTAGCAAAATATATACAATAAAAGTTTTTTTTAACATTACCAATACATAGTTTTCTTGTGTATTGCATGTAGTCACTATGCTTGTACTTCAAAGTTGTAGGCACAAACAATTTCATCTCATTTCTAACAAATAGTGTTATTGGTATCTTTTCTTGAATATATGCCTTTTTATAAAACGTTATTTAGAGCAAAAATCAAATGGGTTATTCAGCGAAATAGCCCATCTGACGTTCCCCTAGAGGTGCTGTTGATTTACTGTCACTTATAATCACTTTTTCTACAGTCTGGCTGTAGAAGTCATAATGAAAGCAGTAAGGCAATGCACGCTGCTTTTAGCTGATATAATTTGAGACGCGGTGTGCCAAAACTTTGCAGTGCTTCTCTAACATTAAGCCATTAAACTTTTTCTGTTGTTGGAAACTCTATTGAAACTCGTTCATATCCTGGCATTTCATTTGAAAGTCTGAAAAACATACAGCAGATATATAACTGAGAAAAGAAAAAGTAAAAAACCCTGACTGCAGTCAAAAATATCAAATTAATATTCAATAGCTCTGACCTTTGCCAAGCTATCTACATAAATAAATGTAATTTTTACAGGTAAAGTGGACACAAAAGCATGAAACGGGCTAAAATAAAGCGCAGCGTCAGCTAAGCTGACATTTTCCCACCACTAAAAACTGGATGGAGGATTTTAGTGGATTGACAAGATGATTGATAGTCTCAGCTATCCAAATATACTGTCTAAAACATTTCATTTCCCACTAACTTTTCACATTTCAGAAAAAAAAAAAAAGAAGTCAGTCACAGCTAAGTCAAATCAGCTGAAGTATTAGTAAAATCAAATATTTGAGACAAGTGTATTATTGCCATGAACAACTATGGTCAAACAAATTGTCCCACATTATTAGCTGCATATTTTAAAAAAAGATACAAAGTTGAAATAACATGATCTAGTTAAACCAGACCTCCAGTCAAAAAAGGTTAGTAAATTGCTTCCCTTTTTATAATTAGTGGTATAAGCAGTTTAAGGGGGCTTAACTCCATGCAGATGCGGAATGGCATAAAGATTAACCACTCTTGAATTACATGGGGGTGGCCATATTGCCACACACATGATAGTCCTGCTTACACATGAGAGTTAGTTGGGTGCTGTGCCAGCAGCAATTCACACCAAATTGAGAGAGATATAAGCCTCAGAAACAAGGAGAAGCTTGCCTGTCATTTTTCACACATGCAAGCCCTGAATAAACAGCTAATGTAGCAAAAGCAATCTGTGTAAGAGAAGCTGTTACAATGTATCTCTATTATTGCAACTGCCACAAAAACACTCAGTTAGGGGATAAAATGTTTACAATACATTTTATTCAATGATGAGTCATTACAGCTGAATGCTTACTGCTTCTTGATAGAAATAAGATGATTGCACAGAACTATTTTAACTGAGAGGCTTGTTTTTCAGACTCAGCTCCTTCATGTGTGTCATGCATGTTTAAGACTGAAGAATCTTCCTGCTATTTCAAACATCTGCATGCTGTTAATACCTTTTAATAAGCTTGTGTAACATAGGGAGCTTTAGGAGACAAATTTACTAAACTTTGATTTTTTTGATCTTTATGTTACTAGTAGGGATGGACGAACCGGAATTCGCTCCGAATTTCCGGGAAAATTTGATTCGGCACGAACCCGAATTTTTTTTGGTTCGTGCCGATCGAATTTTCCCTGAAATAAAAAAAATAAAATGCCGGCATGGTGGGAGCGGGCAGGCCGGCCTGCCCGCTCCCACCATGCCGGCATTTTTTTAAAAAGCAAACACTTACCTGCATGGTCGGAGCGTGGAGGCCGGCGCCGCTCTCAGGCGCCCTCTGATGACGCGCCCTCTGATGACAGCTGAGAGCGGCGCCGGCCTCCACGCTCTGACCATGCAGGTAAGTGTTTGCTTTTCAAAAAAATGCCGGCATGGTGGGAGCGGGCAGGCTGGCTGCGCTGTCAGCGGGCCGGCTTCCGCTGCCCACTGACAGCGTAGCCGGCCTGCCCGCTCCCACCATGCCGGCATTTTTTTTTTTCAGATGAGCGATTCGTGAAAGTTCGACTAGGGCGAACCCGAATTTCTTGGGGAAATTCGGCGAATCGCCCGAATCGAACTTTCAAGAAGTTCGCTCATCTCTAGTTACTAGATACATATTTTCGCTCCACACTTTGAGCTTTACCTTTAATTGCATTGCTGAACATTACAGCACTTTGTCTGCACCTCAGTGTCTTATATCCTGGATAGAGGTGAGCAAATCCATTTGAACAAAAGTGAATTCCGGTCAACAAGTTTTCATTCTGGTGCTTAAACCGGACCTTCACCGTGATTTATTGAAAAGCCCTTATAAAACGATCTCCCAGCATCTAAAATTAATATATTTTAAATTTTTAGCCACTTACTTATTATTCTTTCCCCCACTGGGCTGCAACTTTGTTCAGGACTTTAGGATACGGGTGCCGCCATCTTGACTCAGAAGCATCACACTTGCTGAGGAGAGGAGAGTGGGATAAAGTACAGGGGGTGGGGTTATAGCTGTGCTTTGCTCAGACAGAGCAGAGCTGGGGTCAGGAAAAGGTCAGCAGTCCCAGAATGCAGAACAGCACAGTCAGAAGGCACTTCCTGTTTGCAGATTGCCTGATGTTTCATGAGCCGCCATCTTGGTTGTTTAACGGCTTATAACATGCAGTAGATGCAGGTAGGACGATTTTTACTGTGAGCAATCTGTATGTACAGGGTGTGGAAAACATACAAGATAGACTCTTATTCAGAGTGAAGGACCGCTTTAACCTGAAACTTTAACAATCTGTTTGAGAAGAACACATTAAAATAGGGGATGCCACATCTATGCTGGATGCCAGGAAGGAGAACCAGGAAGGCATAAAGCCTTGCATGCAGCTCATGTGGGGATTGATAGAGTCGCTGGCCAACCAGTCACAAGAGTCTATAGATGTGAGCACTGATGATGAAGCCTTATAAGTACAATAACCGCTCTAAAAAAGCAGACAGCAATCATTCATTGGTGATAGAGAGGAGAGAAACATCTCAACATTTAGTTAGGCATGTAGGGATAAAGGGAGGGAAGCAAAACATTTTAGTTTAGTTAGTAGACTGGTGAAGAAGTCATTAGAAAGTTACTTTAGTGAGGACGAGTCAGTACAGTGTTATGTAATGTATGAGGCAAGGACAGTGTAGGACAGGCAGCACTAACATCACAATTCTACATTAAATCAGTCAATGTGTGTAGGCATCTCATTTATATAATACCAGATCAATGTTTCTTTTGGGAAAAGTGACTGGGGAGCAATTTGATAGTTACCAACCTGTTTGGTGTCAAACGACTATACAACACATTTAAGTAATTCTAGGTCAGTGTTTGCTCTATGAAAGAGAATTATAATTATAACTATAGTGATGGGGTGACTGATAATACCATTTTGTGAAATACTCACCTGTAAAATGGGTATTATAAGTATGTCACACACCCCGCTTCAAGATATCCATAACATGTGGGTAATACCGACCTGAAGGGGCGTTCCTGCAGAGATGATAGCAAAAAAGAAAGCCCCTCCCTGATCCATAAATACCTGGGACCTCCCACTCATCACCCAGTATATAGAAGCAGTAAGGTAAGGGACCAGGAAGAGGCAAATATAAGTCATAACAACGCAAAGTTCACAAAATAAAGGATCCAGAATACAAGAAGGGCGGGTGAAGCGGGGTGTGTGACATACTTATAATACCCATTTTACAGGTGAGTATTTCACAAAATGGTATTATTCTAAGTATGTCACACACCCCGCTTCAAGATATCCATAACATGTGGGACATCCAATAGCAGTGTCCATAAAAAGGGCGGGGATCCAAAACAAGGCAACAATGCACAACTTAAACCACAACAGCTTGCAGAACTTTGCGGCCAAAAACAGCATCCGCTGAGGCCCGAACATCAACCTTGTAAAACTTGGAAAAAGTGTGAACAGAGGACCAAGTAGCGGCCTTACAAACTTGCTCAACAGAGGCCTGGTGCTGGAAAGCCCAGGACGCTCCAACCGCACGAGTAGAATGAGCAGTAACACAAAAAGGGGGACTCCTCCCCTTGGCAAAATAGGCCCCAATGATGGCCTGACGAATCCATTTACTAATGGAAGATTTGGCAGGAGCCAAACCTTTCCTAGGCCCAAAGGGCACCACAAAAAAAGCATCAGTCTTACGAAAGGAAGACGTAACCACCAGATAATATTTCACAACACGAACCACATCCAAGGAATGCAGCGCCCTTTCCTTGTCGTTGCTGGGATTAGGACATAGAGAAGGCAGAACAATGTCCTGATTCAGATGAAAAGCAGAGACCACCTTAGGAAGAAAATCCGGCTTGAAACGAAAGACAACCTTATCCTGATGCCTTTCGAAGTACGGAGCTTTAATGGATAAAGCTGCCAACTCAGAAACACGCCGAACTGAAGTGATAGCCACCAAAAAGGCCACCTTTTGAGTAAGTGAAGACAAAGCAACCTCATTCAAGGGCTCAAACGGAGGACCCTGAAGAGCAGAAAGAACCAGGTTCAAATCCCAAACTGGAACAAAAGGCTTCCTAGGAGGCCGTACATGCGTAACTCCTTGGAAAAAGGTCTTGACTAAGGGATGAAGTGCAAAGGACCTTTGAAAGAACACCGCCAGGGAAACCTGCCCCTTCAAGGTACTAAGTTGAAGCCCCAGATCCAGACCATGTTGAAGAAACTCCAGGATTCTGGAAATGGAGAACTCCCGACAAGAGAAAGACCTACTTTCACACCAGTCAATATAGGACCTCCAAGTCCTATAGTAAATAGTAGAAGAAGAGCGCTTCCTGGCGCTAATAAGAGTCTGAACCACCGCGTCAGAAAGACCTTCTTCCTTCAAGATGGCGGTTTCAGCAGCCACGCCGTCAAAGCCAGCGAAGGTAAATTGGGATAGCGCAGCCGACCCTGGGTGAGCAGGTCCGGCAGTAGAGGCAGAACAAACTGATCCTCTGCCAGTCTTACCAGGTCTGCGAACCAAACCTGCCTTGGCCACCTTGGTGCCACCAGAATCGCTGACGCGCCCTCCAGAGTCAGCTTGCGCACCACTCTGGCTACCATTGGAAACGGAGGGAACAGGTAAAGAAACCCCAGATCCCTCCAGTTCAGAGACATGGCATCCACTGCCAGAGCCAGAGGATCCTGCGAGAGAGACACAAAGACTGGAAGCTTGTGATTGTGACGAGAGGCAAAGAGGTCCACCGCTGGGAACCCCCACCTGAGACAGATCGAGCGAAACACCTTGGGACTGAGAGACCACTCCCCCTGACGAGAGGAGGCCCTGCTCAGCGAGTCCGCCTCCGTGTTCTCCACTCCCGGAATGTAGACTGCTGAGATACACGGGACGTGGCTCTCCGCCCAATCCAGAATCAAAGACACTTCCCTGAGGGCACTCCTGCTGTGAGTCCCCCCCTGGTGATTGATGTAAGCAACCGCCGTCTGGTTGTCCGACCGAACCTGAACAGGCAGGCCCCGCAACTGATGAGTCAAGCGAAACAAAACCAACCTGATGGCTCTCAATTCCAGAACATTGATGGGCTCGTGAGCCTCCTGCGGGCCCCACAGACCCTGGAACTGGAGGTCCTTCCAAACACCCCCCCAACCTGACAGACTGGCATCCGTGGTGACTGTTTCCCAACACGGGGCCAGAAAAGATCTGCCCTTCAAGAGATTGACCGACCCCAGCCACCATTGCAGGGATCGACGAATTCGGGGAGTCATCAGGAAGGACTGATCCAACGATAGAGGGGACTTGTCCCAAACCTTCAACAGATGAAGCTGAAGCGTCCTTGTATGAAACTGCGCAAAGGGAACTGCCTCGAATGAGGCCACCATTAACCCCACCAGCCTCATCCCTAGCCGGATGGCCGGACGAGGGACCGACAAGAGAAGCCGAACTAAATCCTGAATCAAAAGAATCTTGGCCTGGGGCAGAAACACCCTGGCCTGCGAAGTGTCCAGAGACATTCCCAGAAAAGTCACTACTCTGGACGGAGAAAGGGAAGACTTGGGGTGGTTGACCACCCAACCGAACCTCTCCAGGGTGGACACCACCACTCTGGTGTCCAACTCCGCTTGGTTGAAAGAGGATGCCATGATTAGAAGATCGTCCAAATAGGGCACAATGCGGATACCCTGAACCCTCAGCAGAGCCATCACTCCCGCTAGCACCTTGGTGAACACCCGAGGAGCCGAGGTGAGACCGAAGGGGAGTGCCACAAACTGAAAATGGCGATCCTCCACCACGAACCTGAGAAACCTCTGGTGTGCTGGAAAGATTGGAACGTGTAAATAAGCATCCTTGATGTCTATGGACGTCAGAAAGTCTCCCTGACGAAGAGAGTGAATGGCCGAACGCAGCGTTTCCATGCGGAATTTCCGTGGCCGGATGAACCTGTTGAGAAACTTCAGATCCAAGATGGGTCGGACCGATCCGTCCTTCTTGGGTACCGTGAACAGATTGGAATAAAAACCCCTGCCCTGATCCGAAGGGGACACTGGGCAAATGACAGCCATGTCCAGAAGGTTCTGCACTGCCAACAGGAGCCCCTGCGCCGCTAGAGGTTCCGAAGGCATCCGAGACCTGAAAAATCTGGAAGGGGGGCGGAGCTCGAACTCCAGCTTGTAACCGGAAGACACCACTTCCCGGATCCATCGGTCCGAGACCTCTTGATCCCAGACCTGGGAGAAGAGTCGCAGCCGTCCCCCCACCCGCAAGGGTGAGGGCGCCCCCTCATTGCTGAGCCGGCTTGGCAGCCGGCTTGGGCTTAGAGCCCCAACTGAATCCTGGACGGGCACGTCCTCTGCCCCTGCTCCCAGAATCTCCTCTGGAAGAGGGGAATGCAAATCCCCTGCCAGATCTAGCCCCACGAAAGGAGGGGGTAAAGGAAGGCGCCCCCCGAAAGGGACGGCGTTGTTTCTTGCATTGAGGTAACCTACCACCCTTGGTAACAGAGTCCAATGTCTCTCCAAAAAGCCGTAATCCAACAAAGGGTAGAGCCGTTAGTGACTTCTTGGACATAAAATCTGCCGCCCACTGGCGCAGCCACACCGAGCGCCGAATAGTGACCAGCAGCGCCGACGTTCTACCACACATCATCAAAGTGTCATCCAAGGCTGTCAACACAAAAGATAAAAACAACTCACACCGTTTAAAGCTAAGGAACTCAGCACTACCAGGACGCAGCCCGGAAGAAGTAACCACGGACCTGGCAGCCAACACCATTAGTGCCGATGCGCAAACGGGCCGCATGGCTGACCAACGCTAGCAAAACCATGACAAGCCATCTGGTCAATACGTTTATCCTCTCCATCCTTGAGAATGGAACAATCAGGTCTATTTAAAACCGAGGAATTGGACAACCCCAAAACCGGCGCATCCACCTCGGGGGGAGATGCCCAGCGCTTAACCGCCTCCGAAGGGAAGGGATATTTCCTATCCCATCCCTGAGGGATGCCAGGGAGCCGAGCCGGCCTGTCCCATTCCTTGGCAATAATTTTGTCAAAATGCCTTTGTGTAGGGAATTCCAAGCGCGGCCTGGATTCCTCAAACAATTCACCCTTCTGCTGTGACACCTCCTCAGGAGGGGAAATATTCAGTACCTCTAACATCAGAGCCAGAGCGTGGGGAGTATCAGAGGATCTCCCCAAGTCACCCAGCTCGGCTTCAGCGCCAAAGGACTGCTCATCGTCCGAAAAATCAGAATCCTCATAAACTTCCCCTTCCTCTAGCTGGGAATAATCAGACCAATCCAGATTATTAACATCCTCCTGGTCCTCCACCAGCGGAGCCGGCGACAAATGCTTTCTCTTAGTCGGAGCCTTACGGGCGACCGAGCTGGAGATAATTTTTTTTTTTTCAAGGTTAGCCAATCTGGCGCACATCTCAGATTGCAGCTCCCTGCCCATGACGACGTCCCACGGGGTGCGTGTCAAGGCGGGAGGGGGAGATGAAGCGACCGGCGGTGCTGACCCAGACGCCTGTGGTTCGGACTGCCGCGTGATGGTCTGCTGTGCACATGGTATACACAGAAGTACATCGTCCCCAGAAATGGATACCCCACACAACATACACTTTCGGGGATGCCCCGAAGGGGCCCCGAGCCCAGTATCCAGGGATGCCTCCATAAGGTGAACTTTTTATATGAATAGTCGCTATGACCCAGGGAATTACGCCGCTAGACAACCCGGGATGCCCCTTTAATGTCCCGAGTGGGAGGATTTATAACAATAATGAACCCAGTGATAAAGGATCGGGAGGGACCCCCTAAATGCTACTGGCGAACCTCCTGAACCACCATCTGAAAGACAGAACAGAAGGGCTAATAAGGCTAATGAAGACATAGAAAATCTAACATACAGAGGATGAGAAAAGGGGGATGGCCGGAGGCCACTTACATAACCGACAGAAAGAAATGGCGACCGTGAGGACCGAGCCAGAATCCACCAGAGCTGCAGCCAGAAAGGGAGAAGAGGGCGTGGCCAGCGCGGGACGCGGGCAACGCCCCCCTTCTCCTCTCCACACAGTCAGAGCTCCGTAGCGGCGCCAGCGAAGGATGGGGGCGGGCAGCGGTGACGCGCCGCCACACTGGCCCCGCCCCCCCCAGTCAGCGTGAGGAGAATCTCCTCAGAAGAAAATGGCGCCCAGAGCCGGCTAGTAAAGTAAAGAGAGGTCGCCGACCCGGCTAGTATAAAAAACATGCACATAACACACACACATATTACACATGTGAAAACGGGAGGGACGAGCCCCGGCCCCGCGCCGACGGTCCGGTCCCGCCCCCCCCCCCCCCTAGAAGCACAGTATCATGGCGTGAGGTAAATACCTCCGCCATTAATAAAAGTAACACAGCTGAGGGAAGATGGGGGGAAGAAAGACAGGTCAGCACCGCACAGGCCCTGTAAAACGGCTGCGGCGGTGAATACATTTAAAAAGACACTACATACACACACACACACCCTCAAAAGTATGCAGTCCTGTGAAAAGAATTAATTAAGAAGGGACCCACACTCCCCAACCCCACCTATGGAAAGGGGATCCTGGGAGGGCCATTGGATGTTAAGTAAGGGACAGGGCATCCCAAACCGGGGTCACCAACCCGGAGTAACCGCCTACCCTCTCATATAGGGTCTCACGGTGGAGCATAGCTCCTGAGCACCTAAGGTGCCGATATACCCTCGCCTGGACCCTCAGCCGAGGCTGGGAGGCATATAGAGTTCTGGGGAAAACAGGTCCAAATGGAAATAAATGAATAGCGGGCCGGGAGTCATCCCGGCTACCTGAAATCCCCCTGTGCAAGGAGGAGCCATCATCTTCTGACTTGCTCGCCGTCTGCAGAGATGGAAAACTGGGTGATGAGTGGGAGGTCCCAGGTATTTATGGATCAGGGAGGGGCTTTCTTTTTTGCTACCATCTCTGCAGGAACGCCCCTTCAGGTCGGTATTACCCACATGTTATGGATATCTTGAAGCGGGGTGTGTGATATACTTAGAATATCTTCTATTTCTAATTACTTCTTCTACTGTGGTCACCTAAGAAGCAGGGGCACTGGTACTGCTGCCAGTGGTGGTGGTGTTGACTTTATATGGGCATCTCCAGTTGAAGATCTCTACATTACCAAACAGCCTATCAATGGAGATGTGCAGTTCTGTAAGCACAAATAAAGCTCCTGAACATGAAATAGCATCATCTTCTTACAAGGCAAAATCAAATTATGTGTGTAAAAACATCCTCCTCCCTCCCCAACCTCATTCTAGTCGCAAGGCCACATCCATAACAGTACACTACACAGTTATCATTACATGATTATATAGTTCTTCTCCTACCACTACTCCTCCCTCACACCATTAGTCATTTATAATAGATTATGTCAGCAGAAAACTAGAATATGCAATCAGTTATGTCAGGGTAGGATATTGAGCACCAGAGACTACAGTGACACATTTTTTTGTTAAAAGAGATAGCAGTGAGCAACAGAAGTAACACCACATGTATTATACATACAGGTCAGGAATATTATTTAGGGTGAAACTGGCCCAAATGTTAAAGGAGCACTATCGCAAAAAAATGGCCCAATGATAAAAATCCATATAAATATGCTGGATGGTGGGGAGGGGGTCACTTATACACCTGCCATCAAGAAATATCCAGCCAGGCTTGTTTTTCTTTCTTTTAATGGAAGGAAAAGGACATCTGGAGTGACAGATATACTAAACCTGTAACCCCTGGATTTTATTCCCACCATGAGAGAATAAACCACAAGTTTGGTGGGAGTTTTATTCAGTTCAGGTGTATAAGTGACCCCTCCTTTTATTAGCCAACATATTTATATGTATCTTTAATATTACACAATTTTGTGATAGTGCTCCTATAAGTACTAAGTGAAGTTAACCAGCTCATATTTTCAGACGAGCATCAGATAGACTATTGTTCTTTATACTCTATACAATATCATTCAGGGGGACTCCATTAATATTACAAAAAATAATATAAACTGCTTGCATACAAGAACACATTTATTTATCTTTCTTAACAAGAAATTGATTTTATTAAAAACACATTAAATTTATCTGGTATATTACATTAGTGGCCTGATTAATCAAGCATTATCTGTCACATTATTCCACATCAGCACAAATTACAGGTAAGCAAAATATAATTTATAACTTTTTTTACACAGGTGCATGTTGCTGCACTGCATGAAACATATTTACTAAAACAGAAGCAGTGCAACAACATATCCTTATAAGTATAAAGTATACTTGCTAATCTATAAATTGATAAAACGCAGAGCAATAAACCAGGATGATCAGGCGATGCAGCGAAGCAATAGAAGAAATCTGTATCCCAAAGCTTGTGCACTTCACACTGTGAGGCACCTAAAATCAATCCACCACCAGCAATGCAGACTCTTACCAACTATGGAAAGACAAAGAGACTTCAAAGCATCTAAATGGGCAACAAAGAACTCCAGATACGTTCCCTTTAAGGCATGCGCTCGCTCACGATGATAGCAAAAAATGGGTCCAAATTTGAGCAGAAGTACATAAAAAAGAGCAACAAAAGAGGACCAAATCTAGTGTGATTCCACAATGATCCAAAATTTAATAAATAGTAATAAAATGCACTCACAAACAGAACAGTAAAAACAGCATTCAATACGATCCAAATCTCACCGGCCCTGGAATCCAACAGCCATAGGAAGGGAGATCAAACAAATGGATTGGAGCACGATCAAGGTACCACTTTAAAAAGTTTTTACTGTTCTGTTTGTGAGTGCATTTTATTACTATTTATTAAATTTTGGATCATTGTGGAATCACACTAGGTTTGGTCCTCTTTTGTTGCTCTTTTTTATGTACTTCTGCTCAAATTTGGACCCATTTTTTTGCTATCATCGTGGGCGAGCGTATGCCTTAAAGGGAACGTATCTGGAGTTCTTTGTTGCCCATTTGGATGCTTTGAAGTCTCTTTGTCTTTCCATAGTTGGTAAGAGTCTGCATTGCTGGTGGTGGAGTGATTTTAGCTACCTCACAGTGTGAAGTGCACGAGCTTTGGGATACGGATTTCTTCTATTCAATGCATCGCCTGATCATCCTGGTTTATCGCTCTGTGTTTTATCTATTTATGCATTGTGTTCCTTTTGGAATAAGGTCAAGCACACGTTGAGCATCATTAATGTGGACCTAAATTTACTGAATTCATTAACTTTATAACTAAGAACTTAGCGCAGTGTTATGTATCACTATTTATGTTGATATTGTATATTTATGTGAATTTTTACATCACTATCATACTTGCAAATCTGTATACAGTTAAAGGCATTTTTCGCCCAATAAGATGCACCCAGAACTGGAGGAGAAAAATTAGAAAAAAATATTCTGAACCAAATGGTGTGCTAAATTACCCCCTACCAATCACCCTATTATAGACAGTATGCAGAATTCCCACAACCAAACCATTTCAGACCCCACATTATAGGCAGTGAGCAGTATTTCACATTAGAGGCAGTAAGGGCCATCCCAAAATACAGGCAGTGAGCAGTATACCACATTAAAGGCAGTAAGGGGCATCCCAAATTACAGGCAGTGAGTGGTATCCCACATTACAGGCAGTGAGCAGTATCGCAATTACAGTCAGTGAGCAGTATCCCAATTACAGTCAGTGAGCAGTATCCCAATTACAGGCAGTGTACGGGCATTCCAATTGCAGAAAGTGTAGGGGCATTCCAAATGCAGGCAGTGTGCAGGCATCCCAAATGCAGGCAGTGTACTGGCATCCCAAATGCAGGCAGTGTGCAGGCATCCCAAATGCAGGCAGTGTGCAGGCATCCCAAATGCAGGCAGTGTGCAGGCATCCCAAATGCAGGCAGTGTGCAGGCATCCCAATTATAGGCTGTGTACTGGCATCCCAAATACAGGCAGTGTGCGGGCATCCCAAATACAGGCAGTGTGCAGGCATCCCAAATGCAGGCAGTGTGCAGGCATCCCAATTATAGGCAGTGTACTGACATCCCAATTACAGGCAGTGTGCGGGCATCCCAAATGCAGGCAGTGTGCGGGCATCCCAAATGCAGGCAGTGTGCGGGCATCCAAAATGCAGGCAGTGTGCGGGCATCCCAAATATAGGCAGTGTACGGGCATCCCAAATCCAGGTAATGTGTGGGCATCCCAAACACAGGCAGTGTGTGGGCATCCCAAATACAGGCAGTGTGCAGCATGCCCCGAAATACAAGCAAAGAAAACTTACATTCCCCTGAATTCCTGCCACTGCCCACCGCTTCCATAGCTGCCGCAAGTTCAGAATGGGCCAATTCCGGACCCTGGGGGGACGTGGTCTGTGACTCCTGCCAGTGCCCACCCAGAAGCTGGAACCTGCTCAACCTGAACTTGCGGCTTCTGACCGCCACTTCCATAGCTGCCGCTCCACGCAGCCGCCATAGCATAGCAGCTACGAAGGTGGCGGACAGTGGAGGAGCCATGGAATGTAAGTTGCTTTTTTTTCATTTGCTGATTAGACAAATTGATTATTTCCATCTTATAGGGTGTAAAATACGGTTCATTATTTTAACATTTTTAAGACATTTTAAAATAGTAAAGTAAATATATGTATTAGTGAACTTAAAATAATTGAATTACTTACTTTAAGAAATGATTCTTTCCTTTATTTTGTTCAACCTTTAAATAAAGAGAAGACAAAGGAAATAATGATAACACCATCATTGTCTAATTTTCTGTCTACAACAGAAGAGATCACTATTAATCATTTAGGCCCTTATTTAAGAAGGGATAGCGTCAGGTAGTGGCTGGTTAATGAGAGGTAGCGACAGGTAGCGACTGGTGAACGGCACGCAATTACACATTTATGAAGCAGAATCTGTTTAGCGACTGGGATAGCGCCATGTAGCGTCTGATTCATCATTTTCACAGCCTCAGCGAACAGCGCCAGCGTTCAGCCTTGCACAGCGCCAAGTATGACCTCTCGCTACCTGTCGCTCTCCCATACATTTCAATGGACGATCCTTTTCTTCTCTTTAAACTGGGTATTTTTTTTTTTTTTCAAAAAAAATCACAGGATAATTCTGTGACCTCTTCTGGCATTGAAAAAGCAGTTTTTTTCACAATTGTTAAATTTTTTATATATTTCTTCAGAAATGACATTACAGGTCTGCCATTAAAGTGTTCATGTTACAATGTTGCTACAATGTAATTCCATATGTTTTCGCTTTGTTGCTAGTGGAAAGATGCTGAAAAACACACTTTAAACACACCGCCTCCTGCGCTCTGGGCTTCAAACAAGCATTTTTCTGCGCCAGAGATTTGTGAGGCTGTTTTTTTTCTGAATATGGTGCGAGTCAGTCGCTTACATGCGCTCCCATACAGCGCTGTACTGGTCAAATAGCGACTCCTCACAATGTATTCAACATTACTAAACAGCGACTGAGTTGCTATAAAGTAGCGACCCACGGCTGAGCACAGTGACTACTAGCGGGCGCTCTGAAAATGCCTGCTACAAACGCTCATCTGTCGTTACCTGGCGTTAGTGATGAATCAGCCTGCCACACTATACAAGTTTAAATGTGGCCTAGGCCCTTATTTATCACGGGCTAGCGCCAGGTAGTGTCTGACGAGCGCCAGGTAGCGGCAGCTAACGGCGACTACCGACTCAAGTACGCCCGGCGGCGCTCACAATGACGCATTTATCAAGCAAAATGAGGCTAGCGCCGGCGAGAGCGACGGCTAGCGCGGCATTCATCATGAAGCCGCCTGGACCGAACAGCGCCGCTGCAAATTCCCTCACAGCGCCAGGTATGAGCTGTCGCTCCCTGGCGATGTCCAATGCATTTCAATGGAGCAATCTTTAATTAATCATAATTAATTGGTATTAATTTTTTTTTTTTTTTTTTTAATGTCAAAAATTCGGAGACCACTTCTGCAATGTTAGGATTTATTTTTAAGTTAAAAAAAAATTAAAAAAAAATTTGTACAGAATTGATCTAACAGGTCTGAGATTAATGTACCGTATTTTTCGCCCTATAAGACGCACCGGCCCATAAGACGCACCTAGGATTTGGGGGAAGAAAATAAGAAAAAAAAAATTTTAACCAAAAACGCACCATCACAGACAGTGTGGCATTCCCCTATCCAATTCCCATAGGCAGTGTGGGATGCCCCCATTCCATAGACAGTGTAGCATGCCCCCATCCCATTCCCCGTATATCCAGTGTGGCATCCCCCCTCCCATTCCCCATATACCCATTGGCTGTGTGGCATCCCCCCTCCCATTCCCCATATACCCATTGGCTGTGTGGGTTTCCCCCTCCCCCCATTAGTATAGGCTGTGTGGCATCCCTCTCTCCCCATTCCCATAGGCAGTGTGGCATCCCCCTCCCCCCATTAGCATGGGCTGCGTGGCATCCCCCTTTCCCCATTAGCATGGGCTGCGTGGCATCCCCCTCTCCCCATTAGCATGGGCTGTGTGGCATCCCCCTCTCCCTATTCCCATAGGCTGTGTGGCATCCCCCTCCCCCCATTCCCATAGGCTGTGTGGCATCCCCCATTCCCATAGGCTGTGTGACACCCCCCTCCCCCCATTCCCATAGGCTGTGTGGCATACCCCTCCCCCCATTCCCAAAGGCTGTGGGGCATCCCCATCCCCCCATTCCCATAGGCTGTGTGGCATCCCCATCCCCCCATTCCCAAAGGCTGTGTGGCATACCCATCCCCCCATTCCCATAGGCTGTGTGGCATCCCCATCCCCCCATTCCCAAAGGCTTTGTGGCATCCCCATCCCCCCATTCCCAAAGGCTGTGTGGCATCCCCATCCCCCCATTCCCATAGGCTTTGTGGCATCCCCATCCCCCCATTCCCAAAGGCTGTGTGGCATCCCCATCCCCCCATTCCCAAAGGCTTTGTGGCATCCCCATCCTCCCATTCCCAAAGGCTTTGTGGCATCCCCATCCCCCCATTCCCAAAGGCTGTGTGGCATCCCCATCCCCCCATTCCCAAAGGCTTTGTGGCATCCCCATCCCCCCATTCCCAAAGGCTGTGTGGCACACCCCTCCCCCCATTCCCAAAGGCTTTGTGGCATCCCCATCCCCCCATTCCCAAAGGCTGTGTGGCATCCCCATCCCCCCATTCCCATAGGCTGTGTGGCATCCCCATCCCCCCATTCCCAAAGGCTGTGTGGCATCCCCATCCCCCTATTCCCATAGGCTGTGTGGCATCCCCATCCCCCCATTCCCAAAGGCTGTGTGGCATCCCCATCCCCCCATTCCCAAAGGCTGTGTGGCATCCCCATCCCCCTATTCCCAAAGGCTGTGTAGCATCCCCCTCCCCCCATTCCCAAAGGCTTTGTGGCATCCCCATCCCCCCATTCCCAAAGGCTGTGTGGCACACCCCTCCCCCCATTCCCAAAGGCTGTGTGGCACACCCCTCCCCCCATTCCCAAAGGCTGTGTGGCCACCCCCTCCCCCCATTCCCATAGGCTGTGTGGCATACCCATCCCACCATTCCCATAGGCTTTGTGGCATCCCCCTCCCCCCATTCCCATAGGCTGTGTGGCACACCCCTCCCCCCATTCCCAAAGGCTGTGTGGCATCCCCCTCCCCCCATTCCCATAGGCTGTGTGGCACACCCCTCCCCCCATTCCCAAAGGCTGTGTGGCATTCCCATCCCCCCATTCCCATAGGCAGTGTGGCCCCCCTCCCCCCATTAGTATAGACAGGCGCCAAAGTAAAAAAAAAAAAAAAAACTTAAACTCACCTGTCCGCTGACACCGCTGAGCTGAGCGGCCGGCTCCGTGAATGGGGTGGGCGTGGCCTGCGCCGCAGCGTCGACGCAGGCCACGCCCACCCCATTCACGAGCTGGCTCTGTCCCGGCCCCGCCGCTGCGATCGCTGTCTTTTCAGGCAGCGATGACAGCGGCGGGGCCAGAGACAGAGCCCCTGCCGCTCCTCCATCTGCTCCCCGACATGCGATCACGAAGGTCCGGGCAGCGGGTGGGCGTGGCCTGCGCCGGTGCAGGCCACGCCCACCCACTGCCGGGACCTACGTGCTCGCGTGTGTTCTGAGCCCGGCAGCAGATGGAGGAGCTGCAGGGGCTCTGTCTCTGGCCCCGCCGCTGTCATCGCTGCCTGAAAAGACAGCGATCGCAGCGGCGGGGCCGGGACAGAGCCCCCGCCGCTCCTCTGGCCTCTCGCACTGTGCCAGACAACGTGGGAGCGCCGGGGACGGGTGAGTTTTTTTTTTTTTTAATTTTTTTTTTTTTTTTTTTTTTACATTCGCCCGATAAGGCGCACTGACATTTTTCCCCCACTTTTGGGGAAAAATAAGTGCGTCTTATAGGGCGAAAAATACGGTATTCATATTACAAAATGATTCTAAAAACATGTATAATGTTACATTAAAAAAATATGGTTGTTTAGGGGTTAAAAACTAGTTAATACCCATCGCTGCCAGCGCTCTGGGGTTTAAACAAGGAATGGACAGCGACAGCACATTCGGAGCGTGATTTGTTAATGAATATGAAGCTAGCCGTTCGCTCTGGCCATTCGTTGTCAGGCGCTCACATACAACGCTGAACCTGTGAAACAGCGACCCCCCAGCCCGTATTCAACATTACCGCACACCGACTGTCGCTGTCATCAAGCTAACGCCGGCCAAGCACAGCGAATACTGGCTGGCGCTGAAAAAATCACGCTACAGTCGCTCATCTGTCGCTACCTGGCGCTATTAATGAATCGGCCTCCTAGTCTCAGCCCATCATGTACTTGAATTCATTACTGCTCCTATTCCCTTCAGGTGAATGTAAATGCTTAATAGCCTACTGATGCTAAAACTGTAGCATTAGAGATAGAAGTCTTCAGTAACTCAAGGGCCTGTTGTTGGTCATCTCCCCATCTATCCACAATGGAGGCTGATTGTTTCCTTATTTGAGCAGACTGTCCTATCAGCATCTAGTTTAATGGAGTTATAATGTGAGCAAAACCTTCAACATATCTGCAGTTTTATCCTGCATGCCCAAGAAGAGATGTTAACCCCTTCCTGCCACTGTAAGAATTAAGATTACAGTAGTTTAAATTACTCTAATGGGACTATGGCCTCGATTCAATAAAGGTAGAAAAAAATTCTCATGGTAGTAAAAGATTCAATTCATGAGGAAAAAGCCTGAGAATTTCACTATTACTGAATCACCAGCTAAGAAAACAATGAAAGTCAATGGCACTTTTTTACTCCTAAGAAAAGTACTGTTTACTCCTTTCTACACTGTAGTAAAAGCTGCCATTGCCTTTCATTTTCTTTTTATCTAGTGATTCAGTAACAGTGAAATTCTCAGGCTTTTTCCTTATGAATTTAATTTTTTTACAACAATGAGAATTCTTTTCTACCTTTATTGAATCAAGGCCTATATGTCAGAAATCCCCCAAACAAACCCCTATTTGAAAACTAGGCCCTGAAGTTTATTTAACTTTTTAGATGTTTTACGGGAACTAACATTTCAGGACTCTCCATTTGAACATGACATAATAGTATGTCAGAAAGGGGTAACTCAGCGATGGTCTTTGGTTTTTATCAACCAGTAAAAGCAGTAACGTCTCCACTTTTGGAGTAAACCATTATTGTTAATAACATGGCCCAAGTCATTAATTTCTTCCCATAATCATTTACATTCGCTTGGCTTCAGAGGTGCACGAAAACAGTCAATTTTGTGGCTGAGCTGGGAAGGGCATGTCATGGCACAGCTTCATGAGTCTTGAGTACACCCTGCTTTGGTCAGAGACAACTGAGGGACTGACCATCCCTTGCAGATTCCAACAATAAGCTGTATTATGTTTGACATATTTAGCAAAATAATACTCTAAAATTTATTCCAAAGAGCTAAAGCCCTCATTCTTTGTTAGGACAACCCCTACTATGGTCTTTCTGTCTGTAGTAGAAAATTCTCTTGGTAGTAACAAATCCACTTTACACATTTTTACACTGTAGTAGGAAGAGGAACAACACCAAAAAATTTGACTTTCTCAGGTTTTGTTCCTCTCTGGCGGTGCATACTGCAAAAGATTGGGGGCGAACGGCAGTGACGGGGAGGCTGATTTATTAATAGCGACAGATAGCGACTGTTGAGCGACTGTAGCGGTATTTTGACAGCGACCGCTAGTAGTCGCTGTGCTTGGCCATTGTTCGGTGGATGATAGCGACTCAGTCGGTGTGCCGTAATGTTGAATACAAGATGCTGAGTCACTATTTGACAGGTTCGCTGTTGTATGGGAGCGCATGATAGCGACTGGACATAGCGACCGGCACCCACCATATTCATTAAAAAATCAGCCTTAAAAATTCCTAGCGCTGTGAAATGCATGTTTAAATCCCAGAGCGCAGTAGGCGATGTGTTAAAAGTAGTTTTTTAACCCCCTAACCACCCCAAAAAAATGGAATGATTTTGAAATAATATTCAAACCTGAATAGTTTAAAATCAGACCTGTAATATCAATTCTGCCAAAAAAAAAAAAAAAAATTAAAAAATCCCCCAAAAAATACATTTTCAAAGGAAGAAGTGTTCACAGATTTTTTTTTTTTTGAAATGTAAAAAAAAAAATATATATTAACAAATAATTATTAATTAAAATACATTCTGCCATTGAAATGCATTGGAGAGCGCCAGGTAGCGAGAGGTCATACCTGACGCTGTTCAAGGATGTTCGCTGGCGCTGTGGGATGAGGCTGGGATAATGATGAATGAGTTGCTAGGTGGCGCTATCTCAGTCGCTAAGCAGTATCGGCTTGATAAATATGTGATTGTGGAGGGGAGCCGGCGTTCTAGTTGCGGTACCTGGCTTTACTGGCCAGCTCCCCAGTCGCTATCTGTCGCTATCTGTCGCTATTCCTTGATAAATAAGGCCCTCAGACGACAGTTCTCCTTCAAATCAAACGTAATTTATTGAAAATTAGAATTCCACAGCCAAAGCATCTCTTACAATCAGAGATAGTTGCAGCACAAAACGCAGTATAAGCGGTTACCTCACCGGCTTTTAGCAAAGTCCAGGGTAGGAAAAAGGCAGCAAGCTGGAAAAAGTCCTTGTTGTACAAGATCCCCTTCCAGGGCATACGAGCCCATGCTGTTAGCCCCCTACAAGTCCAAGCTTGGGGTGCCAGAAGCAAAGTCCTTCGGCTTTAGTCCAGTTCTCTCATTCACATTGAGCAGTACGGCCCGGGGCTCCTTACTCCAGGCTGGTCAACAGCCAACTGACAGGCTCAGTGGCTCCTTTTATTTAGGCTTCCCCTGCAATCAGCCTCATCAACTGTGCGAGGCCTAAGATCAGGGAACAAACCTGTAGAGGACTGGGGAATGTGAACTGGGTCCTGAAAACCCGGCATGGATCGTGCCTGATACAGCATAGCAGGGGAAAAATAGACACCATTTAATACTTTTCCATACACCTTACCACAATACCTATTTGGGATGTCTTGCTATGTGTATCCCCCGGGGACCGGCCGTGAACTCACCTTTTTTCTGGTTCCCACGGTGCATGTGCCACTCGAATATGGGACCTGATAAATGACAAACATTTGGAAAAAATAAGCCTAAATTTCTATCAAATTAAACAGAGCAACACATTACTACAGGTGACTCTAGCTTCCAGAGCGCCAGGTATTACCCGTCGCTCTCCCATACATTTAAATGGATGTTCCTTTTCTTCTGTTTAAACAGGGTATTTTGTTTTTATTTATTTTTTTCTCTGAAATAATTGTGTCACCTCTCCTGGCCTAGAAAAAGTCTTTATTTTTATATTTTGTTATATTTTTATTCAGAATTGTCATTACAGGTCTGGCATTAAAGTATTAATGCCACAATGTTACAACAATGTAACTCCATGTGTTTTCACTTCAACAGACTTTAATCACACAGTGTCTTCCGCTCTATGCTATAGTGACCAGATCCAGAGCGCCTTCGCCTGTTTTTTTGTTGAATGTGGTGTGAGTCGCTGAGAGTTGGTGGCAATGAGCTGGCGCTAACTTTCGCTCCCTGCAACGATGTATGGTGTTAGAACGGCCAACATACATCTCATTCATCAATGCCAGCTAGGTTACTATAGTGACTGAGGCGCTCTGTTACAGCGCCCGATAGCCGAGCACAGCGTATATTAGCGGTCACTCTTAGCGCCTCTGTACAGACGCTCAACTGCCGATAGCTGGCGCTAGTAATGAATCAGCCTGTTAAATATTGCTCAAGGGGGATCATAGCTAGTCCAATAGCTATATGGAGGTTGTAGAGCCCAGATCAACTGTCTTAAGTCCCTAACTGTCCTTGTGAGTTACACTTGCAGTTATTTAAATGGAAGTGCTCGAGTCATTGTAACTGATACTGGTGGTGGTCCTTTTGCTGAGAGGGGATTTTTTGCAGGCAGATAAAAGGGGTGGCATTGTTTTTCTAATTCTTAGGCCATTCATCAACCTAATGATAATTTTTATGTCTGATCTGACAAATATTTAAGAAAAAAATGTTGGTCAAATTCAGTTCATAGCTACTCTTGTTTTTCATTGTTTCATTGGTTTCCTACTATGTACATATATTCTCCCCAATACTTTGCTTTACCGACTTTTGTACCTGGCGATTACAGTATGTTGGGCAGCATCAAACCCTTAAGCAGAGTCTAAATTACTCACACCATCTGCAACCATTAACATTTACTGACTCATAGCTGACGAATAAATTAGTCTGACAGGATCGATCTTTCATAAACCGATGCTGGTGAGCTGTTATTTTTTTATGCTCAACTGCACATTTTTGGATGTCTTCCTATACTATAACATATCAAACAACAAATGTCAGGCTGGCTATTCTGCAGATTCCCAGGCTCTGCATTTAACACTTTGAAAATAATGGAATAAAAGCCAAGTCCTAAACCACCTAAAAAAACAAAAAAACATCTAAGGCAGCACATTAGTCACTAATCATTAAACTCCCTTAATCTGTGAGTACAGAGCTCATGCCTTTTTGTAGATCATGGTGTACAGACTTGGTGTACAGTTGCCAATAGCAAAAGATTGCAAATAGAGAAAATTGCTTCCATAAAACATGCATTTAGTAACATAAGAACAGACAAGAAACTAGACCATATTAACACCTTTAGGCACAAACATTATACACCTTCAAAATGCTATTAGAAAGGGGGCGTTCCCTTTGGAAGTGACAAGGATTTTATTTGTACTTTCTTGTGGGTTGAAAAAAAGAGTCTTATAAAACCCAGCCTTTCCAAAAGTCTCAGGCACCAACCAAATTTTATTGCACTACCCCCTGTAGCACCAAAAATTATGGGGTTGAAGGATAGCAAAACAACCTTATTATCAAGAAGATGGATATAGTAAAAACTATAAGTAATAGATAAAGTAATACAGGGCTAAGAGTTTTTTGGACAGCAGGGAAGCAATCAGGATATTACAGGCATAACCTCATATTGGATTCTAGCTAAAGATTTGTACTGATCACTGGCCCCAGGCAACAATAAACAGCCCCTAGAGACCAATAACAGCCACTTTTACAAAAACTGATGCTCATACTCCCAGTTACAAGCTTTCAGGTGCTTACCATTCCTTGGTTTCTGCATTCCAGTTGCTGAGACTCAACCCACGTGACCACTTTTGCTGGAACACATCATGATGAATTGATGAAGCCAGGTCTCAAAGACAGGGCTAGGAACTGGTATGACGTATTTGTCATCCAATTTCAGGCTTGCAGGGGATGTATGTGTGCCGAGGCATCAATATTTGGTGCAGTCCGTGCTGTGGACTACTGCTGTACTGAATAAACCTACTGCCAGAGTTGATTATTGAATAGTTGTAAAACTATGCCACTTGCTGTATAGTACTAAAGTGACAGAAACCCATCATCTCATTGTTTAGTCATTGGGTGAAATCATCTTGCCAGTAGTAGAGTTGCTGGATTTCATCCTGCAGTGTCTTAATAGAATAGAATAGAGCTTTATTTGTCAAGTACACAGAGTGCGTAAGGATTTCTTTTTGGCAGTTATATTACATTTAATCATGGCAATGCGGGGACTCAAGGCAGGGAAGGCAGTTGGGGATATAAAGCATCATTACACTGCAAGTAGCAAGGAGAAAGTGAAGCCAGATAAGGTATCGTACACGAAGCAGGTGAAAAACAATGTAGGTAAACACAATGCAGGGCAACAAATCAAGGAATCAATGTAAAGGCTGCAAGCAGGGATGCAGAGGTGTCAGGCACGAGACCTCATCCCTTATACGCTACAGCTGGCTGGAGTTAATGGTCAGTGTCCATTGCATTTCAAGTATCAGTTCAAGCATGTTTCAATAGGTGGCACTTATGCGTGGTCCTTGAATGGACCAAGATCAATTCATCAGGCGTCTTGCAGAGGGGTAGAATCCTCTGACACTTCACACCCTGGACATGCACTGTTCAAACCCCATCCATCGAGTCACCGCTACAAAGTACCACCATGCAGAAACTTCAGAGCCAGGAGTGGATTCTATCCCTCTGCAATCCGCCTGCTGAATGGTGCTTGATCTGTTCCAGGACCACACATAAGTGCCACCTATCGAAGTAGTTAGTAAATTGCCAGAGGTGAAGGCATCAAATTATGGAGAACCTGCATCAATATATTGGTCCTTTTTAAACATTTAGAAAAATCTAATCAGAAAAAAAGTACAAATTAGGGATATATTTAATAGTTAAAGTAAAAGCATTTCCACAATGCAAAAAGAACTCAAGAAAACAGGACTAAACAGCTGTGTAGCCATTAGAAAACAACTTGAAAATTATGTCAACCAACAAAATGGATTCAATTTGCTAAGGAGCATAAAGATTGGACTCTGGAGCAATAGAAGATGGCCCTGTGGTCTGATGAGTCCAATTGCACCCAGAATGATGAGTGCATTAGGCTAAGGAGAGAGGTGGCAGAAGAGATGCACCCACCATGCCTAGTGCCTATTATACAAGCCTGTGGGGCCAGCGCTATGATCAGGGGTTGCTGCAGCTGTTCAGTTCTTAGTTCAGCAACATTATGTGCCCAAAGAATGGGGTCAGCTGACTACCTGAATATACTGAGTGACCAGGTTATTACATTGGTGTTTTGTCACGGTGCGCTTACCTGTGTCCTCTTTCCGGTGTTCCTGGGCGATGCGGGCAGCTGGCCGGAACTTCTGCCCGGCAGCCACATCCACGTCACACAGCGCTCGGGTGAGCGCGTTCTCATCCCTTCCTGCCTCCCTGCTCACACTCGCGTGTGCGAGCACAGTTACTTTATGGCTGTTTAAATAAGCCAATTAAGGTTTAACATGTTCTGGGCGAAACGCCCTTAAAGTTAAATTGGGGCAATCAGCCCAAAGATTTGAAAGTGCACCAAACACTGACACACTTCCCCTGTCCAATCCGGTCGGGTTCAGCCATATAAAGGGATTACCTCTTCAGTGTGTCAGTGTCCGTGATAGCGTTTAGCTGGCTTTGTGATTTTTGTGATTTTCCTGTGATTTCCTGAGTATACCGTTACTGACCATTTGCCTGAATCTCGACTATGATTCTGTCTTATCGCTTGGTACCGCGCAGCTCTCCGACCTCCTGGTGTGACCCTTGGTTTGACTTCCAACTTCACTGGAATTCTCCTCTGAGCACCCAAACTGTTTCCAGTACTTACTTATTTCCGAAGCACCCAAACTGTTTCCAGTACTTACCTACTTCCTAGTTCGCCCAGTCTGACTTCGGTTTATCTGTCTTCACTCCCTGTGAGCTTACATCCTTTGTATCAACAAGTCCTGGGGCAACAGTGTCTGGAGAGGCGTGTATGCTTGTCTATAGGTGAAGCTGGTTGTGGAGATTGTTGTAGGCTCACAATGAAGACAGGTATTCTCTGGGTCTGACAGTTTTTTTTCCCTGATGACATAGGCATATTTCAAGATGACAATGGCAGGATTTATTGGTCTGAAAATGTGAATGAGTGGTTCAGAGAGCATGAGGCATCAAAGAGTCCAAACCTGAACCCCTTTGAGAATCTTTGAGATATGCTGGCGAAGACAATACTTGTGGAAACTCTGCCACAGCAAATGTGTGCCATAATCTAAGATAAGGATGGTCCCATGAAAAATGTGAGCTTTCATGGCCAGGCAGTGTAAAGAGACTGACCAGTCAAACCAAGCCAAATCAATTACCTGGCAGCTTGCCTGGGGTGGGGTCAGTGGCCTCTGGTCACAGAAAGAAAGGGCAATGTCTTCCTCTGTCTTCAGAAACTCCCCTCCCCCATCCAGCTAGCAAAGAGCCCTCTATATTGTTAATCCCTGCTCACGCCAATGCAATGCTCACAGTGTGCTTGTATGGCATCAACCCTGCCACACCCATCACAGAGGGCATGAGAAACATAAGGCAAAACTTGATCACATAATTCTGCTGGTAATTTAGCCTTGTTTTTTTGTAAAAAGGAAAAAAAGAAAAAAATAGAACATTGCCATGTATAGCTCTACAAAAGTGAATACCTCTGATTGTGCCTGGACAATGACATTAAAGGTCTCATTGGGAAGTGGTTGTGACAGGCGGTGAGCCTGGAATGTCATTGGGTACTTTTTTAATGGCTTGGACTACCGTTTTCCCTACTTAAATTTGACCACTGACCTGGAGATATGTAAGGATCATCTCCTGGAATGTGGTATGTTTAAGTTCCCCAAATAAAAGGACTATTGTTTTATTTCTCCAGGAAACCCACTGGTCTAAAAAAGTGCTTACAAGACTTAGATTTCATGCAGTGGTATTTACATCGATGAAATGGGGTGTTGCTCTTATTCACAGAAGACATCTTCCAATGGTCCTGAAAGAAGGGCCCATCTCGCAGCACTCCCCTCACCTCCGTTGCTGCTCCCGCTGCCCTGGTGAGCGCTGCGCGCCCATCTTTTGAATCTGAGTTTCGCCAGGTCTTCGAGGAACCAGCCCGGGCCTCGTCTGCAGAGACGGCCCTGTTGAACTTGGTTCAGGGCAACCTGTCCGTTGGTGAATACGCCATTCAGTTCCGCACCCTGGCATCTGAACTGTCTTGGAATAATGAGGCCTTATGTGCCCCCTTCAAGAAAGGACTGTCTAGCAATATTAAAGATGCTCTAGGCACACGTGATTTGCCTTCATCTTTGACTGCTCTCATCCATTTGGCCACAAACATCGATGTGCGTTTTTCCGAAAGACGTGAGGAACTCCGCCTGGAAAGAGACTCTCAGCGCCCTAGGAGGGCATCCCGTTTGGCTCCTGTGTTTCAACATCCTATGACCGCACATGCATCCTCCAGTGAGGAGGCCATGCAGGTGGACCGATCCCGCTTAACCCAGCTGGAGAGAACTCGCAGGAGGAATGAGAATCTTTGTTTTTATTGTGCTTGCTCGGAGCACTTCCTGAAAGAATGTCCTATTTGCCCGCCGTGACAGGGAAACGGGCGCACCTAGTAAATGGGCGAGAGGCATCTCTAGGTGTGTGTGGCACCTCTCCACGGCTTATGGTTCCTGTGCAACTCACCGTTGCAGCTACCTTCTCCTTGAACCTGACTGCCTTTGTGGATTCCGGCTTGATTGCACCGTGCGTTATCGCACAGAACCCCTCCTTTTAAAGATTGGACTTTTTCACCAAGAGAATATTGAGTTCTACGTGCTCCCTCATTGTACCTCTCAGATTCTCCTCAGCCTACCCTGTCTTCAACGTCACGACCCCACTCTTGACTGGAATACAGGCAATATCAAGAGTTGGGGTGCAGGCTGCTACAAGAGGTGTTTGAAGTCCGTTCCGGTCAGACCTGTTCCTGTTTCTGCTCCACTTCCCGGCCTGCCTGCAATTTATCAGGTGTTCTCAGATGTTTTCTGCAAAAAGCAAGCGGAGGTACTTCCGCCTCATCGATCTTATGATTGTCCTATTGACCTCTTGCCGGGTACTACTCCACCTCGTGGCAGAATCTATCCTCTCTCGGCTCCTGAGACTCAGGCTATGTCAGAGTATATACAGGAGAACCTCCAAAGAGGCCTCATACGGAAATCTTCCTCTCCTGCAGGTGCAGGCTTCTTCTTTGTGGCCAAGAAAGATGGCTCTCTTCGCCCCTGCATTGACTACCGTGGCCTCAACAAGATTACCGTCAAAAATCGTTACCCTTTACCTTTGATTTCTGAATTATTTGATCGACTTTGTGGTGCCAGGATCTTTACTTAACTCGACCTGAGAGGGGCCTATAATCTGATACGTATACGTGAGGGCGATGAGTGGAAGACTGCTTTAACACCCGCGATGGCCACTTTGAATACCTAGTGATGCCCTGTAAACGACATATTTCGGGATTTGCTTTACTCCTGCGTGGTAGTGTATATGGATGATATACTCATCTTCTCTTCTAATCCTGAAGAACATCACCGCCACGTCCAGCAAGTCCTGTCTCGCCTCCGCCTACATCGTTTATACGCCAAATTGGAGAAGTGCATATTTGATCAAACCTCTCTACCACTTCTTGGGTACATAGTTTCTGGTCATGGTCTCCAGATGGACCCCAGCAAGTTAAAGGCAGTGTTGGACTGGCCTCGTCCTTCTGGCCTATGGGCTATCCAACGCTTTTTGGGCTTCGCTAATTATTATCGCCAGTTTATTCCCCGCTTTTCGACTATAGTTGCGCCTATTGTGGCTCTCATGAAGAAGAACGCTAATGCTAAGTCGTGGCCTCCTCAGGTTGAAGAGGCCTTTAATACTCTTAAAAATGCCTTCTCTTCTGCTCCGGTGCTTTCAAGACCAGATCCAGCGAGACCCTTTGCCCTTGAGGTAGAGGCTCCTCCATTGGAGCTGGAGCCGTGCTTACTCAAAAATTCTCACCTGCGGTTTCTTTTCGAAAACGTTTTCTCCGGCAGAGAGGAATTACTCCATTGGAGATCGGGAGTTTCTTGCCATCAAGTTGGCATTGGAGGAGTGGAGACATCTCTTGGAAGGTTCTGCCTACCTTGTTACCATCTTTACCGACCACAAGAATCTGTCTGCCCAGCAGTTAAACCCCCGATGGCCGTAATTTTTCGTCCGTTTCTACTTTCAAATCCACTTCCGTCCAGCCGTCAAGAACATCAGGGCGGATGCCCTTTCTCGTTCTTCGGACGTCTCCGGGTCGGAATCCACTCCACAGCATATTATCCCTCCTGAATGTCTAGTCCACTGTGCTTCCGCAACCCTGGTACAGGCACCACCTGGAAAGACCTTCGTGCCTCCTCGCCAGCGTTGCCGAAAATTAAAATGGGGATATTCTTCTCATGTAGCTGGCCATGCAGGTATCAGAAAATCTTGTTCTCTCATTTCTAGATATCATTGGTGGCCCTCTTTAGAGAAGGACGTGACGGAATTCATTCAGGCTTGTACCATCTGTGCACGTGACAAGACTCCTCGCCAAAGACCTGCAGGCTTACTTCTTCCCCTACCTATTCCAGACACTCCATGGTCACACATTGCTATGGACTTCATTTCTGACCTCCCTCCTTCACATGGCAACACCGTTATTTGGGTGGTAGTAGATAGGTTCTCTAAGATGGCGCATTTTACATCTTTGCCTGGTCTTCCTTTGGCTCCTCAGCTAGCGAAACACTTCCTTATGCATATCTTTCGACTTCATGGGCTGCCTGCACACATCGTGTCTGACAGAGGAGTGCAATTTGTTTCTAAGTTCTGGAGGGTTCTTTGTAAGCAAATGAAGATTAAATTGGACTTTTCCTCTGCTTATCATCCCCAGTCAAATGGCCAAGTGGAAAGAGTAAACCAAGTCCTCGCCATTATCTTCGCCATTTTGTTTCCGCGCGTCAAGATGCTTGGGTCGACCTTCTGCCCTGGGCGGAGTTCTCATATAACTTTAAGGATTCTGAATATACGAGAAAATCCCCGTTCTTTGTGGTGTACGGTCGACATCCTCTTCCGCCACTACCTTTGTCCACATCTTCTGAAGTACCCGCCGTGGAAGAACTCACACGGGATTTTTCCACCATCTGGCAAGAGACTCAACGTGCTCTTTTTCAAGCTTCCGCTCGTATGAAATTAACGCTGATAAAAAGAGAAGAACTCCTCCTATTTACTTTCCTGGAGATAAGGTGTGGCTTTCGGCGAAATACATCCGCTTCCGAATTCCCAGCTACAAATTGGGTCCCCGCTACCTGGGTCCTTATAAGATCAAGCAACGGATCAATCCGGTTTGCTATAAGCGTCACCTTCCAGCATCTCTTCGTATCCCTAACTCCTTCCACGTCTCTCTTTTGAAGCCAGTAATTTGCAATCGTTTTTCTCCGAAAATCCTGGAGCCCGCTCCAATTTCTGGTACCGCGGACATTTTCACGGTGAAAGAGATCCTGGCCTCTAATGTCTCCAGAGGAAAAATATATTTTTGGGTCGATTGGGAAGGCTGTGGTCCAGAGGAAAGATCTTGGGAACCCGAGGAGAACATTCTGGACCATAGTCTCATCTCAGATTTCCTTGGTCCCAAGAAGAGGGGGAGACCCAAGGGGGGGTATACTGTTAAGCCGAGCACTGCGGGTCCATCTCGCAGCACTCCCCTCACCTCCGTTGCTGCTCCCGCTGCCCTTGTGAGCGTTGTGCGCCCATCACGCGGCGGTTCCCAGTCCCTCTCCTTACCCGCACCTGCCGGCGGGCCCCCGGCTGGCTGGCCGTGCGCCGGCTGCTCCCAGCCGTCTTCCTCCTCCTCATGCTGCTTCCTCGCATTTGGTTCAGTGTGCGCACGCCCCCGTCCACTAGAGGGCGCACGCGCCGGATTCCTGAAATTTAAAGGGCCTGTACACCACTGATTGGTGCCTGGTCATCCAATCCTGCATCCACTTCCCCTATTTAAGGGGCACTTCCTTTTCCATCAGTGCCGGATCTTGGTATTCCTTTGTATGCAGAAAGTCTGTTGTTTTCAGTATTGCTCACCTGTGTACCGACCTTTGCCTGTCCCCGACTCTGAACCTGTGCTGCCAGCCCTGACCTCTGCTTGAACTTTTACATTGCCTTTTGCCTGCCTCCTTTGTACCACGCATTACCTCGGCTGACTGTGTGGCTGAGCCGCTGTTGGGGGGTAGCAACCTGGGGGTCACTAGCCGCTGCAAGACCAACCTGCTTTGCGGCGGGCTCTGGTGAATAACGGTGGCCTCTTAGGCTCCCCTGACGCGGCACTGGCTATCAGTAACACAGTTACAGTGGATCCACACCTGTGCCGCCACACCCGGTCCGTGACAGAAGTGGTTTCTAACAAAGCACGGAACCTGCCCTTCTACTAAGGTATCACCCTTTTTTATGCTGGCCCAACCCAGAATTTGTTGGAGAACCACCATACAAATGTAATACTTGAGGAAAATATTTTATTAATCACAAGTGGGATAAAAGTGGAGGTTCCTCGGGCTAACCAGGAAGGCACAAAAGGCATTTTCCAAATCTCTTAGATAGGATAGATACATTTTTGGTTTATTTGGTTTATTTTATTATAAACCATGCCTTCTTTATCAAGATCCGGATTAACAGCCTGCTATCCAGATGTTAAGAAGAGCTTTATAAAAGGTCACCTAAAGTAAACATCCTTGGAACATTGCAATTTGTGTGAAACCTCCAGGAACACCCTCTCGGCTTACCTGTCCGGTGATCCCACAATCAGGGCTGTAAAGTCGGTAGAAATGTGTCAACTCCAGCATAAGAAAGACAATCTCTAAATAGTATTTTATAATTAATGAAGCTTTCATAAGAAGCGTAAAATGTTATTTATAGATATATTTTATATTCTATCAATCTAAGACCCATGTTAGACGGAACATTGGTTTACCGACTCCACAGCCCTGCCCACAATGCATGTGTGGCAAGGAACGCTTAATGGTAAGGAAGTGGTAAGCATCCCAGCAGCTGCTCTGCTTTCTATGTACTTGTGCCAGCCATTCAAATTGGCCTGGTATTTTTTTTCTTTGGAGTAAGAATAGTCTAATGCAATGAAAGTGAGTCCATTGCCACCACCTCTGCTGACATTGCTGCTGGTGTGTCAGGAAGGAGAGTTCTCAAATATAAACCCTCTGCCAGGGGAGCAGTTAGTAATGGCCAGAGCAAAGACACAACAAAGAAAATGTTCTAACAAGGGTTTATTAAAGGAAAATGAAACAAAAAGATCTTTGATTCAGATACAAAAATAAGGGGCAAAAAACAAGGCTAACTAACAAAGTAACTAACAATAAAAACCCTAAGGAGCTGGCGCACTCACCCAAGGGCCTGTGACAGATGCCAGCAGACCCCAGACTCCGGTAGGTACAGGTACAGACTCGGGTTCAGGTTCAGATCGCCAGAAACAAAGCACACAAACAAAACAGAAAAAAACAAAATCCTGCTGCACCAGGTGGAGGGCGGATCCACATAAATAGCCCTCACACCAGGTGCAGCAGAAGATGGGGAGAGAGAGCAGCCAGGACTCTGCTGACACCTGCTGGTGGCTGAAGTGCAGACAGGATGATAATGCCAGCCACCAGTCGGGCATCAGCTGAACCCGGGGTTCTTACATGGTGCCTGCTGACTCTCTGCTGCTACCACCTCTACTGCTGTGTCTTCCTCTGCTGCCATTAGGTCCTCTGTTGCTGCTGCCCCTCACACGCTTTATTGCTCCTTTCAACTCTCCGAGTTCTTCTACTGATGCCAACAGGTCTTTTGGTGCTCACTTGCTTCCCTGTCCTTTAGTCCTTTTTGCCACAAATGGCTCCTCTGGCACTCATCGATTCCTTCTTGTAATACCATCTTGCATTTGGAATTTCTTGTTAACCTTGGATACTTCTTTATCTACAGGAAATACAAGCTACAAAGGTGAGCACAGAACCTGAAATATTGTATTTTGGTTTTGGCTTTCTGTTCTGTTTTTCGTGAAAATATCTAATGTTTGCATAACAAAATTACATCACATTATTATTTATTTAATAATTTTAACAAAATGAGTTATTATTTAAAGCGTGATAGTCCTTGGTTTTACATTTAATAAAATGGAGCTTTTGATTATAATCTCCTTTTCTATTGCGCCAACTCTCTAGATGCATCTAATAAAAACTGACATTTTGCTATAGATTATAGATTATGATAAAAACAGCAAATTAGGTTATCAACAGCTCAACGTTTACAGACTAATATACAGACTAATATATTTCCCTTAAAACTAATAGATGAGTTAAAGTGACTTTTGCAGGCAATATAAAGCATCAGGGTTTTGCTCTTTCCAGCTGTTTTTGCCTAATCTTCAAGGCTGTAGTTTATGCATAGGATGCATTCCTACTAAGAAATCATTTAGGTGACATGTCTTGAAAAGGTTGGCTATTTTCTTTTTTTTATTTGTTTTAATCTGAAATGTTTAGTGTAATATATTTTACTATATTTAATCTATCATAAGGAAATATGTGTACATTATTGTGGACATACTGCCACCTTGTGGTATGCAGAAGAACTGTGCCGCTCTCAAAAACTTCAAAGAAATCAATATAATATAAATCCAAGCAGGATCCTAATAACGTACTGTAATTATTCAATTTATTTAAATAGAAAATTACTATATTAAGCCTAATATGCCTTTTAATAAACCAATTTATGGATATAGGCACTTTATGCTCGTTATACAAATAAGCATTCACGTGGTTTTAACTATGATAAAATTGAGGTAATATGTACTATAGGGTCGATTCTTGGTAAAAATGTGTGCTAATTCATTAAGCGCTACGTTGGAAGCTTGGCTTCTTTCTGATTCATTGTGGGCAAAATGGAATGCGCAGATTTCTGTGTGCCAATTTGTGCACGTGCACCCACCAAAGCATAAACGTGCACCTCAGGAAAATCCTCATGTGCAAATTTGGCGCCCCAAACGGTCTTTGATGCCTGGTTTATGGTATGCTTAGAGGGCAAAATTGTGCGCAAATGTGGCAATTTGAAGAATGAATTTCCTCCAGCAAATAGGCGAAAGAAACTGCCGAATCCAATGAGTAACAGGCCGTTTTCATTCCGAAAACAAATGTCGGTAGCATCCGGGATGTCTTTTAACAATAAGAGTGTCAACCACAAGTTCTTTTTAGGAGTTGAACCCTTTTTTTTGTTTTGGGTTGAAAAAAAAGTTACAAAAAGTTGTCAGAAATCAAAATAATTAAGGTAAAACACCAAAAAGCCCCAAAGTTTAGCCCCCCAAAAAACAACTAAAAATAATAGTTATATCATTAAGCAAACAAGGGAGGGTTAAAGAGAGCATCTGGGACAAAACATTGGTCGGTGGGGGGGCGGGGGTAGTAGGGGTCTTTCTGTGAAACATATGTAGGGCATTTAGATATTGTAAGTTGTGATGCTTGACATGTCATTTATATACATTTTGAGAATTGCATGGTTTGATGTACCATGTGTTTCGCAATAAAAACTGCTTGAGAGAGAAAAACGCTAAGGGCTAACTGGAATCAGAGGATCCCCCCAAAAAATCTACCCCAAAAAATGGAGAACAGGTTCTCCAGACAATACATTCCGAAAGGCAAATAGAGCTTCATAGAATACACAGAAGCTGGAGAGGTCAAATCTCTATGGAGAAAAAGGAAACATAGGGCAGGGTCATTTGCACTTCAAAACAGCAGAATTTCAGACGGAAGCATGTGCACCATACACGCACACAAAGCCATGAATCATGCGCCTAGGCATATGGGGAACCGTTTGCGCTTGGTTTGGGGTTTTTGGGGCTCCAAATTCATGATTTGACCCTTGTGAATCCTTTGCTGTGTGTCCAAACCCTTGTGCTCTTGCTAGCGCATGGCAGCTGCAGCCATACTTTTGAACACAAAGCACTACAGAGGGAATCTCAGATGTTCAAATGTTTACATTTTAATATGGGTTTTCCCCTTTTTAGACTTATCATTATAAAACACTAAGCATCTTATTTAAATGTCTCTGCATTATGTTTGCAAATATACAGGCAGCTCCCACCTGGAGCAGAAGCCTATGAACTAGGGTGATGTTGTTCCTAAAATTAGGTTGGGTTATTCGTCTTTGCACAGGTCCTACATTCCCTGGGCAAACCTTGATGCATCCTTCTCAAGTTACTACCTTCCTTTTATTGCTCTTTCATACTTTTCCACTTGCATTTCTTTGGAGTAAGAATAGTCTAAAGCAATGAAAGTGAGAAGAAAACTTTGATAATTTGAATAATTGGTCTATTGCCACCACCTCAGCTGACCACCTCCTCTGAGTTGTCTCTGACCTTTGCTGTCTCCACCGACTCTCCACTGCAGCCCCCTCCACTGTTGTGTCTTTCTCTGCTGCCACAAGTCCTCTGCTGCTGCTGCCCCTCTGCCACATCCTCTATTGCTGCATTCTTTTCTTCCAGATCTTCTATTGATGTCGATAGGTCCTTTGGTCCTCACTGCTACCGGCAGGTCATCTGCTTTTTCCTTATAGAAGCTGTGCACTGGGGCATTAAATGCGGCCATGCTGCTTTGGGGATCGAGTCACTTGCAGCTGTCAATCAGGTCCATGACTGCCATGTAGAATGGGAATCCAACTCTGGAGGAGAGATTGATAGATCTCTGAATGAATGATAGAGATAAACAACTCATGGCTCCCAAGTCTCCCCATGTACTCTGATCCACTCTACCCCTCCACCCAGTGAGGGAAGCACATTGGGGTGGGCAGCATCAATATTGTGGACTAGTCATGTCCTAGCTGGGGGCTGGTAAAATTCTAGGGGCCAGATTCTTGACCCTAGTACACTACTGCTGGGAACCCAGAAGGCAGCGGTTGAGTGGTTACAGATTGATCCATAGAGGGTATATTTTGGTTAGATGCAGTTCTGTTCTTATTCCACTGTTTAATCTATTGCCTTATATGTCCAAAAAACTTAGGTTAACCATGCAATAAAGCAGTATTTTTTTTTGTAATCCTATTTCGGTAACTCAGGTTGTGAGAAGGCAATTTAGAAGTCAGAATTGCTATATCACTATCATCAAATATTATAATAAAGAAACATATGAATAAATGCTGATATATACCCACTCTGCTGTGTTAAACGTATTGTGCAATATTTTTCACTCTGAGTATGAATGTGTGTTTGGGGTAGAGGGTACCAGCCCTGAAAATCCTAAGGTACCTGTTGTGTCCCTGCATCCTGCTGTTGCATCCCATGATTTAAGTTTAATCTGCTGCTTAAAGAGCAGCAACAACCCCCACAAGTCTATAAGATTCCGGGGGGGGGGGGTCTACCTATTTATGGCATATATGTCAACCAGCAACTCTACCAAAACCACCAATTCGGGATGCCCCGCAATGTGAAACCCCCTGGATGTACTAACCTATTTAAAATTACTTTTCATATAGTTTAGTGTTCTTATTATTTATATTAATTGATAGAAGAGTATGAATGAATGTGTGTTTTAGGATGGAGGGTGCCAACCTTGGAAATTCTAAAAGAGGCATCATCTGGTGTTTTGATGTTACTTTTGAACAGAGATGTTGGTAAACTAGAGGCTGGAGAGATGCTGTAAAAAGAGGGTGGACTGCACTACCAGTGTGTCACATACCTTTGCTTCTAGCATTTTTGCTTAATTTCATTTTGCTTATGTTTTTTTTTTATTAATCCACCATTTATGAATCAATTTACTTAAATGAAACACTCCATGCATTGCTATACATTTATGCAAATGCTATCAGCAGAGTGCTTTTAATACGGCTGTATCCATTAAATTCAGTGTAACAGATAATATACTTAAATCTGTAGAGAAATTAATGACTAGTAAATTAAAAGAACAGCAGGAGGTAGTTTCACATGGGGGATACAGTATATAAGAGCGCTTATTGTGCCAGTAGGTTAGAGAATTGGTATTTATTTAATTTGGTGTTGATGACTCTATAATTATTGAATTGCAGAATACTCCTTCTTGATTATCTTAATGTAAGTCTTGTAATAAAATGCTCTATATACATGCATGGACCTAGTCAAGATAATTAATTGTAGCCTATTATGACCATATTCATTTTAATACAAGAGGTTCACAAAGCAGAACAACTTCAGACAACTGGCCCATATAATCGGCCTGATTCTTGCAATAATGACTTTTTAGGAGCATAGTTTATTCTTAATATACTTAAATTCATGGCCTAGTATTTCTTTAATGACTATTCATTTGCCAGAAATTGGTTCTACAGCTGCAACCTAAATGGAAATGAAAACAGCATACCCTGACCACAAGTCTTTTCCATTTTAGTTTTAGACTTTCATAATGCTCTATAAAAGATATACTAACTATGAAAACATTATGTACTGTATATGAAACAACAGCTAAAGAACTATTTTTAGGAAAAAAATGTTCTTTGTAATAAAAACAAGAAAGATAACAAGTTACTTTTATAACATGTTGTGAGCTGTCATGTTGCCCAAGAGTCAGTGTGATCGGCTGATCTGGTGTCAGTCTGTCAGCTAGTCCAGTTAGTGTTGTATGTAGATAGAATAGGGAATTTTTTTTAATCCTTCTAACGGAATTAGCCCATAGAAGTGCATTAGAATTAGCTAGCTGGTCTAGATATAAATAGACACAATACAAAAGCAATGGTTGCACTCCTTAACAAATACACATAGGCGTGCCTCCAACATCAACCAATAGCAACACAAATGAAGATTTGATTTGGCCCCCGCTGGTCAAATTCATGTTGATGTATATTGGGCAACACCAAGAACAATATAGGTCTAATCCAACATAAATTTAAATAAAAATTTCATTTATTAAAATACAATGTACCCTGAGGAAGTGGTGAGGGAACATGATACGTGTGGGATCCATCTCTGGATAAATACTTGGAACCCCTTTCGAACATGCTTTTTTGGTAATTTATACCTTTGCACTGCATGTTTTTCCCCTCTATTTATGTAATCCATAGCACTTGCACTTCCCTATAATTCCTCCTAGGAGCTTATTCATATGTGCACTGTATTTTTGGCACTTTTCAGCTGTTCATTTTTAGATATACGCTTTATGTCATCAAATAGGGGACTCATGGGGGATCTTTATACCCAGTCTGTGTATATATTTGTGCCAGTAGGTTATATGCCAGAGACTATTCAAAGGAGGTGTGTTGAAAAATTGTGTTGTATTAATAATGAATATAAACAAAATGGATAATGGAAGGAGGGGTCACTTATATAAATGAACTGGATAAAACTACCGCCAAGCTTGTGGTTTTCTTCTTCTGATAGGAATAAAATCCAAGGGATAACAGGTTTGAGTGTATCAGGGGTGGGCAGAAACTGCACTCCTCTTGATGGCCTCTTCCATTAAATGAAAGGAAAACAAGCCTGGCTGGATATTTCTTGATGCACGGTGTATAAGTGACCACTCCTCCTGCCATCCAATCATATTTTTATCATTGGGCCTTTTTTTGCCATAGCACTTCTTTAATTGTGGATAATTAAATGTAATTTTGATTCAAACGTATGTTGGATTAGACCTATATTGTACTTGTTGGCGTCCCATATATATCAACACAGATTTAACCAGTTGCAGTCAAATCAAATATTCTTTTATAAATAGACACAAGATGACAAGAGAAGGGTATTAGTTAGTAAAGTAATCTTCTAGAAAGTAGTCATAGGATGAGCTATATGTAGAGACAATGCTGAATAACGAGGCACGGGTTTGATTGTCCAGTTGTGGAACGGGACATGGGTTTGACTGAAGGCAGTTTTGAAGGGAACTCTGGGCACATGTTCCATATATCTTTGGTCATGGGAGGTTCTGGAACTGGCCAGAACCAGAGTGTATAAAAGGAAGAGTAACCCTTTATTGAGTTTTCTATACCAGTGTTTTTCAACCTCGACCTCAAGTACCCTCAACAGGTTATGTTGTGTGAATATCCACAGAGGCAGCTCTGTAGTATTCCCGAAGCACTTGTTAGTTCACCTGTGTGTCTGTGTAAAGATCTACAAAACATGACCTGTTCAGGAAAGGGGTGGGGGACATTTATATCTATATTACATTCTATCTACATTTCTATCTGCTTTGTGAAGAAGAGGGGTGAGAATCTGAGGCAGGAGTAGTACAGCGGCAGCCCTTGGATGGTCAGAAGGGAGCTAAAGGCCTGATCTACCTATGTTGCGAGCAAGACCAGCTGTGGAAGAGACAGTAGCCAGCTTTAAAGAGAGGGGGACAGTATTGAAGTTTCAAGATGTGTATCGTATTGAAGTTGATGTAACACCTATAGATGTCAAGTATGTCTGTGTTCTACAGAACCAAGAGAAAACGGGCACCCTGTGGTGGGAACCAACACCCTACCCACACCAACGCATAAGGGAAATACACAGAGTACAGAAGAACCTGTTCCTCGCAACCATGGCAACCGTCAGGCTTAGGAGGGTAAAATTATACATGCTTATTAGTGGGGCATTTATTGCTGTGAATATATAGGCCAGAACTGCATAACATTCTATAACAACTGTTAAGCTCCTGTGTTTTTTGTGTGCATCTCCTCATACAGCAAAACACAGGAGCTTACCAGATTGCTACTTCCTTGGTTATTTTAGCAAGGGTAAAATCCATTTTTACTTCTGGGGTAGTAGGGCATAGAGAAAAGTCCAGAGGTTAAGGTGGCCCCATATTCAATATTTGTCTAGTGCAAACATCTGACAGAAGTACATATCCAGAGTGAAAATGAAAGAGGCAGTCCCTGGGGTTGGTTTTTGGAGAAAGTGTGTTCTAGAGTTGGACACAGACTGTTCTAGCAGGCTGAAGGTTATCCATGAAGGCAGATCACTAATAACAAGATTAGGGGGTTATGTAAGAAGGAATAGCGTCAGGTAGTGCTTCGTAGCGGCAGGTAGCGTCTGGTGAACACTGGGCGCTGTACGCAAAGCCACATTTAAGAAAGCGAACCTGGTGAGCGACTCTAACAGTGCCATGTAGCGTCACATGTATTACCACAGGCGGCTCAGCGGATAGTGCCGGGTCTCTAGGTTCCAGAGCTCAGTGTCGCTGTCCCATACATTTCAATGGTCTTTCATTTGTTTGTGTTTAAATAGCCTTTTTGACAATTAAACTTTTCAAATCATTGTGTGACCTCTCCTGGCTGCAAACAAACACTTCTATACATTATACTATTTTTATGCAGAATAATATTTACAGGTCTGGCACTTTAGCGTTAATGTCATAGTGTTAAAACAAAGTCATTCCATGTGTTTTCGCTTTGTTACTGTGTATATTTGTTCAAAAACAGACTTTAATCACACAGCGTCTGGTGCTCTATGCTACAGTGCCCAGCTTTAGAGCGCCGACGCGCTGTGCGTGTAGTTTTTTGTTAACAATGGTGTTGAGCACCGAGTGCCGGACGCACTGAGCTGTCGCTACCTCTCGCTCGCTGCAGCGTTATACTGTTATAAGGGCGCCCAACACACATCACACGATAGGTTACAGCGCCCGATACCCGCTTACAGCCTCTACTAGTGGTTGCTCTAAGCGCCACTATACAGACGCTCATCTGGCAATACGTGGTGCTAGTAATGAATCAGCCTCCATGTCTTTTTGACAGGTATACAACATTAGGGTTGACAATCGGTAATGCCACATTACAGGATGTCCACTATCAAAATAATAGTATGCTTGTATTGCCTGATTCACAGGATCAGGACTCCCTTTTTTTCCCTAATAATCCAAATCAAGCTAAGCAGGTCAAGGTCAATGAGAGCTAAGAAGATGCAGAGGTTTTGACAAAAAACCTGGATTCACTGGCAAGTCAAAAGTAATAAAAAAAAAAAAAATCAGCTTACTTTTCATAGAGTGGCTCCAGCACTGTCCTTCCTCCTGTCTGCCTCCTTGGCGAGGAAAATCAGTTCCCCATTCTTGTTTCCACACTGTTTTTCACTATTGCCTAGATTGTGCTTTTATCTAAAACTGGTGGAAAAGTGTACAATTTGACACTATAGGGTCGATTCTAAATCCAAAAGTTAATTGATTTCGTATCGGGATTCGGAAGTTTGGGTGGGTGTTAGTCATTTTTTCCTTTTTTTTTGGCCATTTCGGATTTGCACGAACGTTCGAGCATAGACGTATATGTTCATTCGATTTTCGGGCGTCAATTGTATTATTTGCGTTAGTTCGGGTTATTTTCCCGTCCAAATCGTATTTTTTTCGTTCGTTCCTAATTTTTCCGTTATTGACATGGGCTTGCGAGCAATTCAGAGAGCTGATTGCTAAGTGTTTCGAAGCACATTTAATTGTTGAGTTGGGAAATCTTTTCCGGCACCTTTTTGGCCTCGGGATTAGGATGGAGAGGAGTGAGTTCAAGGAACATCAAGGCCTAATGCTGTTTGGCATTGATTTGATCCGGATGTCTGAGGGCAGATTACTTGGTAAGTGAGCAACATTTTTTTGGGGTGTTTTTGGCCCGATTTTTTTTTTTATATTGATTGTTGGACTTTTTCTGATTTGTGGTTAACCTTAAACAACATTTTGCAACTGTTGCAACATAACAGTTAAAGTTTTGTCAAACAAACAAGCGGTGGACTCACTTTGTCCATCATTTGTTGGATTTTTGGCCGACGTCTGTTACTTCCATTTCTCAAACTCCCTCGTATAGCAGATTGACCAGAAGTAGCTGCTAGTTTATGGTCCTTTTTTTGTATTTGACTGTAACTGCCAAACTAGAGTAGAACTGCATACAGTGCATTTTTTTTGGGAATGTTTGGGGCCCCTCAGCAGCATCATAAATCGTACATTTCTGAACCCTACAATACAAACATCTTTCCCAGCACACTTGTCATAGCAGATGTGTTATCAGTCTGTTTTTCCCTTATGCTGCATTTTTCTTTATGGCACACATCTGTTACATTAGTCATTTATATCATTGGCCCTGGGTGAAATGTTTGTTTCTTTAGCTGACATAATTGTGCTATCTACTAATATTTTTTTTTGGGATGCCTTTCCTTGCTTAATTGTGTTTTTAATTGGTTTTGTTAAGGGGACTCTGGTTACCCACTGCTTCCGTGGCTCATGACGCCTGTACTCCGGCCCCAGGATGCCTCTCAGGAAGCATACAACCGAGCGCACCGCAAGACCAGGGCTGTGGTTGAGAGGGCCTTTAGACTTTTGAAGACCCGTTTGAATGAAGAAGAAATGCAACCGGAAAGGGGTTTGGGTAAGTTTTAGGGTCAGGAAAATGAAGAAGAATGGAACCGGAACGGGGATTGAGTACGTTTTAGGGTTAATAAAGGTAAGTGTTAGACTGGCGCAAAGTAGTTGGGGTGAGCTTGGTAGTGTAAGATATGGGGCACATTTGTTTGAGGAGTGTAGCTTGTATTGCGCATGCGCAAGATCTTCTACATTTCCGAACGAACGAATATTAGAGGTTAAAAACCATTCTAACCCATCGGGAAACGCCAGGAATTCGTAGAGGTGGACGATGGAAGAAGGGAAAAAACACATGCTGCCGTCGCTACAATATATCAATCAACCTATAATTTACGATGGAAAATGACTGAGCCAAGGTCGGAAGATAGCATACAAACGGACAGGCATTTTACGATAGGAAACGGATTAGTGTATAGAATCGCTCGCAAGTACATACGAGTGCACGAGCGTTCGGAAAAAATACCATGATCGGCAACAAAAACAAAGCTTTTACATGTTTCTCTGAATCGACCCTTATATTGCCCCAAATGGAAAGGTGAAATAAATATTAAATACACATAACTAAGTAGAAATGATAATAAACTTGTTCTGCCCAGCACGTGCTTTCTCTAATGTTTTTAGATATTTTCCTGGCTCAGAGTCATGATTTTTATCCCCTTTTATTTCTGGTCGCTCTGATCAGTGGTAGACCTACAAATCCAGCATTACATGATATTTTGCTTATGAAGGTAGTAGCTGTTATTTTCTGCATTTACACGTTAGATAATGCTGGAAATCAAAGTAGCATGGCTTTTTGTGTCTTATAAAATTCTATCATGTAAACCACATGTTATATCCCAGACAGTGCAACAAACTGTTTGCCTGAAAGGAATACCCTGAGAAATTGATTTTACTTTCCAAAATGGAGCAGTTCACGCTGCTAGAAAAATTGCCACAGCAAGAGTTTGATAAAGGTATGTAACTAAGAGGGTTTAATAACAATAACTTTATAGATAAGCAATTTCCTTTTTTTTTCTAGTAGACTGAAAATACAGAATAATAATTTAATTCAAAGCGGTGGTAATTATTTAAATCACTCTAGGGCAGCAATCTGCAGTACACCGTCTACTCATCTGAACTGAATAAAAGAAGACTTTAATCCTGTATTAATATGTTTGTGGACATACAGCTTCAAAACACTGTGATATTTTTAGTTTTATGGATTCCAAGCAACATCCAAAAAGAAAATGAAACACAGCTCATCCACTGATATGTGCGACGTATGAATGCACTGGAAGGACAAAGTAAACCAAAACCCACCCTGCAGGCTTTAGGACTTCAGGGCAGGCATACTCGCCCCCCCGTGTTGGTGTTAAACCCCCCAGGTTGCCATTCTTTTCCAGTTCAATGGCGCTTGCACGAGCAGCGGGTGCGTCCCCGCTATCCCTTTAACAGGGCGCATGCCTAGGCCAGGCATTTTTGCATGGCTGGCGCAGGCACACTCCCTCTTAAAAGGGTAGCGGGGGATGCGGCCACCAGCGTGCTCGGATACGCTCACCTTAGACAAGCTCTTGGACCAAGGGGCGGAAGCAGATCCGAGGGAGCTGACTAGATGAGAGTCTGCGCATGCACCGTAGGACCGAGGAAGGGTGAGTGAGAACTGGCGACCTGGGGGGTTTTTACACAGGGGGGCATTCCCGATCGGGGTGCCCAGGGGGCAAAGACTAAAACCCAGGATAGTCAAAATCCTGGGTTTTGGTCCACTTAAAAGTATGATAAGCTCCAGGGCTCCAATAGTGAGCCATAAAATATCACTTTTAAAGCAAAAATAAAAGCTTAAAAAATCCCTCCCTCCAGAATGACAGCTGATGCCTTTTTGGGGGTGAACTCAGGGCCTTATTTATGATGTGCACGTTTGGCTGTCTTTCTGGTGGCTATAGTGCCAGTTATGGTGCGCCAATATTTATGGCAGATAACTGGCAGTTCAAGGCAGACTTGGCTTGGGGAGTTATTTAAGAACAGCTAGCGCCAGGTAGTGTTTAATAGCATCAGGTAGCGGCTGGTGAACGCCGGGCACTGTATGCAAAACCACATTTAAGGAAGCGAATCTGGTGAGCGACTCTAACAGCGCCATGTAGCGTGTGATGTATTATTACAGGCGGCTCTGTGTACAGCGCCAGCCCTCTAGCTTCCAGAGTGCCAGGTATTGCCTTTCGCTCACTGTCGCTCTCCCATACATTTCAATGGCCGTTCATTTGCTTGTGTTTAAACAGCGTGTTTGACAATTTGTTTGTTTTGTTGCTCAAATCATTGTGTGACCTCTCCTGGCTGCATACAAACATTTTTAGAAACTTTTTTGACTTTTTAACTTTTTATATTTTTATGCAGAATTGTCATTACAGGTCTGCCACTAAAGTGTTTCGCTGAGCTGCCTGTAATAATACATTGGACGCTACATGGTGCTGTTAGAGTCTCTCACCAGATTCACTTTCATAAATGTGGTTTTGCCTACAGTGCCCGGCGTTCACCAGACTCTGCCTGCCACTATGGGGCACTACCTGGCGCTATCCCTTCTTGAATAACCCCTTAGTTGCAGAAGCTAGACCGTATAGATGCAAACTGGTAACTGGAGTGTCTTCCGGTTACTACTTCCAGTAGTAAACAACTTTTTTGGGTTCTCCTGAAAATTGCAAATTTACACTCCTTCATCTAGGCACTGCCGGGAGTTACTAAAATGATTAATGAGACCTTTAAAAAACTTATTTCTAGTGATGCTTTAGTTGATGGATTGCTGTTAAAGGAACCTAATAAAGCACTTAATCATATAAACAGGTTAGCATTAGAGAAAGTGTATTGTGAAATAATTGTTTAGATTTTCAAATGCCATTAACATAAAAGAGCATACTTTGATTTTTCCAAAGGAACATAGGTGATATTAAATAGTTTCACATTTTAGGTAATTGTTCTTTTCATATAAAGTTTTGCTTTTTTTCTCTTCAACATTTATAACGCTCAATAAAAGCTGTCCGGCCTTTTCATATTCCTGCCAGGCTCAATTCCAGGGAGTTTTGCAGGCTGAGGTAGTCCTTGGAACTTGCCCTGGAATTGTCCTTGCTCCCTCATTCATAGGTTTCAAAGGGCAAATCACATGAGCATCCACCACCAATATGCAGTGGAAACCACTGAAATTCAGAGCTGATATTGGCCGCAGCCTGGCCTGCCCAGCCTAGACGTTCCATTTAACTGGCAACTGCATTAAAAAGTCACTGCTATACTCACTTTCTTCTAGCAGCACATGCCTTCCACATAGCAACTTGCTAATCTATTAATTATGTCCTTAGCCAATTGTGCTTAAAGTGGGCCAAAACTCAGGTTTTCACTATCCTGAGTTTAAGTAATTGCCTCCCAGATGCCCCCTAATCACTTACCTTCTGACATTCCCACTGTGCATGTGTAGACCCTGGTACAACCAGCGCTTTGTGCCGTGTATATTGATGAACAGTTGACCAGAGCGCCAGCATAGGGACTGGCTGTGTCCCCAGTCCCCTGCAGGCCAAGGCACAATCCCGTTCTCAACCTGCATGACTGGAAGCAGGAGCATTCTGCAGATACAAGGCAGCCAGGGATGTGGCCATGACCCACGAGCATGACATGGGAGCTGCAGAAAGTGAGTTTGTTTTTGGCTAAAGGGGTTTCACACTGTAGGGCATAATGAATCAGGATACCCCAGTGGGACAGAAATGGCTGGTCCTGGACGGTGGTTGGTCCACTTTAAGAATTTGCAGGCTGCATATTATGGTCTCATGGAATCAGAGCCTGAACAACTGTGTTTGCCTCCATTCAAAGTAATTAGACAAGGGCAGGCTGATTCATTACTAACGCCAGGTAGCGACAGATGAGCATCTGTAGAGAGGATTTCAGAGCAACCGCTAGTAGTTGCTAAGCTCGGCCATAGTTAGTTGTTTCAGAGCGCCTCAGTCGCTGGCCGGCATTGATGAATATGTTATGTGAGTCACAGTACTATGCTGTATGGGAGTGAACGGTAGCGCCAGCTCAGTGCGACTCACAGCAGCCTCACACAGTTCTGGCGCTCAAAATCGGGTCATTGTAGCCCACAGCACCAGAGGGTGTGTGATTAAAGTCTGTTTTTGAACATGTATCCACTAGTAACAAAGCGAAAACATATGGAATTACATTGTTATTACATTGTAACATGAACACTTTAACACCAGACAAGTAAGGACAATTCTGCATAAAATATTATTAATCAAAAAAGTTTTCAAAAATGTAATTTTTTAGGCCAGGATACATGTCAGAAGTTTTGAGATTTATAAAAAAAAAATTGGGATCAGTAAAGGGATTTAAGGTTCGTCCATAGAAATGTATAGGAGAGCGTTAGGTAGCGAGAGGTAATATGTGGCGCTCTGCAAGGCTGAATGCCTGTGCTGTACGCTGACCCTGGGATAATGATGAATTGTACGCTACATGGCGTTGTTCAGTCGCTCACCAGATTCGGCTTCATAAATGTGTAATTGCGTGCCGTGTCCGGTGTTCACCTGCCGCTACCTGCCGCTTACAAGGTATTACCTGGCGCTAGAGCTTCATGAATAAGGCCCTTAGTATCTAATTTCCATGCAGCTTTTAATAAGCTAGAGTTCAAATTCTGAAAAGGCTTTCAGCCTGGGCCATATTTCTTGTTAGAGCAGCCAACTTCATGGGGCTCCCCCCACTGACTATAGTATCAGGTGGGAGAGAATAAAGCCAAAGCAGCCAGGTGCTGCAGAAGCAGCGGTTCCATTCCAGATGCCACAGGCAGTATTCAGAGGAACGGGTGGGGGGGGAGGGGATCGGGAGGAGGCAGCAGCATTAACCACTGAGCTACAGTACCTCTTCACAACTTTTTTCCTGGCTGTTTCACTTAAAACATCCAGGACAGCCAACAGGCCAGTCTCTATCTATCTAATTCAAACAAAATGTATTGTCACGAACAAAAAATACATTTAGCATTGCCAAAGCTAGAAGAAAATAATTGATGGTGATGGTTGTGAGGTAAGGGGGGCAGTATATGGGATGGGGGTGGCATACATGATGGATGCTGTTGCAGATAACACTCTTCACTGTTGGAGGGAGCTGGTTTGCTCTGGACCTCATGGCTCAACAAGAAAAGAATGATAGTGCCATGTTCTGCACAGTGAGCCACAGTGGAAACCTGCCCAACTCTCCCTAATATGCTATGCTGGAGGTGTTGCAATGGACTTAGAGAAGGTACTTGCAGAACTCCAGACAGAATGTCTCTGTTGGTCTTGAATCCCACCTTTATTGGTCTGAGTACATGTTCAGGCCCCATACCTTACTGCCATAGAGCAGGATTGTGGCAATGATATAATCAAATATTTTAAGCCAGACCACAACTGGTGGTTTGAGCTGGTACAGTTGGCTTCTGATGGTGTAGAAGGTTCTTCATGATTTTCTTTTCCAGTTTTCTATTGCTGATTTGAAGCTCCCCAATTAGGTAAACTCTAGCCCTAGGTAGATGTGGAGCTGTTAAAAGTGAAGGAGTGTTTTTCTGGTCCTTACTCTGGAACACCATAGATTTGGTCTTCTTAGGATCGATGGGTAATGCCCATGTGGTGCTGAATCTTTCCAGTGCTGTCAGGCAGTCTTGGAGCCCTCTTAGTAGGAGGACAGCAGCATACAAAATAGACTTTACATTGGGGAAGGGAAGCCTGGTGCTGAGGCCAGTTTTTTGGTGTGGGTGTTGAAGAGAGTCTGCAGCCTTGTCTATACCTGCTGGATATGAGCCAGCCTCTTCCCATTTACCTTCACAGTGAATTAGTTTCCAGTGTATGAGCTCTTGATGATGTCCTACTTTCTCCATCCTATTCAGTGGAGAATTTGAATGTACTCATAGCTGCACACACATTCAGCATGCAGCACTCCCTTCATTAGTAGGCTTTGCGCGGCCTCTCCAGCCATTCAGTTACAGGTGGGCATGGCCACGCACCACCCAAGAAGGATGCAAGTGATGCCGACATTGGATGCACCAGGGGTGGAATGCAATCCAGACCTTTGGTCCACTTTTTCTCCAGAATACTAATGAGGTAGATCCCTCTGTAATTGGCTGGATTGTATTGGTCCCCATTCTTGTAGATGGGAGTATAGGCTCACTCCTTAGCAGCATGTATTTATGCATCCAGGGCTTCCGAAAGGGGTTCCGTTTTGCTGGAAAAATACATGTGTAGATACATGAATACATAAAAAAAAGAAACAAAATATGTGGGGCCCTCATTTCAGACACTACAGATGCTACCATTCAGAGCAACAGTCATTATGGTGGCAGTCCCTATGGCTCAGAGTCTGGCCTCCGAGCATGTCAGGACACCAGCGGTCATTTTGATTAGTTAGACCTGCCAATGGAACAGAAGATGACAGGCGGACCCACAGGACCCCAAGCTGACAGGGCCAAACACTTGGTGTAGCAAGAGGTAATTGTAGTTGTAGGTAATTGCAGGCTAGGAGGGGGTCAGCAGGTAACTTACCAGCATGCCAGTGGGAGACTTGCCCATACCTCAGTCTGATTACTAACACCCCCACTGGCCAAAGGGTTGCAGAATAGCCCGGTGACCATTAGCAGGGGCCCAGACTGAAAATATTATCTAATTTTTTTTTCTTATATATAATCTATCCTTCTAATAATAAAAATGGAATTATAATATTAGAGGCATACATCGTAAAAATACTGTACATATTTCAGAATTTTTGTTTTACAGCTTACATTTTTATGTTATCACACCTGTATGTCTAATGCTCTATAGTCCTCTAAAGACATATGTTAGAGAAACCTGCAAACAAGATTTTATCGGCAATTATTTCTACAGAACACAAGAAAAATGACTCAGTGTGGAACTTAATCCACCTGAGTGATTTATGTCCTCATAAGGCAATCAAACTGCAAGACCGCAAAGAAAAATAAACACATGTACGCTATTCTTCCAGTGTATATGTAAAATTACATGATTATATATATGTTTGCAGTTTCCTACTGGCAAAACCATTTAGGGCACATTTACTGTAAACATATTTTATCCTATACCCAGGGCTGTATTTAACATTAGGCAAGCCTAGGCCTGTGCCTAGGGTGGCCAGTTGCATAGGGCGGCCTCTCTGCAACAATAAAATGTTGTCCTTTTACTTATTATAGCTGCCCTCCCACATCCGAAACTGCCCCTCCCCCCGAAGTACAATGGGGCCGATTCACATGCTAATACATGTGAAATGCTGGCTCCCGCCAGATGTACATAGTACAATGGGGTATATTTATATGTTAATGTGCGGGTAATGTTCCCGCCCACTCGCGCATCCCTTCCTCAGCACTGTAAAGCAATACCTATTTACACATCAATAGTGTGAAGCTCCCGGGCTGCGGGCCCCTCTCTGCGCTGCCTGCCAAAAGAGTGACCTCAGCACCACCCACTGCCTCTGCAGGGGCAGCTGGGAATGGACATGTCACTCCCAGCATGCTCGTCATCGAAGTAGCTTGTGCGGAGCTCCATTCAAGGTAACAGGCAGCGGGGAAAAGCTGGGGGAGGCTCAAGAGACAGCAAATGCGCCAAGCTGAGTCCCGATCAAATGTACATTGACCCGTTTTCATGGTGGGGGTGTGTGTGTGTGGGGGGGGCATTGTAGTGCACTGATGGAGGAAGTGGGCTGCCAGCCCAACATTTGCCTCCAATACATGTACAGTCATTTTCTGAACTTATTTTTTGGTTGTTTGATTTCACAGACTCTCTTTTTTCCTCTCTCTCTCCATCTATCTAGCTTCACTGTCTGTCTTATCTCTCTCCCTCACTCAGGCCATTTATCTATCTATCCCATATCTATCTATCTATCTCTGCCCAAATATCTATCTATCTGTCTGTCTATCTATCTCTGCCCAAATATCTATCTATCTATCTATTTCTGCCCAAATATCTATCTGTCGGTCTGTCTATCTATCTCTGCCCATATATCTATCTGTCTATCTCTCTGCCCATCTATTATCCAACCATCCATCTATCTCTGTCTATCTTTCTCTCCCATATATCTATCTATCTATCTATCTATCTATCTATCTATCTATCTATCTATCTCTGCCCATATATCTATCCGTCTATCTCTCTGCCCATCTATTATCCAACCATCCATCTATCTCTGTCTATCTTTCTCTCCCATATATCTATCTATCTATCTATCTATCTATCTATCTATCTATCTATCTCTGCCCATATGTCTATCCGTCTATCTCTCTGCCCATCTATTGTCCAACCATCCATCTATCTCTGTCTATCTTTCCCTCCCATATATCTATCTATTTCTGCCCAAAAATATATATATCTATCTATCTAGCTATCTCTGCTCATATATCTATCCGTCTATCTCTCTGCCCATCTATTATCCAACCATCCATCTTTCTCTGTCTATCTTTTCTATCTATCTATCTATCTATCTATCTATCTATCTATCTATCTATCTATCTCTCTCTCTGTGCCCATTTATCTCTCTCTCTGTATCTATCTATATATCTATCTATCTAATCTCTGCCCATATATCTGTCTATCTCTCTGCCCATCTATTATCCAACCATCCATCAATCTCTGTCTATCTTTCCCTCCCATATCTATCTATCTCCGCCCATATATCTATCTCAATGCCCATCTATTATCCAACCCTCTATCTATCTCTGTCTATCTTTCCCTCCCATATCTATCTATCTATCTATCTATCTATCTATCTATCTATCTATCTATCTATGCCCATATATATATCTGTCTATCTCTCTGCCCATCTATTATCCAACCATCCATCTATCTCTGTCTATCTTTCCCTCCCATATCTATCTATCTATCTATCTATCTTCCACATGACTGCAGGAATCCAGTGGGGATTGCCCTTCACGTAGAGCAGAGATGCAGAATTGGCTCCCAGAAGTGTCGAGTAATGGCACTGGGAAAGGGCTTTCCCGTTCAGTTTGCTGTGTAGGGCATTAAAAAATCATATACCCACCACTTCCAATTACATTAGGACAACATTTATTTTTGAGGGAGTGTATCCAAAAAAGTACCTAGGGCAGCATACATTCTAAATACAGCCCTGCCTATACCAGCCATGTATAAGAAAAATATTCAATAAAGAACACTTCTTTTACAAACCTAATATTACTTATACGAGCCTACTGTATACTACTGCCATATATTACACAGCAGCAAGTAGCTACTCACCTCATCTCAAACAATCCAAGTCTGTTATTCCATTGCAGCAATTTTTGTGATCACAAACTGAGAGAATTATAATATTGTGCTCAAATTGCTTGCGCCGTTTAACAAGCTTCATCAAGCTACATCAGAGTTAAAGATGAAAGCTTGTTGAACATATCTTATAGTGAGGGTATCTGTCTCAGAGTGAGCTTTTTTTACTCAGAACACATAAAACTGTAAAAAATGCAAACCAGAAATGTGATGGGGCATTTCAACAGGTGAGGCGCCTCGTGGTGTGGATGTTTAGGATATATGTAAGAAGTGGATATTGGTTCTTGATATTAGTATACACTTTGTAGAACTATATAGCTCTTATGGGTTATTTTGGTAATAATTATGGATGATAGCTTATACACAGGCATTAGATTATATGGTTTAATATTTTATTTCCATGAGTTATTTGGCATTACGTTATGAATTCTTGGGTATTAATTTATTTATCAGTTCTTGTATTATATTTATTTATTTATCCAATATCCGTACTTTGATTCATTTGTTGAATGTCTTTGATGCTGTTCTTAATAATTAATTTATTATATTTATGCATTGCATTATTGCATTTCATTTATTTCATTAGTTGATTGTTATTCATTGTTCCACACCACTGACGTTTTCCCTCCTGATTTAGTTTTACGGGTTTTCTTTGTCAGAATAAATAATGTGAAGAGAGATTGGTCTTCTTGGAGTTTATAGATGAATGTATATGGGTAAATGTCCATAGCTTTTGATGTATTGTGTTGTTATGTTTGGGATCTTTAGTATATTTATAAGAAAAGGTACAAAAAGTTTCCAATGAGGTAAGAATATAACATTTGAAAATAACAGCATCTTATGGGTTTTCTCAGAAACAGAAAACATTATAGCATAATAGCTGAAACTACATTATGTTCAATATGGACATCACAGAAAGAGAGAGGGAGAAAGAGAGCAAGAGCACGTTTTAGCAGGAAAGATGTGGAGGCTAGTTTATTAATAGTGCCACTTTGGCCACTAAGGAGAGGCACTGACAGCGTCCCAGTGGGAGCCCTGCAGACAGGCCAATGGCGCTATTGCCATTTAGCGTTGCTGCCCAAGTGGCGCAACATTTCTCAGTCTGACTTTGATAAAAGTGCTGTGCAATAATGAAGTGGCCTATGTCTACGGCTTGCCTAACTCTTTTGGGGTAATTTTTGATTTGTTGTTGGCCAGCTATTCATTGGGGCTAGTGGGTTATTTAAAAATGTTTTTAGGAAACTATTTAGGTATGCTTTAGCTAGATCACCATATATCCAGGCTGTTCCTGCTGCAGCAATCCTATCCCAGTTTGTGCTACTTACCTGAAAAAAGAAATTTATTATGTTGGCCCGATGGACAAAGCCAGTCTAGGAGTCTTCAGCACTGTCTGCGGCCATGTCTGGGATTTTCTTGGACACCTTCTTTGGGCTGTAGAGCATCTTCCTTCCTGGCCGGGCCAAACAGCTTTCAGGAGGCCGATGGTTCTTTCAACAATGCATCTGGTCTTGCAGTGAGCTGCATTGTAGCGCATGTCAGCTGCGGTATGCGGGTTCAGCACGAGGGTCATGATCATTCTGAATGTATGCCTTAGCAGCTAAATACAAACACATGTGTTAATGTTGTTGATGCCAGATATGCAGTCTCCGACCTGGTTTGTTTCATTTTGCCTTCACCTTCCCCTACTTCTGCTGGTCCACTGTTTCTAAATCTTACTATGTGGTTATGTAATTACCTAATAGCCATCCCGACGACATTTTGTTTGTGTTAGATTTGTCACATCCACACACCAACCATCAAACCAAAATCAGGCTTTGCACTGCATTGCCACTGCAACCACAAATGCACAAACTCAATTACAAGCGCACACACACCCAGTGCACACCTCCAAAAAACCTGCAAACACACACATTTGACCAGGCCAAGAGGGGAGATGCTGCCCAGAAAAGGTGTCCAATACAATCCTGCCTTGCAGTGTGCTACACAATCTTTGCTTACTCCAGCAGATGGAAGAGCACAAGGAAACACACATTATGTCACAAAGCACAGACCTGTCCGGAGACACTGCACACCAAACATAGACTGGCTCTGCCTAAGGAACAACACTAGTGGTCACCCCCCCCCCCCCCACACACACACACACACACACACACACACCTCCAATGCAAACATGATAGCGAAATAATCAACTTTTGAAACCACACAGCTTTTTTTTTTATACTTAGGGGGTTATTTAAGAAAGGAAGCGCCAGGTAGTGCTTCGTAGTGGCAGGTAGCTTCGGGTGAACGCTGGGCGCTGTATGAGAAACCACATTTAAGAAAGCGAACCTGGTGAGTGCCTCCAACAGCCATGTAGCGTAACATGTATTACTAGTGGCTCAGCGTATAGCACCGGCACTCTAGGTTCAAGAGCGTCACTAATTACCTTTCACTCAGTGCCGCTCTACCATACATTTCAATGGGCTTTCATTTGGTTGTGTTAAAATAGCGTGTTTGCCAAATTTACATACATTTTTTTGACTTTTTATATTTTTAGTGTCATTGTCACAGTGTTAAAACAATGTCATTCCACGTGTTATCGCTTTGTTACTGGGGTACATGTGTTCAAAAACAGACTTTGATCACACAGTGCCTGGCACTCTATGCTACAGCGCCCAGCTTTAGAGCGCCGACGCTGTGTGTGTGTAGTTTTTTCCAAGAATGGTGTTGATCGCCGAGTGGTGGACGCACTGAGCTGGCGCTACCTATCGCTTGCTCCAGCGTTATACTGTTGTCAGAGCGCCCAACACACGTCACAATCATCAGTGCCGGCCAGTTACCTACAGAGACCGCAACGCTAGGTTACAGTGCCCGATGACCGCTTACAGCGTCTATAAGCAGTCACTCTAAGAGCCACTATACAGACGCTCACATAAATGGCGGTAGTAATAAATCAGCCTCTGTGTTGCTCAGATGATTTGAGTGCAGCACTGCCACGTGTTCACCATATTCCTCCCCCACACTAGCTCACCACACTAGTGAAGAGGTCAGCACCTGTAGCCCCAATTGAGTGGGCATTTCCTGTCCAATACACATCTTCCTCCTCCTCCATGCTTTCAGCTAATGAGAATTGCTAATTTGGTATTGAAAAAACGTTACAGGCTGCTCTGCACTAGGGAGCATTTCCTTTTGTTTACACACAGCTTCCTCCTTTATGCTCCTTGATACTAATTAACGCTTTTTGTAGCATTTCTAAAAAAAACGTTACTGCATGCTGCTGTGCACTATTGGTCATTTGCTGGGTCCACATTATCCAGAAAACCCCCTAGCTTTAAGTTGGTTAGCATTTCCGGCAACGCCCTGTGGCTGATTGGTACAGCATTCCCATAAATTTGTAGCCACTTATCTTGCTGCTGTGGCTTAGAGTGAGGGCACATCTGCTTGTCGGTCTGGTGGCCGCTTAATGCAAGAATGGCACCCACTAGATGTCATACACCTCTACTTGTCCATTCCCCTGTGGGGCCTTGCCTTTGCTGATACTCATGCTCATGCAGTGGTTCAAGGGTGTGGTGGCTAAAGTAGGTGGCTGCACAACAGGGCTTTATTGAGTTCTGTTGCTGGGGCTGATTTATGTCCAACCGCTACCGGCCAAACTAGTGTTGGTACCAGGCATGCACAGCACCCAACAGTTTCTGAGCATGAGTCGCATGTCTGCCACCCCTGATGTTGCTGCAGGTGTGTTCAAGGGACGCAATAAACCGGCTGCCAAGCATGAGCCAGAGTTCAATCTGGCAGATTACATCAAGTTGGTTGAGCTCACTCTTGCCAAATAATCTCTCTTGTATGGCCTATGGAGTCATGGCTCCAGCAAGACTGAGCAGACCAAGATCTGGGATGGGATTGCGGACCACTGCAGCAACTAAAAAGCGATTCAACACACGTGCTGAGTCAGACCTGCTCATCGAGAGTAGCGAACAGGAAGGCCTTATGAATAGGTACTGTGAAGTCATGTTGAAGCCCAAGATCCCTTTATGTTGGCTGCAGGGTGTTGATGTGTGGGATGACACAACACCCTTGCTTGAAGGTAAGTGCTTTGTTTGTGTTTCACAAGTTTCTTATTTTTTATTGCTCTAACTGTTTCCTTGTTATTCGGCCGAGCTGCAGATATAGGTTCAGAATCGGAGGGTGTAGACAATCCAGACTCACAACATGACAGCAGCCAAAAGCTGGAAGTAAATGTGGGAGCCTGCACTAGTCAACAAGTCTGTGTGTAAGTGGCCTCTTCACTCATTCTTTTCGATTTGTTTATTACAGTTGCCTTGGTCTATGTTTTCATCTGTTGCCACGTATTTGTGTTAACATTGTTTTCCTCTACTCTGGTTAGTGGGCCACAGTGTTTCATGCTCCATAACCACAGCCAGCTCTCCCTCCAGCCAACTGGATCCTGTCTGTAAGTGCCCTCTTCATTGCCTAAAATAAAATTGTATGCTCATGTTGCCTGGTACCATGCCTGCTGAATCCTTCAGTTGTTGTTCCTGATAGTGATGCTTATGTCTTGTGATTTGAGTACATACTGGTTCATGCTACACAGCCCGCCCCAGCTTCCAGTTCAGTCAGCCTGACCCTGCAGTAATTCGGATTGATTGACAAGAATGCTAGGTAGCACTATTAGTGAACGCAAGAAATTGGCCGCCACATTTACCAAGGAAAGAACGCAGCACTGAACAAGAGCTAGCGCCAATGAAGAACGCATAAAACCTGGTGATCAATCCCACATTTAACATCAAAAACAACAGCACCAGCGTGGGTGCTGTGAAACTTGGCAGTAAGGTGCACAGCACCTGTTGCAATATGAGAAAAGCCTGTGTTAGAGCCGGAGGGAACAGGCACACAACAAAAACACATGGAAGGACATTGGGGCACACAGAAACCCTGCCATTTGAATGGCAGGCACAAAAGAGAAATTTTGCAGAACAAAAGCACTAAAAGGAAGTTAAGAGACATCCGAGCAGGCCAGGGATCCCATGTCAAGTAATAAAGATAACGTCAGTGGACGTGTATGGGAGAGTGACACTGAGCGTCTGAGTGCCGGTGCTCTACAAACACCCAGTGGTATTGATGGAATGCTAACTTACTGTACGAGAGGTGCTAACCATTTTTGGAATCATAAATATGCATTTCATGTGGAGCACCAGAAAAACACCTGCTGCTACATGGCCCTACGTGGCACTAGCGTTTCTTAAATAAACCTCTTAGAACCCTTAATGGCCAAGTCCAATTTTGTGCCGGGGGGGTACAAGGCCTTCGATTTTGTGCCAGGGGGGTACAAGACCCCCTTGCTTACCTTCACCTGGCCACACAGCGGTAATCACTCTCCAGCAGTATTTGAAGGTTCTGGCACGAAGCTCAGTGCATGTGCTTGTTATTATATATGGGTCCCTCGGCCTCGTACACTGTATATGCCCACTTACAGCTTCAAAAACAAAGGCACAGGACAGAGTAAAGGTAAGCTGGGGCTCATACCCCTTTGCTAGCCCTGAGCTGAGGTCTGTAGTGATTGAAAAGCTTTGCAAAGGACATGCACATTAAGGACATTACGCATGGATGAAATGTAATTGGTATCACAAAATAGAAGAAAACTTTTTAAATATGATGAAATTAAGAAGAAAATGTTTGAAACCTTGAAAGCTGTCTTGTATTGAATTAATGCAACCAAGAATGACTATAATAATCTCTTAAAGGGATAGAGGGTCACATGCCTATATAGGATGATTTAGAGGAGTCAATTGGGTTGATTCAAAGAAACATGTAACAGCTTGGATTTGGGTCACGATCATCCTATTTTTCACGTCCGCTCGTGCGTTCGTATGAACTTGCGAGTGATTCAATAAGCAAATACGTTTCTATCCTAAAATATACGTCCGTTCGTATGGCAGTTCGGGAATCAGACCTATGTCAGTTTCCATCCTGAATTTTCTGTTTCATTTCTCAGGTTGCAACATTGGTTTTGCCCTTTTTCCTTTTTTGTCTGGACGTAAATCCTTCTGATCTTGCGGCTGCGCACTACAAACTTAGTTCATTAAAGTGCATTCTAAATATTTGGTCTTATTTTTCTTTATTTCATTCATTTTGTAGAAACCAACCATTAATGAATGCATTTGCATAATAAAATCTTACTTTGTTTAATTTTTAGTTAACTTGCATTTTTTACTTGTTGTTTTAATTTTAATATTTTGGCTTCAAATGGTACAACTTAAATTTTTTGTGTGTGGTTACCCACACCCTCTACATACAGATTGCTCTCAAATATTAAAAAACACCCAGCAACTTCTGCATGTTATGAGTCTAGAAACAGCCAAGATGGCGACTCAGGTATTCTCGGGCAGCCTGCAAACAGAAAGGGCCTTGTGACTGTCCGTGCCCCCAGCTCTGGGGGCAAAATACTGCAGTAACCCACATCCTGCACTTTATCCCGCTCTCCTCTCCTCAGTAAGTGTGATGCATCTGACCAAAGATGTGCTTAAATAATTAAACAAAGCAAAGGTAAACAACTACACCAATAAATGCAATCTAAAAATATTATTCTAGTACATCAATTTTAAAATAAATTAAAAAGGACATAAGTTTCTTTAATTAACGCAAATATATTGCAAAATAAAGGTTTACATGCAAAGGACTAATTAAGGTCCACATTAAAATGCTTTTAGAAGGCATACATGAAATGTATTAAATCAGGCATGCATTGCCATACAATTAATGGCCTCGGCCATGCTGATACATGCAGTTCATTGGAGCACAAGACGCGCAGACTCCTCCACATAGCCAAAAAACCTGTTCACGAACCGCAATCCGGTTGCTAAAAGGTGTCGGCTGTGGCTTTCTTTTAAAACGCGTTTAGAGGTTTCTCTGAATCACACCTAAACACATCCAATTATCCTAAGTTTTACGTTTTGATCGTAAGTTTTAGGATTTGATCCTAAGTTTTACGTTTTGATCCTAAAATTTAGGAACGAACTTCCGCTGATCATAAGAGCATATACGCATTCGTACGTAGGCTCGTGCGAGTCGGAAATGGCCAAAAAAACAGGAAAAAATGACTAACACCCACCCAAACTTACGATTCTCGATACGAAATCAATTAACTTTTCCTCTTTGAATCGAGGGGAATGCTTGTGACATCTTTCTGGCAGATGTGGTGAAAAAACCTACAGTAAGTGAAAAGCATGCCTGGGATACATATAGATCTGTTCTAAGAGAATATTAAAAACATAAGGGCAGTCTAGATGGACCATGTGGTCTTTTTCTGTTTTTCTTTTTCTAGCTAAACACATTCAGGGAACCTTATTTAAAAAGAGCCAACGATACACAGCGACATTTTTTTGGCCCCAGCCACAGCGTGAGATTTAAGGGAAAAAAGCGGATTCTAGATATTAATGATTACAATTAATATTACACATTTTTGTATAGAACTTGCATTGGGACTTGTCAACAATTGAAATACAGGACATAGATGGGTTAACACTGGGTGCTGTATGTGAAACCACATTTAAGAAAGCGAATCTGGTGAGCGCCTCCAACAGTGTCACATATCGTCACATTTATTTCTAGAGGCGGCTCAGTGTATAGCGCCGGCGCTCTAGGTTCAGGAGCACCACGTATTACCTTTCGCTCAGTGTCGCTCTCCCATACATTTCAATGGGGTTTCATTTGGTTGTGTTTAAATAGCGTGTTGAGCAATTAAAATGTAATTTGTTTTGCTCAAATCATTGTGTGACCTCTCCTGGCTGCACTTTTATACATGTTTTAAAACATTTTTATGCAGAATTGTATGTGCAGGTCTGGCACTAAAGTGTTAATGTCACAGTGTTAAAACAATTTCATTCCATGTGTTTTGCTTTGTTACTGGTGTATATGTGTTCAGAAACAGACTTTGATCACACAGCGTCTGGCGCGTTATGCTAGAGCGCCAATGCTGTGTGTGTATAGTTATTCTTAAATAAGGTGTGGACGGCCGAGTGCCGGACACACAGAGCTGGCACTACCTATTGCTTGCTGCAGCGCTGTCCTCTTCTTAGATGTGGTGTAGTCTTGAGCACTTTGAACTTAGGCCACCACCTAGCGTTCCTATTGGCTCTGCAGTGAATCAGGGACATTGCTTCTACAGTGCCCACCACACATCAAATTCATCAATGCCGGCCAGGATATTACAGCGACTTACCCGCTTACAGCATCTACTAGCAGTCGCTCTAAGCGCGGCTATACAGACGCTCACATGGCGATACGTAGCGCTAGTAGTAAATCAGCATCTACGTGTAATTTTGATACCAACAACTAAAACGCAGCCTAAATGCACTGTAAAGTTTGTCACCTTTTTCTCCAGCAGTGATTTCTTGTAACTGTATGGAAAATACACTGACCAGTGGCAGACAAATACAGCACCAAAGATTTCAAGGAGGAAAAAAAACATAAATATTCTAGGGAGCGAGCAGGCCAAGAATTAATGCTACGGGCTAAATAAAGTGCAAAAGCTATAGGCAGAGCTATAAATAAATTTCAGTATAAATATAGCAAAAACAGTGAGTGAAAACATACAGCCAATAAACCACAACTAACAGCAAAACAAGTGCAATTCAAACATATTATGTAGTAAATAATAAGGTGCAAAAACAGCCCATTAGACAATGAATAGATATTAGCTGTATAATAGCATCAGAGAGAGGACACCCAATTATGTAAAAGGATACTTGGCCTGACCGACCTAGTGCCTTGTGATTGTTGGTTCATTTTTTAAAGCAAAAATTAAAAATGGATGTTTCGTCAGCTAGGGCATCCCCTAAGAAACACCCACAGCCCAAACCACATTTGAGACCCTGCTGTTCAAATGCACCAAGCAGAGTGACTTTGCTCTGTAGCACCATCCCCACTCTGTGAGCCTAGCAGGTGGAGTGCACACAGCAGAGGGAGTGGAGATGCTGGTGCAAAGCGAAGCTGCTCAAGCAGACCAAACATGATTTTGACTTTTGGTTTGCTTTAAAGTGGACCAATCACTGCCAAGGTCAGCCCTGGAGTATAAAATACTTCAGGGCTGGACGACTAGGCACGACTAGGTGCCCCTGGGGCATCTCAATTCAGGATGCCCCACAGGGAATCTCACATCGCCCACAAACCCCTTACCTTTCCCCCAGTCCCTCGCCATGACTGTATCCCCGGCATACCTGCAGCACAAGGAATATGGGGAGTGGCGGTCCTGAATGCTATGCTGACTAATGCTGTGCATTAGTATGCATGTCAAAAAGCCTGAATGGACGAGTGCCCTTGCATGCACTATGGGTATTGTGGAAAGGTGAAAGTGGACCAAAGAGGGATTTTAAAGTGGACAATTTTCACTCACCTGAATTTTGTCCCACTTTGTAGAGGTATCCTAATTTATGTGAAACAGTAGCACACCTCGATTCCCACTTCCACTGTGCATGTGCGGGTTCTCCTCCACTGGGCATCTTAAACATTCAGCAATGGTTGCTGAATTAATGGATTGTAGGATGCCACTCCACCTGTCTCCACACACATGTCAACAGCCATTAAGAGAAGCCGGGCGGAGGTGCAGGGGATGTTAGGTGGGGCCCACACATGTGTCGTAGGTTCCACAGCTCAAGGCGATTGATGGGCGAACTGGGCTTTTTACAAACAAAGCATTCCAAATCGGGATGCTCAAGAGCAATCTTTTACACTCCAGAGCCAGGATACATGGGTGTTGATCACCATAAATTTCAATATGCTGGTGATTGGTCCTTGTCCCTGGGGCATGCCCTGCTGTGTGAAACCCCCAGGTCACCCACTCAACTCACCTTCCTGCCATTCCCACAGTGCCTGCACATCACTTTATGCCGTGCCTACTAAAGCACAGCATAAAGTCGTTGTCTTGGACTGAGCATCTGTATAGTGAGTGGGGACAGAGGATCCCCAGTTTCCCTGAGGGTGTGCACCCCCATGTCTGGCTCTAAACATACCCCAGCCTAAATAAACCATGAACCATAACAATCATTAGTCGCCACGTGATGCCTGGGCATGGAAGCGTGCACATCTGCAGGAATGCTGGGGATGCGGCCACAGCCCACATCAATGGACTGGCAGAATGGTAAGGAGTTTGCAGGAGATCTATCTAGGGGTTCACACAGTGGAGCCTTCCAAGCCTTGGGATGCCCCGGGGGCACCTAGTTGGCTGGCTGGCGATTGGTTGACTTTAAATGTGAAGCTGTGTATCCAGCAATAGAAGCAGCTTCTCTATTTCTACCCAAGTCAAAGAGTTACACAGTGTTTAGGGAAGCTGACCTTTGAATCAGAGGGGTGTGGGGGCTCCCTGTTGCAGGCATGAAGGTGCACAACTTTGCAAAGTGGGCAGGGGGTGAACTTTTTTTTGCAGTTTTTTAACAGAAAATTAACATGCATGGCAAAAAGGACTGATCATAAGAGGCTGGAACTTTGACAGCACTGACAACTCTCCTGCCCGCTGGCTGGTGTGCATACCGCATGACAGGGGCAGGCTGTGGGTGAAGTCAAGATTCCGTAAGTGCACAGAAGATGGGACGAGACCTTTTGCTTCTTGCCAGGCTGGTGTAACTAGGGCATAATGATTGCGGTTGCAGCAGGCTCCTCCCGGCTTCAGCCACCATGGCAATTGTTTTTGCAATTGTTACCCCTCCAAGTTTGACAGGACTGGGGAGCTACAAGGAAGGAGGGGAATCATGAACATGGCCCTTGGCCACTTGCAAACCGAGCATGGTGCTGTGGGCAGCGTTCTGGGCCCCAATCTGGGCGCCAGTTATGGCACAATTAAGTAGAGCAGTGTGCTTGTGTCCTGGGGACACTGCCTGGTCAGAGGCCCATGGAAAATGCCATCCTTGCCCTGACCAAATACTATCCTTGCTTAGAGACTGGACTTACAATTCAAGGAAACCAATTCTTTTAGCACTATTTATGACCTCATACCTAACGATGAGCGGACCCGTTGAAGTTCGCGTTTCGCCGAGTTTGGCCGAACTTGCCGCCAAAGTTCTGGTTTAGATCCCCAAACCCCATTGAAGTTAATAGGGACCCAAACTTGGGGCCCAAAAATGGCTGTAAAATGGAGGTAGCAAGGGCTAAAGGGTTGAAAATCGAGGGGAACACCTGGGTGATTGCCCTGCATAAAATGGGGTAGGATTTGTTTTTTTAATGTTTTGGTGATTTCTGGCAATATTGGTTAGATCCAATTTTTATCTAACAAAGAATAGCCTGACTCTTTATTTTTTAATTTTTTCAGGTTTTAACTCTTTTACTAAATGGCTTTTTAAAAACACCCCATTTACCATTGAAACTGCCTGTGGGTTTTTTTATATCTTTTGGTAATTTTTGGGGCATTTTTCAGCCTTTAAAGCTGGCATTAAAGCTGGGAAAGTGACATTGGGATCCCCTCCCTTACCAGTTCACCCCAAGTGAAAAAAAAATAAGATACCACATAATAAAATATTCTTATTGTTATTAATGTAACTTATACTCACCCATCCCATCTTCCATCTTCTGTCCCCCGCTGGGTGCTATCTTCCTCGGGTCCTATTTCTGCCGCAATGTCTCCTCTTCCTTCTTCAGGGCTCTTCGGGACCTACAGTGTGCAGATGTGGCAGAGCAGGCCGTCAGAAGTTGACGGCTGCGCTGTCATTTGGATGAAGGGGGAATATAGGTTCCCACTTCTTTCATCCTCGCTACCCAGGGAGGGACTTAAGTGAGGGTCGGGGATGCCGGCTTTTATACTTGGAGGTGTGGCCTCCATAGAATCTCCCTGATGTCAAAGAGGGGAGGAGCCTAGAGGGGGTGACACAGGAAATACCCTCTAGGCCCCTCCTCTTTTGTGATGCCATAAGTGATTTTGGGTAGATTCCAGAGAAGCTCCGCATTTTAATATAAAAGCCACTCCCCGGCGGCTCATCATGGAGTCCCCTGGCCAGGAACCTGGATGAACAGAGGGGAACCTGTGTTCCCCTCCTTGCTAAATGCTGCCAGAACATACTTAGACATTCCCCAGTGCTTAGCGCTAGTTGTGGTATTGGGGGTGCACCCCAATGCTTAAAGCTTGTTGGGATATAAGGGGGCACACCCCAGTGCTTAGGGCTAGTAGTGGTATATAAGGGGGCTACACAAACCCCAGTGCTTAGAGCTAGTTGTGGTATAAGGGGGTGCACCCCAATGCTTAGAGGAAGTTGTGGTATGAGGAGGTACACCCCAGTGCTTAGAGATATTTGTGGTATAAGGAGATACACACACCCCAGTGCTTAGAGCTAGTTGTGGTATAAGGGGAACATAATCTCCAGTGCTGAGAGCTGGTTGTGGTATAGGGATACACAAACCCCAGTGCTTATAGGAAGTTGTGGTATAGAGAGGTACACCCTAGTGCTTATTGCTAGTTGTGGTCTAAGGGGGCACACAAACCCCAGTGCATAGAGCTAGTTGTGGTATAAGGAGTTACACCCCAGTGTTTAGAGCTTGTTGTGTGCTTAGAGCTCATTTCGGTATAAGGGGGTACACCCCAGTGCTTCACAGGGTACACACACCCCAGTTGTGACAAGAAGTGGTTTTAAACAGTAGTGCTGACACCTCACCTATCTAGACCTAACTCCAGCCGCTATGCCTGACTAAATATTGCCATGAAAAGGGCAAATATGCCTATCCTTCCCTAAACAGCAGCAGTAGCAACTGTCCCTATCTATTCCAATGGTGCTCTCAGCGCTGCCAGACACAGCCCCCATATTATATACAGGGGTCACGTGTCCTGCTTGGCCAGTCACAGCCATGCTCAGAATGGGCATGGCTGTGGTTGCTAGGAAAGGAAGAAGACTCATTGGCTGCTGTGCACGCCATGGATCCGAACATTGTGGGTTGGATCCGCTCATCACTACTCATAATGTATGAACAATAGAATGCAATAAAAAGGGGGCCAATAACAATATTCTATTGTTTAACACAACCTTTTTTCCATAAGATATGTTACAATAGTTGAAGATAACAAAAAATACAATTCTGTGATTACTCACCTGTAGAATTGGTATTATATGTATACAGCACGTCCTGTTCCAGAAGATATTCCTTACACTTGGTTTATACCTCCAGTAGATGGCGCTGGACTGCAGAGACAGAAAAGTGGCTCCTCCCGACCCCATATATACCAGGGACCTCCCACAAAATCCCCAGTATTGAAAAGCACTTAAAATGAGACCGGGAGAACTATAACCATTATATGAAAATTTGAACATAAGAACAATCACCATAAGGAGGTAACAAAAGATAATGATAGCAAGGGTGGGGTGGAACAGGATGTGCTGTATACATATAATACCAATTCTACAGGTGAGTGATCACAGAATTGTATTATTCTAAGTATACAGCACATCCTGTTCCAGAAGATATTCCTTACACTTGGAACATCCAATAGAAGTGTCTGTAAGGTAGGGTGGGATCCCCAAAAGTAACAGCAGACAGTTTAAACCACTGCTGCCTGCAGAACCTTGCGGCCAAAAGCAGCATCAGCTGAGGCCCTAGCACGTGAGTAACCCCCTGCAAAAAGGTCTTGACCAGGGGATGCTGAGCAAATGATCGTTAGAAAAAAATTGCCAAAGCAGAAACATGGCCTTTCAGAGTACTGAGCTGAAGACCCAATTCCAAACCATGTTGCAGAAACTCCAGAATCCTAGGAATGGAAACCACACAACAGGGAAGCGAGTCAGACTCGCACCAGTCAATGTAGGTACGCCAAACCTTGTAGTAGATGGAAGAAGAGGACCTCTTCCTAGCCCTGATCATGGTGTTTACAACCGAGGCAGGCAGCCCTTTCTCCATCAAGATAGAGGTTTCAACAGCCAGGCCGTCAAAGCCAGTGTTTGTAAATTGGGGTGGCGTAGGTGTCCCTGAGTGAGCAGATCTGGAACCCGTGGCAGGGCATACTGATCTACTGCCGAATGTCTGCGAACCACACTCTTCTTGACCAACAGGGGGCCACCAGGATGGTTGGTACCCCTTCCTGAACTATCTTGCGCAGCACCCTGCCCAGCAGTGGAAACAGGGGAAACACATACAGGAGCTGTAACCTCGTCCAAGACATTGCCAGGGCATCCATGGCCAAGGCCAGAGGATCCTGGGACAGAGAGACAAAGACTGGAAGCTTGTGATTGTGACGGGACGCAAACAGATCCACATCCGGCTGACCCCAGCGGTGGCACAGGGAGCGAAACACCCTGCTGCTGAGGGACCATTCTCCCAGACGAGAGGTCCCCCTGCTCAGAGAGTCTGCCTCCAGATTCTCCACCCCTGGAATGTACACAGCTGAGATGCAGGGAACATTTTCCTCCGCCCAGGACAGTATCAGGGACACTTCCTTGAGGGCCCTCTTGTTCCGGGTCCCTCCCTGATGATTGATGTAGGCAACCGCCGTCTGGTTGTCCGAGCGGACCTGAACAGCCCGACCCCTCAGGTGTGGGGTTAAATGGGCGAGAACCAACCTGATTGCCCTCAATTGCAGAACGTTGATAGGGGCATGGGCCTTCTGAGGGACCCACTGACTCTGGAACTTCAGGGACTTCCAGAATCCCTCCCAACCTGTTAGACTGGCATCCGTGGTGACAGTCTCCCAGCAAGGGGCCAGAAAGGACCTGCCCCCCAGCAGGTTCTTTGAGTCCAGCCACCACACTAGAGACCGCCTGACCTGAGGGGACAAGACAAACACCTGATCCAGGGACACAGGGTCCCGATCCCATACTGACAAGAGGTGAAGCTGAAGAGGCCTCATGTGGAACTGAGCATATGGAACCGCCTCAAAGCAGGACACCATCAGGCCCACCAGCTGCACTCCCTGCTTGATGGATGGATGAGGACAAGACAGCAGGAGCTGAGCTTTCTCTTGAAGGACCTCAACCTTCTGCTGAGGAAGAAAGATCTTGACTGAAGGTCTTGAGCTGAATCCAGAATCATGCCCAGAAAAGACTTCACCATGGAAGGAGACAGGGAAGATTTGGGGTGATTGATCACCCAGCCAAATGATTCCAGTGTGGACATCACCCGCTGAGTGTTCAGCACTGCCTGATGGAAGGACTGAGAAGCGATAAGCATGTCCTCCAGGTAGGGAAGAATGTGAATGCCCTGAGATCTCAGCAGAGCCATCACTCCCTCGAGCAACTTGGTGAATACCCTGGGAGCCGAGGTGAGGCCGAAGGGCAAGGCCACAAATTGGTAGTGCTGATCCTCCCGAGCGAACCTGAGGAATCTCTGATGACCTGGAAAAATAGGTACGTGAAGGTAAGCATCCTTGATGTCTACCGAGGTCATGAAGTCCCCTGGGTGAAAGAAAGTGTCACGATCCCGATCTCACCTGCCCCTCGTTCCCCCGCTGACTCCGGTCCTTCTCGGTTGCAGCCGGCGGCGGGCCGGCGTCGCTCCTGCCCGCCCGCCGCTCGGCTGTCACGAGCAGCCGCTCGGGAGGCTTCCGGCCTAGCCGCGCCGGGAGCGGGCGCGCCGCTCTCCGTGCGGCGCGCTCCCGGCGCGCGTCCCCGTACACGCGCGCGCGCGCGTCTGACACTTTCATATGCCCTCCGGCGGCGCTGCACACAGCGCGCCCGCCGGAGGTAATTAGTGTTGGGCCAATGAGCCCTTGTATTCTGTAAAACTGCTGCTGTTGTCCCCCTCCCAGGTTCAAACGGGGCAATCAGCCCAGAGTTCCCCAATTGGCCCTATCAACTTACTTCCCTCCTCAGCCAATCCAGCCTGTCCCTTTCCTATATAGGGTTTCACCCTGCACTACTTCATTGCCCGTTATAGCGTGCTACTGGGTGCGATTTGGATAGCTATCTCGTTGTGATTTCTGCCGTAATTTTGACCTTCCCTGTTTGCCGCCTGGACCGACCCTTGCTTGCTCTTCGACCACGATTCCGCCTGACCCTCTGTACCGCGAACTTTGATCTCCCGTTGTGACCTTTGGCTTGCCCTGACTACTCTTCCGTCTGACCCTTCTGTACCGTGCCACCTCGGATTGACCACCCGTGTATGACCCCTGTCCGTTTATCATTACTCAGTCTCGTCCCTGGATTCATCTGCCTTCCCCTGCATAAGTCAGCATCCTTTGTGCTAACAAGACCTGGGGGCAACCGTGTCCGGTGAGGCGTGTCTAGCGTCCCGGCAAACGGGGGCTTACTATAGGTGAAGAAAGCAGCGGAGATTGGGGGTTGCTGATTTATTGGAAGGTGGGTGTCTTCGGGACCTGACATTATAACGGGCCCAAAAAAGGAAGAATACCTTCTAGATGGAAGAATTGATCCAACAGGTTCAAGCTATGGCCACCGCCATTAATCAGCTGGCTCAACGAGTGGCCGCGCAAGAAAATCGTCAGGTGCCTGCGCCAGCGGATCCTTCTCCGGCCGTCGAGCCCAAGATCCCTCTCCCGGAAAAATTTTTGGGAGATCGGGCGAAGTTTTCTAACTTTAAAAATTCTTGCGAACTATACTTCCGCCTTCGACCCCACGCATCTGGATCCGAAGCGCAACGCGTTGGGCTAGTCATTTCTCTCCTCCAGGGCGACCCACAGACCTGGGCGTTTGGTTTAGCTCCGTCTGATGAAGCCTTGCAGTCGGTCTCCTCTTTTTTTTCGGCCATGGAACTATTGTATGCTGACCCAGATCGGGCCGCGACGGCGGATTCTAAATTGCGGAACCTGAGACAGGCCAAACGTTCTGCTGAAGAATATAGCGCAGAATTTCGGCGGTGGGCTATAGATTCCCAGTGGAACGATCCGGCTTTATGTAGCCAATTTAGAATGGGGCTCTCCGATAACATCAAGGACATCCTGGTGAACTATCCTTTGCCTAAAAACCTAGATGAATATATGCAGCTGGCCATCAGGGTGGATCGACGTCTTCGAGAAAGGCGCCAGGAGAGAGGCAAGGACCAACCTTGGGGGTCCTCGCGTCAAGAGTCAAGCGTTAAGGGGGCAGCCGTTTCCTCTCCTTCCGTGTCGCAGGAGGAACCGATGCAGCTTGGCGTTACCCACCTCTCTCAGGCGGAGAAGGTTCGGCGCAGATCCCAAGGCCTCTGCCTCTATTGTGGTAATCCGGGTCATTTCGCCAAGACCTGCCCAAACAAGGCTCCGGTGGCGGGAAACTTCAACGCCTAGATCTTGCAGAGGGACTTCTTCTAGGCGATCAGGTATCGTTCCCTCCTGACAATCGTGTACTCTTACCTGTTACACTCTCTTGGGGTCCGTCCCGGACTATTGCCTCCGCCTTCATCGATAGTGGAGCGGCTGGCAATTTCCTGGATAGATCCTTAGCCATCACTCTAGGGATCCCGTTAATCCCATTAGAAAATTCCCTCCGGGTCCTGGCGGTCAACAACAAACCCATTGAGGGGGGGTTGGTCTCCCACAAGACCCCTTGGGTGAATTTAGTCGTAGGATCTGCCCACTCGGAAGAAATAGAATTTTTGATTATTGAAAGTCCCGTCTCCCCTATTGTTTTAGGATTTCCCTGGTTAAAAATCCATAACCCCGTGATAAATTGGAGATCGGGGGATCTGGTGAAGTGGAGTCCTTCATGTCAAAGTCGTTGTTTTTCTATATCCCTTAGGACCACACCTATTGTCCTTGATGGGTTACCTCCAGTTTATGCAGATTGGGCAGACGTATTTTCGGAGAAATCCGCTGACATTCTTCCACCCCATAGGGCCTACGACTGTCCTATTGACTTACTCCCAGGTACTATGCCCCCTAGGGGGAAGTTATATAATCTCACTAGATCCGAAGAGCAGGCCATGAAAGATTATATCACCGAAAATCTCCAGAAAGGTTTTATCCGTCCTTCCACCTCCCCTGCTGGTGCTGGGTTCTTCTTCGTCGAGAAGAAGGACGGCGGCTTACGCCCCTGTATAGATTATCGTGGGTTAAATAAGATTACTGTAAAAAATAGATATCCTCTACCATTAATCAATGACCTTTTTAATCAGGTCTCTGGGGCCCAGGTCTTCACTAAGTTAGACCTTCGAGGAGCATATAACCTTATTCGCATACGGCAGGGGGATGAATGGAAAACGGCCTTCAATGTAAAGGATGGGCATTATGAATACTTAGTAATGCCATTCGGGTTATGCAATGCTCCTGCAGTGTTTCAGGATTTTGTCAATGACATATTCCGTGATTTTTTGGGTCAGTTTCTCGTGGTCTATTTGGACGACATACTGATTTTTTCCCGCTCTCTGGTGGAGCACCGTCAACATGTCAAAATGGTGTTGCAGAGATTGCGGGAAAATCGTCTGTATGCTAAAATCTCCAAATGTGTTTTTGAAATGTCTGAAATCCCGTTCCTAGGATTTATAATCTCCAAACGGGGATTGGTGATGGATCCTTCCAAGGTTTCTGCTATTTTGGAGTGGGAACAACCTAGAACCCTAAAGGCGCTGCAGAGATTTTTAGGATTTGCGAATTTTTACAGGCAGTTTATAAAGGGTTTCTCGTCCATTGTGAGTCCTTTAACAGATCTCACTCGTAAGGGCGCTTTTGTTGAGGAGTGGCCTCCCTCAGCTAAAAACGCCTTTCAAGTGTTAAAGGAGACTTTCACCTCCGCTCCCATTTTGATACATCCCGACACCCGGCTTCCTTTTCTATTAGAGGTTGACGCCTCGGAACTGGGAGTAGGAGCTGTTCTTTCTCAGTATGCAGGAAATCCTGAGAAACTACATCCCTGTGCATTCTTCTCTCGGAAGTTTTTACCTGCTGAACGCAATTACGATGTTGGGAATAGGGAACTATTGGGTATTAAACTGGCCTTTGAAGAATGGCGCCACTGGCTAGAAGGTTCCCTACACCCCATCACGGTGTATACTGATCACAAGAATCTGGAGTATTTAGAGTCTGCCAAGAGACTCAACTCCCGTCAGGCGCGATGGGCACTCTTCTTTTCTCGATTTAATTTTATTATCACCTATAAGCCGGGGAAGAAGAATGCCAAAGCAGATGCCCTATCCCGTAATTTCGGGGATTGTAAGGACCAGAGTGGTCCTCCAGAATCGATATTGCCTTTGGGTTGTGTTGTGGCTGCTCTTCTCCCTGACCTGTCTAGCTCGTTGGTACCATTTCAGGTTGATTCTCCTCCGGGTAAACCCTCGGATTGTTTATTTGTTCCGCCTCATTTGCGTCTGGCCGTGTTACAGGAACTACATGATGCCAAATCGGCTGGTCACTTAGGTGTTCGTAAGACTTTAGCTATCGCCAAACGTCATGTCTGGTGGCCCACCATCCGACGCGATACTTCCGCCTTTGTCGAAGCATGTCCGGTATGTGCTCGAAGTAAGACCACTCATGGGTCCCCTGCGGGATTATTAGTTCCCTTAGAAATCCCCGCTGAACCATGGTCGCACATATCCATGGATTTTATTGTTGATCTTCCTCCATCACAGGGGAATTCTGTAATTTGGGTGGTGGTGGATCGCTTTAGTAAGATGGCACACTTCATTCCATTGATAAAACTTCCGTCGGCGCCAGATTTAGTACAACTATTCATTAAGCATGTTTTTCGCCTCCATGGTTTACCTCAGAATATTGTTTCGGATCGAGGAGTTCAGTTTGTATCTCGTTTTTGGAAAGCTTTCTGCAATCGTTTGGGTATTAAAGTGTCGCTCTCTACCGCCTATCACCCGCAGTCTAATGGACAGACCGAACGGGTAAATCAATGTTTGGAACAATATCTACGCTGTTTCGTCTCCGATCGCCAAGAACAATGGGCGGAATTCATCGAATTTGCAGAATTCGCCTTTAACAATGCGCCGAGTGAATCTACTAGGTTTTCGCCTTTTTTTTGTAATTACGGTAGAAATCCAAAGGCATCATCTTTTTCTGGTCCTTCCTCCAACTTGCCGGCCTTGGAGGAATGGCTACGAGAAAGGACCAAAGTATGGTCTGAGATACAGACTAACTTAAAGAAAGCCTCTGGAACTTACAAAATCTTTGCGGACCGACATAGGTCACTTGAACCACCATTTCAGGTGGGTGATTGGGTCTGGGTCTCTACTAAAAATATTGCCCTTCGACAGCCCTCGTCTAAGCTAGGACCTAAATTTATCGGTCCGTTTCCTATCACAGATAAACTAAGCGACGTTACCTTTAAGGTCCAGTTACCTTCATCCATGAGAATTCCGTCGTCCTTTCATGTCTCTTTGTTAAAGTCTGCCAAGAATATTCAGGTGTCGTCTCCTCCTCCGATCATAGTGGAAGATGAGCCTGAATTTGAAATTAATAGAATACTTGACGCTCGGGTGCTGCAAAACTCTCTACAGTATTTAATTGATTGGAAGGGTTTTGGTCCTGAGGAAAGGTGTTGGGTACCAGCCAAGGATGTCCATGCTAAAACCCTTATCAATAGGTTTCATCGTGAGAATCCGGATAAGCCTGGTAAGGGTCCTGAGGCCCCTCGTGAAGGGGGGGGTAGTGTCACGATCCCGATCTCACCTGCCCCTCGTTCCCCCGCTGACTCCGGTCCTTCTCGGTTGCAGCCGGCGGCGGGCCGGCGTCGCTCCTGCCCGCCCGCCGCTCGGCTGTCACGAGCAGCCGCTCGGGAGGCTTCCGGCCTAGCCGCGCCGGGAGCGGGCGCGCCGCTCTCCGTGCGGCGCGCTCCCGGCGCGCGTCCCCGTACACGCGCGCGCGCGCGTCTGACACTTTCATATGCCCTCCGGCGGCGCTGCACACAGCGCGCCCGCCGGAGGTAATTAGTGTTGGGCCAATGAGCCCTTGTATTCTGTAAAACTGCTGCTGTTGTCCCCCTCCCAGGTTCAAACGGGGCAATCAGCCCAGAGTTCCCCAATTGGCCCTATCAACTTACTTCCCTCCTCAGCCAATCCAGCCTGTCCCTTTCCTATATAGGGTTTCACCCTGCACTACTTCATTGCCCGTTATAGCGTGCTACTGGGTGCGATTTGGATAGCTATCTCGTTGTGATTTCTGCCGTAATTTTGACCTTCCCTGTTTGCCGCCTGGACCGACCCTTGCTTGCTCTTCGACCACGATTCCGCCTGACCCTCTGTACCGCGAACTTTGATCTCCCGTTGTGACCTTTGGCTTGCCCTGACTACTCTTCCGTCTGACCCTTCTGTACCGTGCCACCTCGGATTGACCACCCGTGTATGACCCCTGTCCGTTTATCATTACTCAGTCTCGTCCCTGGATTCATCTGCCTTCCCCTGCATAAGTCAGCATCCTTTGTGCTAACAAGACCTGGGGGCAACCGTGTCCGGTGAGGCGTGTCTAGCGTCCCGGCAAACGGGGGCTTACTATAGGTGAAGAAAGCAGCGGAGATTGGGGGTTGCTGATTTATTGGAAGGTGGGTGTCTTCGGGACCTGACAGAAAGTCACAGCTGAGCGCCATGCGAAAGTGTCTGAATCTGACAAATTTGTTGAGAAGCTTTAAATCCAGGATAGGTCTGATGGACCCATCCTTTTTGGGCACAATGAAAAGATTGGAATAATTAGCTTTGCCCCTTTCCTTCAAGGGCACCCGGCAGATGACACCTAGATCTAGAAGGCCTTGGACAGCCAGGGAGAGACACTGAGCTGACAAGGGGTTTTGAGCTAACCGAGATTTGATGAATCTTGGGGGCGGCCAGGCTGCAAACTCTGGAGGATACTACCTCCTGAATCCACCGGTCTGAGACATGACGCCTCCAGACATGAGCCAAGAGCCGAAGCTGTCCCCCCACCCGGATGGGTGAGGGCGCCCCTTCATGCCTGAGGGGGCTTGGGGGAGGACTTAGTCTTGGGGCCCCAGGAGGGGCCAGGGCGGCCACGCCCTCTGCCCCTGCCCCAAAAATCTCCACGGGCTCCAGCAAAGGAAGCTCTCCGTCCAATTCTGGAAAGGACCGGGGCTGCCTTCTACGCTGAGGTAACTTGCCTCCTTTAGCAAACAAGTCCAAACGTTCCCCAAAGAGGCGCAGCCCCTTGAAGGGAAACCCAGTGAGAGCCTTTTTGGCAGCGCTGTCAGCTGCCCACGGGCGCAGCCATATCGAGCGGTGTATTGCCACCAATAAGGCAGAAGCCCTGCCACACATTCTATTAGTATCCTCCAAGGCAGAGAGAACATATGCAATGAATTCCTCACAACGCAGAAGAGCTCTATACTCTTCACTACCAGCATCGTCAGGGGCCCCATCTAAGAGACCCCTGAGCAGGCTTTTAATAGCAACAGCCGTAATAGCAGAGGCACAGACCGGACGGAGCACGGCCCCCACACAGGCAAAGGCATGGCAAGGCTGATCAATGCGCCTGTCCTCCCCATCCATCAGTGTAGTAGAGTCAGGGGAATGCATGACGGATGTGTTAGACAACCCCAGAACTGGTGCATCCACCTCGGGAGGACATGACCAACATTTAACCATCTCAGCAGGAAAGGAATACCTCTTATTCCAACTCTTTGGTACCCCGGGAAGCCTGCTAGGCCGTTCCCACTCTTTGAGCACCAGATTATTAAAGTGAGTTTGTTCAGGAAACTCCAAACGTAGCTTAACTGTATGAAACAGCTCCCCCTGCTGCCGAGGGGCCACGGCAGGAGGAGAGATACAGAGCACTTCAAAAATGTGAGCCAAAAGTCTGTCAGTATCATCTGAAGCCCATGGGTCAGACCCAGACTCAGCATAACCCCTAGGCTGATCCTCAGATGATTCTGAATCATTCCCCTTCTTCCATGGGGGTATATCCAGTAATATAAAAGAACTCCTTAGCTTCCAAAAGGAAAGAGAGTAACACCGGGTGCCAGATGCCGCCGCTTGGCAGGAGCCTTACGCGGACCAGACCCAGCAATATGCCTTTCAATGCTGGCTACCCGGGCAGCCAAATCAGGTTGAGACTCCCCACTGGTATGCACCTAACTGGGAGCCAAATGTAAGCGTGGGGGGGTAGGCGAAGCCAGAGGGGGCGCAGCACTAGGCCCAGCCACAGGTAACCCAGACTGCAGCGCAAGCGTCTGCTGGGCGCAGGGTACACGTACCCTGACATCATCACTTATAGGGGATACCCCACATGCCACACACAGCCGGGCTTGTCCCGAAGGAACCCCGAGCACATTTGGCTTGATGCAGAGCCTCCCCGCTCAGCTCTCCCGTGCGTTTTCCCGTTGGTTTTGGGCTTTGATCGGGTCCGGAAAGGGTGCTACGTTGATTTTAGTGTGCGTTTATGCGCTCAGGTGTGCCCTCAGCCGCCTTTCCGATTGTCGGCTCGCACGAGGCTGTTTCCCGGCAAAACGGACGCCTCGTCCATTGTTCCGTTTTTTCCAGTGATGCAGAGCCTTGATTTCCGATTGAAATCAGCCTAATCAAACGGGGCCGCCGAGCCTTCACTTACGAGCAGTCAGAGCAGCCGTATTTGCACTCGGGCAATAATATGCAGTCCTCTGTTGGAGCACATCAGCGGCGCCAGCTCCGCGGTCTTGTCCTGCTGAGTATGGCAGAAACCAGGCTGCACCTATTTGAGCTCACCCGCCTTACTGGGTTTGTGTATGAAACTTGTATTGGTTGCCCACCCTGTCTGTTTTTTTTTTTCCCTTAACACACTATTTAGTAATTTTTTGGTTAGTATATTTTTAGCCTAATTTTTTAACCTTAAATTAAATGTTAAGTGATAGAACCCTATTGCGTCATGTTCTTGCCCACTTATGTAAGTAGTATTCCCCAGACTTTTTTAATGAGTGTACAGGTTGGATGTGCATGTAGGCTCATTACAAATGTCCTTTCCTCCAACCCTACCCCGCTCACCTTTTTGTCCCTCTTTTCTATTGTTGCAATGCACAACTTTTTTTATTTTTATTTTGTTTGTTTTTTTATTGTTGGTTTTGGGGAGGAGACTCTGGCTATCCTTTGCTCCCCTGGCTGCTGACCCCAATCCTGCACCCATCTTCACAGGCAGAGGAGCCCTACAATACTGCCCCCAGGAGGACTCGCTCTGTGGTGGAGTGAGCCTTTGGTCTCTTGAAGATGAGGTTCCGTTGTTTTGATCCGACTGGTGGGGCACTACAATATACGCCTGCAAAGGTCATTAAACTAATCATGGCTTGTTCCGCTTTAAGAGAGGGAGTCTGCCATTTCTGAGTAAAGTCTCAGTAAAAGGGTTTCACACAGTGGGGCATCCCGATCTGGGATTTCCAGGGGGAAGACCAGTGGCCGCTCTGGGTTTTGTTCTGCTTTATGTGAGGGAACCTGTGTTACTTTAATAATAATGTAAAGGAGGTGGGTTATTCCATCCTAACCTGATTTGGTCATGATGTTTTAAAGCAGCCAAAACCCATGTAACCCAGCCCTTTGGAGTGTGAAGAAATCCAGGGCTGGGTTACAGGCATCATGTCTCTGGGGCATTCCAATTTGGGATGTCCTGCACATCACTGCGGGGGAACGTCAGAGCTATACCAGGAGCTATGCCATCTTTACACAGGAGCAGGACGACATCATCATGGATGTGAGTATGCGAGCGTGCGTTTATGTGCGCGCACACATTCCTTATAATAAAAAAAAAACAAAGTGCAAGAATAGTCTGAAACAACTTAGTTTGTCACGTTAAATACAAGCCCACCTTAGTTTAACCCATGTACGCAGCTACAAATTAGGCTACATGCAGATAGAAGAACTAGGGCAATGTGAGGCAGCAAGAGGTTAATAAAGTGACTTTAGTTAGGCCAGGAAACTTGTTAATGTATTTTGTGGATTAATGGTGGGTCCTTGTATCTTTTTTTTACAGATGATGCTGCGGAATCGTTTTTTTAGAGTTTGGGCTTTTCAATAAATCACGCTGAAGGTCCGGTTTAAAAAGGGCCCCAAAAAAACAACGCCCAACCAAACCATAAAAACAATGCTAAACTTATGTTGTTTTTCATTCACAGATCAAAAAAAAACACAGCCACAAGACCCAGAGGCCTAATTTTTTACATGTTTAATTCAAATTTAAATTGTTTTTTACTTTTGTTTTTTCAAAAAAATAATCTCAAAACCACAAAACCAAAAAAAAAATAAGTTTGATTAAAAAAAAAAAATAAACAGATTTTGTGAGTTGTCTTTCCTGCAAATGTACAATCACACAACATCATCACACATTTACATGACACAAAAGGTTTAGATATGGGACAAAAAATCTGAAAAACTCACAACCAATTACGGTAAACATTAAAGGCAAGGAGGAAGGAACACCAAAGAGATTAAGGTATGCATTAATGGCAAGGAAGAAGGAACACCAAAGAGATTAAGGTATGCATTAATGGCAAGGAAGAAGGAACACCAAAGAGATTAAGGTATGCATTAATGGCAAGGAAGAAGGAACACAAAAGAGATTAAGGTATGCATTAATGGCAAGGAAGAAGGAACACCCAAAAAGAAATTTGACAATATATATATGTGTCAAATTGGCAGTTGGTGCCATATGCATATTCCAATGGAGGTTTAGGGATGTGCGCTCGCGTGTAGCCAGATTGCCAGCTGAAGAGCCATGGAGATGTAAGTATACTTGAAAAAACTCACCAAAATGGAAGGTCAAATACGACGGAAACCAAGCAGGTACGTTCAAAAACCAAGGAAAAAGCAGGGAAAAACGGGCCGCCCGTGTGAACGGGAACGGAAGCCCCGATCAAATTGAAGGCACCCGAGAGGGCAAAAAAAACTTCCCGAGTAAGGACAAATTGACGGATCAGTTAGGGAGCCATTCCGACGGAGGCTCTGCATCACATTTGAGCCACGATTCAAACGGGAGCCCCGGACAATCGGAAGGTTTTAAGCTCAGATCGGGGGAGGCTCTGCATCAGGCCCATTATCCTGAGAAGCCTCCATATGGTGATTATCACGGCACAACAGGCCAATAGGGATTGCCGCTAATAATAGCTACCCGGGATGCCCCAATAACCCGCTAGGGAAGTGTGAGTAAAGGAATAAGATTAACACTAAATAGAGGGGATAGGACCGGGAGAAGTCACAAAGTTTGACCCGCCTGCAAGACATAGGCAAAAAGATCCCATAAGCAATATGCAATACAGAGAAATACAAAATAAATCAGCCCGCAGGGGCACTTACGGACCGCGACAAGGAGACGCCAGGCACACGCAGCAGAGAGCTAAAATGGCGCCCGCATATACCTCGAGGGACGGACCGCGGAGACAGTGATGCAGAATGCGTCAGCCGCAAGGCCCGCCCCCGGCCACCTGACAAGACCAGCCAATGATGGCGCAGCAGCGCCTGAGGCGAAGTCACCGCCGACTGCGGAGCGTAGTACAACCGTGTGGCGGCGGTGGCACCTGAGCTGTGCTGCCTACCTTCACCCAAACCAGAGCAGCCTGAGCTGGGAGGCAGTAAAAGGAAATGGGTTGGAATAGTCCTACAGGGCCGCAGACTAATAGCCCTGCTCACCTGCGAGTAGAGAGAGCCATCTTCTAGTCATCGCAGCCAGGACTGCAGAGAAGAACTGGGGATTTTGTGGGAGGTTCCTGGTATATATGGGGCCGGGAGGAGCCACTTTCCTGTCTCTGCAGTCCAGCGCCATCTACTGGAGGTATAACCCAAGTGTAAGGAATATCTTCTGGAACAGGACGTGCTGTATACTTAGAATATACGTGTTCTGTAAATGTATACAAATAAAACTCTGAACATTGTATTTACCTATATACACTTATATTACATTCCTGCACATTAAGCTACTGGAAGCCCTGCTGCTGAGTGAACATGTAACCACAGGGAAGTTTAGTTTTGAAGAAATGTCAAGTACTATGATATAAACCAAAAGAATGTTGAATTCAGCTGGCAATTCAACGGGGAGCCCGTTTTGCTGTAATGATGTTTTGTTACTTCTAAAAACGTAAGCTAGACATGCTTGTTAACTTTACAAAATGTCACTTTTCTAAGAGTCCAAAAGTTCCAATTAGTTGTTCTAAAAATAATAGAAAAGTTAGTTGCATGGAATCAACACAGGCAGCTTATAGGGGGCATGGTTAGAGAGCTCCAATATTTTTGGGCACATATCCAACTTATAGTGTTTTAGGGAAAGAAAAAATATGATTGACGTGTGTGTCAATTATAAACTATTTACCCAGCATGTGATCATTAGCTTCATGATTACAGATGTGATTTTATATATTTTCCAATGGGAGTCTAAAAGAGATATCGTTTTTTAGACTTCTTCCACTAGGAAGTAAACATGTTGAAATGTACTATATAGTACATTTACAAAAAATAACAATGTTTGTTTTTTTTGTTGTATGTTAATTAAAGATTATTACTTCTATTATGTACAGTATCATATAACAAAAGTATGCATTTGTTTCTATATTTTTCCTTGAAATTAATAGGTAGGTAATGAATTTGCAGACATAAGATCTTGTTGTACAGGGCAGACAACTATTTTTCATAATTTCAAAAATGAGTGGATTAGGGTAACTCCCTGTCAGCAGAACTGAGGACTTCTGGTGGTGTTGATTTCAGAAACTGGAGTACAAACTAAACTTAATTTTTGGTCTAGGGTACTCACTCTTTTGCACAACATTTTTAATCAGGAACTGCTACACTGATGTAAATTTTGAGAGGGAACCATCCTCCACATATTTTAGTCATGTCTACAGACCATCCAACTTCCATCCAACTGTCTTTTCATTCTGTGTTGCAGACAGTGAAAATGTACTGGGGTTCAGGCTGATGGAAATCTTGCTGACTGGCTTCTACAGATGCAGCTTTCTTTAATACTGAACTTGGTGCATTACTGCATTGTGCTATCTTGAAATCTGCAATGCTTTCCAATGGCTTCCGTGCTGAGATAATTAAATTAGTTGAGATGTGATTTCTCAACTGCAACATCAGTACATCTAACCACACTTTTGATTTGAGTATTATAAGAGGTCATTGATGTGCTAACGGAAGCCAGACACATGGAAGTAAACATCATCACCTATCATCCTATCACAATGGTTTGCCAATCATAATCAGCACAGGGAGGATATACTTTTCATTGCGTGAAATAGGCGCCAAATCTAATTTATTCCACAATGTATTAAAAGCTTACATAGAACCAAAGAAACCTACTGTAGGAGGTTGACAGCAGAAAAATACAATTCTGTGAAATACTCACCTGTAGAACTGGTATTATACGCATACAGCACGTCCTGCTCCAGATGTATTAATTACATGTGGGTAATCCTCCGCCCCTGTGCACTGCAGACATGTAGAAAACAAGCTCCTCCCGGCCCTACATATACCGAAGGACCTCCCACAAATCCCCAGCATTGGAAAGCAGTGAGAATGAGAAGCCAGGAGAAACCAACCACCCAAAACTGGCAATAACAACAATGATAACAATCACCAAACAGGGGATCCAGAACAAAGTGAAACCAGGGTGGGGTGGAGCAGGACGTGCTGTATGCGTATAATACCAATTCTACAGTTGAGTATTTCACAGAATTGTATTATTCTAAGCATACAGCACGTCCAACAGCAGTGTCCGTAAAGTAGGGTGGGACCCCCAACAGAAAAGGCAACAGCAAGCAGTTTAAACTACTGCCACCTGCAAAACCTTGCGGCCAAACACAGCATCAGCTGAGTCCCTAACATCAACCTTGTAAAACTTTGTAAAGGTATGAACAGAAGACCAAGTAGCGGCCTTGCAAACTTGTTCCACAGAGGCCTGGTGCTGAAAAGCCCAAGAAGCCCCAACAGCTCGAGTAGAATGAGCAGTAAGACGAAAGGGGGGAGACTTCCCCTTAGTAGTATAGGCTTGAACCACAGCCTGACAAATCCATTTACTGATAGTAGACTTGGCGGGAGCCAAACCCTTCCTAGGCCCGTGAGGCACAACGAAGAGAGCATCCGTCTTCCTGAAAGCCTTAGTGATAACCAGGTAATACTTGACACACCTAACCACATCCAAGGAATGCAAAACTCTTTCCTTAGGTTACTAGGATTAGGGCACAAGGAAGGAAGTACAATATCTTGATTCAAATGGAATGCAGACACAACCTTAGGCAGAAAGTCTGGCTTGAAGCGGAACACCACCTTATCCTGGTGTCTCTCATAGTAGGGAGGCTGAATAGATAGAGCCGCTAACTCAGATACACGTCTAACAGAAGTGATAGCAACCAGGAATACGACCTTGAGCGTGAGAACAGCGAGAGCAGCCTCCTGAATAGGCTCAAAAGGAGCACCCTGCAGGGCCGATAATACCAAGTTTAAATCCCAAACAGGAACCATAGGTTTCCGAGGAGGCCGCACATGAGTGACCCCCTGAAAGAAAGTCTTGATAAGAGGGTGCTGGGCAAAGGTTTTCTGAAAGAAGATAGACAGGGCCGAGACCTGACCCTTCAGGGTACTAAGCTTAAGACCTAAGTCTAGACCATGTTGTAAGAACCCCAGCACCCTGGAAACTAAGAATTCCTGTCAGGTAAGAGACCTGGATTCACACCAGTCAATGTAAGAACGCCAAACTCTATAGTAGATAGCAGAAGAAGTCTTTTTCCTGGCTTGCACCATAGTAGCCACTACAGATGCAGACAAACCCTTTTCCCTCAGGATGGAGGTTTCAATAGCCAAGCTGTCAAACCAGAGTTAGTAAATTGGGATGGCGTAGAGACCTCTGAGTTAGAAGGTCTGGCAACCTTGGCAGATCGTACTGATCTACTGCTACGTCTGCGAACCACACTCTTCTTGGCCACCTTGGGGCCACCAGAATCGCGGGTACCCCTTCCAGAGCAATCTTGCGCAGAACTCTGCCCAGAAGGGGAATTGGTGGAAGCACATACAGGAGCCGAAACTCCCTCCAAGACATTGACAGGGCATCCGTGGCCAGAGCCAGAGGATCCTGAGACAGAGATACAAAGCTCGGGAGCTTGTGATAGTGACGGGACGCAAACAGATCCACGTCTGGCACTCCCCAACGGAGACACAGGGACTGAAACACCCTGTTGCAGAGGGACCATTCCCCCTGACGGGACGATCCCCTGCTCAGAGCATCTGCCAGCACGTTCTCCGCGCCCGGAATGTAGACAGCCGAGATACATTGGACATTGGCTTCCGCCCATGTTAGAATCAGAGACACTTCCTGGAGAGCTCCCTTGCTCCGGGTCCCTCCCTGATGATTGATGTAGGCAACCGCCGTTCTGTTGTCTGAGCGTACCTGAACCGCCAGACCCTTCAGGTGTTGGGTCAATTGTTCCAGCACCAATCTGACCGCCCTGAGTTCCAGGACATTGATGGGTAGATGGGCCTCCTGAGGGCCCCACCTCCCCTGGAAGCGCAGGGACTTCCAGAATCCCCCCCAGCCCGACAGACTGGCATCCGTTGTGACAGTCTCCCAGGAGGGAGCCAGGAAGGATCTGCCCCTTGTCAAGTTCCTGTGGTCCAGCCACCACACAAGGGATTGCCTGACCCAGGGAGGGGAGCACCCAGATCTCGTCCAAGGACGCTGGGTCCTTTTTCCAGACTGACAGAAGGTGAAGCTGCAGAGTTCTCAAATGGAACTGGGCAAAGGGCACTGCCTCGAAGCTTGCCACCATCGAGCCCACCAACTGCATTCCCTGCCGGATGGAGGGATGAGGACTCGACAGCAGGGACCTCGCCTGCGTTGTCAGAGCTTCCACCTTCTGCGGAGGAAGGAATATCCTTGACCGAACTGTATCCAGAATCATCCCCAGGAACGGGGTCACTGAGGAGGGGGACAGAGGACTTTGGGTAATTGTTCACCCAGCTGAATGACTCCAGGGTGGACACTACCAACCGAGTGTCCAGTTCTGCTTGCTGCAGAGACCGATAGGTGATGAGTATATCGTCCAGGTAGGGCAAAACTTGTATGCCCCTTTGTCTTAACAGTGACATCACCCCTGCCAGCACCTTGGTGAACACCCTGGGAGCCGACGTAAGGCCGAATGGCAGGGCCACGAACTGGTAATGCTGATCCAGCAGCGCAAATCTGAGAAACCTTTGATGTCCTGGAAACACCGGAACGTGCAGGTAAGCGTCCTTGATATCCACAGATGTCATGAAGTCCCCTGGGCGCAACGAGGCAATAGCCGAGCGCAGAGTTTCCATACGAAAATGTTTGTTTCTGACAAATCTGTTTAGGATTTTTAAATCCAGAATGGGTCTGACTGACCCGTCCTTCTTGGGCACTGTGAAAAGGTTGGAATAGAACCCCATGCCCCTGTCTCTTAAGGGGACCTTGCAAATGACCCCTATGTCTAGAAGGTCCTGCACAGCCAGCATCAAGACCCGAGCTGAGGCAGGGTCCTGTGGGATCCGGGACCCGACGAACCTGGTAGGGGGCAGTACAGCAAACTCTATCTTGTAACCGGAGGACACTACCTCCTGAATCCACCGGTCTGAGAAGTGGCGTCTCCAGACATGCTCGAAGTGCTGTATACGTCCCCCCACCCTGATGGGCCAGGGCGCCCCTTCATGCCTGGGGAGTCTTGGGAGGGGCTTTGGGCTTGGGCTCCCAGGAGGAACTGGGACGGCGTCCTCTGTTCTTGTTCCAGGGTTCTGTGGAAGCCCCGTAAGGGCCTTCTTAGCGACGTTATCAGCGGCCCACTGGCGCAACCAGACCGCTCGGCGTATGGCTACCACCAGAGCAGAAGATCTAGCGCTCAGCTTAATAGCATCGTCCGATGCAGATAGGATATAGTTCACGAAAGTCTCACAGGTGGCCAGAGCATTGGCAGCATCAGAGGGCAAGTCATCCGCCCCTTCAAGAGCAGTCTTAACCACCGTCCACCGCCGTAGGCGCAAGCTGGGCGGAGCGACGCTCCCCCAAATGCAAAGGCATGGCATGCCAGTTGGTCAACTCGCCGATCTTCCAAATCCCGCAGCGTAGTAGTGTCGGGGGAGTGCATAATAGAGATGTTGGACAGACTTAGAATTGGGGCATCGACCTCGGGTGGCGATGTCCAACACTTGACCAGGTCGGCAGGAAAGGGATATTTCTTATCCACAGCTTTAGGAACCCCATGGAGTTTGCTGGGATGTTCCCATTCTTTCAGCACAAGGCTATTGAAATGAGTTTGTTCGGGAAACTCCAACCGCGCCTTAGCGGTGTGAAACAGATCACCCCTTTGCCGGGGAGCCGCGGCAGGGGGAGAGAGGGATAACACATCAAAGATCTGGGTCAGCAGTCTATCAATGTCGTCCGAGGACCAATGATCAGAACCAGACTCTTCCTGTCCCCTGGACTCGTCGTCGTATGACCCTGAGTCAGAGAACAGTTCCCCTTCCTCTGAGGGGGAATGTGCATAGGAAAGCAATAAATCATCAGATTCTATAGGAAGTATAGTAGATTCAGGATTCAAATGACGCCTCTTGGCAGTGGCCTTGCACACCAAGGAGCCAGCAAGTACATTTTCCACACTAGCCAGTCTAGTGGCCAAATCATTATGAGAATCCCCACTAGTATTGGGGGTTAGGCTCAGGCTTGGGGGAGTAGGGGAAGCAAGGTGAGGTGCGGGCCCAGCCTCGGAAGAGGTGGGAATACCTGCTAGCGCCTGCTGAGCACAAGGGACACAGACCCGTGCATTGTCACCGCTGCTAGGCAATACCCCACAAGCTACACACAGACAGGCTTGTCCCAAAGGAACCCCGTTCACAATATCCTGAGATGCCTCCATATGGTGATTATTATATACAATATGCCAGTAGGGATTGACGCTATAAAGCAACCCTGGATGCCCCAATGACCCGCTGGGAAGTGAGAGCGATTTTTTAAAAATCTGGACCGGGCGCTACACCGGGCCGGGAGAAGCCACCGAGGTTCACGGTCTGAAAGACACAAGGGGAACAGGGATGTCAGAGCCAAGCGAGGAGAAGCAAAAGCTAAAGAAAAGTCGGCCATGAGGGCACTTACAGAACAGCGAGTGGAGGACCGTCTTCACCACGCGCACATGAGAAAGAAATGGCGCCAAGCGAACCTCGAAGGGCGGGCCAGAGCGGGAGATGACGCGGAACGCGCCAAACCAAACCACGCCCCCCCCCCCAGAGAGCGCGCAGCTCGAAGGCGCGCAGCCAATCAGAAAGACAGTAGCTATGCAACTGACAACCGCTCTAGAAAATCACCTCAGAGAGAAAACTGACAGGGAGAATACGGGAATAAAAACGCTGTAGCGCCCACGAACAGAGCCGCCGTCCGGGACACGTAAAAAACAATAAGGCGCTGCGGCTAACTTAAACATAAGTGTGAAGCGCGGCTCTGACACTCGGTAACCGATAAAGGCTATAAGTCTCTAGTGTAATTAGGGCAAGGATAGGCCAACGAATACACAACCCCCCCCTCTCTTTTTCCCCCCACTAACGGGGGGATCTAGGGAGGAAGGTGACCCAAAATCGGGGTTCACCGTTACAGGGGGCTGGGGGCACTGATGCAGGAGGGGCATCCACTGAAGGCTCACCATTTTCCTTAACCGCCTACCCTATGGTGGGGGATTGCGGAGGAGTCTAGCACCGTAAGCACACTAGGTGCTGCCTACCTTCACCCGACCAACGCAGCCCAGGCTGCGAGGCATATTCTTTACAAAGAGGATGGGTGGAAATAGTCCCGCAGGGCCTCGGGCTGTAAAGCCTCGCTCGCCTGCGAGAGCGTGATACTTCATGCCTTTGCAGTTCCAGCACTGCAGAGAAATCTGGGGATTTGTGGGAGGTCCTTGGGTATATGTAGGGCCGGGAGGAACTTGTTTTCTACATGTCTGCAGTGCACGGCGCCGGAGGCGGAGGATTACCCACATGTAATTAATACATCTGGAGCAGGACGTGCTGTATGCTTAGAATAATACGGTATGGTTCTGCGCTTGTGTAAATTATTATCTAAGGATAGGTCTGTGTTTATCACAGCTATGTTTAAATTCACTGTTTATTGACAAGTCCAGACATGCCTATATGCGAGCCTGGGAAACTGATTTGGAACTGTCACTCTCTGTTGAAAAATAGGCTAGCATGTGATCTTCAATACACAAGAGTTCCTGCAACAATCTGGCCTTGGAAAATTTGTATAAGCTTCTAATGAGGTGGTACCTAACCCCAACAAGACCAAATAAATGCTTTCCCTCCATTTCCCCCAATTGCTTTTAGGGGTGCCCTCAACACGGAACTATGCTCCACATTTGGAGGTCCTGCCATGTTGCACAAAATATATGGGACAGGACTTTTGACCTTTACTTTTCTACAAAGCTATTATAGCAACCTTGGCAGAGGCCCCTTTGCTACTAAAAGTCAATAACAATTCCATGCATTTATTCATAGCAGTCAGGCAAAATATTCTGTGACTACTCTCAGAACCAACAACATAATAGTAAATAATAGTAAATGAAAAGTTAACAGCCATAACTCAGGATCACCTCAAAATATTTATCCATGGCAATGCACTTCAATTCAGGCCACACATATAGAAAACAGATGCTTTGTAACCTGTCAATCAATCGCCAAAGTCTTTATTTACCCACGCATACCTAATCAAGATTAATGCCATTGAACCGAACAACCTCCATATCAATTTCCCCACCCCTTTTCCCCAACTTGCCACCTATCCCTCTCTGCTCTAACTGTTGTATTCCCTTCCTACGCTCCTTTTTTTACTTGTATAGGAATATTATTCATTATACTCACTTCATTGATAGGTCATGCTATTGCTTCTTTTGAATCAGCTTCACTCTATCTCAATTACAATGTTATGCACAAGCCAACCTTCAAAATATTATGAGCAAGCCTACCTTCACAATATACTATTACTGTACATACATTGATTTTATGTAAAACGGCCTGATTGCACACTTTTTGCTCTTTTCCTCCAGATGTTTGCGAGTGCATTTACCATAGTAATTTCTATTGTGCCTTTATGCCACTTTATGTATGTATGGTCTTGTTTCCAATAAAAACCTTTGTAACAGAATTCACTGTTGATTTTGTTTCAAGCATTTACTACTCTCTCAGAAAAATAATATTTTCTCACATCTCTTGATTGTCCCTTCAGCTAGCTTCAGGTTGTGCCCCATTTCATTAAATAGGCAGTCATGGCAATAATAAGGCAGCAAGGAGATCACCTGAAACTAGTTCCATGTGCCTCTCCTCTATTTCCTACAGCTTGTTGTAGATATAGCAGGTCTCCAAAGTTTGCCCGTCCACGTTCCAAATGTGACTAGGCTCCCAGGTCCCTCAGCCTGGCAAGTGCGACCACTGTGGCTTGCAAGGTTCGCTCATGCTGGGCTTGCTGAGGGACAGGGACGGCTGTGAAACCACACATGGAATGGAATGAAAACAATTAGCACATTTTGAAGCCTGGCTACAGCATCTACAATTTGCTGCAGGAAATAGAGGAGAGACACACATGCTCACCTGAAAGAGGCCTCAGACAGGCACCCTGCTGCCTTATTATTGCAATTGTCTTTCTAAAACACTTACCTTCAGAATCTTTTTCAAATCTTTCACATTCTTAACGGTTCAATCATTTTCTTCTCTTTCCGACAAGATGAGTTCCTCTGAATCCCTCTCTTCCGAGGTCCTGGCTAACACAGAACAATCTTTTAACTAGCTGTAAAATCACTAAAACATCGAGAGATCAAGACCTATATTCAACATCTTATCTATGAGTTCATTTCATAATTAATAGACAATCTCCAATGACACATGCCACAAAACTTAAAACTGTGCTGTTTTGGAGCAATCTTCCGGACACATTTTCAAGCAAGTAAGTAAGAACCCACCCTGAGGAAACTCAGCCACTGAAACATTTGCCTTGTTATTGGCCACTTTAGATTGTATTGCCTATGTCGATTGGTATGCACTGGAAAAGACAGTTCCTAAATATTCTAGCCATCTGCTTTTTAATGTATTTAGGAGAAGAAGCTTTGACAAGAAACAATTACTTACAAAAAGCATTATAGTGTAATAATTGGATTATGAGTCACAACCTCATTATCAAAAAAATTATTCAGAACAAAGCTGTGACAAATATGAAAAAAATGTATAACACACTTCATGTATTTTGCTTCTATTTAATCTATTTTAATAGGAAAAGCTATTTGGTTAGATTGGTTTAGTAAACTTTCTGTAAAATAATTGGGTTTACATTCTTCAGTAATTTTCTATTATATATGGGTCAAATTTAGATTCTTTTGACAAAATACAATGTATTTCACATTGCAACAGAAGAGACATTCAAGCTGGTATTTCTTTTTTTCTTAAAGGCAGACTAGCATTCTTTTCTGTTATTTGAAAATGTCAGCTTTACAGAATCACATAACAGTGATGCCCATTTCCTGGAACCATGTGTCATACACAAGAATTGCCTATTGCATTAAAAGTACGGTAGCTGACATCACATGCATTCTGCAATTGAAGGCATGTGTGCAATTGCTAAAAATGTAAAAGGTAAGAACGGAATAACTTATGTCCTGAAGATACGTTTAAAAATGGTCCACATTACGTATAGGTTAAATAAAATTGGATGGACTTCACCCAAGAGTTCTTAATGAACTCAGCTCAGTTATTTACCTCTTATTACCCCTGTTCTTGATCTTTAACCCAGCTTACCTAGAGATTTTGGGCCTTATTTATGATGTATGCCGTTTAGTATCGTTCTGGTGACCATAGCACCAGTTTTGGAGCTCCAGCATTTTTGTCTTGTTTGGTGTGACGCTGTGGACTACAATGGCGCTAGAAGTCGCAGCACCAAATGCTGACTAATTTGCTTTGATTGTTGCACTAGGTATTGGCTGGCCTGTGTCGGTGCCTGTTGGACCCAACTGCAGATTATCCCTGCAACAGTGAGTGCCACTTTGTACCACCGTCTTTTTGGCGCTGAACAGCTTTACGAATTTTTCCCTCTTTAAAAAGATTGGCGCTGTATTTTCATTTTGCTGGTCAGTGTTTCATCATTACAGTTACAAGAAATAACTGCTGGAGACAAACGATTTGTAACAAAAAGAAGCCACAAATACAAATAAAAATGTATTGCACTAATAAAAGAAACTGCCAACCCATTTCAATACATACAATACTATAGATTCCTAGAGATTTCCGCCCCAAGAATTTTCACCTATATTGATGTGTTTATTTGAAATCTAGAATAGATTTTATGTTAACTTCACTTTGACCACAAACACCTTTAGCTGGCCTTATCAACCCCCCCCCCCCCCATTAGCACCATATGCATCTAGCTTCCAATGGTGGACCAAGCAAGGCTTCACAATAACATACGTAGAGGCTTATTTTCTGTTATTGGTGCGGGCGTCACCACAGCATCGGCTTCTGTCCAGCGGTACTGTCAGCTGTTGTGCTCCCGGCCAGGCAGCTTTCGCAGCGCATGACTTATATAAGTCTATGCGCTGGCGACACCTAGCGCCAGCCAAGGGTGTCGCAAGCTGACAAAATTTATCAAAAAAATACCAGGCGCTCCAAGAGGCACTCATAAAAAGGGAAATCGGGCATACAGCACCTGTAGGATTCCCAGTGTTTTATTTTTTAGGGTTTTTTTTTAATAAAAAATGGGAATTGAATTAGGGACATTAGACAAACATGACAGCTTTCGCACAGCCCAAATCACAGGTTTGCAGCACAAAAATTTTTTTAAATCATTAAAATGTATGGGATAAGGCCACATAGTGCTAGGTGAGCGACTGGTCCTATTTGGCACTGTAGGAAACTCAATGCTGGTGCTGTTGATAGCACTATCACATTACCTGGCATTATCACAGGTGCTGTGGATTTTTGACTTGATACATACACCTTCTTGACTGGGACCTGACACTCATCTGGCACTACCTAGCACTAAGTGGCTTTAGCCTTTCTTAAATAACCCCCTTAATCTTCACTATGGGGGTTATTTTAGAAAGGATAGCGCCAGGTAGTGGTAGCGGCTGTACGGAAATACCACATTTAATAAAGCAAATCTGCTGAGCACCTATAACAGCGGCAGGTAGCATTACATGTATTACGCCGAGTGCCGGACGCACTGAGCTGTCGCTACCTATCACTTGCTGCAGCGGTATACTGTTGTTAGAGCGCACACCACACATCATATTCATTAATGCCGGCCAGGTTGCTACAGAGATGGCAATGCTAGGTTACAGCGTCCGATACCCACTTACAGCATCTACTAGCAGTTACTCTAAGCGCCACTATACAGACGCTCATCTGGCAATACATGGCGCTAGTAGTGAATCAGCCTCCACGTTTCAGAAGCTGTGGAGAACAAGGCTCATATCATCATACCTGGTGGCAATACCCTGTGGCCCAATATCGTTTCCTGGCATTTTTTTTTTTCTCTTCTCTGCATCTGATATAGAATGTTATGAAGTGTGAAACCTACTATGCAGAGTTAACAGGATGTCGGTTTCGTTTTTGGCCCATGCTGTTCATCTCAAAATATTAGTGATATGTTGAATGGAAAATTTGGCACAATTTGTTCCCTACAATACAATATTTTATTATTACCTTGCAACAAAAGCCAACACAAATAAGAGTATATTGAAATAATATGTGGTCAACAAGTGTGCCATGTTCCTCTGTAATACACTTCAGCATCACTGTTTACAAAATGTTTCTGAGCTATGCCTCAAGACAATCAACATTTTTGTATTGGAAAAATATACAATGATGGTGAAAGAAAATTGTCTGAAGGACCGTGTGTAGAAAAGTGTGGTTAATGATTTATATCCAGAATGGTTCCCGGTGTACTACAGGGTTTTTTGCTGGGCTCACTCTTATTCAACCTGTTTATAAATTATATAGAAGATGGAAGATGTTCAAAAGCTTCAGGCTGACTTGAACATAATAGGCTCGATTCAGAGACACATTCGTCTGGACTTCCGTAGCTGTCTGTGAAAGTTTTAGTGGGTGGTTGTTATTTTTTTGCTTTTTTTCGTCCATTTTTCATTCGTACGAACCTTCAGGAAAATATGTATATGCGCTTTCGATGAACGAAAGCAAATCGGATCATTTTCCAAACAAAATCTGATATTTTTCGTTCGTTCAGATAACTTACGTTGTTGGGATGGGCTTGCATCTGATTCTGGACCACCACCCTATAAATCAATTTCATTTCCGATCCACTTACGGGACCTTTGAGGGCTTGGATTGCTATTGTTGAACATGTTTTGCGGATATGTGGAGGAGTCTGTGTGCCTTTAGCACCAAGGCATTGCATGTATCAGCATGGCCGAGGCCATAAATTGTATAGCAATGCATACCTAAATCAATACATTTCATGTATGCCTTATAGAAGCATTTTAATGCTGACCTTAATTACTCCTTAGCATGTAAACCTTTATTTTCCCACACATCCATATAATTGCAAAATTTTTTTAGACTTATGTCCTTTGTGAATTATATTTGGATTGTTGAACTTGAATCTTAATTTGTTGTAGGAGTTATTGTTTTAGTTGGTTACCTTTGCTTTGTGTAATTATTTTATATTTGGTTGCAGGAACCGCAAGATGTGCCACTCGCACAACATACGTGCATGTTTGGTCCAGCTATGCGATCCCTCAGTGTCCATGATGCTTATATATTGCAGAGCTCCGGCTTATTTTGTCAGTTTGAGTCAGGAGAATTATCTGGTGGATGGCTCCTGGGTAAGTTTGCTCACATTCCATCAATCCATTTTCACTGTATGGCAATGAATATAGTTGATGACTTATGTCTTAACCTATGGCTGTTTTTAGCCCTTGATGACATGTTAAACAATATTGTAGCTTAGAATGTGTATTTTATGTTAGTATTTTTAAATTCTTTCAGGGGACTCTGGATATCCACTCCTGCCCTTGCTCCTGATGCCCGTTCTTTGCCTGCAGAATGCGGGCCAGGGGTTCTCTAATCGGGCACTATGCAAAACCCGGGTTGTGGTGGTGAGGGCCCTCTGGCTTTTGAAGTCCAGATTTAGGTGTTTGGACCATACAGGGGGGGGGGCACTGCAGTATGACCCCAACAAGGTTATACCAATATTTTAATTTACGTTTTTTAACAGGGACCACACGTGCCAGAGTGGCACAACTGAGTGTTAGGGTCCTTCAGTTGGTGGGCGAGATGCAGGAGCTGCGCGACTCGTTGGGGACCACAGATGAAAAATAATGTTCTGTGGCCTGCCATGTATTTTGTTTTTATAGTTGTAAAAATTTGAAATTTTCTAAATTTTTAAAGATTTTATATTTTATGATGGAATAAAAAAAAAATGTTTCAGTGTCATTTCATTTACAAAATACATTAACACAAAACTAATGGGCACAGAAATATTTAAAGATAAATATTCACATGACCGAGAAGTGATTTGGGTAAGTTTTAGGGGGCTAAAATGGAAGAAGAACCTAACCGCGAAGTGGTTTGGGTGAGCTTTAAGGGTCCAAAAGGGAAGATGGAGGATAGTGCTAAGTGATTTAGCTAAGCATTGTAGTAGAAGTGAGGGTGGCAAATATGTAGGCGAGCACTTTAATGAGTTAAGCTTGTAGTGCGCAGGCGCAAGATCGTAAGGATTTCCGCCTGGACGATTATTTATTGAAAAAGGGAAACAGAATCTATCGGGAAACGTAAAGGATTCGTGGGAAGATACGATGGGCAACGGGCAAAAACGAAAGCCTAGGTTGTGAAAATGAACTGGAAAAGTCACACTGGAAAATGACATCCTCGTATTCGTAATCTGCCGTACGAATGGACGGAAACTTTACAGAAGGATTGCAATGCATGCATAGAATCGCTCGCATACTCATACGAGAGCGGAAACATTTCCAAAAAAAAAAAAACAGATCGGCACTAAAACGAAAGTATTTTTTTGTCTCTCTGAATCGAGCCTATTGAGTGCCTCACTATTGATCACTTGGAACAAGGAGAGTTAGTACTGTTTACATACATGCAATTGTGCAGTAGGCTACAAGCTACAAGGCTAAAAGTGCATTAAGAAGTACAATAATTCTCAGTTTTCAATTTGTACTATACATAAAGTCAGATAAACTACAATTGGACCTGGTCATAAAGAATTTTGTTTACAGGAATGTTTCCTTAGATAGCGCATCAAGCCTCTGCCCCCTCCAACCACCCCCCCTCAGCTTAACCCCCCCAATCTGTCCATCCCGCAGCTAAACAGGGATTACCCAACTGCCAGTCTCGCTAAGTATCAAATTTGCCCAAGACAGGTTTTAATATTTTCCCTCAGCATTTCCAGGAGGTTGTCCATGTAGCTTTCCCACATTTCAAAGAGTCCTTCTACTTGCAGCCCACTCTGGAGTTGGGGCTCAATCCATTCCATTTGGAAATACGCTTTTTTTTTTTTTTCTTTAGTTTGCTTAAAAATAGGGCTAGGGGTGGTGGGTCTGTCATTACCCATTGTTGAAGGATACACTTCTCTACAAGGGATATAATGCATGCTAGTCACTTGCTCCCTCGCATTATATGTCAAATTTACCAAAAATCTTTGTTTACATTGTCTTATCTACATATGAGCAGCCAATCCTCTATAATTCGAGGCTGGCGCCAGCCTCCATACGTGTGCCAGAGACTTCAATATATCCTCTGTTGGCGCCAAGGGAAAATACCATTTTGTGAGTACTCACCTGTAAAATGGATATTGTCAGTGTGTCACACACCCCGCTTCCCCTTTAATTCTGACGATAGGGTTATCCTCCAGCAGGAGGCGACGTTGCAGAGAGAAGTCTTGAAAACGAGCCCCTTCCGGCCTACATATACCTGGGACCTCCCACTTAACACCCAGTGAATTCAAACAGCAGTAAGACAAGGAACCAGGAAATCCAACGGTAACCTCAAAATAAAATAAAGGAAAGCTTCACCATATAGAGGATCCAGGATACCAAAAAAGCGGGGTGTGTGACACACTGACAATATCCATTTTACAGGTGAGTACTCACAAAATGGTATTATTCTCAGTGTGTCACACACCCCGCTTCCCCTTTAATTCTGACGATAGGGACATCCAAAAGCAGTGTCCAAAAGGGGTGGGTATCCGACAGCAAAATGAAGCATAACTTAAACGACTGCAGTCTGCAGAACCTTGCGGCCAAACACAGCATCCGCTGAAGCCCGCACATCAACCTTATAAAACTTCGAAAAAGTATGAACGGAAGACCAAGTAGCAGCCTTACAAACTTGTTCAACAGAAGCCTGGTGCTGAAAAGCCCAAGACGCTCCAACAGCACGAGTAGAATGAGCAGTAATACGAAAAGGGGGAACCTTCCCCTTGGCCGAATAGGCCCCAACAACGGCCTGAAGACTTGGCCGGAGCCAAACCCTTCCTAGGCCCACAGGGCACAACAAAAAAGGCATCAGTCTTACGAAAAGGAGAAGTAGTAAGCAAATAGTACTTAAAACAGCGTACCACATCCAAACAATGCAAAACCCTCTCCTTGTCATTCTTAGGCTTAGGACACAAGGAGGGAAGAACAATATCCTGATTCAAATGAAAAGCAGAAACAACCTTAGGAAGAAAGTCCGGTTTGAAACGAAAAACCACCTTGTCCTGATGCCTCTCAAAGTAGGGCGCCTGAATCGACAAGGCCGCCAACTCCGAGACACGCCGAACCGAAGTGATAGCCACCAAGAAGGCAATCTTCTGAGTCAAGGTAGAAAGAGCAATATCCTGCAAGGGCTCAAAGGGAGGAGCCTGAAGAGCAGAAAGAACCAAGTTCAAGTCCCAAACAGGGAGAAATGGCTTCCTGGGAGGCCGCACATGCATAACCCCCTGGAAAAAAGTTTTGACTAAAGGATGAAGCGCAAAAGGCTTCTGAAAAAAGATAGACAAGGCAGAAACCTGCCCTTTCAAAGTACTCAGCTGGAGACCAGAGTCCAGTCCTGATTGCAGAAAATCCAGAATCCTGGAAACTGAAAAGACCCTACAAGGCAAAGATCTAACCTCACACCAAGCAATATAAGCTCTCCAAGCCCTATAGTAGATGGTAGAAGAAGACCTCTTCCGGGCACAGATAAGAGTCTTAACAACCGAGTCAGAAAGACCCTCCTCCTTCAAGATGAAGGTTTCAACAGCCTAGCCGTCAAACCCAGCGTTGGTAAATTGGGGTAACACAGCCGACCCTGAGTGAGCAGATCGGGCCGAAGAGGCAGAACGACCTGATCCACCGCCAGCCGAATGATGTCTGCGAACCATACTCGCCTTGGCCACCTTGGAGCCACGAGAATGGTGGACACCCTTTCCAGAGCCAGCTTCCGTACCACCTTGCCTAGCATGGGTATCGGAGGAAACAGGTACAGAAACCCCAGATCCCCCCAGCTCAGAGACATGGCGCCCACCGCCAGAGCCAGAGGATCCTGAGAGAGCGACACGAAGGTCGGAAGCCTGCAATGGTGACGAGAGGCAAACAGAACCACCTCTGGTGTCCCCCAACGGAGACACAGAGACCAAAAAACCTGAGGATAGAGAGCCCATTCCCCCAGACGGGAAGAGTACCTGCTCAACAGATCCGCTTCCCTGTTTTCCACACCCGGAATGTAAACTGCCGAGAGACAAGGAACATGGGCCTCCGCCCAGGTCAGGATCAGGGACACCTCTCTGAGGGCACCCAGACTGCGAGTCCCTCCCTGATGATTGATGTAAGCAACCGCTGTCCGATTGTCCGAGCGAACCTGAACCGGAAGGCCCAGAACATGCTGAGTCAAACGAAAAAGAACCAGACGGATGGCTCTCAGTTCCAGAACATTGATGGGCAAGTGGGCCTCTCGAGACCCCCACTGCCCCTGAAACTGAAGATCCTTCCAGAATCCCCCCCGTCCCGAAAGACTGGCGTCCGTGGTGACAATTTCCCAAAGAGGAGTCAGGAAAGACCTGCCCCTCAAGAGATTGGTCGAGACCAACCACCATTGAAGGGACTGCCGGACCCGGGAGGACAACTGGAAGGGCCGATCCAATGACCGTGGTAGCCGGTCCCAAGACGCCAACAGATGAAGCTGAAGCGTCCTTGTGTGAAATTGAGCAAAAGGAACTGCCTCGAAGGAGGCAACCTTCAACCCTACCAGTCTCATCCCCAGACAGATGGACGGTCGAGGATTGGAAAGAAGGAACCGAGCCAATTCCTGAATCAGAAAAATCTTGGATTGAGGCAGAAACACCCTGTGCGGACAAGAATCCAACCGCATTCCCAGAAAGGATACCACCCTGGCCGGGGCGAGGGAGGACTTGGGATAGATGATCACCCAACCGAAGCTTTCCAGCGTGGAGACCACCGTCCTGGTGTCCGATTGATTGAGTGAAGGAGCCATGATGAGAAGGTCGTCCAGATAAGGTACGATGCGAATGCCTTGAGATCTGAGAATGGCCATCACCCCTGCCAGCACCTTGGTGAACACTCTTAGAGCCGAGATAAGGCCATACGGAAGTGCCACGAATTGAAAATGCCGATCCTTCATCACGAACCGAAGAAAACGTTGATGAGCCTGGCAGATGGGAACATGAAGGTAAGCATCCTTGATGTCTATGGACGTCATGAAGTCCCCCTGCCGAAGCAAACTGATAGCTGATCGCAGAGTTTCCATGCAAAACTTCCGTGTACGGATGAACCTGTTGAGAAACTTCAGATCCAGAACCGGGCGCACCGACCCGTCCTTCTTGGGGACTGTGAAGAGATTGGAGTAATACCTGAGGCCCACTTCCAAGTGCGGCACCGGCCGGATGACCGCCATTTCCAGAAGATTCTTCACCGACGCCAGGAGCCCCTGCGTGGCCAAAGGGTCGGTGGGCACCCGAGACCGGAAAAACCGTGAAGGAGGGCGAGACTCGAACTCCAGCTTGTAACCGGACGACACCACCTCCCGGATCCATCTGTCCGGAACCGCCTGGTCCCAAACCTGGGAGAAGTGTCGCAATCGTCACCCCACCCGCACGGGTGAGGGCTCCCCCTCATTGCTGAGCGGGCTTGCCAGCAGGCTTGGGCTTGGCGCCCCAGGACTGACCGGGACGGCCACGGCCCCTCCCCAGGGGTCCAACCTGCACCCCTGTTAGCGGGAAAGGAGGCCCCTCTGCCCGCTCTAGCTCTCCGAAAGGAGGGAGCAAAAGAAGCCGCTCCCCGAAAGGAACGACGCGGCCTCTTGCGTTGAGGCAACTTACCACCCTTGGTAACCGAATCCAATTTGTCGCCAAACAGGCGCAAACCTACAAAAGGAAGAGCTGTAAGCGACTTCTTAGAGCTAAAGTTCGCCGTCCACTGACGCAGCCACACCGACCGACGAATAGCAACCAACAGTGCCGCGGTCCTGCTACACATCGCAAGCGCATCGTCCTGGGCGGTCATGACAAAGGAAATAAACGACTCACACTGCTTGAGAGAAAAGAACTCATCACAAGTGGGATCAAGATCTGCGCACAAATCTCTAACAATGGACCTGACAGCCATCAAAAGAAGCGCCGAAGCACAAACCGGCCGCAGTGCCGATCCAGCACTGATAAAACCATGGCGAGCCGGGGGCGCGCGCGCGTGACCGTGACGTATGGCAGCAGCCTGAGACGGCTCCGCGCGATCGGGAGGCCCTGCTACATATACACAGCCCGAGCACTAACCTGGTCCGACTCTCTAGCTGGGTGAGAGCTTGGAGATCACCTGGGGCGAGATGAGCGCAGCTCCAAGCAAAAAGAAAGCTCACAAAGAGACGAGGAAGTCGGCGGTCTCCGGATCCAAGATGGCGGCCGCAGCAAGCTCACACGCTGAGAACGGTGGGGGAGGAACGCATGAGAAACCAGGCGGAGAGGAGTCTGAGAGGGTGAGTGGCGATGAACTTTCTTTAGACTCGACTGATAGCTGGCCACACCGCACCTCTGCCCCTGACAACCCACAGCAGCCCTATTTTGACACCCAACCTTTATTATCCCAGCTCCGGTCCATCGTCAGAGAGAAAGTTACTGCTGTTACATCTAAACACACAGAGACTCTCCTCAAAGAGATAAGAGATATAGGGGGCCGTACTGACGCCCTGGAATCTCGTATGGAAGACGTTACAAGTGTCCTAGAAGACCATAAAAATATGCTGGATCAGCTTCAGGAGGAAGTAGCTTCCCTCAACTCCCAAAATGAGGAGTTGGAGAACAGGAACAGGAGGTCAAACCTCAGATTCCGAGGGCTTCCAGAAACCATGGAAGACACAGAGGGCACCATAACAGCTATATTACAGGAGCTTGTCCCCGAAATCCCAGCAGACAGGTTGGAGTTAGACAGGGCGCACAGAGCACTGACCAAACGACCAGTTGATGGCCCGCCACGTGACATAATCGTCCGCTTCCACCATTACCAGACTAAGGAAGCAGTCCTGAAAGCTTCAAGGGAAAAAGCTCCCCTCATTTTCCAGAACCAGGGATATCAGATCTATGCGGACCTGTCTCAAATCACCATTCAAAAAAGGCGAGCCTTTCGTCCCTACCTCCAATCCCTGCAATCCCAGGGGATCCGGTATAGATGGGGTTTCCCCTTTAAATTGTCTTTTATGCATCAAGGCAGATCGGTGCAGGTCTCCACTCCACTGGAGCTGATTGAAAGGTTTAAGGCTCTTGACATGAAACTCCCTGAACCTGACGCTGTAGTTTCCTTGCTTCCCACCACTCCGAGGACCCCTAAACCAGGTTACAGAAACATCCAGCAAATTACGCCCTCCCCGAAGCAAAAATCACACTCAAGGCACACTCCGGCCATGAAGCGCCTGCTTTCACAGGTGTTCCATCCTATAACAAAAGGCTGAAAAGGCAGCACCAGGACTTACCTCCATGCCCCTCTCCCTACTCCCCTGCCTCTACCTGATACCGGCGGCCCTTTTCCCCTCCTCTTGGGACTTTGGACACTCTATGAAAGATGGACGGTATGAACCTCAAGGTGATGAAGCTTATTTTACCTTCAGAATACCAAGACCCCTCACAGTCGCCAGACTGGCGCAGACTCTGCACAGTAACCAATGTTCAGCAATCGGTCTGAGGACCTATTTTGGAGATCCCATTTTTTTCTACCTTCCTGAATAGTTCGTCGGTTTTTGCTCTATTATTAGTATTAATAAGTTTAGTAATATCTGTTGCATTTATAAGCCTACCCTAACCATATATTTTTCTTACAGTTCAATAACTATGCTTGCTTTATTTGTAATCAGTTACTTAGCTAGCAAACTGCATGTTCCAAACGCTCCCATTTATTAATAACATTAATCATGTTATGTGTTGTCGTGCCGCCCCCCCCTGTTGGCCGAGGTGGGTATCTACGAGGCTTACGCCGACCATAAAGTCTGTTATAGAAGCCTTCATCTAATGTTTCCCATGGGCCCAGCCGGCCCCACATGAGCGGTATATGTAATGGGTGCCACTCTCTGACAAAGGGGGCCCCCGCTTCGGCCTAGGGGGAGAAGGCAGACAGACTATGTCCCTCTTCCTTAGATAATGGTCTGATGACTAGTTTTTGAAGACTCTTTTATTTTTTATTATCTCCCTAATTAGCCCGGTGGTTTTTACTTTTCTATAAGTATTAATATGTTAATATCTGTTGCATTTCTATGCTTATCATGCCCATATAGTTCTCCTACAGCTCACCAACTATGTTTGCTCCATCTGCCATCAGTCACTTAGTTAGCAGACAGCATATTCCAAATGCACCCATTTAATATTAGCATTACTCTTGTTATGTGTTGCCACGCTGCCCCCTGCTGGTCGAGGTAGGTACCTCTGAGACGCATGCAGACCATGAAGTCTGTTATGGTAGCTTACTTCTGGAGACTCCCATAGGCCTAACTGGCTTCACACAGAGTTGTGTGTGACAGACACCATACTCTGACAAAAGGGGTCCCTGCTTCGGCCTGAGAAGGGGATAGCAGATAATATAGATGCCTAGAGAACGACCATCAGCAGGATATTTTATCATTGTTTGCCGTTTGATTTGATTCCCCATACTTGATAAGTTGTAGAGCTCCTGCCTGTTCAGCTGTCCTAGTTTTATACCAGTAGGGCCTCCCGATCCTCTGCTGGCACGCCCCCTTCCCCGAGGATAAGGATACCTCTCCCAACCCCTCGGTGTTCGGTTCGCACAGTTGTCTTGCGGACAATATATGCACTATACATGCTCATTATATTTTGTGTCTTGTCTTCCCTCTGTCATCTCTACTATATCTTACCTTTTCCCCCTCTTCTTCCCCCCCCCCCTCCTCCCTCTTCCTTTCCCATCCCCCCCCCCCCCCCCACCAGAGACTCCAGCGGGGCTGATGGAAAACCACTTCAGATATATATATATTTTTTTGACTAGATATGAGTGAACCGATAAATATAGTATCTCTTAATGTCCAAGGACTGAACTCACCAAACAAAAGATCTAGAGCCTTTACCTTTTTCAACACTATCCATGCAGATGTTGTTTGTTTACAAGAGACCCACTATACCCCCTCCTCTACTCCGAAGCTTTTGCATTTTAAATATCCTCTTTCTTTTCAAGCAGTTTGCCAGAGTAAAAAAAAGGGAGTTCTTATCGCTTTCAGAAGGGGCATCCCTTTCACATGTACCAAGCAACTTGCAGACCCAGATGGAAGGTATCTTTTATTACAAGGCACAATACAAGATAACGAGGTAACCTTTCTTAACTACTACGCTCCAAATGACAAACAGACACCCTTCCTGTCGCAAATGTGCGCCCTCTTGAAAGCTCAAGGTAGAGGCACCCTATTCATGTGTGGTGACTCCAACTTGACACTCCAGCCAAATTTGGATAGGTCCCTTCCCCCGAATGCCCACACAATCCAAGATAGTAAGCGGTTCTCTGACATGATAATCCACACTGGTCTGATTGATCCTTGGAGAGATAAATATCCAAACAGGAAGGATTTTACTCACTACTCTGCCCCACATAAAGTATCAGCCAGAATTGACCATATATTCATACAACCCTCATTACTCCCACAAATTGAATTAGCCAAAATCTATCCGATCCCCTGGTCGGACCATGACTTAGTGGCCATTTCCTGTAGAACCCTGACTTCTAAACCTAACTCCCCATCATGGACACTTAATGATTCTCTGTTGTCATCCACGAGGTTAGTAGAAGATGCTAATAGAGAAGCCTCTGAATACTTCAAAATAAATGAATCCCAGACCTCCCCACCAACCATGATCTGGGGAGCATTTAAATCAGTTATCAGGGGACATTTTATTGCTCTAGCCTCAAAGAAGAGGAAGGAAAGGGCAGCTTTAGAAAAAACACTACAGGTACAATATGATAAAGATGTTCAAACCTTTAAGGCAGCTCCCAGTGCCAAACACCTCCGCCAGATGGAATCCACTAGGACTAAATTAAACTTACTGCAGACTAACCAAGCAGAATGGCGTTATAAAAGGGCCCGTCATAGGTACTATACATCAGCGAACAAAACAGGAACGCTCTTAGCGACTCAACTTAAATGTCAGGACTCATATGTCCCACCAGTGAAACTTAAAACTAGACTAGGCACTGTAACCAGTAACCCACAAGCGGTGGTATCTGAATTTTCAGCAGGCCTTTCAGACTTATATAAAGCTCCACCCCCTCTACCTGTCCAACAGGCCCAACACTTTTTTGAGGATATTAAAATACCGGAGCTCTCAAAAACCCAGAGGGATAGTGTAGATGAAGACATTACCACAGAAGAGGTTCTAAAGGCAATTAAAACCCTGAAAAACAGTAAAAGGCCCGGACCTGACGGATTCACTGCTTTATTTTATAAAAAATTGGCCCCAGTAGTAGCCCCGAGGCTAGCTAAGTTATTTAATTACATAAAAGATGGGAACCCCATGGACCCAGAAATGTTGCAAGCCTCGATAGTAATGATACCTAAACCGGACAAAGACCATCAGTTATGGACAAACTATAGACCTATTTCACTTCTAAATATCGATCTGAAACTCCTAACAAAGATCTTGGCCAATAGAATAAATCAATTTTTAGGTGACATCATTCATAGGGACCAGGTGGGATTTGTCCCCAGAAGGCAGGCAGGAGATGGAGTCAGAAGAATCATGCAACTTCTTCATAAAGCCAGAACCCAGGACATTGAGGCTATGCTCCTCTCCTTGGATGTGGAGAAAGCTTTTGACTCCATCTCCTGGCAGTATCTCCAGTTCACTCTGGGGAGATGGGGATTCGGTCCGGGCCTCATGTCATGGATCTCAGCCTTATACTCTAGGCCGACTGCCTATGTTAGGTACTCAGGATTCACATCACCCAATTTTCCTATCCAGAGAGGCACAAGGCAGGGGTGCCCATTATCCCCTATCCTATTTGTTCTAGCTCTAGAACCTTTAGCGCAGAAGATCAGGCAGAACTCCTCAATTAAAGGTATCTTTATGGGGTCTCAAGACCACAAAATATCTCTCTTCGCCGACGACATGATGTTGCTGTCATCCCCGCATATTTCAGCCCCCAATGCCTTCAAGGTTTTTGATAAATTCAATCAAATATCTGGCCTTAAACTGAATGCATCTAAGTCTATGGCTCTGGATGTATCACTAGCTAGCCAGACCAAACACCTGCTCATGCAAAACTTCACCTGGCAATGGACTCAGAGGCTGCCATATTTGGGGATCAAGCTTACAGCGAATCTTAGTGATCTATACAAAGCAAATTATCCCGGAGCCCTTAAAGCTTTAGATTCTTTATTACACACCTGGCAATTTATTAGGCTCTCGTGGCTAGGTCGCATAGCGGCCCTTAAGATGACTATTCTCCCTAAAATATTATACTTCTTCAGAGTTCTGCCCATCTCTGTCCCTAAGTCCACTCTTAATATACTACAACAGAAATTTATGACATTTATCTGGAATAAAACCAAGCCTAGGATTAGCAAGGCTACCTTGTTCTGTAAAAAAGAAAAAGGAGGCTTGTCATTTCCATCAATTCATAAATACTACATCGCAGCCCAGATAGCCCCCTTAGTCCTGCTTCACACACCAAACTATAAACCCCATTGGGTGTTAAATGACTCGGTGAGCTGTGACCCAATCTCCCCTGCTGCTTTACTATGGATCCCTGGGGCCCTGAGGCCGAAGCCTCTTCCTCCGATTCTGGCATTCTCCCTGTCAATATGGGACAGAGTCAAAGGAGTCTTTTCTTCTCCTCATCTGCCGGCCTCCCCCCTGCTGGGAAATCCACTATTCCCCCCAGGTATCTCACATTCCGCAAATTTTAAATGGTGGGCTCAAAACAACTATAGCTTAATAGAAAATTTTTGTACCCCAAAAGGCATGAAGAGCCTTCAAGATTTTGGATCGAGAGGAGAGAGACCCCCAACTGAAATATTTCGGTTCCTCCAGATTCAACATTTTATTAAGACCCTTCTGAAGAAAGCCCCTCTCCCGTACCGTCCTACCGAATTTGAGAATAGATGTATTAAAGACCATTTTGGGCCTGGCCTGATTACATATCTCTACGATGTGTTAGTGACCCAGCCCCCTACATTTAAGCATAACTATATGATTGCCTGGGAAAAAGAACTCGGCATCAATAAAGATGAAGAGGGATGGCGGAGAATATGGGAACAGACAAAAAGAGCTTCCTGTAACACAATGGTACTTGAGAATGCGTACAAGGTGTTATTTAGATGGTATTATACCCCAGACAGAATCCATAAATTCTCCCCATCCACCCCGCCACAATGCTTTAGAGGATGTATGGAGGTAGGAACAATGACCCATATATGGTGGAATTGCCCTATAGCAAAAGCGACCTGGGATAAAACACATAGACTGTTGTCAGATGTTCTACATATCACCAGTAGAGGGGACATATGGGAATCACTCATGTTACATAAACCCAACACAATGAACAATTCTGAATGGAAACTAGCTCAATACTTTTTCGCTGCAGTTAAAACCACCATAGCTAGAAATTGGAAGTCTCCAAATATACCTTGGCTTGAAGTACATAGCAAAATATTAGACACAATGAGTAATGAAAAGATGACAGCTATTAAAAATGATGAATATGATAAATTCCTTAAGATTTGGTCCCCTTGGATAGATTACATTGACCTTGCCCGTAATCAATCAGACCCGATACATTCGGTTTAAGAGCCCTATCAGCAGGTTTTGCAGATTACACCCCGCTGGAGCCTCCCCCACCCCCTCCTTCCCTCCTGTCCCTCCCAATCTTTCCCTATCTTCCCTCTTTCTCTTTCTTTTCCTTCTTTCTTCTCTATCCCATCAGTTATATAGAGGCAGTAGCCATATAGCGGTACAAGTTATTAAACATTAGATTTACCAATGGTACACACATAAACCATTCATGATCCTTTATCAGCAGCTGTACTAGTATGATAAGGAATCTCCCTTCCTATTTTAGTAAATGAAACCTACAAAGTATTGTTTGGAAATATTGCATTATACTTATCAGAATACCATATACACATGTTCCCCCCTGAGCTACTTATATTGGTTTGTAACTCTAGCGTTATATGTTCTAACTCTAGCATACTATGTAAAATATGTATGTACCAATGTAGTGCTTACATAGATACCGCTGTATCCTATGACTTCTGAAAATTTAATAAAAACTTTTGAAAAGAAAACCATGGCGAGCCAATTGATCAATCTGACGATCCTCACCATCCTTAATGGTAGTAGTGTCAGGGGAGTGCAACACAGCCGTGTTAGACAGCCCCAACACGGGGGCATCGACGTCAGGGGGAACAGACCAAAGCTTCACCAAATCCTCCGGAAAAGGATAACGCTTATCCCAACTAGGAGGAACTCCAACAAGACGCGTAGGTTGTTCCCATTCCTTAAGGACAACCCTCACAAAGTGTTGTTGTCTGGGAAACACCAAACGCGGCTTGGGCACATCAAACAACTCACCCTTTGGCGGGGGGACCGCCTCAGGCGGATCCAAGGCCAAAATCTCAAACATTTGAGCCAAAATGGAAGGAGTGTCAAGGAACACCCCCGCAGCCTGATCTCCAGCGGTATCAAACAATTGCTGGTCTGCAGGCTCGTCCGACTCCTCTAGGAGCTCCCCCTCCTCAGCCGGGGGACAATCGGACCAATCCAACACTTCCAATACCTCATCCTCCGGAACAGGTGACGCCGGAGAAAGGTGCTTCCGCTTAGCCGTAGCCTTCTGAGCCACCGCGGCGGAAACCATTTTCTCGAGGCTGGACAACCGTGCACACACCTTGGATTGCGAATCCCCACCTTTGACAACGCCACACGGGGTCCGGAATAGGTGGGGGGGGTAGGAGATGACGGAGGTTGCGAGGAGCCAGAAGCCGGAGTGCCGGACTGGCGCGCAATATTCCGCTGTGCACATAGAATACATATTATGACACAACCCCCACACAGCCTGGATAGCCCCGAAGAGCCGTTTCCGGTAATGTTGGAAGCCTCCATATGGTGAAATTATGGCATTTGCAATAACCCAGGGATTTACGCGTTAAGCAACCCGGGATGCCCCTTTTATAATTAAAGTCCCGGGAGTGGGAGGATTTTAACCAATAAGACTAGCCAGGTATATCAGACCGGGAGACCCACCGCAGTGCGGAAATCCCCGGACCTGTAGGAAAGAGACCACAATCAGCCCCCAGAAAATACAACAAAAGGCTTGCTGCAAGCAAACATACACATACAGACACTATACATTAAATAGACAAGGTATACTGGTAAACACATACATATGAATATATATATATATATATATATATATATGAAATTTTAGATATCAACATGCAGCCCTATATACCCCAAAGGGCATTATAAAAAGTGCACCATCACAGTGATGAGCCATTGCAACCAATCCTAGGAGTAATTACATCCATATGAGCCACAACATAGGAATATATAACTGCATGAAACATGTCCCAGAAAACTTGCATGACAACAGACATAAGCATAGCCAATACTTGCGCAAGCCTCTCAGAGCCCTCCTCAGCAGTCCGGACGCAGCAGACAACTCCGGAGGAGGGAAATCGCAGAGCGGGCCGGACAAAGCGTGCGACCCCGCCCCCCGTTCACGTCAGCACAGCGCGGGCCGCGTAGACGAGCACCACGGCTTCGCCAAAAATGGCGACGCCGTACGAGCGAGGCGGGTGCCAGACAAACAAGGCATCCCGCCCGCACCAGTGTAAAAAATACATACCACAAGACCACCAGGGACACATCTACCACCGGAAAAGGAGCCCCTGCAGTCCAGGAACACCTGCGGACTAGAGTGCAGCGCCGGCCCCACATGCTGCTATCAAAAGTGCTTAAAGCATACCGACAAGGATGGTATTCAAACACATGCATGCATGGGGACGAGCGGAGGAGATAAGCTCCTAGGCACCATGAGGTGCCGTCTACCATTGCCCAGCCAGCAGCCTGGGAGGCTTCCAATATCCTTAACAGAGTATACAAAAAACAAGCAGCTGGGCAGAAATAGACCATGAGGGGATGCCGGGGTCTGACCCCGGCTACCTGCAAGCAGGAGACTTCTTTCTTCTGTCTTGTCGCATCTTGCAGAGAGAAAACACTGGGTGTTAAGTGGGAGGTCCCAGGTATATGTAGGCCGGAAGGGGCTCGTTTTTCAAGACTTCTCTCTGCAACGTCACCTCCTGCTGGAGGATAACCCTATCGTCAGAATTAAAGGGGAAGCGGGGTGTGTGACACACTGAGAATAGTGGAAACAAATGCCTGTTTTGTAATTCAGCAGCACTCTAAGAAAGAGGTAAAGTCTCAGTGTATAGTGGAAGGAGGCATCACATAGCATGGGATCTAATGTGTTATTCCAGTCCAGAGAAGAAAGTCTTGTCAGGATTTTAGAGATGTAGTTTGCCAGGCAATGTTGCATTTTTTAAATGTTCCATTATTCAACTGTTATCTTTAACTAATACATAACTTTCCTCAACACTGTCCCTTGGTTGAACTTGATGCATTTTTTCAACCATATTAAAGCGGACCTTCACCATGATTAAAAGCCAATCTTTTATGTTTCCCCCACTGTGTACATACAGATTGTCCACATTTAAAATAATCCTACCTGCATCTACTGCATGTTATGAGCCTTTAAACATCCAAGATGGCAGCTCATGGAGCATCAGGCAGCCTGCAAATAGGAAGTGTCTTCTGACTGTTGTCGCTCTGTACTGAAGGTAATTTACCTGAAGGCAATTTCCACGCGGATGTGTACCCAGAGTTAGGCCGCTTTTACATTGCTCACTTCCACCTCATTTCCACTGCGGGCAAAATGCTGCATGCAAAGTGTTCTATTTCCAGCTGGAGCTGATTAACCTCTTTAATTTAGCACCAGGTGTAAAAAGTGTGCTACTGTTTTGAGGCCAAAACTGCCAATCACTTTCCCTTTCCATATACCTTGGGCCGATTTAGCACAAGAAAACAATCACAAATGGAACAATTTTATTTTTTCCTCCTAAAGTGAACTTTTTTCGCCTGCTGCTGAATCGAACCTCATGTCAGAACATTTGTCTGGCGTGAGATTTTAAGCAAATGTTCAATGAAAATAATATACAGTAACACTATATATTTATTATGCATTGCTCCTGGGAGTAGATTTACAGTCAATTAAGTCAGAAATAACAATCAGATGTCAGGCATAAGGATTGCATCCTTTTCATCCACTCTGTCTTTATTGTGTTCCTGTTTTATGGGTTGGATTTCTGCATATGCAGTAGCGTGACAGCCATACTTATAAGGAGCTTATTTTCATCATTCAAGCGCCTGTCATTAAACCTATTTTGAAAGTCTGCCTATTTAATAATAAAATACGCTTTCCCTCCCAGTAATTCTTTATTTTATATAAGCCATATATGATGCATCAGCTCATGGGAATCCATGGCCACCATGTGGATTTTGCAGAAATGATTATAAAGGGCCACTTTTTCCTTATGAGCTCCAGGGCATCTTTGTTCTCTTACTTTATACTTGTTTTACTTAGCTCATGCTGATGGCATACCATTCTGCCGGTAAAATAGCGGAGAAATAAAGAAGGCATGCGTGAGCTGATTAGATTGTCAGATGACTTGAAACAGCAGCAGGCAATGTAAGAAGCAACTTGTTATATGGTTAAATTGCAGGATGGGGGGTGTGGGGGGTCCCTGTAGATACTCCTCTTGGGGTGTACCTGCGGGGGAAGTTGTCCAGGAGTTTGTGTCCCTACTCTGGTTATCTTAGTTGAAAAGGGGGGAGGGGGTATTTCTATCTGAAAGCCCCCTAAGGGTTGAGTAGTTAGATGGACTGTCGGTCAATGAATATCTTATGAAGTTGGTAGTAGTGTTAATGGGTTTATTTATTCAAAGATTATTCATACATTGTATCAATTCACATAAGTTTCATATTTCTTGTACATTTTTTTCACATATTTCAGATAGTATATACACAGGTATATATTTCCATTCAGATATTTTGTTCACATATTTTACATGCTAAGGGGAGATCAGCAGATAATAGTTCCTTATCTGGTCTTCCCCGAATATTACAATAATCTGTTGAATGCAGTTTGTAGCAAGAGTCTGATTACCAGTGTGCAGCAAGCGTATCACCTTTAAAATATATACAGCAGAGTGTGCAGACGTTTCGCATTAACTGCTTCCTCAGTGCACTCTCTAATAAATAATACAATCATTAGTCATGTATTCAATCAGACATATATTTGTTGTAAAAGGTACATCTCATGATAAATGGAAAGAAGAGAGATAAATTGGTACCTCTGTGTGAAGGAGTGCTTGCTTTCACTTTAGTAAGGCTACATCTTCTATTAGTAATCTGTGGTAGATAATAAGTAATTGTAAGTATGGTTCTAATAGGTAGTGGGGGCTGAGGTATAAATATAGTGCTTCACCTTGTTTTGTGGTGGTCTCTGGTAGACGGCTGGCGCTGTATATATTTACATATGTGTGCTGTGGAGTCAGGCTATGCTGTAGGAAAGTCACTGGGTTAGTGGCCAGCAAAATAAGGGAAAAGTATAGGTATTAGGGAGTAAAGTGATATTACTTACCTCTGTCCAGAGTCTTGCTCCCGTTCTATGGAACGGGTGGCGTCTAAGGTCCCGCTCCCGCCTGCGTGCTGGATGGCGCGCCGCACTGTATGGGAGTGGCGGTGCGCGTTTTATTCCAGCCGACAGGTATTTGAGGGGGCGGGGCTTCGGCGCCTCGGGGCCGCCCGTACGTGTCAGAAGCGTCTGACACGCATACCGTTGTCTAGACAACGGGTGCAGGAGTGACGCCTGTTGGCGCGACACTTCCGGGCCGGGCGGCCCCTCCAGGCTCTGAACACTATAAGGGATTGTAATGGCGCCATTTTATTGTAGTTAGGCCTCTCCAGGCTCTGAAACTATAAGGGAAAGTAGTGGCGACATTTTGTTGTAGTCAGAATAGCTCCCTGTAAAAGGAAAAGAAGCGCTCCTTCTGTGATTCATATTAAGACAGTTTATTGGGGAATTGTACAGCTTTGTGACATTAATTTTTATTCTTATGTTTAAAGTATAGTTAATAATATGCTCATAACTGATCTGTGTTCAGTGTTCTTTATTTTGTGTGTGCTGTCAGTAACCAATGTATTCGTATCTGACACCCCACGAATCACCTTTAGGAAAGGCAAATCAATCAAGGACCAACTAGTCAACAGCCACTTCACCAAAGAAGTTAAAAAGAAATGCTGTAAGGTGGTAGGCATGTATAGATGTGAGGGATGTTCAACCTGCCAGTACATCAAAACGGGACCGAATATAGAATTGCATAGTGGAGAGACCATAAAACAACGGCACTATGCAAACTGCAATACCACCGATGTGATCTATATCCTAACATGCAACTGCCCAAAATTCTATATAGGAAAAACAAATAGAAAGCTGCGAACCCGCATCTACGAACACACCAGGGACATAAAAAACAAAAACCTTCTGACCCCAGTAGGGAGACATTGGACTAACTACCACAAAGGGAACACAACGGACATTACCTTTCAAGTCCTAGACAGAATACATAGCCACCCCAGAGGAGGTGATATTCGGAAAAAGACTCTACAACTAGAAACCAAGTGGATCTCTAAACTAAAAGCTCATATTTCCCCAGGACTGAATGAAACTTGTAGCTATGTCCCCTTTTTGAAATAAACTCCACCAAATCCCTATTTTTTGTGAACCTCTTTTCTCCCCCCATACACACACACTCTTCAATATACTGATATATAAGTCACAAAAAAACATACACTCATACGAGCCTTAAGTCTTGCCCCCCCTTGGCCCCATATATAACCATCAGAACGAACACCACTAATACATTGGTTACTGACAGCACACGCAAAATAAAGAACACTGAACACAGATCAGTTATGAGCATATTATTAACTATACTTTAAACATAAGAATAAAAATTAATGTCACATAGCTGTACAATTCCCCAGTAAACTGTCTTAATATGAATCACAGAAGGAGCACTTCTTTTCCTTTTACAGGGAGCTATTCTGACTACAACAAAATGTCGCCACTACTTTCCCTTATAGTTTCAGAGCCTGGAGAGGCCTAACTACAATAAAATGGCGCCATTACAATCCCTTATAGTGTTCAGAGCCTGGAGGGGCCGCCCGGCCCGGAAGTGACGCGCCAACAGGCGTCACTCCTGCACCCGTTGTCTAGACAACGGTATGCGTGTCAGACGCTTCTGACACATACGGGTGGCCCCGAGGCGCCGAAGCCCCGCCCCCTCAAATACCTGTCGGCTGGAATAAAACGCGCACCGCCACTCCCATACAGGGCGGCGCGCCATCCAGCACGCAGGCGGGAGCGGGACCTTAGACGCCACCCGTTCCATAGAACGGGAGCAAGACTCTGGACAGAGGTAAGTAATATCACTTTACTCCCTAATACCTATACTTTTCCCTTATTTTGCTGGCCACTAACCCAGTGACTTTCCTACAGCATAGCCTGACTCCACAGCACACATATGTAAATATATACAGCGCCAGCCGTCTACCAGAGACCACCACAAAACAAGGTGAAGCACTATATTTATACCTCAGCCCCCACTACCTATTAGAACCGTACTTACAATTACTTATTATCTACCACAGATTACTAATAGAAGATGTAACCTTACTAAAGTGAAAGCAAGCGCTCCTTCACACAGAGGTACCAATTTATCTCTCTTCTTTCCATTTATCATGAGATGTACCTTTTACAACAAATATATGTCTGATTGAATACATGACTAATGATTGTATTATTTATTAGAGAGTGCACTGAGGAAGCAGTTAATGCGAAACGTCTGCACACTCTGCTGTATATATTTTAAAGGTGATATGCTTGCTGCACACTGGTAATCAGACTCTTGCTACAAACTGCATTCAACAGATTATTGAAATATTCGGGGAAGACCAGATAAGGAACTATTATCTGCTGATCTGCCCTTAGCATGTAAAATATGTGAACGGAAATATATACCTGTGTATATACTATCTGAAATATGTGAAAAAAATGTACAAGAAATATGAAACTTATGTGAATTGATACAATGTATGAATAATCTTTGAATAAATAAACCCATTAACACTACTACCAACTTCATAAGATATTCATTGACCGACAGTCCATCTAACTACTCAACCCTTAGGGGGCTTTCAGATAGAAATACCCCCTCCCCCCTTTTCAACCTTGTTATATGGTTCCCATTTACAGGATAAAAGGCAAAAAGGCAATGTGTAGGGATCCTAGAAAGTAAAAACCATTTTTAACAAATATAAGTTAGGGGGTAACAATGCTGGAAAAATGCTGCATGGGAAATATTTTAGACAAAAGTGACTGGAATTCTTACTTCAACCTCTTGAAGATCTAGAGTGATTTGGGTGCGAGTGCCCACAGTAAATGGAGCAGTAAAGATTTCTATTGGTCCAGCTGGCACAAAACACCTTTAAAGTGTAACAAAACCCAGGATTTTCACTTTCCCGGGTTTTGTTCTGTGCCCCCAGGGCATCCCAATTTGAGTTATTCCATTGTGAGAAACCCCCCAGATCTTTTCCCAGTCCAACGCCGCCTATGCGGGCTCTCTTCCAATCAGAGCTACCCTCTGAAGTGACGTAAATCAGCGAGCAGCTCCAATTAGTGTAAAGAGCGGCAGCCCTGTGCTCATTCCCCAGCCTATCTGAATGGCTGGGGCGGGAGAGCAAACAGTCCGAGGATGCAGAGAAGCAGCCACTCTTGCTCACCATTTACACTAATCAGAGCTGCTCGCCGAATTACATCAGGTCAGAGGATGGCTCTAATTGGATGAAAACTTGCGTAGGCTCCGTTGGACCGTGGAAAGGTCAGTGATTACCAGCGCCCTGGGGGGTTTCACACAGTGGAGTATGCCAATTTGGTAAGGCCAACAGCCGGCCAAGCCAGGTCGGTTTTGTTCTGCTTTAACCAATGGTTCTACCAAAATAACTGTGATGATGGGGCACCCCTAATCCCCCTTTACAGTTTAAATTGCCAGGTGCATACACAGAGAGAGGTTCAGCTCTAGATCTCTTACTGTGTAGTGTTCCAAAGGGGGGTTTGCAGCTTTGCATGTGAGTAACTTTATAGAATTATATTGCATTGCATGTCCCAATTTCGCGAACGTAAAAAAAAAAGGGTTAGGAACCCCACCAAGAGGGTTGCCTCAATGTGGTGTGGGGTTTACATTGGGTTTGTGTTTGGTCTAATTGCTCAAGGTTTGCACACTCCCTGTATGATTTAAGTTGGTGCGGCCATTTTTCTGTAAAGCCCAATTAGGTTTACATGTGCAATTGCAATAATATGCAAAGGAAGGCCTCTGCTTTCTTTACAGGATTGACAAGTCTGTTGTTTGCTGAATAGTACATAGTAATGGGAGCGTTAAAATGGGCACAGCCTAGGCTTCAAATAAATTGTTTAAATAGTATTTATGGAGCAGCTCCCCCCCCTTACTTGATATATTCTATGGAAGAAAAACAAAATGAAAATAGGTTATTAATATTTAATGCATAACTGTACTAACTATCCTAACATGTTGGGGCACATTCTGGAAGCCAGTGTTTCCCCTGGGGTGCTTTTCACACCTGTCCATTTGCATATTATTGCAGCCGCAATATTCCAACACAATGAAAGTTGGAAGAAAATTGCAAATTGCAATTAACTAGCAATGGTACATCTATGTGTTACATTAGACAAACAGGCAAACACTGCACATCAAAGTCTCCTGGCAGTGCAAGCAGACTGTTGCCTCTGGGTCTCCCTGCAGCAGCGCCAAGAGACAGGAGGTGGCCAAGGATGAGGGGCTCTTCAGCGGCAAAGAAGCAGGGGTCATCTGGCGATGAAGAAACAGAGCAACACCAGTGGATGCAGATCATAAGAGGCCACCCACACACAGTAAGCTGGGCCGGATTAAATCTTTAGCGTTGCCGATGGTGGCTTTGCTGCTCTAGACTCTCCGTCCTGCCCTGTGGTGGCTTTGGCTGCAAGTTTGCAAAAACAAAAAAGTTTGCCCAGGTGCACTGGGGGCAACATTGCCACCGATAGCTTTGTTGTCGGCCCCGTGGACCATAAGGCCAAAGGCTGAAAAGCCTCCTGAACCAGACCATAACCCAAAGGTTAGCCTAACACTTCAGGTAAACATGTTAGAAACAGCATTACAGATACATGTTGGTCCCTGTGTGCCAGAGCGCGTTCACCTTAGAGCAATCAAATACAATATACATTACTCCCAGGACTAGTGGATTGCACCTGAATAAGCTTGCCTTTTCTGCATTTGGTTAAAAATATGCTTTACAGATACAGTACTTCATGTGATATGGCAATCTCCACTTTTTTACTTATCTTTGAAACTTTTTAATGTCATATATTCAAAATAACATTGCTTTAGAAAAGCATTATATGCTTTGTTAAATCATTCTTAACAATTTTTACCCTTGGTATCTTTGCATAAATGAACATGCAAGTGGCAATGAGCGTGATGGTGCCAAGTAGACCCGGGCCTGCAATCGTGAGGTTGAAAGCCTACCCCATACAGCAAATGACCACCCACCCTAGGTGCTTGCACAAGTCCAATGAGATGAGTGAACTTCCTAAAAATTTGATTCTGATGATTTGCCAAATTTCTCCAAGAAAGTTGGGATCGTCTGAATTGAACCTTTGAGGTGTCAGCGAGTTTCAGGGAAAATTCGGTCAGCACAAACCTCCAAAAATTCAGTTTCGTGCCAAATCGAATTTTTCCTGAAATTCAGAACGAACTTGGATTCTGACAAACCAGTTCGCTCATTCCTAATCCAATGGATACAAAACTATTTTTTATATTACCACCTTTCTCTTTTGTATATTTTGGGTTTGTGCAAGCACATGCAGGGTGTGAGAGGTCTTTAGCTGTATAGGAAAGGTTTTCGACCCTCCCTACCCCCATGTGTTGCCCTCGAGGTATAGGGCAACCTCAGGTAAGGTGCTCTCAATTTCTCCATTGCTGTATATGTTCCAAAGTCAGGAAAATAAAGTTTAGTAAATTGCTCCCTTAAATCTCTCCTTTGACGATCAATGGCTGCATGATAGAGCTTAAAATCATGCACTCCTAGAATTACATGGGAGTGGCCACCTTGGATCATACCTGGGAGCCCTAATTACACATAAGCATGAGTAGAGGGATGGGAAAGAGCATAGCTAGCACACAGACACACTGCAGTTGAGCTGAGTGCTTCCTTATGATCAGCCCAATCACACATAGAGAGATTGTATCTTTTTTCACACAGAATGTTAGAAGGAGATAATGCTGGCTGCATTGAAGATCAGTATGGCTGCAGTATGTCTGTGTGATATCCTTTCTCCACGCAGGGCAGGCTGGAGTTAGGGATCTTGCTATAAGCAGCCCACACCAAACAGAGAGATTTACCCTAATAAAAGTGATTAGCATCTCCCATGTTACACACACACATACTGAATTAACAGCTGTTGGAGGGGATAAATGTAACTACGTATCAGTCAATGTAAGTCAATGGGCTCAGCTGATACAGAGTTGTTTACAATGTTTTAAGCATTTTCTTAGCAGTGATGAGTCATTACATGGCTTTATACATCACTATTTTAAATAGATTCAGGGTGATTTTGACTGTAGGACTGGGTTTTTCACAAACAGGTTTTGTCAGAATTGTGGCAAGATGGCTGCCCACATGCAATTCAATAACATAGAATCTCCCTGCTATCCCACAACATCTGAACAGAGTTGAGCCATCTCAAATATATTACATCACAAACTGCAGGAGACAGGGTTTAGGGGAGCAATATTTTTGCCTGGAGGTTCGCTTTAACTGCAGCAGTTGTGGTCCAGTTGCTGTAGTGACTGGGTGGAGAATGACTTACCCATGATCCTCAACTGGCATTGGAGACCTGGGTGCCCCCTTGGCATGGGACCTAGAGGATGATGGTTGGCAGATCAGGGATTTTCCTTTAGGTCCCTTTAGTGCTACACCTGATGACTCTAGATGTTTAGGATCAATACATTTTTAGATTACCATAATAATCAAAACAATTATTTTACGGTCATGCATACACAGGCGTTATTACTCACCTCTGTAATTTTCCATTTAAAAATTTAGGCTGCAATAATGTTTCAGATATAATATTGATTCAAACCTCAACCATCACTTCAGGATCTAAAAATACAATTCTGTGAAATACTCACCTGTAGAATTGATATTATAAGTATACAGTACGTCCTGCTCCAAATAAATTACTTACACTTGGGTTATCCTCCGCCAGATGGCGCTGCACTGCAGAGACATGTAAAAACAGGCTCCTCCCGGCCCCTCAAATACCCAGGGACCCCCCACAAATCCCCAGCATTGAAAAGCAGTGAACAAGAAGCCGGGAGAATTTAACCACCAAAACTGGTAACTATAACAATGATAACAATCACCATACAGGGGATCCAGAATAATGCAAAAACCAGGGTGGGGTGGAGCAGGACGTACTGTATACTTATAATATCAATTCTACAGGTGAGTATTTCACAGAATTGTATTATTCTTAGTATACAGTACGTCCTGCTCCAAATAGATTACTTACACTTGGGACATCCAATAGCAGTGTCCATAAAGTAGGGTGGGATCCCCAACAAAAAAGGCAACAGCAGACAGTTTAAACCACTGCCGCCTGCAAAACCTTGTGGCCAAGACAGCATGAGCTGAGGCCCTAACATCAACCTTGTAAAACTTTGAAAAGGTATGAACAGAAGACCAAGTAGCGGCCTAGCAAACTTGTTCAACAGAAGCCTGGTGCTGAAAGCCCCAAGAGGCACAAATAGCACGAGTAGAATGAGCAGTAAGGCGAAAGGGAAGATTCTTCCCCTTAGTGGGATAGGCCTGAGTCACAGCCTGACGAATCCATTCGCTAATAGTAGACTTGGCAAGAGCCAAAAACCTTTCCTAAGACCAGAAGGGACCATCCCATCCAAGTAATGACCAGGCCCAATGCTGCTTAGCCCCCGAGATCAAACGAGATCGGGCGCATGCAGGATGGAGTGGCCGTAGGTCCAAAAAGAGCATCAGATTTCCTAAAGTACGCAGTGACCACCAAGGAATACTTCCAAAACCTGTCCAAGGAATGCAGAACCCTTTCCTCAGCGTTGCTAGGAATAGGGCACAAAGAAGGAAGAACAATATCTTGAATCAAATGAACAGAAGACACCACCTTAGGCAGAAAGTCCGGCTTAAAGCGGAACACCACCTTATCCTGGTGTCTCTCAAAGAATGGGGGCTAGATAGACAGAGCCGCCAGCTCAGACACACGTCTGACCGAAGTAACAGCCACCAGAAAGACAACCTTGAGGGTAAGAACAGCCAGACAGCATCCTGAATAGGTCCAAAGGGAACACCCTGCAAGGCAGACAAAACCAAGTTCAAATCCCAAACAGGGACCATAGGATTACGTGGGGGACGCACATGAGTAACCCCCTGAAAGAAAGTCTTAACCAAGGAAAGCTGAGCAAAAGACTTCTAAAAGAAGACGGACAGGGCAGAAACCTGACCCTTCAGAGTACTGAGTTGGAGACCCGACTCCAACCCATGCTGTAATAACTCTAGAACCCTGGGGACAGAGAACACCCGACAGGGAAGAGACCTAGACTCACACCAATCAATATAGGTACGCCATACCCTATAATAGATGGAAGAAGAAGTTTGCTCCTAGTCTTCCCATAGTCTCAATCACCGAGGCAGATAAGTCTCCATCAAGATGGATGTTTCAGCAGCCAGGCCGTCAAGGCCAGAGTCTGTAGATTGGGGTGACGTAAGGGGCCCTGAATGAGCAGATCTGGCACTCCTGGCAGAACATACTGATCTACTGCCCTCTGTACCACGTCTGCGAACCACACTCTTCTTGGCCACCCAGGGGCCACCAGAATCACTGGCACCCCTTCCAGAGCAATCTTGCGCCAGACCCCGGAATGGAGAAAAGACATACAGAACAGAATGCCCTGCCATGACGTTACTAAGGCATCCGTGACCACGGCCAGAGGATCCTGGGACAGGGAAACAAGGGACGAGAGCTTGTGATCGTTACGGGACACAAACAGATCCACAACTGGTTGGTCCCCATAGTGACACAGGGACTGGCACACCCTGTTGCAGAGAGACCCCCCCCCGGAGCGTATACCGCTGATATGCAGGGAACATTGTCCTCCACCCAGATCAGGATCAGAGACACTTCCTGGAGGACCCTCCTGCTCCGGGTCCCTCCCTGATGATTAATGTAGGCCACTGCCGTCAGATAGACCTAGCGCCCGAACAGACAGGCCCTGAAGAGGAGTAGTCAAGCAAGTTAGAACTAACCTGAACGCTCACTGTTTCAAACATTGATAGGTGTATGGGCCTCCTAAGGGCCCCACCTCCCCTGGAACCGCAGGGAGTTCCAGAAGAACCCCCCCCAACCTGATAGATTGGCATCCATGGTGACCATCTCCCAGGAAGGGGCAAGAAGGGAACTGTCCCCAGACAGGTTCCTTGAGTTCATCCACTACAAGAGGGACCTCCTTACCAGGGGGGAAGGCACACAGACCCTGCTCCAGGGATGCTGGATCCTTGTCCCGTACTAACAATAGGAGAAGTTGCAGACGGGCCCAAGGGGGACTGAGCATAAGGGACCTCTTCGGAGCACGCCACCAACAGGCCCTCCAGCTGAATCCCCTGCCTGGTGGAGGGACGGGGATAGCTATGAGAGACTGAGCCCGTGCAACCAGATTGTCCACTTTATTGCTGAGGAAGGAAGAGCCTTGCCCGAACTGTATCCAGATTCATTCCTAGGAATGGAGTTACCAATGAAGGGGACAATGAGGACTTGGGGTGTTTGATCACCCATCCAAATGACTCCCAAATGGACACCACCAGCCGAGTATCCAACTTAGCCTGACGTAGAGACTGGGAAGTGATAAAGACGTCCAGGTAGGTCATCACGCGGACGCCCCTTGGTCTCATCAGAGACATCACCCCCGTCAGCACCTTGGTGAGCACTCTGGGAGCCAGATGACAAGGCCACAAATTAGCAGTGTTGGTCTTCCAACGCGAATCTGAAGAACCTCGGTGTCCTGAAGACACAGGGATGTGAAAATAAGCATCTTTGATCTCCACAGACGGCAAGAAGCCCCCGGGGCGCAAGGAGCTGATGGCCGAGCGCAGAGTTTCCATGCAGAAACCACCTGTAACTGACGAATTGCTGAAAATCTGTGAATCCAGACTGACCCATCCTTTTGGGGAACTGTGGAAAGGTTGGTGTAGCGGCCCCTGCCTCTGCCTGTTAAGGGCAATCTGCAAGTGACCCCCAGACCCCGCATGGCCTGCATAGCCTGCACCAGCACCTGAACAGAGGCAGGGACCAGGAGTACCCGGGACCTGATAATCTTGGGGAGGCCGCACAGCAAACTCTATCTTGTATCCGGAGGACACTACCTCCTGAATCCACCAGTCTGAGGCATGATGCCTCCTGACATGAGCAAAGTGCCGCAGCCTTCCCCTCACGAGGGCGCCCCATCATGCTTGAGGGGACTTGGTGGAAGATTTGGGCTTAGCCCCCCCGGAGGAGCCAGGGCATCGTCTGCTGCTCCTGGGGCAGGAATCTGTGCGAGCCCCCGCGAAGGACACCCCTGGTTCCTGTTTAACACTATGGTAGGGGGTAGAAGGGGTGCCCTGGCCCCAAAGGGGCCGAGACAGCCGCCTGCGTTGGGGTAACTTACCCTTCTTACCAAACAGGTCTAGAAGGGCCCAAACAGGCGTAGCCCTTTAAAAGGAAGCCCGGTAAGAGCCTTCTTTGCAGCATCGTCAGCACCCCACTGTCGCAGCCAGACCAAGCGACGTATAGCCACCACAAGGGCAGAAGTTCTTGCACACATTCTAATGGTGTCATCCAACGCTAATAGGATACATTTTACAAACACATCACAACTGGAGAGTGCATTAAACACATCCCAAGGGAGATCATCAGGGGGACGATCAAGCATTTTTCTGATGAGGGTTCTAGCGGCCACGGCAGAGGCACAGACCGGGCGCAACGCCGTCCCCGCACATGCAAAGGCGTGTTAGGCCAGCAGGTCAATACGCCGGTCCTCAGCATCCCGTAGGGTAGTATAAGCAGGGACTGCAATAAAGGGGGGGCTAGGTAGCCCTATGATCGGGGCATCCACCTCGGGGGGGGATGACCAACATTTAACCACCTCAGGGGGAAAAGGATACTTCCTATCCCAATCCCCTGGGACCCCGGGAAGTTTACTGGGGCACTCCCATTCCTTGAGCACAAGGGTATGGAAATGTGCCTGCTCTAGAAATTCCAAACGTGATGTTGCTGTATGGAAACGCTCCCCTCTTTGCCTGGGAGCCTCATCAATAATCTGTCAGTGTCATCCTGGACCCAGGGGTCAGAGCCTGAGTCTTCAGAAAAGAGCTCTCCTTCATCAGAAGGGGTATAGCCACACAGATTCATAAACTCCTCAGATCCCATAGGGAAAACAGTAACATTAGGCATCAAGTGCCGCTTCTTACCAGGGCTCTTACGCGCTAAAGACCTCGCAATAATCTGTTCAGCCATAGGCAGTCTATGAGACAAATCAGGCTGAGAATCCCCACTTGTGTGCGACTCAGCAGGAGTGAGATTTAAGCCTGGGGAAGTAGGTGAAGTGAAACGAGGTGCAGCCACTGGCAGGCTAGAATGCAAGGCCAGCACTTGCTCAGCACAGGGTACGCAGACCCGTGCCCTGTCAGCGTCAGCATGGGGTTGTCCACACACCATGCACAGCTGGTCTTGTCCCAAGGGGACCCCGGTCACATTATCCTGAGATGCCTCCATATGGTGATTTTTTAGGCACAATATGCCAGTAGGGATTGACGCTATAAAGCAACCCTGGATGCCCCAATGACCCGCTAGGGAAGTGGGAGAATTCTACAAGGCCCGACTATCAATTACACCGGGCCGGGAGAAGCCAATGGATTCACCCGTCTGAAAGACACAATGAGAAGAAAAGGGTGTCAGAACCGAAACACTACAATGAGTATAAAGCTGCCCGCGATGGCACATACGGACCACGGTAAGCAAGAATGTCACACGCGCGCGAACTGACAAAATGGCGCCGAGTACCTCGAAGGGCGGGCCAGAGCGCGCCATGACGCGGAGCGTGCAAGGCCAGGCCCCGCCCTCCCGATGGGCGCGATGTCCCACAAGCAGCCAATGAGGACGCAGAGGCATCTGAGGTAACGCCGCCGCCCGGCACGGAACATCCAATGAAGGAAAAAGCGCGCGCGGCAGCGGCAGTTACACGAGTAAAAATACAAATCAGCGCGGCGGCTGACACCACATACACAAGTCCAAAAGACATTACAAAGGCCATATGCATGTAACCACAATACACTGACACCAAACACATCCCCCCTTTCTTTCCCCCCGAGCTACGGGGGGAACGAGGGAGGATGGCGGCCCTTTGTACAGGGCCCACCGCTGCACGGGGGATGGGGCAATAAGGCGGGAGGGGCATCCCATAGAGGCTCACCATCAGCCTATACCGCCTACCCTTTGGTGGGGGACTGCGGTGGAGCAGCGCTCCATAAGCACGCATGGTGCTGCCTACCTGCGCAGCCCAGGCTGGGAGGCACATCACAAAGAGGAAGGGTAGGAATAGTCCAACAGGGCCGCAGGCTTTAATAGCCCCGCTCACCTGCGAGAGAGTGATACTTCATGTCTTCGCAGTCAGCACTGCCGAGAAATCTGGGGATTTGTGGGGGGTCCCTGGGTATTTGAGGGGCCGGGAGGAGCCTGTTTTTACATGTCTCTGCAGTGCAGCGCCATCTGGCGGAGGATAACCCAAGTGTAAGTAATCTATTTGGAGCAGGACGTACTGTATACTAAGAATACACAAAATGTTTACTCTGCAGTATTCTGCCATTCTCTTTGTACTAGACCCAGGATATAAGCCCATCCTTGGCTTTATTTTCATTTGTCTCAACAAAAGCCACCGTGAAAATGTGACTTAGTCCTGAAGTACACACAGCAACAAAGAATATCAAAATAGTTGTGTTTTTAAAACTACATCAATTGTCTTTTTAAAAGGAAATTCAATCAAGAAGGGACTCTGTTTCCAAAAGTGGACGTTATAGAAATGCGATTGGCAGGGAGATGCAATTTAATAAAAAGAAATGTCTGTCCTGCAAAAGGCAAAGACCAAAGAGGAGATCCCAATAATCCTGACATTTTCCACATATTCTCTTACTATCAAAACTTTATCAAACATTATTAAATATACAAAAGCCCCATTCCCCATAGGAACAACACTTCTTAATACTTCTGAAGAAAAGTGCCAACTTTAAAGCAGAGCAGCTACTGCAAATATATATCTCTACTTTTATTTATTTAAAAACAAAAACAATTTTCAATTTTGCTGTGGAACCCAATGGGCTATGCAGAAAATATGTCATTTTCAGTTGTCAGTTTCTGAATAGCCTATATGTTGCTGTTTTCAAAATTTTGCTAGTTGGAAGCATAATGTAGCAAATTATTTGGAAAAGAAAGGTGCAGGTTGAGTGTGCCCTACGGTATGAATTGTAACCCGCATATCGGTGAGCTTTTAAAGTTTACCACACAAGAAAGTGCCAGAAAAAAAAATTCAATTTTTTTCCAAAAAAAAAAAAACACACTTGTACCTGCAATAGGTCATTTATACTGGCGTGGTACATAATTCTTCCAAAGTTTAGAAATAACAGCACTCTAAGGGCTACCCAGAAACAAAATGGTATGTTTATTATGGATAGCCCACAGGGCGCTGTTATTTCTGAATTCCTATAAAAGGCCTAAACAAGCCATTAGGGCTTTTAATGGGTAGAAGAAGGATAAAAAAGCTTGTTTTAATGTGACGAATCTAATAAATTCATAGATAAAAAGGCTGCATGTGACACCTCACATTGTTATGAAGAAAAATTTGATCCATAAATGATGCAGTGCAGATGCAGGATCACCAGTATGCATGTTAATGTCCATCGCAGAATATTACAAGTGGCCACCTGCTGCCAATAAACAAGTGAACCTGCTCCTTTGTGGCATCAGGGTTGTAAACGGATAGCCAGACAGGAAGCATGCTGTCTGAACTGAAGACGAGGGTGCTAAAACCAGACAGCTGCAACCTGCAATCTTACATGAAGGTGGGGTGGTAAGAGTATTTTTTTTTATATGTGCCTGGTCAGCCGTCTCTCCTACCGTTAAATGCCAACTCCGTAAATTTTATGTAGAACTCATGCATAGAGGTCCAAAAAAAAAGCCACTCACCTGACCTCTTCATTGATGCGGCTGGGTCTCCCCTTCACCCAGGGGACCCCCGATCCCCCCCCCCAAGGTTCTTCCGGCTTCAGGAAATGGCCCGGAATATGGCCCCCCTCACGCTTCAGCCGCCGACAGCATTCTCTGTTTAAAAATGGTGGGAGGGATCGTGGAAGTAAGCGAAAGCCTTGGGCAGCAAGAGGTAATCAGTCAGGACAGATGCATTTTGGATCTGCTTTGCATCATTCTGGATCAACCATGATTTTTACCATCACATTCTTCCTTCTTGTGGTCTTAATAACAATGCCAAGTGTCACAACCAGCTGTCTTCTGCATAAATGTATGTTGCTGGTTGCACTATAACATCGCTCAGAGGATGTGGACCTACAGTTTTCAAGTGTCCCCCACCATCCCCCTAAGCCTCCAAGAATCTAGATCAGGGATGCACAACATGCGGCCCAGGGCCCACATGGGGCCCGCACTTCTATCAGTTGCTGCTCCCAGCACCCGTAAGCAGTTGAAAAGCCGAGCTTGTCTTGCCTGCAGTGCAGGTGGCTGGCCACTAGAGGACAGCGCATCTCTAAATATAAAAATACAATTCTGTGATTACTCACCTGTAGAATTGATATTATGAGTATACAGTACGTCCTGCTCCAGATAAGATTCATAACACATGGGAATTACTCCGCCAGATGGCGCCGCTGGACTGCAGAGACAGCGAAATTGGCTCCTCCCAGCCCCTCAAATACCCGGGACCTCCCACAAATCCCGAAGGACAAGAAGATGGCTCTCTCTTCTCGCAGGTGAGCGGGGCTATTAGCCTGCGGCCCTGTAGGACTATTCCCACCCATTCCATTATTAATGTGCCTCCCAGCCTTGGCTGCACTGGTCGGGTGATGGTAGGCAGCACCGTTTTCAGGTGCTTAGGAGCACTGCTCCACCGCAATCCTCCACCAAAGGGTAGGCGGTATAGGCATATGGTGAGCCTCTATGGTATGCCCCTCCCACCCTATTGCCCCTTGCCCCTGTCTATCGGTGGGTCCTATGTTAAGTGGCCACTGCCCTCCCTCGCTCTCCCTTGTAGCTCTGGGAGGGGGGGGGTGTATGTGAATTTGCCTTGGTGCTTCACTGTATTATGTTTTTCTGGTTGGTGTCAGTTGCCGCGCTGACTTGGTTGCACTGGTTGCTTTTTTAAATTTGCCGCCGCGCGCGCTTCCACTGTGCTCCGCGCTTGGCGGCGGCGTTACCTCAGGTGCTGGTGCGCCGTTATTGGCTGCTTGTTACGTGTGCGGCTTCGCGCTCTTCGGGGGGGCGGGGCCCGCGGTTGGCGAGTTCCGCGTCACTGTCTCCGCGGCCTGTCCCTCGAGGTATACCCCGCGCCATTTTCTCTGGATCTGGCTGCTGCGTGACTGGCATCTACCTACCGGGGTCCGTGAGTGCCCTCTCGGGCGGCTTTATATACATGTCACTGACGGGGTTCTTTTCGCTTATGTCTTTCAGACGGGCCGACCTCTATTGGTTTCTCCCGGCCCTACTACCTCTATTTAGTTATTAAACTTTGAGGCCTAGTGTGTATTTGAGGGGCCGAGAGGAGCCAATTTAGCTGTCTCTGCAGTCCAGCGGCGCCATCTGGCGGAGTAATTCCCATGTGTTATGAATCTTATCTGGAGCAGGACGTACTGTATACTAAGAATATTCTGATACAGTATGTGAGGCACCCATTAACTTCTCTGGGAATCGGGTGCCACACATGTGCTACTTGTTGAGCGACATGTCTGTGTTGGGCGACTCTTTAGGGAGATGCTTGTATAGACTCTTCTCAGTTCACCTCACCACTGCTTACCTCCTCCCACCTAACCTGTGCTCACTTTACCTCTGCCTACCTTTACTCACCCCTTAAGACCTCATCTTTTCCTCATTTGTTCCACCTTACCTCTGCTCACCTAACTTATCTCTTGCAACCTCACCTCTGTCCATCATTTCTCTTCCTGTCTCACCTCTGCCCACCTATGTTTACCTCCTCCCACCACACCTGCTGCTCACCTCACCTCAACCTGCCTTACCTCTGCTCACTTCACCTCTTCTACTTCTGTTCAACTCTCCTCTGCTTACCTTTACTTAAAAGCATAAGCAATAGTTTTAAGTTGAAGCTTGCCTGTACAAAACTGTTTGCGTTTTTGCAGGAGCCCCTTGAAGAGGAACAATTAAACAATGCGGCTCTTGGGCCAAAAAAAAAACAATTCTGTGATTACTCACCTGCAGAATTGGTATTATGAGTATACAGTACGTCCTGCTCCAAATAGATTACTTACACGTGGGTATTACCCCGCCAGATGGCGCTGGACTGCAGAGACATCGAAAAATAGGCTCCTCCCGGCCCCTCAAATACCCGGGGACCTCCCACAAATCCCCAGCATTGAAAAGCAGTTAACGAGAAGCCAGAAGAATTAAACAACCCAAACTATCAACTACAACAATGATAACAATCACCATACAGGGATCCAAGATAATGCAAAGCCAAGGGTGGGTTGGAGCAGGACGTACTATATACTCATAATACCAATTCTACAGGTGAGTAATCACAGAATTGTATTATTCTAAGTATACAGTACGTCCTGCTCCAAATAGATTACTTACACGTGGGACATCCAATAGCACTGTCCATAAAGTAGCGTGGGATCCCCAAGAAAAAAGTAGCAGCAGAACCAGTGCCGCCTGCAGAACCTTTCGGCCAAAAGCAGCGTCAGCTGAGGCCCGAACATCAACCTTGTAAAGCTTTGAAAAGGTATGAACAGAAGACCAGGTAGCGGCCTTGCAAACTTGTTCAACAGAAGCCTGGTGCTGAAAAGCCCAAGAAGCACCAATAGCACGAGTGGAATGAGCAGTAAGGCGGAAGGGAGGATTCTTCCCCTTAGCAGAGTAGGCCTGAATCACAGCCTGACGGATCCATTTGCTGATAGTGGACTTGGCAGGAGCCAAACCCTTCCTAGGCCCAGAAGGGACCACAAAAAGAGCATCAGTTTTCCTGAAGGGTGCGGTAGCCACCAGATAGTACTTCAGACACCTAACCACATCCAAAGAATGCAAGACCCTTTCCTTAGCATTACTAGGATTAGGGCACAAGGAAGGAAGAACAATGTCCTGATTCAAATGAAAAGCAGATACTACCTTAGGCAGAAAGTTTGAAACGAAACACCACCTTGTCCTGGTGACTCTCATAGTAGGGGGCTTGAATAGAAAGCGCCACCAACTCAGACACACGCCTAACAGAAGTGATAGCCACCAGAAAGACAGTCTTAAGAGTAGGAATGGCAAGGGCAGCATCCTGCACAGGTTCAAAGGGATCACCCTGCAAGGCTGACAAAACCAAATTCAAATCCCAAACAGGCACCATAGGCTTACGTGGGGGGCGCACGAGAGACCCCCTGGAAAAAAGTCCTAATCAGAGGGTGCTAAGCAAAGGACTTCTGGAAGAAAATAGCCAGGGCAGAAACCTGCCCTTTCAGAGTACTCAGTTGGAGCCCTATCTCCAACCCATGCTGTAGGAACTCCAGAATCCTGGGAATAGAGAACACACGACAGGGAAGAGACTTAGACTCACACCAGTCAATGTAGGCACGCCAAACCCTGTAATAAATGGAAGAGGAAGACTTCTTCCTAGCCTTTATCAAAGTATCCACAACCGAGGAAGACAGCCCCTTTCAGCAGCCAGGCCGTCAAAGCCAGAGTTTGTAAATTGGGATGGCGTAGAGAGCCCTGAGTGAGCAGATCTGGCACCAAGGGCAGAGTGTACTTATCTACTGCCAGCTGCACCCCGTCTGAGAACCACACTCTTCTTGGCCACCTGGGAGCCACCAGGATTGCTGGCACCCCTTCCAGGGCAATCTTGCGCAAAACCCTGCCCAGCAGGGGAATTGGAGGGAAGACATACAGGAACTGAAAGTCCTGCCATGACATTGCTAAAGCATCCGAGGTCAAAGGCCAGAGCATCCTGGGACAGTGAGACAAAAGCTGGGAGCTTGTGATTGTGACGGGACGCAAACAGATCCACATCTGGTTGGCCCCAACGGTGACACAGGGATTGAAACACCTTGCTGCATAGGGACCATTCTCCCTGGCGAGAGGTCCCCCTGCTCAGAGAGTCCGCCAGGCAATTTTCCACCCCCGGGATGTACACAGCTGATATGTAGGGTACATTGGCCTCCGCCCAAGTCAGAATCAGAGACGCTTCCTGGAGGGCCCCCTTGCTCCGGGTCCCTCCATGATGATTGATGTAGGCAACTGCCGTCTGGTTTTCCGAGCGCACCTGAACAGGCAGGCCCCGAAGGTGAGTAGTCAAGTGACCTAGAACTAACCTGATCGCCCGCAGTTCCAAGACATTGATAGGTGTGTGTGCCTCCTGAGGACCCCACCTCCCCTGGAACCGCAGGGACTTCTAGAAACCCCCCCAACCTGACAGACTGGCATCCGTGGTGACCGTCTCCCAGGGAGGGGTAAGAAAGGATCTGCCCCCCAACAGGTTCCTTGAGTCCATCCACCACAAGAGGGACCTCCTGACCCGAGGGGAGAGCACACAAACCCCATCTAGGGACGCTGGGTCCATGTCCCATACTGACAATAGGTGAAGTTGCAGAGGCCTCAAGTGGAACTGAGCATAAGGGACCGCTTTGAAACATCCAACCATCAGGCCCACCAGCTGCATCCCCTGCCTGATGGAGGGATGAGGACAAGATAGGAGGAACTGAGCCTGTGCAATCAGACTGTCCACCTTCTGTTGAGGAAGGAAAATCCTTGCCTGAACTGTATCCAGATTCATTCCTAGGAATGGAGTTACCAAGGAAGTGGACAGTGAGGACTTGGGGTGTTTGATCACCCATCCAAATGACTCCAGAGTGGACAGCACCAGCTGAGTATCCAACTCTGCCTGATGTAGAGATTGGGAAGTGATGAGAATGCCGTCCAGATAGGGAAGCACGTGGACGCCATCTGAGCAGAGACATCACGCCCACCAGCAACTTGGTGAACACCCTGGGAGCTGAAGTGAGACCGAAGGGCAAAGCCACAAACTGGTAGTGTTGATTCATCAGAACGAACCTGAGGAACCTTGGATGACCTGGAAATACAGGAATATGAAGGTAAGCATCTTTGATGTCCACAGAAGCCATGAAATCCCCTTGGCGCAGGGAACTGAAGGCAGAGCGCAGAGTTTCCATGCAAAAGCGCCTGCCCCTACAAATTTGTTGAGGATCTTTAAGTCCAGGATGGGCCTGACTGAACCATCTTTTTTGGGGACTGAATAGGTTGGAATAAAAGTCCTTGCCTTTTTATCTTAAAGGGGACCTGGTAGATGACCCCCAGCTCCAGGAGGTCTTGCACTGCTTGCACCAGTTCCTGAGCTGACACAGGGTCCTGAGGAATCCGGGATCTGAAGAATCTTGGGGGGGGGGGGGGGGGGGCAGGCAGCAAACTCTATCTTGTAACCGGAGGACACTACCTCCTGAATCCACCGGTCTGAGACATGAAGCCTCCAGACGTGAGCAAAGTGCTGCAGCCGTCCCCCCACCCGGATGGGTGAGGGCACCCCATCATGCCTGAGGGGGCTTGGGGGATGATTTTGCTTTGGAACCCCAGGAGGGGCCAGGACGTCCACGTCCTCTGCCCGTACCCCAGAAATCTCCCCGGGTCCCAGGAAAGGAAACCCCCCTCCCCTGTCTGCCTCCACGGTAAGGGGAGGAGAAGGAACCCTGACCCCGAAAGGGCCTAGATTGCCGCCTGCGCTGGGGTAACCTGCCTCCCTTAGCAAAAAGGTCCAGGCGGTCCCCAAACAGGCGCAGTCCTTTAAAGGGAAAACCAGTGAGGGCCTTCTTGGCAGCGTTGTCAGCAACCCACTGGCGCAGCCAAACCGAGTGGCGTATAGACACCGCCAGGGCAGATGTTCTGGCACACATTCTGATGGTGTCATCCATGGCAGAGGACAAAATTTACAAACACATCACAACTGGAAAGTGCATTGAACACCTCACAAGGCAAATCATCAGGGGCACTGTCAAGTATATTTCTGATAAGGGTTCTAGTGGCTACAGCAGTGATGGCAGAGGCACAGACCGGGCGCAGCACCGTCCCCACACATGCAAAGGCGTGGGATGCCAGCTGGTCAATGCGCCGGTCCTCAGCATCCCGCAGGGTAGTAGAGTCAGGTGAATGCATGACAGAGGTGTTAAGATAGCCCTAGGACCGGGGCATCCACCTCGGGGGGGGGGGGGGGGGGAAGACCAACACTTTACCACATCAGCAGGAAAAGGATACTTCCTATCCCAACTTTTAGGTACCCCCGGGAAGTTTACTGGGGAGCTCCCATTCCTTGAGCACAAGGTTATGGAAATGTGCCTGCTCGGGAAATTCCAAACGTGATTTTGCTGTATGGAAAAGCTCCCCCCTTTGCCTGGGAGCCGCAACAGGGAGAGAGATGGACAGAACCTCAAAAATCTGAGTCAATAATCTGTCAGTGTCATCCGGGGCCCAGGGGTCAGAGCCAGAATCGTCATGACCCCTTGGTCTCTCATCAGATGAGCCTGAATCAGAAAAAAGCTCCCCTTCATCAGACGGGGTATAGCCACAAAGATTAACCCTTTAAGTGCCAGCCTACCTCTGTTGCCAGACCATTTTGCACTATTTTGCGCTCCCCATGTTCAAATGTGATTTTTGAAGGGATTTCCAGGGATTTCCCAGGAAAATGATATATTGTTTTTTTCAGCAGAGTCTGAGCTTTAACATGAAATGTCTTGTTTGTCATTTTTTAGGTGTATTCTCAATATTTTTGGGCGAAATATGTGCAAAAAAATAAAAAAAATAAATTTTTTACAATTTGTAGTGTTTTTTTTGTAATAAAAAATGTAAGTTTGTCAATAAAATCTTATTGCGTGTGAAACCCCAATTTCTCCCGGTTACAGCAGTACCACATATGTATAGTTAGACACCCTTTCCTGCCCAGGAGACTCTCCCAAACTGAAACAGAGCTTTAGGGGATTTTCAGAAAAAATACAACTGTGATATGCGCTGTGCGCACCTTGCAGTTTTTCCAGAAAAACAACCCTTTACATTTGAAATACCCCCCACAAACTATATATTCTCTGGAAGTACACACCTCAGGTTTTCTATTTGTACGAGGCTTGTTGATGTGGCCACAGTTTTCTAGAAGTAATCCCTCAATGTATTCTTTGGTTGCAAAGAGTTTCCCTAAAAAAAGGATAAAAAAAGCAGAATCAAAGCCACATTTTCCTAAAAAAACTATATACAAACAAGAAAAAACAAGTATAATCTGAAAAAGCAACATCCCCCAAACAGAACGACACCCAACATGCATAGGTTCTGTCAAGGAAAGAGTTGCCAAACACCCCAAAGTAAAGCATGAGCATAACGGTAATTTTTCTTGAAAATTTCAGCTCTGCAGACAAAGTGCGCACCTTGCGGTTTTTCAACCAAAACAACCCTTTACATTTGGAATATCCCCCATAAACCATATATTCCCTGAAAGTACACATGTTAAGCTTTCTAAGCATACCCAGCTTGTTGTAGTGGGCTCATCTTTCTGGAATTGATCCCTCAAAGAACTCTTTGGTTGCGCAGGGTTTCCCTAAAAAATGTTTAAAAAAGCTGAATAAAAAACACCTTTTCCTAAAATATAAATATGCAAACAAGAAAAAACATGCTAAGTCTGAAAGCACAAGGTCCCCCGAACAGAACAATACCCAACATGCAGAGGTACTATTAACCCTTTTAATTGCCAGCCTACTTGAGATTTTGTCACCCTCTGTTGACAGGTCATTTTTCCCCATTTTGCGCCATGTTTTGCGACATTTTTGCTGGAATTTTCAGGAAAATTATATATATATATTTTTTGCAGCAGAGTTTAGGCTTTAACATGAAATGTCTTGTTTGTAAATTTTATTTATTATTAATTTTATTTATTATTAAGTAAAAAAAATAAATAAATTTTTTTTTTTAGAAAATTGCCTCCTTTATTTTAAATAAAAAATGTATTTGATTAGGGAAAACCATATTGCATGTGAAAGCCCCATTTCTACCGATTAGAACGGTACCACATATTTATCGGTAGCCCCCTGTTCCTGCCCAGGAGACCCCCCTAACTGAAACAAGTAATTTTTAACATTTACAAATAAAATACAACTACCATCCACACTGCAAAGGGTTAAATCGAGAAAAAAAATGACATAGGGTCCCCCCTCCCAGGGGAGGGGGGGGGCATTTTTGGGGGGGATTTTTAAGGGTTAAAAACCCTTAAAAATAAAAAAAAAAAAATTACATGGCCCCCCCTTACCCAAAGTAACCAGCCCGGGACCAGCTATGCAGGGCTTGGAGGAACAGGGCGCAGGGGCCAGCTTTTGTGGCCCCTGGCCCTGCAGGCTACAAGCCCGCATAGCCCGTGGGCCCGGGCTCTTCTGCCCCCCCTGGGCTTTGGGGAGGCAGGTAATGGGGGTGCCAGGGGTTAATGGCAAGTCACCGGCTAGCGCAGGTGACTTGCCATCCCCCCAGCCTTGAGAACTGGTATAGGGGTCTCATGGACCCTTAAAAAACCCTTAAAAATCCAAAAAAAAATTACGTAGGGTCCCCCCTACCCAGCATTACCGACCCGGGCTAAGTGGCCCGGGCCCTTCTGCCCCCCCTGGCCGTTGGGGAGGCAGGTAATGGGGGGCTGGGGGTTAATGGCAAGCCACCCACTAGCTGCAGGTGACTTGCCATACCCAGAGCCTTGTGAACTGGTATAAGGGGTCTCATGGACCCCTTACCAGTTCACAAAGGGTTAACTGAAAAAAAAACACACTAAAAGTATTTTATTAAAAAAAAAAAAAAAAATTTTTACTGTACTTACCTCCGATTGTAAGCTCCTTTGTCCCGCACTGCTCTGATGACAGATGCCGGTGATCGTCATCCAGAGAAGGGGAGGCAGGAGATCAGAGGATCTCCTGCCACCTCCTTCCCCAGCACCGATCACCGGCATCTGACAGCTGAAAGAGCTGACTCCGGTGATCGGGGCTGGGATGACGTCATAGCCCCGCCTCCAAAAGGGGCGGGGCTTGATGTGGAGACTGAGCGGGATGATGATGTCATGATGATGCCACCCAAGGGGCGGGGCTTAGCGGCAAGATGGCGGCCGCCATCGAGGAGGAGAGAGCCTCCCGGGCTCTCTCCTGAAGATCGATAAGTCCTGAGGGGGGATCGGAGGCCCCCCAGGTGAAGAGGAGGGACAGCGGGAGCCAGCGCACACGCAGGTAAGTGAATGTCATTTTTTTTTCTTTACAGTTAGCAGCTGCTGCTGCAGAAGCGGGGGGGCGGCCTATTCCGACCCCCCACAGGGGATCGGATGGCACCAAATTAAAGAGGAGACCCGGCCGGATCCAACGAGGGGTCAGATGAGTATTTTTTTTTTTTTGCCCACTAGCAGGGGTAAATGCCAGGCACGTAAATTTTACGTGGCTGGCACTTAAGTGACAGAGAGGCAACCACGTAAATTTTACGTGGCTGGCATTTAAAGGGTTAAAAAACTCCTCAGTTTCCATAGGGAAAAGATTGACATTCGGCATTAAGTGCCGCTTTTTAGCAGGGGCCTTACGCGCCAAGGTATTAGCAATCAACTTCTCAACAGTAGCCAGTCTAGAAGACACATCAGGTTGAGAATCCCCACTTGTATGCAACTCAGTAGGAGTGAGATTCAAGCTTAGGGTAGTAGGCGAAGTGAAACGAGATGCAGCCACTGGCAGGCAGATTGCAATGCAAGCACCTGTTCAGCACAGGTTACACAGTCCCGCGCCTTGTCAGCGTCAGCATGAGGCTGCCCACACACTACACACAGTCGGTCTTGTCCCGAAGGAACCCCGGTCACATTATCCTGGGATGCCTCCATATGGTGATTATAGCGGCACTATAGGCCGATTAACGCTATACAGCAACCCTGGATGCCCCAATAACACGCTAGTGAAGTGGGTGTATTACACAAGGCCTACAAGTTATATAACTAATAAAGGGCCGGGAGAAGCCAAAGGGTTCGCCCAGCCTGAAAGACAGAAGAAGAAAAGACCATAAGCACACAGTAATAAAAGGAAGAATGTAAAGCCGCCCGCGAGGGCACTTACGGACCGGGGGCGGTAGGTAGAGGTCCGTCGCGCATGGGCCAACCAAGCAGGTTAAAGATGGCGTCAGTATACCTCGAGGGGCAGGCCGGTATGGGCGATGACACGGAGCGCGCCTTAGACGTGCCCCCCCCCTGAAGAGCGCGAAGCCAGGACGTGCCAAGCAGCCAATGATGGCGCACCAGCACCTGAGGTAATGCGGCAAATTTGAAAGACAGTAAAAAGGAAGCAAGCCAGTGCGGCGGCTGACGCAAGGCAGAAACAATAAATGATAAAGTGTAAAACACAGAATGCATAGCATACACAGTTACACACACCCCCCCCCCCTCTTTTTCCCCGAAGGCTACAAGGAGAATGATGGAGGACAGCGGCCACTTAATATAGGGCCCACCGGTAGACAGGGGCAATAGTTCGGGAGGGGCATCCCATAGAGGCTCACCATAAGCCTAAACCGCCTACCCTTTGGTGGGGGATTGCGGTGGCAGCGCTTCTAAGCACCTAACAGCGGTGCTGCCTACCATCACCCGACCAGCGCAGCCAAGGCTGGGAGGCATATTACTAATGGAACGGGTGGGAATAGTCCTACAGGGCCGCAGGCTAATAGCCCCGCTCACCTGCGAGGAGAGAGCCATTTCTTGTCCTTCGCAGTCTAGACTGCAGAGAAATTCTGGGGATTTGTGGGAGGTCCCCGGGTATTTGAGGGGCAGGGAGGAGCCTATTTTTCGATGTCTCTGCAGTCCAGCGCCATCTGGCGGAGTAATACCCACATGTAAGTAATCTATTTGGAGCAGCCCTGATCTAGATGATGAAGGCTGCCTAAGGTGTATTGCTGGGAAATGATTTAAACTTCCAAGTCTATTATCTTCAGGATTTAGTAATGATTTCCTAAATGATTTATTTGTTTCCAAGTGTTGCTATTTCTGAACAAGAACTAAGGGTTAACTGCAACGGAATTAGAGAATAAATTAGGCAATATTAACATCCAACTACGTACAGGAATCTTGTATTCCTACTTTTAGATATATAGTATACCAAAGTGTGTTATTTTGCTCATAAGCACATAATGACACACAATTAAATACAATTTTATTCTCCACAGCTGTTTTAACATATGTGTGTTTTATGTGTGTGTAAAATTTTCCTTGAAAAACATTACCATTCTACATGGATTTAAAAATAATAAACTAAATGACATATCGCTGCTGCCTGGCATTGTGGATTTCTACCTAAAAAGGATTTGCAAAAGACAAACCAAACCAACAATGACTTTGTTCTCTTGATCTTTGACAGTGGGGGTCTTAATCGGTGAATTTAATCCTCTGAATATTGCTGTTCCACCCAACGTGTCATCTTTCTGTTCATGCTTTGTTCCCTGCAACCAGAGATAATCAAGGATTTTCACCTACTGACTGTAATTTGCCAGCGAGGTTGGCGAAACTAGTTGGATGCCAGAAAAACTCTGATGGGCTTGAGCTTGCTAGCTCCAGAAACGATGATTAATCCTACGGGGTAAATTATTCATTGCTCAGAAACACATCAAAGGAACAGAAAACCAAGTAGTGTGCTACCAGCACCTAAATCAAAGTTAGATAAAGAAGGTTTTACATTCTGGTTATAGCTAAAGCTCTGCAGTCACTTTATTTCCCATATTGCTGAATATATTCCAATTTACTAAAGAAGCTCATGAAAATTAGAGAAGAGCAAATCAGGTTTGGAGCCAGATTGTCTGGATTGCAGGTGTCCACAGTCTTTTCGAATCACGTCTATAACTTTTTGGCAGTTTTAGTTCCTGGTGATAAAATAAGGCTTCCCATGCTGCCTTTAACATTTCCATTTTGCCTGACCATTCTTTCCAGAAGCCATTAGTAAAGGATTGCATAGCACAGCTGAACACTCTTTATTCTTTCTCACAGACATGAACAATCAACATTCACAGCAATTGTAACATCGAAATTAGTAGCTCAGTCGAATCATATTAACAATATTGTATTATATTATCTTTGTGATACATTATTTAACTGCTGTTCTGTTTAAAGAGGCCTGGTGGCTGCATGTGACCAGCCAAGTAATAGACATTGTAAGATACCTCTCAAAGGGTATCTGTGGCCATTAAAGAAGTGAATACAATTGAGCTGCACCGACAGAAGACCTAACACCCCATGTTCTGTGATGCCAGGGGTGGTTCTGGTCAAGGCTCTACGCTAAGCAGACTGTGGCTGAAGCACAACAGCATATACTAATCAGGAAGAACAGAGCATCAGTTGCACAGGAGGTGAGTATTCTTTTTTGTCTTCAGATGCCTTTTCATGAACTTACCTCTCTTCGGTGTCATCCCAGTCCGTGTGATCCTTTTGGTAGTACAAGCCTCCAACTCCTCTTAATCTCTCTCTTCCTAGTCAATTACTGCCTACATGACTAATAAGAAGGCTTTGCAGTGGCAACACCTTTAGCTGTCAGTTATAAACCTTTAACCCTTTAAGTGCCAGCCTACCTGGAGTTTTTGTCAACCTTTGTTGCCAGACCATTTTGCACTATTTTGCGCTCCCCATGTTCAAATGTGATTTTTGAAGGGATTTCCGGGGATTTCCCAGGAAAATTATATATTTTTTTTTTTCAGCACAGTCTGGGCTTTAACATGAAAGCTCTTGTTTGTCATTTTTTAGGTGTATTCTCAATATTTTTTTGTAGTTTTTTTGTAATAAAAAATGTAAGTTTGTCAATAAAATCTTATTGCGTGTGAAATCTCAATTTCTCCCGGTTACAGCGATACCACATATGTATAGGTAGACACCCTTTCCTGCCCAGGATACTCCCCCAAACCGAAACAGCGCTTTTTATGGGATTTTCAGATAAAATACAACTATGCTATGCGCTATGCGCACCTTGCAGTTTATCCCCTTACATTTGAAATACCCCCAACAAACTATATATTCTCTGGAAGTAAACACCTCAAGCTTTCTAGGTGTACCAGGCTTGTTGATGTGGCCATAGTTTTCTGGAAGTAATCGCTCAATGGATTCCTTGGTTGCAAAGAGTTTTCCTAAAAAAGGATAAAAAAGCAGAATCAAAGCCACATTTTCCTAAAAAAACTATATACAAACAAGAAAAAACAAGTTTAATCTGAAAAAGCAACATCCTCCGAACAGAACGATACCCAACATACATTGCTACTGTCAGTGGAAGAGTTGCCAAACACCCCAAAGTAAAGCATGTGCGTAACGGTAATTTTGCTTGAAAATTTCAGCTCTGCAGACAAAGTGCGCACCTTGCCATTTTTCAACCAAAACAACCCTTTACATTCGGAATATCCTCCATAAACCATATATTCCCTGAAAGTACACATGTTAAGCTTTCTAAGCGTACCCAGCATGTTCTAGTGGGCTCATCTTTCTGGAATTATTCCCTGAAAGAATTATTTGGTTGCGCAGGGTTTCCCTAAAAAATTTATAAAAAAGCTGAATAAAAAACACCTTTTCCTAAAATATAAATATGCAAACCAGAAAAAAACAAGCTAAATCTAAAAGCGCAAGGTCCCCCGAACAGAACAATACCCAACATGCATAGCTACTTTTAACCCTTTTAATTGCCAGCCTACTTGAGATTTTGTCACCCTCTGTTGACAGGTCATTTTTCCCAATTTTGCGCCATTGTTGCTGGAACTTTCAGGAAAATTATATATATATTTTTTTGCAGCAGAGTTTAGGCTTTAACATGAAATGTCTTGTTTGTAAATGTTATTTTGTTTTTTACAATATTATTAAGTAAAAAAAAAAAAAAATACATTTTTTTTTAGAAAATTGACTCCTTTATTTTAAATAAAAAATGTATTTTATTAAGGAAAACCCTATTGCATGTGTGAGCCCCATTTCTACCGATTAGAACGGTACCACATATTTATCGGTAGCCCCCTGTTCCTGCCCAGGAGACCACCTAACTGAAACAAGTACTTTATAACATTCACAAATAAAATACAAATACCATCCACACTACAAAGGGTTAAATCGAGAAACATTTTTGGGGGGGATTTGGGGGGGTTAAAAACCCTTCAAAATCCCCCCAAAAATTGACATGGGGTCCCCCTTACCCAAAGTAACCAGCCCGGGACCAGCTATGCAGGGCTTGTAGAAACAGGGCACAGGGGACAGCTTTTGTGGCCCCTGGCCCTGCAGACTACAAGCCCGCAAAGCCCCTGGGCCCGGGCTCTTCTGCCCCCCCCCCTGGGCTTTGGGGAGGCAGGTAATGGGGGTGCTGGGGGTAAATGGCAAGTCACCCGCTAGTCGCAGGTGACTTGCCATCCCCCCAGCCTTGTGAACTGGTATAGGGGTCATGGACCCCTTACCAGTTCACAAGGGGTTAAATGTAAAAAAAACACAGACACACACAAAGAGAAAAAAATATATATATATATATTTTTTTTTATACTTACCTCCCATCCATCCTGGAGCACTGTGTCCCTCGGCGATCACTGGCTTCTGCTCACCTGCTGGAAGCCTTTTATAGCTGCTGGATGACAGAACACAAAGGGTTAATTTAAAAAAAATGACATAGGGGACCCCTTTTTTTTTATTTTCAAGGGTTAAGAACCCTTAAAAATCAAAAAAATTGACGTGGGGTCCCCCTTACCCAAAGTAACCAGCCCGGGACCAGCTATGCAGGGCTTGTAGGAACAGGGCGCAGGGGCCAGCTTTTGTGGCCCCTGGCCCTGCAGGCTACAAGCCCGCATAGCCCGTGGGCCCGGGCCCTTCTGCCCCCCCCTGGCCTTTGGGGAGGCAGGTAATGGGGGTGCCGGGGGTTAATGGAAAGCCATGACTTGCCATGGCCCTAGCCTTGTGAACTGGTATAGGGGTCATGGACCCCTTGCCAGTTCACAAGGGGTTAAATCTGTAAAAAAAAAACACTGACACATAATAAAAAAAAATCTTTATTATTTGTTTTTTTTTACTGTACTCAACTCCGATCCTGGGTCCCACATCGCTGTCCCACGCCGCTCACTCAGATCGATGCCGATAGTGATCGGCGCAGGGCGGAAGAGAGGAGAGGAGGCTCCGATCGGAGCCTCCTCTCCTCTCATCCTCCCTGCACCGATCGGAGCCTCCTCTCCTCTCATCCTCCCTGCACCGATCACCACCGGCATCTGACAGATTGGATCGGACCCCCCGGTGAAGAGGAGTCCCGGACAGAAGGCTCGGGCATGGAGGTGAGTAAATTACAGTTTCTTTTTTTAACAGCCGCGATGTGTCAGCACTGGAAACGGGGGGGGGGGGGGGGGGGCGGCTGGTTTCGGGCCCCCTCCTTAAGACGGAGGACGACGGGGGGGGATCGGATGCCCCCCCAGGAAGAGGGGACCCCAAGCTTCACGTGGATACCAGAGGTAAGTGTTTTTTTTTTTTCTATTTTTAACTAGCAGGGGGAAATGCCAGGCACGTAGTTTCTACGTGCTTGGCACTTAACGGTAGGAGAAGCAACCACATAGAAACTACGTGCTTGGCATTTAAAGGGTTAAGGCATTCGAAGGATTGCTTTAAATTATGATGTATTGATCTTTTTACTATTTACATTGATGTTCTTGTGTTATGAGGGAAAGCCTTGCCATTGCAAGCTTACAGTTTAAAGCAGTGGTTCTCAACCTTTTTATCCCCTAGAGAAAAACAGTTAAAAGAAAGATCAACTACTTATGTTCCTAAGGCCATGGACCTTGTAGCACTTTCTGAAGCAAGAAAAAGAAAGGTTTCACTCTTTAAATAACATACCCCTTAGTGCACCCTTAATATATCACCTCTTGGTGCACCCTTGAACACTGCTGAGTACCCCCTGGGTTATGCATACTGCAGGTTGAAAACCAGTGGGCTAAAGGAGTGGAGACAATAGAGAAGGAGTGGAGACAACAGGGAGGAGTGGAGACAATAGATAAGGGGAGGACACAATAGGGAAGAATCACAAGTTATTAAGTCTGGTGGCATATGATCTGTGGAGGTTCTAAGGGATATCTAAACTTGGTTGTATGCCTGTCTGAAGAAGTGACTTTTGCGTGTGCTTCAAAATACTTGGATTGGACATTCTAAGGGAGTAACAAGAAAACAAATGGGTGAGGACACCACTAACAATTATAAGCAAATGCTAAAATATTAACACCGAAAGGTGCACCCCGGGCTCCTCACATTTGCATAGTAACCACTAAAGAACACCCTAACCAAGGAGTCCAACTTGAAGCAAGGCACTCAGCCGGTTAATATGTATCACACAAATCTTTATTATCTAGACGAGGCCATCACACAATATAAAACACAAAAAACACAATAACACATTTTTTTTAACAAATTACAAGTAAAAAACAGACCCAGGACCTACACAGCACCAATGATTATGTAAAATTTGTAGGATATATGAAATCACAATAATATTGGTATAAACACATCAATAAATACATAGAACATGTGGCCACTCAAAGCATATGAATAAATAATGTCAACCCCCTCAATCCAAAACTAATAAGCATATCTGCCCAAATATTACAAATACAAATATTATTGCCCTAATAAACCACAGATAAACCCTATATAAAGTGACTATGTGCAATACGTATATATCATCCTAATAAAAGTGCTAATTGGGGCAAAATGCCTCCAAACTACAATATTCCCCAAAAAACGGGGCATCCAAAATCGGGATGCCCCGCTGTGTGAAACCCCCCAGGACGCCCGCAAATCTTACCCATGCGCGGGCCGCATCTCGCAGTTCTCTCTAGTAGGGCGCATGCCTGTTAGAGGGAAGCGCGAGATGTGGCCGCCAGCGTGCTTGGAGCCGCTGAGGTAAGACGTCGCTTTGACGTGCATACCTCAGCGACTCCGAGTGTGCTGATTGGACGAGCGTCCACGCATGCGCCGTAGGAGCGGGGTTAGGTGAGTTGAAGCTAGCAATCTGGGGGGTTTCACATAGCCTGCAGCTTTGTCTTGTACCACCTGATAGGATCTTGAGTACCACCAGTGGTACTAGTACCACTTACTGGGAGAATCTGCCTTAGACTGTATTTTTTTCTTTGAGCCAAATAAAATAGGGGAAAAATAGATGTAAATGATAGCATTTGTTCCGGGCTCAACCGCAAATCTACCACCACTGGTTCACCTTTAGACAAGACCAAATTTACCAAGAAACAAAACTATGCAAAACTTAGTGTCCAGCAAAAAGTTAAAGCAGCACAAAAGCCGTGCAAGCCGGGCCTGGCCAGCTACAAGTCTGCCGCCCTATAGGTATGGTAGGCTCCCAGGAATGTGGCCAGCCAGATGGTCAGATCAGCCAGCACTTTTGGGATCAGTCAATTGGTGATAGTGGGGGCGTGGCCTCTATGGTGGAAAAACAGTTTTGTTTTGTTTTTTTTTAACTGGGCCACTGGCAAATCGTCTACATCGTCCAGGGTACTTGGGCGGGGAGGGCAGGTGAGGGGAGCGAACAGCGTGGGGAAGGGTTTTGTGCCACCTTAAGCAATACCACATGCCACATAAACAACCCAAGGGCTTATTAGCTCAGCTGACTGACCCCCAGTTGCTGCACTCTCTATTCCAGGCAAAGGGGGGCATCTGTGTGGGTGCATACACAGAGAGCTATAAAGCTACAACCAACAAGGTCTTGACAGTCCATGAATGGACCACACTAAGAGAGATAAGTGGGTGGTTACAATTAAAATCAGCTCTAATAAGTAGAGAAAGGGTCTGCATTATCACAAGAAATGCAGTATTTGTACTTCAATAACTACTTTGCATACTGTCACATGCTCTAGTAGCACTAGAGACAGGCTGATTATGTCTGGTTAAGGAAAATAAATGCTTAAAAAGCTTTTTTTAGTATCAAAGTGGAAGTCTAATCAAATTTAGAAATCTCTGATTTTGGAAGACTTTACATAAGAAACATACATGAATAGCCATCATGGGAAAAGGTAAGGCAGATAAGTAGCCAGCTAGACTTAAAAACTTCAGTGTATTAGGAAGCTGGACCTTGAGGAAAATGTTGTCTGGCTTCCAGAAAACTTTGATAAAGATAGCTCACCTGACCTGTAGCCAGTGGTGAATTGGGCTAAGCACCCAAGCAGTGCTGAAGTAAGCCAAGTGCGCTGGCAGCCGCATCCCCTGCTCACCCTGCGTACCCACACCGCTCATTCAGAAAGGCCAGGCGCAGGCAGTGTCCACGCATGCACCGGTTTTGATCTGCTTTAAAGTGAACTGAGGGGTAATTAAAAAAAAAAAACAGTAATCCACAGTGGTCTGGCAGCTTTGACAACAGCATGCTTATGGCTCATAAAGCCATTGTGCCCTGGACCGTGCTCATATTGGATTCCATTGTTTTGATCCTTTGGCTTTCTTTTCTGGACAACCCTTGGACTGCTTCTCTGGATATTGACTACGGCTTGTTTAGACTACTCATCTTGCTACTGGTGTCAACCTCTTGCTTGGATTTTCATATCTGTATCTTTCTGCCTGCCCTTTGACTCTGTTTATGCATCAATACCTTGCCTCTTATCTACCTACAGCCGTGCAAAGGCCCTGGTGGTCAGCGTTGCCAAGTGGATGACCAGCAGTACCCTGCTGCCCAGCTTGTTCTCTTCCTTGCAGAGGGCTCCAGTGAGGGCAAGGGAATTGTGTAGGCCACAGGACCTTGTACACTAGCTCCACCCATTGGGTTCTAATGACCTAGCTCCTGACCAAAAATATCCCTGAACAATTCCTTACTGAAATTTATTTGCACCCCAATATTTGAGTTAGTTGACTTTGCATCCGCCTGAAGAAAATTCTCCAAATTCTTCTTAAGCCGGACCTTCAGCATAATTGAATGAAAAGCCCAAACCCTTAAAAAATAAAATTTTGTGAGTACTCACCTGAAAAATGGATATTGTCAGTGTGCCACACACCCCGCTTCCCCTTTAATTCTTACGATCGGGTTACTCCACCAGCAGGTGGCGACGTTGCAGGGAGAAGTCGTGAAAACAAGCCCCTTCCGGCCTATATATACCTGGGACCTCCCACTTAACACCAGTAATTTAAAAAGCAGAAATACAAGGTACCAGGAAATCCAACGGTAACCTCAAAATAAAGAAAAGCTTCACCATATAAAGGATCCAGGATACCAAAAAGGGCGGGAGAAGCGGGGTGTGTGGCACACTGACAATATCCATTTTTCAGGTGAGTACTCACAAAATGGTATTATTCTCAGTGTGCCACACACCCCGCTTCCCCTTTAATTCTTACGATCGGGACATCCAAAAGCAGTGTCCACAAGGGATGGGTATCCGAAGGCAAAGTGAAGCATAACTTAAATGACTGCAGTCTGCAGAACTTTGCGCCAAACACAGCATCCGCTGAGGCCCGCACATCAACCTTGTAAAACTTAGAAAAAGTATGAACAGAAGACCAAGTAGCGGCCTTACAAACTTGTTCAACAGAAGCTTGGTGCTGAAAAGCCCAAGACGCTCCAACGGCACGAGTAGAATGAGCAGTGATACGAAAAGGGGGAACTTTCCCCTTCGCAGAATAGGCCGCAATAATGGCCTGACGTATCCATTTGCTAATGGAAGATTTGGCCGGCGCCAAACCCTTCCTAGGCCCACAGGGCACAACAAAATAGGCATCAGTTTTATGAAAAGGAGAAGTAATAATCAAATAGTACTTAACACAGCATACTACACCCAAACAATGCAAAACCCTCTCCTTGTCATTCTTAGGCTTAGGACACAGGGAGGGAAGAACAATATCCTGATTCAAATGAAAAGCAGAAACAACCTTAGGAAGAAAGTCCGGTTTGAACCGAAAGACCACTTTGTCCTGATGCCTCTCAAAGTAGGGCGCCTGAATAGACAAGGCCGCCAACTCCGAGACACGCCGAACCGAAGTGATAGCTACCAAGAAGACAATCTTCTGAGTCAGGGTAGACAAAGCAATATATTGCAAAGGCTCAAAGGGAGGAGCCTGAAGAGCAGAAAGAACCAAATTCAAGTCCCAAACAGGGAGTAATGGTTTTCTGGGAGGCCGCATATGCGTAACCCCCTGGAAAAAAAAGTTTTAACTAAAGGATGAAGCGCAAAACGCTTCTGAAAAAAGATAGATAAGGCAGAAACCTGCCCTTTCAGAGTACTCAGCTGAAGACCAGAGTCCAGCCCTGATTGTAAAAACTCCAGAATCCTGGAGACCGAAAAGACCCTACAAGGCAAAGATCTAACCTCACACCAAGCGATATAGGCTTTCCAAGTCCTATAGTAGGTGATAGAAGTAGACCTCTTTCGGGCACCGATCAGAGTCTTAATAACCGAGTCAGAAAGACCCTCCTCCTTCAAGATGGAGGTTTCAGCGGCCAAGCCATCAAAACCAGCATTGGTAAACTGGGGTAAGACAGCCGACCCTGAGTGAGCAGATCGGGCCGAAGAGGCAGAATGAGCTGATTCACTGTCAGCCAAACGATGTCTGCGCACCATACTCGTCTTGGCCATCTTGGGGCCACAAGAATGGCGGACACCCTTTCCAGAACCAGCTTCCGTACCACCCAACCATTTCCAGGAAAAGCCGTGAAGGACGGCGAGACTCGAACTCCGGTTTGTAACCGGGCGACACCCCCTCCCAGATCTATGTGTCCGGAATCTCGCGGCCTTAAACCAGGGAGAAGTGTCGCAATCGTCCCCCCACCCGCACGGGTGAGGGCAGCCCCTCATTGCTGAGCGGGCTTAGCAGTAGGTTTGGGCTTGGCGCCCCAGGACTGACCGGGACGGCCACGACCTCTTCCCCGGGACCAACCTACACCCCCGGTAACGGGAAGGGAAACCCCTCTGCCCGCTCTGGCTCCTCGAAAGGAAGGACTAAAGGAACTCGCACCCCAAAAGGAGCGACGAGGCTTCTTGAATTGAGGCAACTTACCATCCTTGGTAACAGCATCCAATTTCTCGCCAAAAAGGCGCTGATAAAACCATGGCGAGCCAATTGATCAATCCGACGATCCTCACCATCCTTAATGGTAGTGGTGTCAGAAAAGTGCAACGCAGCCAAGCCAGTCAGCCCTAACACAGGGGTATCGACGTCGGGGGGCACTGACCAAAGCTTCACCAAGTCCTCCGGAAAGGGATAACGCTTATCCCAATTAGGAGGAGCTCCAACCAGGCGCGCGGGTTGTTCCCATTCCTTAAGGACAACCCTCTCAAAGTGCTGTTGCCTGGGAAACACCAAACGTGGCTGGGGTACGTCAAACAACTCACCCTTTGGCAGAGGGACCACCGCAGGCGGATACAAAGCCAAAACCTTAAACATTTGAGCCAAAATGGAAGGAGTTTCAATGGACACCCCCACAGCCTGATCACCAGCAGTGTCAAACAATAGCTGGTCTGCAGGCTCATCCGACTCCACAAGGAGTTCCCCCTCCTCATCAGGGGGACAATCGGACCAATCCAAAATTTCAGGTACCTCACCCTCCGAAGCAGGCACCGCCGGAGAAAGGTGCTTCCGCTTTGCCGTAGCCTTCTGAGCCACTGAAGCGGAAATTATTTTCTCGAGGTTGGCCAACCGCGCATGCACCCCGGAATGCGAATCCCCATTTTTGACAATGTCACACGGGGTCCGGAATAGGTTGGGGGGGATAGGAGATGATGGAAGTTGCGCGGAGCCAGAAGCCGGAGCAACGGACTGGCGCGCAATGTTCTGCCTTGCACATGGAACGCATAATATGACATCATCGCCTGGGAGCGGAGCCCCACAACCCCCACAAGGCCTGGATAGCCCCGAAGAGCCATTTCCGGTAATGCTGGAAGCCTCCATATGGTGAATTTGTGGTATTCGCAACAACCCAGGGTTTTACGCATTAAGCAACCCGGGATGCCCCTTTGTAATTAAAGTCCCGGAAGTGGGAGGATTTTTTTTTTTTTAAGCCTAGGAAAATCCCAATTTAGAGACTAAGACTAGCCAGGTATAACAGACCGGGAGAGCCACTGCAGTGAGGGGATCACAGAATCTGTGGGGGAAAAGAGACCACAGTCAGTCCCCCAACCAGTATGCACCACATTCATACATAACCAACAAGGCAAACATATATGAATAGTTTAAATATCATGAATAAAATATACATAACACATGCTATTTCAAGGCAAAGCCAAAGAGTGCATCAATAAAAAATAAGAGTATATACCTGCATAAATATATGCATATATATATATATATATATACACATAAATATAAATATATATATATATATATATATATATATATATATATATATATATATGTATATATATATATATATGTATATACATATAACCACACATACACACACACATACCCAAATAAGAGGGTGGGGAAAACATACAAGATAGACTTTTATTCAGGGTGAAGGTCTGCTTTAAACGACTGCCTACTGTTTCACCTACAATAGATATACTAACAATCAAACACATAATCACTTATAGCATTCCTGTAACTACAGCAAGATACATATGAACTTTTTATTTTGTCATAGTCTATGTTTAATATAATGCATTTCTTTGTGTTGCCGACAAATCTCTCTTCTGCCAATATGTGAACACGAAACAAAGGTAACTTTGCCCATGTTTTCTGATTTTTAACTCAGTTGGGATGCTTCTCTAGTCAGTTTCAACTGCTGAGAAGTATTTGATGAAAATCTTAAAAGCAATTGAGTGGTCTAAACTATTGACTTTTATCCATTTTTATCAGCAACTATTTCCTCTTTGAAGATTTTACCTGGGAGGCTTTAAAATTGCCATTGCTATTTTATATTAAGATAAAATGTTACGTTTCAAGGACACTGTGTTCTAGCATGATTCAGTTGAAAAGCTACTGAGCAAGTTAGTTACCACTGCACTATAAATCCTCAGTGTCAATTACACTAAGAAACTAAAAAAAAACATAGATCAATCCATTCTGTTTAGCTCTCCTTGGAGAAGTTTACAGAGTGACTTGTTGAGTTCTCACAAAATACAAAATTTGCGCTGTTCAACCTGTTTCTTTTTTAGAAGCCAAACATAAATTAAACATGTAAATTGCATACTACAAATGGCTCAAACGCCTGCAGTGCAAAAATTTTAGATCAAACGATTTGTTTTATTTTTTTTTATTCAAAGAGATATTCATTCGTAATAAAAACGAATGAGAGAAAACACACAGCATGCAGCATATTTTGTACAATATTTAAAGGTCGAAGAGAACCCATGGATATTGCATATTAATATATAGTCAACATGGAAATCATGAAAGATTAACAACAAAAATATCTTTATACAGCTTTTATGAATCATAGATGCTAAGTCAAACAAGGTAAAGTAACCCTTTACTGCCCAGGATCACATATTCTAACTCAGGGGACAGTTTACACTGTGCTGAAACAAGAGTAGTGTGGGGAAAATGGAGCAGCAGCCCCAAAGCAGAATCACACTGCATTTTTTCCAATAAAACTAGCAATGTGCTTTGGTTTACCATGTGCCAGCAAATGCACATTTGCCCCATGGGGTATTATTTCACATCACATCACAAAGCAAATCACATGCTTCCAAAACTTTGGTGTAGAAGACCTTGACTGACCCACACAGACCTGACCCTCAACACCACAGAGCACATTTTGGATGATTTAAAGACTGCAAACCAATAACATTGTATGACCTTACAAATGCCTCTAAATAAATGGGCAGCAATTCTTACAGACACAAACCTTGTAAAAAGTATTCCCAAAAGAGCCAAAGCTGCAATGATAGGAGGCTATTATGTATCAATGCCTAAAGATTTAAAAAGAGATGTCAAAAACATCTGCAATAAACACTATACTATGTATATTGTATTTTAACATTATTTTTAGTTACAGGTGAGAAGTGAGTTTCTGGTGGAACAAATACATTATCAAAGGCTTTGTAACTTGTGTGGCACAAGATATCTAACCTTGTGTGATTGACAAGGACTACTGTTTTTGCATATCCATGCATGTAAATATTACCTCTGCCAGGGCTGTATATCCCATTATGTAACCCTAGGCCTGTATTTAGTGTGGTCACCTGAGGAGTATGCCATTACTGTGATAATAAAAAAAAGGATCTTTGTTGGTGATTTCACACCAACCTTCCTTTCAATTGTATTTCCCTAGAACCACACAGAAAAGTGGTTTAAGAGCCACTCTGACCCCTGGTACTCAAAGCGTGAGGAGCATGGCAAGCCACAGTGGTCCTACAGCCAAATTTAGGTAATAAGATAAAGAAAACACTTACCTTGTCTCTCTTATGCTCCTACATTCAAGCCAAGAGCCAAGTACTGCAGGCCAGGGTCACATATGGAAATTGCAAGTGACAGTTTCATCACCTGACCACTGCAACGACTGGGGGAAAAAAATATTCAATCATGACCTGTTCAACAGCACCACGACTGCAGCTGCTAACAAGACAAGAGCTGGCTTCTGGTAAAAGAAAGGACTGCAGGTATGGAGTAAATATATGGTGTAAAAAATGTGTATTGTTGATTACATAGTCATACAATTGTAATTAAAACAATTTGCAATGGCTACATACATGTATATCTGTCCATTTTTAATGTTATATATCGAGAATATATACAGTAAGTTATTTGGGTTAACTGTGCCTCATACACCTGACAACCTTTATATTTGTTTATCAATTGTGATTTGTGTAGAAGTTTCAGGTTAGAGGTCTGGTTTTAAAATGGACAAAAACTGGACCCAAAACACTCCCAATTTAGATGAAACCAACTGGGATGCCAAGTACTGTATAACAGGAATTTTAGGTTCTCTACATCTTCAGTAGTTCTGGGATCCCAACAGAAGTCAAATGCAGATTCCACCTAGGGCTTGCTTTGCTCCGGTATCCCTGCTCCCACTCCTCTGTGCATCATTCGCCAGCTATCCGACCTGTCGGGCACGCAAACCTGAGCTGTTGTGGCAAAGCAGAGCTCTGATGATTGCTGGGAATAGGTTAGTTTTACACTGTCAGCCATCCTAATTTTTGGGAAGTGTTCAACTGGACCTGGAGTCTTCTAGACTGCATAAGTGGTAGTGTAGGTTTTCTTTTACTCTCTTTGGCCTTAATTTCTGATACAAATTTCAAGATTAGCGGAAGGGAGGATTTGTGCAGTATAAGAAGGAATGCTTGGCTTCTGCACCCGGTTATGGAGCATGACTAGCTGATTGGAATATAATGCAGAGAATGATGGCAATGGGGGGGTATAAACAAAACCTTTTTGATGCACTTTTTTGTAAGTTAAAATAAAGCAATTCTGTGAGTACTTATCTGTAGAATTGTTTTTATTCTTGCATGGCACGGCCCACTTCGGTATTCATAACACTTGGGTTATTCCGCCACAAGGTGGCGCAGTGGTACTGCAGAAAAGCTGTGGCTTGTCCCGGCTCCCTATAAAAATGGGCTTAACCCCCCCTCCCCGATGCTCCCAGTCCTGGGTAATCCTAGTTTTCCCCCAGGTAATGAAGGCCCTACAACTAGAGAGTGGAGAGAAGCCGGGGTCTATAGGGTAGGCCATTTTTGGGGTGGTGAGGACTGGACGGATCTGGGTATACTTGCCCAAGCGAAGGGTATGACGGCATGGACAAACTGGCAAAGTGGTCAGATTATGCATTTCCTTCACTCGTTGCGGAGTTTTACCGGAAGCTTAAGGAAAACCACCCTCTATGAGAAGTTATGTGCCAGTAGAACGGCCGTTCAGCATACGCTGTCGTACATCTATAAATTGCTGGTTGCCCCCCCCCCCCGGAGAGCGAGAAGCCTGGTTTTCTGAGGAAATGGGAGTCGGATCTGGGGGTCTCTTTCTCCGGGGAGCAATGTAGAAAACTTCTGGCCATGCCGCATAAGACGTCCATTTGCACGCGAATTCAAGAGTGTAACTACAAAATTCTATCACGCTGGTACAGAGTGCCTGTGGTGTTGCATAAATGGTTCCCAGAGACCACTGAAAACTGTTGGAGATGTAACAACGCAAAAGGTGATATGCTGCACATTTTCTGGTCTTGTCCTGTCCTAAAGCCATTCTGGGATGTGGTTAGGAGAGTAGCGAGTAAGGTGACCAAAACTGTGGTGCCTGATGATCCGGCCACCTGCCTGCTCCATATGACCAAAGTCCCCCTAAAGAACTACAAGAAATCTTTGTTGTGTCACCTTCTCAATGCAGCAAAAACCTGCATCCCCCTGAAGTGGAAATGCCAGGACCCACCTTCAGTTGATTTGTGGTTCACGAAGGTAAACAAGCTCATGCGGTTCGAAAACGTGGTTCTTTCTCGAGAAAATAGATTTGAGAGTTTCACTATTACTTGGTTTGACTGGATGAAGTTCTCGTAGTCCGCTGAATTTAGAGCCCTACTGGCCGGTCCCCGGGGATCCGCACGCCCCTTTTCACCCACTTCCTCCCCCTCCCCTCCCACTTAGTTCTCATGTTCTGTTCGTTAGCTTTTGAGTTTATTATGCTGTTGTATATCCGCTGGACCGGTGGCCTTCCCTTTTCAAGGGACTGGGAGTGTAACTTTCATTGTCTTTGTTGTGTATTCGATAATCTGTATGTGTACCATTATTCTTTGAAAAGCAAAAATAAAGAATATTAAAAAAAAAAGTTCCCCAGCGTACACAAGCAGTGAGACAAGAAGCCAGGAGAGAATAAGTAAAAAATGTGAAAAAGGTAAAAAACCCCAATTGACTTGGAACAATCACCATAAAGAGGCAACCAAGAATAACGATAACAAGGGTGGGGCGAAGCGGGCCATGCCATGCAAGAATAAAAACAATTCTACAGGTGAGTACTCACAGAATTGCTTTTATCTTTTTTGCATGGCACAGCCCGCATCGGTATTCATAACAGTTGGGACATCCAAAAGCAGTGTCCAGAGTAGGGTGGGATCCCCAAAATACAATTCTGTGAAATACTCACCTGTAGAATTGATATTATAAGTATACAGTACATCCTGCTCCAAATAGATTACTTACACTTGGGTTATCCTCCGCCAGATGGCACTGCACTGCAGAGACATGTAAAAACAGGCTCCTCCCGGCCCCTCAAATACCCAGGGACCCCCACAAATCCCCAGCATTGAAAAGCAGTGAACAAGAAGCCGGGAGAATTTAACCACCAAAACTGGTAACTATAACAATGATAACAATCACCATACAGGGGATCCAGAATAATGCAAAAAACAGGGTGGGGTGGAGCAGGACATACTGTATACTTATAATATCAATTCTACAGGTGAGTATTTCACAGAATTGTATTATTCTTAGTATACAGTATGTCCTGCTCCAAATAGATTACTTACACTTGGGACATCCAATAGCAGTGTCCATAAAGTAGAGTGGGATCCCCAACAAAAAAGGCAACAGCAGACAGTTTAAACCACTGCCGCCTGCAAAACCTTGCGGTCAAGACAGCATGAGCTGTAAAAGCAACCTTGTAAAACTTTGAAAAGGTATGAACAGAAGACCAAGTAGCGGCCTAGCAAACTTGTTCAACAGAAGCCTGGTGCTGAAAGGCCCAAGAGGCACCAATAGAACGAGTAGAATGAGCAGTAAGGCGAAAGGGAAGATTCTTCCCCTTAGTGGGATAGGCCTGAGTCACAGCCTGACGAATCCATTCGCTAATAGTAGACTTGGCAAGAGCCAAAAACCTTTCCTAGGACCAGAAGGGACCATCCCATCCAAGTAATGACCAGGCCCAACGCTGCTTAGCCCCCGAGATCAAACGAGATAGGGAGCATGCAGGATGGAGTGGCCGTAGATCCAAAAAGAGCATCAGATTTCCTAAAGTACGCAGTGACCACCAAGGAATACTTCCAACACCTGTCCAAGGAATGCAGAACCCTTTCCTCAGCGTTGCTAGGAATAGGGCACTAAGAAGGAAGAACAATATCTTGAATCAAATGAACAGAAGACACCACCTCCGGCTTAAAGCGGAACACCTGGTGTCTCTCAAAGAATGGGGGCTAGATAGACAGAGCCGCCAGCTCAGACACACGTCTGACCGAAGTAACAGCCACCAGAAAGACAACCTTGAGGGTAAGAACAGCCAGACAGCATCCTGAATAGGTCCAAAGGGAACACCCTGCAAGGCAGACAAAACCAAGTTCAAATCCCAAACAGGGACCATAGGATTACGTGGGGGACGCGCATGAGTAACCCCCTGAAAGAAAGTCTTAACCAAGGAAAGCTGAGCAAAAGACTTCTAAAAGAAGACGGACAGGGCAGAAACCTGACCCTTCAGAGTACTGAGTTGGAGACCCGACTCCAACCCATGCTGTAATAACTCTAGAACCCTGGGGACAGAGAACACCCGACAGGGAAGAGACCTAGACTCACACCAATCAATATAGGTACGCCATACCCTATAATAGATGGAAGAAGAAGTTTGCTCCTAGTCTTCCCATAGTCTCAATCACCGAGGCAAATAAGTCTCCATCAAGATGGATGTTTCAGCAGCCAGGCCGTCAAGGCCAGAGTCTGTAGATTGGGGTGACGTAAGGGGCCCTGAATGAGCAGATCTGGCACTCCTGGCAGAACATACTGATCTACTGCCCTCTGTACCACGTCTGCGAACCACACTCTTCTTGGCCACCCAGGGGCCACCAGAATCACTGGCACCCCTTCCAGAGCAATCTTGCGCCGGACCCTGCCTAGCAGGGGGAATGGAGAAAAGACATACAGAACAGAATGCCCTGCCATGACGTTACTAAGGCATCCGTGACCACGGCCAGAGGATCCTGGGACAGGGAAACAAGGGCCGAGAGCTTGTGATCGTGACGGGACACAAACAGATCCACAACTGGTTGGTCCCCATAGTGACACAGGGATTGGCACACCCTGTTGCAGAGGGACCCTCCCCCCCGGAGCGTATACCGCTGATATGCAGGGAACATTGTCCTCCACCCAGATCAGGATCAGAGACACTTCCTGGAGGACCCTCCTGCTCCGGGTCCCTCCCTGATGATTAATGTAGGCCACTGCCGTCAGATAGACCTAGCGCCCCGAACAGGCAGGCCCTGAAGAGGAGTAGTCAAGCGAGTTAGAACTAACCTGAATGCTCACTGTTTCAAACATTGATAGGTGTATGGGCCTCCTAAGGGCCCCACCTCCCCTGGAACCGCAGGGAATTCCAGAAGAAACCCCCCCCCAACCTGATAGATTGGCATCCATGGTGACCGTCTCCCAGGAAGGGGCAAGAAGGGAACTGCCCCCAGACAGGTTCCTTGAGTTCATCCACTACAAGAGGGACCTCCTTACCAGGGGGGAAAGCACACAGACCCTGCTCCAAGGATGCTGGATCCTTGTCCCGTACTAACAACAGGAGAAGTTGCAGAGGGCCCAAGGGGGACTGAGCATAAGGGACCTCTTCGGAGCACGCCACCAACGGGCCCACCAGCTGCATCCCCTGCCTGGTGGAGGGACGGGGACAGCTATGAGGGACTGAGTCCGTGCAACCAGATTGTCCACTTTATTGCTGAGGAAGGAAGATCCTTGCCCGAACTGTATCCAGATTCATTCCTAGGAATGGAGTTACCAATGAAGGGGACAATGAGGACTTGGGGTGTTTGATCACCCATCCAAATGACTCCCAAATGGACACCACCAGCCGATTATCCAACTTAGCCTGACGTAGAGACTGGGAAGTGATAAGGACGTCCAGGTAGGTCATCACGCGGACGCCCCTTGGTTTCATCAGAGACATCACCCCCGTCAGCACCTTGGTGAGCGCAGAGTTTCCACGCACAAACCGCCTGTAATTGACGAATTGCTGAAAATCTGTGAATCCAGACTGACCCATCCTTTTGGGGAACTGTGGAAAGGTTGGTGTAGCGGCCCCTGCCTCTGCCTGTTAAGGGCAATCTGCAAGTGACCCCCAGACCCCGCAGGCCTTGCATGGCCTGCACCAGCACCTGAACAGAGGCAGGGACCAGGAGTACCCGGGACCTGATAATCTTGGGGGAGGCCGCACAGCAAACTCTATCTTGTATCCGGAGGACACTACCTCCTGAATCCACCAGTCTGAGGCGTGATGCCTCCTGACATGAGCAAAGTGCCGCAGCCGTCCCCCCACCCAGACGGGCAAGGGCGCCCCATCATGCTTGAGGGGACTTGGTGGAAGATTTGGGCTTAGCCCCCCCAGAGGAGCCAGGGCGTTGTCTGCTGCACCCCTGGTTCCTGTTTAACACTATGGTAGGGGGTAGAAGGGGTGCCCTGGCCCCAAAGGGGCTGAGACAGCCGCCTGCGTTGCGGTAACTTACCCTTCGTACCAAACAGGTCTAGACGGGCCCCAAACAGGCGTAGCCCTTTAAAAGGAAGCCCGGTAAGAGCCTTCTTTGCAGCATCGTCAGCACCCCACTGTCGCAGCCAGATCAAGCGACGTATAGCCACCACAGGTGCAGAAGTTCTTGCACACATTCTAATGGTGTCATCCAATGCTAATAGGATACATTTTACAAACACATTACAACTGGAGAGTGCATTAAACACATCCCAAGGGAGATCATCAGGGGGACGATCAAGCATTTTTCTGATGAGGGTTCTAGCGGCCACGGCAGAGGCACAGACCGGGCGCAACGCCGTCCCCGCACATGCAAAGGCGTGGGAGGCCAGCAGGTCAATGCGCCGGTCCTCAGCATCCCGTAGGGTAGTATAAGCAGGGACTGCAATAAAGGGGGGGTTAGGTAGCCCTATGATCGGGGCATCCACCTCGGGGGGGGGGGGGGATGACCAACATTTAACCACCTCAGGGGGAAAAGGATACTTCCTATCCCAATCCCCTGGGACCCCGGGAAGTTTACTGGGGCACTCCCATTCCTTGAGCACAAAGGTATGGAAATGTGCCTGCTCTAGAAATTCCAAACGTGATGTTGCTGTATGGAAACGCTCCCCTCTTTGCCTGGGAGCCTCACCAGGGAGAGAGATGGACAGAACCTCAAAGATCTGGATCAATAATCTGTCAGTGTCATCCTTGACCCAGGGGTCAGAGCCTGAGTCTTCATGACCCTTAGGTCTCTCATCAGATGAGTCTGAGTCAGAAAAGAGCTCTCCTTCATCAGAAGGGGTATAGCCACACAGATTCATAAACTCCTCAGATCCCATAGGGAAAACAGTAACATTAGGCGTCAAGTGCCGCTTCTTACCAGGGCCCTTACGCGCTAAAGACCTCGCAATAATCTGTTCAGCCGTAGGCAGTCTATGAGACAAATCAGGCTGAGAATCCCCACTTGTGTGCGACTCAGCAGGAGTGAGATTTAAGCCTGGGGAAGTAGGTGAAGTGAAACGAGGTGCAGCCACTGGCAAGCCAGAATGCAAGGCCAGCACTTGCTCAGCACAGGGTACGCAGACCCGTGCCCTGTCAGCGTCAGCATGGGGTTGTCCACACGCCATGCACAGCCGGTCTTGTCCCAAGGGGACCCCGGTCACATTATCCTGAGATGCCTCCATATGGTGATTTTTTAGGCACAATATGCCAGTAGGGATTGACGCTATAAAGCAACCCTGGATGCCCCAATGACCCGCTAGGGAAGTGGGAGAATTCTACAAGGCCCGACTATCAATTACACCGGGCTGGGAGAAGCCAATGGATTCACCTGTCTGAAAGACACAATGAGAAGAAAAGAGTGTCAGAACCGAAACACTACAATGAGTATAAAGCCGCGCACGAGGGCACTTACGGACCACGGTAAGCAAGAACGTCACACGCGCGCGAACTGACAAAATGGTGCCGAGTACCTCGAAGGGCGGGCCAGAGCGCGCCATGACGCGGAGCGTGCCAGGCCAGGCCCGCCCTCCTGATGGGCGCGAAGCCCCACAAGCAGCCAATGAGGATGCAGAGGCGTCTGAGGTAACGCCGCCGCCCGGCGCGGAACATCCAATGAAGGAAAAAGCGCGCGCGGCGGCGGCAGTTACACGAGTAAAAATACAAATCAGCGTGATGGCTGACACCACATACACAAGTCCAAAAGACATTACAAAGGCCATATGCATGTAACCACAATACACTGACACCAAACACACCCCCCCCTTTCTTTCCCCCCGAGCTACGGGGGGAACGAGGGAGGATGGCGGCTCTTTGTACAGGGCCCACCGCTACACGGGGCATGGGGCAATAAAGCGGGAGGGGCATCCCATAGAGGCTCACCATCAGCCTATACCGCCTACCCTTTAGTGGGGGACTGCGGTGGAGCAGCGCTCCATAAGCATGGGGGACTGCGGTGGAGCAGTGCTGACTACTTCATGTCTTCGCAGTCAGCACTGCAGAGAAATCTGGGGATTTGTGGGAGGTCCCTGGGTATTTGAGGGGCCGGGAGGAGCCTGTTTTTACATGCCTCTTCAGTGCAGCACCATCTGGCGGAGGATAACCCAAGTGTAAGTAATCTATTTGGAGCAGGACGTACTGTATACTAAGAATAGAGTAACGGCCAGTAGTTCAAGTCACTACCGCCTGAAACACCTTGCGGCGAAAAGCAGCATCCGCTGAGGCCTTAACATCAACCTTGTAAAACTTAGAAAAAGTATGAACAGAAGACCAAGTACTGGCCTTGCAAACTTGTTCAACAGAAGTTTGGTGCTGAAAAGCCCAAGAGGCACCAATAGCACGAGTGAAATGAGCAGTAATCCTAAAGGGAGGTTCCTTTCCCTTAGCGGAATAGGCTTGAACCACCGCCTGATGGATCCACTTGCTGATAGTGGATTTAGCCGGAGGCAAACCCTTTCTAGGTCCAGAAGTGAGAACAAAAAGAGCATCACACTTCCTGAAAGGCTCAGTGGCGACCAAATAAAACTTCAGAGCCCTGACCACATCCAGGGAATGCAGAGTCCGCTCCTTGGAATTAGCAGGATTAGGACACAATGAAGGCAAGACAATGTCCTGATTAAGATGAACGGCAGACACAACCTTTGGCAGGAAGTCCGGCTTGACTCCAGAACACCACCTTATCCTGATGTCTCTCAAAATAAGGAGGTTTGATGGAAAGTGCCGCTAACTCAGAAACTCGCCTTACAGAAGTGATAGCCACCAGAAAGGCTACCTTAAGAGTCAAAATAGACAAGGTAGCTTCATGGATAGGCTCAAAGGGAGGCCCTTGCAGAGCAGACAACACCAGATTCAAATCCCAGACTGGTAGCAAAGGCTTACGGGGTGGACGCACATGAAAAACACCCTGGAAAAAGGCTTTAACCAACCGGTGATTGGCAAAAGATTTTTGGGAAAAATTGCCAGAGCTGAAACATGGCATTTTAGGGTACTAAGTTGAAGGCCCTGATCCAAACCATGTTGCAAGAATTCCAGATTCCTGGGAATAGAAAACACCCGACAGGGAAGAGACCTGGACTCACACCAGGCAATGTAAGCATGCCAAACCCTGTAATAGATAAAGGACGAGGACTTCTTCCTAGCCCGAATCATGGTATCAACAACAGAAGCAGGCAACCCCTTTTCCATCAATATGGAGGTTTCAGCAGCCAAGCCGTTAAAGCCAGAGTTTGTAAATTGGGATGGCGTAGCTGCCCCTGGGTAAGATCTGGATCCTTGGGCAAGACGTGCCAGTCTACTGCCAACCGCACGACGTCTGCGAACCAAATTCTTCGTGGCCAACAAGGGGCCACCAGTATGGCTGGTACCCGCTCCTGGGCTATATTGCGCATGACCCTGCCCAGGAGAGGAAACGGAGGGAACACATAAAGAAGCTGAAACTCCGTCCAAGGTATTGCCAAGGCATCCGTGGCGAAGGCCAGAGGATCCTGAAACAGAGAGACAAATCTGGGAAGTTTGTGTGACGGGATGCAAACAGGTCCACGTACGGCTGACCCCAGTGGTGACAGAGGGAGAGAAACACCTGGTTGTTGAGAGACCACTCCCCCAGACGAGACGTCCCCCTGCTCAGGGAGTCCGCCACCTGGTTCTCCACCCCTGGGATGTAGACCGCTGAGATGCAGGGAACATGCTGTTCCGCCCAAGACAGAATCAGGGACACTTCCTTGAAGACTCGCTTGCTCCGAGTCCCTCCCTGATGGTTGATGTAGGCAACCGCCGTCTGGTTGTCTGAGCGAATCTGTAGAGCCCGACCCCGGAGGTGAGTGGATAGGTGAGAAAGAACCAACCTGATTGCCCTCAGTTCCAGGACGTTGATGGAAGCATGGGCCTCTTGTGGGCCCCACCGACCCTGGAACCTCAGGGACTTCCAGAAGCCTCCCCAGCCGGTCAGACTGGCATCCGTGGTGACCATTTCCCAGCACGGGGGCAGGAAGGACCTGCCCCCCAGAAGGTTCCTTGAGTCCAGCCACCACGAGAGAGACTGTCTGGCCAGGGGAGACAGAACAAATTCCTGACAAGAGGTGCAACTGAAGAGGTCTCATGTGAAACTGAGCAAAGGGGACTGCCTCGAAGCAGGACACCATTAGGCCCACCAACTGCATCCCCTGACGGATGGAGGGATGAGGGCACGACAGCAGAGCCCGAGCCTGCAGCTGAAGACCCTCCACCTTCTGCTGAGGGAGGAAAACCTTGACCTGAGAGGTATCCAGAGTCATGCCCAGAAAGGTCCTCACCAATGACGGGGACAGAGAAGACTTGGGATAGTTGATCACCCAGCTGCAAGACTCCAGAGTGGATGTCACCATTTGAGTGTCCCGCTCGGCCACAATCAGGATGTCGTCCAGGTAAGGAATGGTGCAGATGCCCTGGTTCCTTAGCAGAGCCATCATTCCCGCCAGCACCTTGGTGAACACCTGAGTTGCCGAGGTGATACTGAAGGGTAGAGCCACAAACTGGTAATGCGGATCCTGCAGCTCGAACCTTAGAAATCTCTGATGACCTGGGAAGATAGGCACATGAAGATAAGCATCCTTGATGTCCACAGTGGTCATGAAGTCGCCCGGGCGAAGGGTACTGACAGCAGAGCGCAGCGTCTCCATGCAAAAATGCTTGAATCTGACACATTTTTTGAGGCCCTTCAGATCCAGAATGGGCCTCAGAGAGCCGTCCTTTTTGGGGACCGTGAAAAGATTGGAATAGTACCCCTGACCCCTCTTTCTTGATGAGGCACCAAACAAATGACTCCGGACTCTAACAGGCAATGAACCGCCAGAAGCAACCCCTGAGCGGACAGGGGGTTTAAAGACATCCGGGATCTGATGAATCTTGGGGGGAGGCCAGGCTGCAAACTCTATCTTGTAACCGGAGGACACTACCTCCTGAATCCACCGGTCTGAGACATGAAGCCTCCAGACGTGAGCAAAGAGCCGAAGCCGCCCCCCCACACGGATGGGTGAGGGCGCCCCTTCATGCCTGAGGGGGCTTGGGAGAGGGTTTGGGCTTAGGATTCCAGGAGAGACCGGGACGACCACGGATCCTGCCACGGCCCCAAGAATCTCTGCGACCACTGGAGAGGAGGGAGCCACGGCCCCCTGTGGAATGCAAAAGGAAGGGAGGGGGCAGAGGACTCCCAAAAGGGCCTAGACTGCCTCCTACGCTGAGGCAGCCTCCCATCCTTGGCTAGAACATCAAGACATTCCCCAAACAGCTGCAGCCCCACAGTGAGAGCTTTCTTAGCCGCAGCATCAGCTGCCCACTGGCGCGACCAGACAGAGACATAGCCACCAAGAGCGCAGAGGTCCTTCCACAGCCGTACAGCATCATCCATAGCAGTAAGGATAAAGGCCACAAAATCAGTGCAAAGTATGAGAGTCCTGTATTCCTCCCCCACACTACCAGCTGTTGTGCCATCAATGAGACGCTTAAGCAGTTTCTTAAGGGCAATAGCAGTAATGGCGGCAGCACATACAGGGCGCAGGCCAGCCCCCACACAGGTAAAAGCATGGCAGGCCACTTGATCCATGCGCCGGTCCTCTCCATCCCTCAGAGTGGTAGTGTCAGGGGAAGGCATGACCTAAGTATTAGACAAGCCTAGCACGGGAGCGTCCACTTCAGGGGGAAATGACCACCTCTTAACAAGATCAACGGGAAAGGGATACCTTTTATCCAAACCCTTGGGCACCACAGGCAACTTGTTAGGACGTTCCCATTCTTTAAGCACCAAGGTGGTAAAATGTTCCTGCTCAGAGAACTCTAGACGCTGTTTACCAGGGCGAAAAAGCTCCCCCTGCATTCTTTTAGCTACCTCAGGGGCAGCAATGTGAAAAATTTCAAAAAGTGCCGATTGCAGGGCTCAGGTAAGTGAACAACCACAGTACACTGTGTAGAGTACACTGCACACTTTGCATAGGTTAAAGTGCCACCCACAGTCACACCTCAATTTCTTTTTTCCACAGTCCTGACCGATTTGCCTCTGGAGGCCCCTTAATAGGGGGACCCCCTACGCTTGGGTGGGTGAAGAGTGGGGGGCGGAGGCAGCATCACCCCCCCAAAGTCTGGCCGAACTTTCTGAACCCGAACCTCTAGGGGTTCGCCCAACACTAGTCATAAAGCTACAACAGTATGACAAGGAAAAACGTTTTCATTTAGGTGGAGAGGTATAAAATCAGCGATGGCCATGGAGTCTTGCATGTAACTATGTAGTCACATACTACCATTCTTGTTCTTTTGTTTGTCTTTCATTATGTTGTACATTTGTATTTAATAGTGATAAAGTGTAAAACCTCATGCCGTAAGGAACTCGTAGAGCTTAACAGGCATTAAAATTGTGTAGCGAGTCATGGTTTATTTGAATAGCAAAGAATGGCATTAACTTGGTATTATTGTTGAGTTGCATTGTTATGTATTCACTCACTACTGTACTCACTACTCAGTATTATAACCTGTCTAATAACATTATTGTGTCCTCTCTACTTGTATAAAAGAATACATAAAGCAGACAACTGGAAATAAAAATTAATCATGCATTAAGCCTAGCATGGTTTACAAAAAGAAATATGTGCCACATTTTATCACTTAATTAGAAAATCTTGCAGGAGCTTTTCTCATTTAATATCTGCAAACTGTCACTAAATGATCTAAATTTTAAGTATGTTTAAAGTTTAATTTGTTGTTAGATTGCTGACTCCTTTTTTCTTTCATTTTTTCCATAGTGTTTGAAGTGTTTTTGCAGTTACTAATAAGGGTTATTTACAACGACACCATTTCATCTCTAAGGATTTGATAATGCGGCACAGAGAAAAGAATTATTTATAACACAGGGATGTGCAATATGAAAGGACAAGGTAAAAGAAAAGTGTGTAGTTTTATTTTAATAATTAACAGAGTTAGTAATTACCAGGACCGTGATAATAGTTATATATCCTTATTTCAGCGTTTTATTTTCTAGGATGCATAGTAGATGGTAAGGTAGGGTAAGGTATACCAGATATATATATACTAGTCCAGAGGTTCCAAGCCAACCAACCAATGGTGGTACATGGTTCTATTAGGTGGTACACATAAAGGCCAACCTGACCTGCTGCCATCTATACTTTACCCAGGTCTGATCTGCTCCAAAAAAGTGATTAAAACCTGCTATTTTTTCAGAAGGATGCTTCTAGTGAAAAAGCCTGATATTAAATAATCAGCTTAAATTGGTGCACTAGGTATTGGCAAGTCTGTGTCAGCACCTGTCGGACCTTTAACAGCACCAGTGAGCAGCACTTTGCTCTGCGAAATTATAAGCGATGCAACCAGGATTTATTAATACAAAGAAACAATTGGTGCTCTATTTAAAGAGGGACATCAGAGGCCCTGGAATCTAAAATACTCCTGTGCCACCTGATTTCCTGTCCTTGGGGCTTTCTGAACTGGGATGCCCCACAGTGTGAAACCCCCCAGATGCCCAGATCCACTCACCTTCTGCTGAGCCTTCGCCACGTCTCTGCACTGCATCCCGGCTTACCTCTAGCCGTGTGCACACCCAGCCTTTCTGAATCAGCAGCGTGGGCATGCAACAGCTGCAAGGTGAGCAGGGGATGCGACTGGCAACACACTCGGCTCCCTTCAGCGCTGCCCAGGTGCTTAGCCATCCAGGTGGCTTAGCCCTCAGCGCCCCCGTAGGGAGCCGAGGGACAGCGAGCTCGCTGATTGGCTTAACACATGCTCTCGCCGGAGTCTGTGCTGTGGGAGAGCAAGGGAGGTGAGAGTGTGCGGTGACCTGGGGCAGATACACACAGTGTGTTGTTCCTCTTTTCCTCTTTATTACACGCTGGTCGTCATTTCTTCATTACAATCACAAGATATCACAGATGGGAACAAAAGGGACACCTTTTTAGAATGTGTTTTGGCTGCTTTTAGGTTGTTGTCTTAAAAGTACAAACAAAAAAATAGGTGTGAAAAAATAATTCACAAGAAATTAATTAAATTACATTTGGCAACATCTAAGTGGTGCATTTATATTCGTCGCAATTTGCAAAAGCAAGTTCTGTAAAAACAAATGTGTTTAAAATTATTTATAGGCCAAAAAACTTCAATACAGTTCTGCCCATTGTGGTCTATGTGACCTTAACCTACAGCACCACAATAAATTGTCGCAGCTTGAACAAGAGTGCTGGTCACTGCGTACAAAATGATGCAAGTCATAAATAAGACGCAGACTGGGGTACGCATTGGCACAGCGCACAGATTGCCACTGAGGTAAGATTATTGGTGTAGTGCCATTGACTTGCGCTGACATTTCATAAATGAGGCTCCACCACTTAACTGTTTTGTGCATTTTAAACAGGCTTAGGTGACAACCCCCATATACCACCCAATTAGTTCTCAGGATAAATAAAAAATGGAAAGTGGTACTTGAGAACCCCTGCACAGATACAGTATAAGCCTGTTATTCCCCATGTTCAATTGGGTGAAAGCAGTTTGGTGGTCAAATACCCTAAATCAGCTGACCTGTTTTGATGCAGATATTTTGCAAACAGTAAATTGGCAAAAGCATTTCTGAAACACATTGCAAATATTATCAGTATTGAAGGATCCGCTATCCTGTTGTGACATTGCAGAAATTGGGCTGGATTCACTAAGTGAGCCAAAGTATGCAGATACAGCAGCCAGTCCCTGATGAAGTATAACACATTGGTATTACCAGAGGGCCTCATCCTTCATAGCATGGAGCAGGTCACCTGGAGACATTTTACTACAGCGACAACAATTGACCAGTGAGCGAGTCAGGGACTGCGGTATAGGTACCACACTTGCAGGGTACAGGGGTTTGGTGGCTTCCCTCGGCATACAAGTAATGCCTGAGCATTTTATTTGCTCCTATGTACATTGGGTGTAAGTCTTGTAGCAGTGCCCTGTGAACTGTCCAGTTTATCTCTTTGCAGGGAACTGGGAAGCAGTAGATGCACCAGGTGCCGGATGGAGACCAGTGACTGCAACGGGGACCAGAGGCAATGAGCCGAAAGGCAGCCATGAGTATTGGACCCTTTACTGCAGTGCAGGAAAATTCAAAACATGTGCTTTACTTGCACTGTCCATTAACTTCTATGCGCTACTTTGTGTTTGCAAAATGCAGCGCAGTAATGTGAAAGGGACCTATCTCCCCAAAGAGTGCCATCAACTGCACTAAAACTCCCAGCATGCTATGCTTAGATTGGAGTCCTGGTCCTCCACTGACTGGCAACTACAACACCCAGCATGCTCTGGAGCTTTACCTGCTGGGAACTACCTCTGGGTAAGCCACACTTAGAGGAGAAACCTGACCATCCACCAGAGCCCAGCATAAAGTGTTAGCGGCTGATCCAGTCTGGGCAGTGCAACATGACTTACCCACCCTTGTCTGATTGAAAGGAGGGACATTTCTTACCTTAGAAAGTTGGGATGGAAGAAACTTGCACTTGCGCAGTTCATGAGATTGTGCTATCACAACGAGCTGGAGGGGAGGTACCAACGCGTGTGTCACTGCGGGACAGAGCAAAAATACAATTCTGTGATTACTCACCTGTAGAATTGGTATTATGAGTATACAGTACATCCTTCTCCAGATATAGTACTTACTATCGGGTATTACTCTGCCAGATGGTGCTGGACCGCAGAGACATCGAAAATAGGCTCCTCCCGGCCCCTCAAATACCCAGGGACCTCCCACAAATCCCCAGCATTGAAAAAGCAGTTAACGAGAAGCCGGGAGAATTAAAACAACCCAAACTGGTAACTATAACAATGATAATCACCATACAGGGGATCCAATGCAAAACCAAGGGTGGGGTGGAGCAGGACGTACTGTATACTCATAATACCAATTCTACAGGTGAGTAATCACAGAATTGTATTATTCTTAGTATACAGTACGTCCTGCTCCAGATATAGTACTTACTCTCGGGACATCCAATAGCAGTGTCCATAAAGTAGGGTGGGATCCGCAAAGTTAACAGCAGACAGTTTAAACCACTGCCGTCTGCAGAACCTTTCGGCCAAAAGCAGCATCAGCTGAGGCCCTAACTTCAACCTTCTAAAACTTTGAAAAGATATGAACAGAAGACCAAGTAGCGGCCTTGCAAACTTGTTCAACAGAAGCCTGGTGCTGAAAAGCCCAAGAAGCACCAATAGCACGAGTAGAATGAGCAGTAAGGCGGAAGGGAGGATTCTTCCCCTTAGCAGAATAGGCCTGAGTCACAGCCTGACGTATCCATTTGCTGATAGTAGACTTGGTAGGAGCCAAACCATTCCTAGGACCAGAAGGGACCACAAAAAGAGCATCAGTCTTTCTGAAAGGTGCAGTAGCCACCAGATAGTACTTCAGACACCTAACCACATCCAAAGAATGCAAGACCCTTTCCTTAGCATTACTAGGATTAGGGCACAATGAAAGGAGAACAATGTCCTGATTCAAATGAAAGGCAGAAAATCTGGCTTGAAGCGAAACACCACCTTTTCCTGGTGTCTCTCATAGTAGGGGGGCAAAATGGAAAGCGCCGCCAACTCAGAAACACGCCTAACAGAGGTGATAGCCACCAGAAAGACAACCTTGAGAGTAAGAATGGCCAGGGAAGCATCCTGCACAGGTTCAAAAGGAGCACCCTGCAAGGCTGATAAAACCAAGTTCAAATCCCAAACAGGCACCATAGTCTTACGCGGGGGACGCACATGAGTCACCCCCTGGAACAAAGTCCTAATCAGAGAATGCTGAGCAAAGGACTTCTGGAAGAACACAGCCAGGGCCGAAACCTGACCTTTTAGAGTACTAAGTTGGAGCCCCATCTCCAACCCATGCTGTAGGAACTCCAGAATCCTGGGAATAGAGAACACACGACAGGGAAGAGACTTAGACTCACACCAGTCAATGTAGGCACGCCAAACCCTGTAGTAAATAGAAGAAGAAGACTTCTTCCTAGCCTTTATCAAGGCATCCACAACCGAGGAAGACAGCCCCTTCTCCATCAAGATGGAGGTTTCAGCAGCCAGGCCGTCAAAGCCAGAGTTTGTAAATTGGGATGGCGTAGTGAGCCCTGAGTGAGCAGATCTGGCACCATGGGCAGAGTGTACTGATCTACTGCCAGCGAACCACACTCTTCTTGGCCACCTGGGGGCACCAGAATTGCTGGCACCCCTTCCAGAGCAATCTTGCGCAGAACCCTGCCCAGCAGGGGGAATGGAGGGAAGACATACAGAAATTGAAAGTCCTGCCATGACATTGCTAGAGCATCCGTGGTCAAGGCCAGAGGATCCTGGGACAGGGAGACAAAGGCCGGGAGCTTGTGACGGGACGCAAACAGATCCACATCTGGTTGGCCCCAACGGTGACACAGAGATTGGAACACCCTGCTGCATAGGGACTATTCTCCCTGGCGAGAGGTCCCCCTGCTCAGAGAGTCTGCCAGGAGATTTTCCACCCCCGGGATGTACGCAGCTGATATGCAGGGAACATTGGCCTCCGCCCAGGTCAGGATCAGAGACACTTCCTGGAAGCCCCCCTTGCTCTGAGTCCCTCCCTGATGATTGATGTAGGCAACTGCCGTCTGGTTGTCCGAGCGCACCTGAACAGGCAGGCCCTGAAGGTGAGTAGTCAAGTGAGCCAGAACTAACCTGATCGCCCGAAGTTCCAAGACATTGATAGGTGTGTGGGCTCCTGAGGGCCCCACCTCCCCTGTAACCGCAGGGACTTCCAGAAACCCCCCCCAACCTGACAGACTGGCATCCGTGGTGACCGTCTCCCAGGAAGGGGTAAGAAAGGATCTCCCCCCCCAACAGGTTCCTTGAGTCCATCCACCACGAGAGGGACCTCCTGACCAGGGGGGAGAGCACACAGACCCTGTCCAGGGACGCTGGATCCTTGTCCCATACTGACAAGAGGTGGAGTTGCAGAGGCCTCAAGTGGAAATGAGCATAAGGGACCGCCTCGAAGCACGCCACCATCAGGCCCGCCAGCTGCATTCCCTGCCTGATGGAGGGATGATGACAAGATAGCAGGAACTGGACCTGTGCAATCAGACCGTCCACCTTCTGTTGAGGAAGGAAAATCCTTGCCTGAACTGTATCCAGATTCATTTCTAGGAATGGAGTCACCAAGGAGGGGGGCAGTGAGGACTTGGGGTGGTTGATCACCCATCCAAATGACTCCAGGGTGGACACCACCAGCTGAGTATCCAACTCTGCCTGATGTAGAGATTGGGAGGTGATGAGAATGTCGTCCAGATAAGGCAGCACGTGGACACCCTGATACCTGAGCAGAGACATCACGCCGGCCAGCACCTTGGTGAACACCCTGGGAGCTGAGGTGAGTCCAAAGGGCAATGCCACAAACTGGTAGTATTGATCCTCCAGAGCGAACCTGAGGAACCTTTGATGACCTGGAAATACAGGAATATGAAGGTAAGCATCCTTGATGTCCACAGAAGTCATGAAATCCCCTGGGCGCAGGGAACTAATGGCAGAGCGCCGAGTTTCCATGTGAAAGAGCCTGCTCCTGACAAATTTGTTGAGGATCTTTAAGTCCAGGATGGGCCTGACTGAACCATCTTTTTTGGGGACTGTGAATAGGTTGGAATAAAAGCCCTTGCCTATTTCTCTTAAAGGGACCTTGCAGATGACCCCCAGCTCCAGGAGGCATTGCACTGCCTGCACTAGCTCCTGAGCTAACACAGGGTCCTGAGGAATCCGGGATCTGATGAATCTTGGGGGCGGCCAGGCAGCAAACGCTATCTTGTAACCGGAGGACACTACCTCCTAAATCCACCGGTCTGAGACATGAAGCCTCCAGACGCGAGCGAAGTGCTAAATCCGTCCCCCCACCCGGATGGGTGAGAGCGCCCAATCATGCCTGAGGGGGCTTGGGAGAGGAATCAGCCTTGGGACCCCAGGAGGAGCCAAGGACGTCCACATCCTCTGCCCCTACCCCAGAAATCTCCCCGGGCCCCAGTAAAGGAAACCCCCCTCCCTTGTCTAGCACCACGGTAGGGGGAGGAGAATGAGCCCTGACCCCGAAAGGGCCGAGACTGCCGACTGCGCTGGGGTAACCCTCCCTTAGCAAAAAGGTCCAGTCGGTCCCCAAACAGGCGTAGTCCTTTGAAGGGAAAACCAGTGAGGGCCTTCTTGGCAGCGTTGTCAGCAGCCCACTGGCGTAGCCAAACCGAGCAACGTATAGCCACCACAAGGGCAGATGTTCTGGCACACATTCTAATGGTGTCATCCAAGGCAGAGAGGACAAAGTTTACAAAAACATCACAACTGGAGAGTGCATTAAACACCTCACAAGGCAAATCATCAGGGGCACTATCCAGTATACTTCTGATCAGGGTCCTAGTGGCCACAGCGGTAATGGCAGAGGCACAGACCGGGCGCAGCGCCGTCCCCGCACATGCAAAAGCATGGGACGCCAGCTGGTTAATGCGCCGGTCCTCAGCATCCCGCAGGGTAGTAGAGTCAGGGGAATGCATGACCGGGGCATCCACCTCGGGAGGGGATGACCAACACTTTACCACGTCAGCAGGAAAGGGATACTTCCTATCCCAACTTTTAGGTACCCCGGAAAGTCTACTGGGGCGCTCCCATTCCTTGAGCACCAGGCAATTGAAATGTGCTTGCTCAGGAAATTCCAAACGTGACTTAGCGTTATGGAAAAGCTCCCCCCTTTGCCTGGGAGCCGCAACAGGGGGAGAAATGAACAGAACCTCAAAAATCTGGGTAAGCAATCTGTCAGTGTCATCCGGGGCCCAGGGGTCAGAGCCAGAATCGTCATGGCTCCTTGGCCTCTCATCAGATGACCCTGAGCCAGAGAAAAGCTCTCCTTCGTCCGAAGGGGTATAGCCACAAAGATTCCAAAACTTCTCAGTTTCCATAGGGAAAAGAGTGACATTAGGCGTTAAGTGCCGCTTTTTAGCAATCAACTTCTCAACAGTAGCCAGTCTAGAAGACACATCAGGCTGAGAATCCCCACTTGTATGCAACTCAGTAGGAGTGAGATTTAAGTTTGGGGGAGTAGGTGAAGTGAAACGAGGTTCAAGGCCAGCCACTGGAAGGTCAGATTGCAGCGCAAGCACTTGCTCAGTGCAGGGTACGCAGACCCGCGCCTTGTCAGCTTCAACATGAGACTCCCCACACGCTACACACAGCCGGGCTTGTCCCGAAGGAACCCCGGTCACATTATCCTGAGATGCCTCTATATGGTGATTATAGCGGCACTATATGCCGATAGGGATTAACGCTATACAGCAACCCTGGATGCCCCAATAACCCGCTAGGGAAGTGGGAGTAATTACACTAGGCCTCACAACAAGTTAGCCAACTAATAGAGGGCCGGGAGAAGCCAATGGATTCGCCCGCCTGAAAGACATAATAAAAGGGGCCGTAAGCAGACAGTAATAAAAGGGTGGTAATAAAGCCGCCCGCGAGGGCACTTACGGACCACGGTAGGTAGAGGTCGGTCATGCATAAGCCAACCAACCAGACAAAATGGCGTTGGTATACCTCGAGGGGCGGGACGGCAACAGCAATGATGCGGAACGCACCAGAGACGGGCTCCGCCCCCCCCGAAGAGCGCGAAGCCAACAAGTGACAAACAGCCAATGACAGCGCGTCGGCACCTGAGGTAACGCCGCCGCCAAGCGCGGATTACATATGTGACAAAAAGGCGTGCGGCGGCAGTTTTAAATATATAGTAAGGCAAGTCAGCGCGGCGGCTGACACAAAGCAGAGTGAAATAAATCATAAGGCCGATACACGTGAATACATAGCATACACACAGACACAACCCCCCCCCACTTTCCCCCTGAAGGCTACGTGGAGAATGAGGGAGGACAGCGGCCACTTAAATAGGGCCCACCGATAGACAGGGGCAAGGGGCAATAGTGCGACCCATAGAGGCTCACCATAAGCCTGAACCGCCTACCCTTTGGTGGGGGATTGCGGTGGAGCAGCGCTCCTAAGCACCTAACAGCGGTGCTGCCTACCATCACCCGACCAGTGCAGCCAAGGCTGGGAGGCATATTACTAATGGAACGGGTGGGAATAGTCCTACAGGGCCGCAGGCTAATAGCCCCGCTCACCTGCGAGTAGAGAGAGCCATTTCTCGTCCTTCACAGTCCAGACTGCAGAGAAAATCTGGGGATTTGTGGGAGGTCCCTGGGTATTTGAGGGGCCGGGAGGAGCCTATTTTCGATGTCTCTGCAGTCCAGCGTCATCTGGCGGAGTAATACCCGATAGTAAGTACTATATCTGGAGCAGGACGTACTGTATACTAAGAATCGTGTTGAAGAGTGCGGGACAAATGGCGCACTTTACCGCCCTATGCGTACCAATACCCATGAGGCACTTGCAGATACGTATAACCCATTTTAATATTACACTAACATGTGGGTTAACACAACCTCTGGTAACAGGTAAGGTGCTTTTATTTTAAATTCACAAAGCGAAGGTCTGGACTTCTGCTTTTAGCAAAGTAAAAAATATTGTAGGATCCGCTATCCTGTTGTGACATTGCAGATATTGGGCTGGATTCACTAAGTGAGCCAAAGTATGCAGATAAAGCAGCCAGCCCCTGATGAAGTGTAATGCATTGGTATTACCAGAGGGCCTCATCTTTCATAGCATGGAGCAGGTCGCCCGGTATCGTTAAGATTAGAGCGAGGATAGTATGGAGACGTCTTACTACAGCGACAATTGACCAACGAGCGAGTCAGAGACTGTGGTAAAGGTACCAAACTTGCAGGGTACAGGGGTTTGGTGGCTTCCCTCTCCAGTGGGTGCTACAGCACCCCTGCGCACAGTCCCCCAGGACATGCAAGTAATGTCTGAGCATTTTATTTGCTCCTATGTAAATTGGGTGTAAGTCTTGTAGCTGTGCCCTGTGAACTGTCCAGTTCATCTCTTTGCAGGGGACTGGGAAGCCGTAGATACACCAGGTTCCGGATGGAGACCAGTGACCGCAACGGGGACCAGAGGCACGACCTCTGGTAACAGGTAAGGTGCTTTTATTTTAAATTCACAAAGTGAAAGTCTGGACTTCCGCTTATGCAAAGTAAAAAAAAATATTAACACTAAGCTTTTTGTTTCCTTTTTTTGCTCTATTCAGTGTATTTTTATTCTTTGAACTCACAAGATACATGCAGCCGCTGAAGATCTTTTCTATCTGGAACAATATACATGGATGATTGCTAATCTAATCAGCAATGCTCTATTGATGCTCAGAAAAAATAAAAAAAAGCACTTTGAAAAACATATTCCGAAAGGGCCACTTCAGCACAATATTACGTTGCCATACATTCCAACCGCTCCTGCAAGACAGGATTTTCGAATACCCATGCGACATCTCACAACACAGAAGCTGACTACTGATGCCCATTTACTTTCCAGTCCAACAGCTGGGTCCCCAACTGCACAGCTGGTCTTCCTATCTGAATGGTAATCTTCCAGTTGCAAACTATGTAATCTGGAAATATATGTGTGCACAGAGGGTGATGAACACTTCATCCCACTGTTCTCTACACTTAGTGCACATAATATTCACCACTGATTCATATTCCTAATATATTTTCCAGTCAATTTGCCATGGCTGAACCTGGGTCCTATACGGAGTAAAACCGTTGGCATATAAATCTGACATCTCTCCTGGCTAATAGTCCTTCTGGGTAATTATCGGTGTCGACTTGCTTCAAAAAAGAGAAATATGGTACACTTGAGCTTCTCTTTAGAAGCTTGATCATTTTTAATTTGGTTATTATGAATAGGTTTCAAACTAGGCTGGATGCTTTGAAAAGTCGTTTGGCATTAAAGTTTAAGCTGAACATTTTAAAACATTGTTAGGTTTGTTATCGTCTGTCATGCTCAACGGCGAATTCTGAAAAGAATGATAGAGCTATAGAGCAATATGCGTTACAGCGTGGGAGCCATATTGGAGGAACAAAATCTATAACCAGACTCCCACAAATCTGATAGTGATGAGCAAACCCATGGAAATTCAGATTCCACTGAACTATAGTGAAAAGTTCAGTTTTGGACCCGAACCATATAGAGGTCAATGGGGACACAAATTTTGGTGGTGTAAAAAGGCCAATGTAATGGCTGAGGGTGGGGTGGGAAGTGAGTGGGTGTTTTTTTTTTTTTTTTACTTTGTGTAAATTATAAGTATATATATATATATATATATATATATATTTATTAACATCCTGATACACAAAGCGTAGTTGTTGATAGGGCCTAGCAGCCGCTCGCGCTACATTACCAGCTTCCATGCACATCGGCACTGGGCTCTTCCTCACCCTCCGTTGGGGATGCTGGTTATAGGACGGGGATACGTGCAAGCTAGGTGACTTGCAGCTACCCTAACCTGTGAATTATTATAGGTCCATTAAAGAAATAACCACACCACAAAAATAAAACTTTATTAATCTAAATTTGACCTATACTTGCCCATACCTGCAGCGACGGGGACCCTCGCTGTCTTCTCTGCTGGCATTTGAGACAACAGTTCTCTGTCTGTGTGCTGTGGCTGCCCCCCCAACCCCCACTACTTCCTCCCAGTGACAGCCTCTTAAGTATGTGCACCACTGGAGGGTAGGGCATAGAGGGGATTCAATAGGAAACCATATTTTCTATAGTTTGAGGCCCCGCCTCCAAGTATATAGGAGCTGTTAATGGAGGAAACTGCAGTAGTGGTTAGCAGCTGAAAGCGTGGGCCGGCTTCCCCCACACCCTGGTCCTCTGCTCAGAGCCGCATTCCTGCTGTCAGAAGAACTCCATGGAGTGGGAAAGCTGGCAGCACTGTTTGGCATCCGAACTCCAAACATGAACACTAACTTCCGGGAGAAGCAGGTTTTCCTGTTCCTGGACACCATGTGTTCAGTACGAACTTTATAGTTCGGGTTCGCTCATCCCGGCCGATCATTTCCCATTGCTCAGCACCGGCTGTACGTGGAGAAAAAGAGCTACCCATTCACCCAGAAGGACCCACATATGATATCTCAAAGTCCCAAGGTCAAAGGATGAAAAAAAAGTTGAAATTCTCCCTAAGGAACACGTTTACATCTCAGAAGTACATCCTGCAAAAAAACTGCTCTATGGCTTATAAAAGGCCCCTTTCAGTCCTGCATGCAGCAGAGGACGCAACCAGAGACGCAGCAGAAGTCTATAGTGTGCAACACAAACAAAGATTTTACATGTATTTGCATCTGCATAGATTTAAAAAAAATATAACATGGGGTCCCCCTCTCTGAGGCTACCAGCCAGCACACACCAGACATAGGTGCGTCTGTCCCTGAGGCCAAACGCCAGCCCCTAGCCGTGCTGTACAACATCCCCTATGCCCTTAAGTACAGTTCCAGTACTCGTCCAGGGCTACCCTGGTAAAACATCGCTGATGGAACTGGGGAACAACGGCCTCCATTAAATCTTTTAGTCTTCAGGACTGGCTGATTCTCTACGTCTGGGAAATTTACATCACCGTGGGAGCCAGGGCTAAGGTGAGTTTTGCAGCAACTTGGGGAGGGGGTTCACACATTGGGTCATCTGGATTTAGGATGCCCCACTGTGTGAAACCCCCTCCCGAAGGTCACCTTTGTCCTAGCTTGCACGATGAGGTAAACAATGACAACCGCATCCCCAGCATCTCTGGGCTCAGGAACGCATTTGGGATGCACCAGGGAAGGCAAACCAGTTAAACTCTGCTTTAAAGTGGACCTACACCCAGGATTTTGACTATCCTGGGTCTTGGTCCACTTCGCCAGAGCACCCCGATCGGTAAAAAAAATACAATTCCGTGAATACTCACCTGTAGAACTGTTTTTACTATGCACAGCACAGCCTGTTTCATGTAGTCCTTACATCTGGGTATTCCACCACAAGGTGGCGCAGTGTACTGCAGAAGAATTGTGGCTCCTCCCGGCCCCATATAAACACAGGAATCACCCATAGACCTCCAGTGTTGAAAAGCAGCTATACAAGAAGCCGGGAGGTAATAAAGGTAAAAAGAACCCTCACAACTAACTTTGGAACAAATCACCATACAAAGGCAACAAAAGATAACGATAACAAGGGAGGCATGAAACAGGCCGTGCTGTGCATAGTAAAAACAATTCTACAGGTGAGTACTCACAGAATTGTATTTTTCCTAGTGCACAGCACGACCTATTTCATGTAGTCCTTACATCTGGGACATCCAAAGGCAGTGTCCGTGAGGTAGGGTGAGATCCCCAAAGAGTAACAGCAGGCAGTTCAAACCACTACCGCCTGAAGTACCTTGCGGCCAAAAGCAGCATCAGCTGAGGACTTAACATCAACCTTGTAAAACTTGGAAAAAGTATGAACAGAAGAAACTTGTTTAACAGAAGCTTGGTGCTGAAAAGCCCAAAAAGCACCAATAGCACGAGTGGAATGAGCAGTAACCCGAAAGGGGGGTTCCTTCCCCTTAGCAGAATAGGCCTGCTCCACCGCCTGACAGATCTACTTGCTGATAGTAGACTTGGCCGGAGGCAAACCCTTCCTAGGTCCAGAAGGAAGGACAAAAAGAGCATCAGATTTACTAAAAGACTCAGTAGCAACCAAATAAAACTTTAATGCCCTGACAACATCCAGAAAATGAAGGATCCGTTCCTTAGAATTAGCAGGGCTAGGACACAAGGAAGGTAAAACAATGTCCTGATTGAGATGAAAAGCAGACACAACCTTGGGCAGGAAATCCGGTTTAAAGTGGACCAACACCCAGGGGTGATCGGCCTGGGAATCTATAAGATTCCCAGGCCGATCACCTCCCTCATGGCGGAGCATCCGAGATCGGGATGTCCCGCGGGGTGAAACCCCCCCAAAAGCCCACAAAACCTTACCTTACCGGTGACGGATCAGCCGCCGCCGCCTTCCGCGCGCCCCTCTAGCAGTGCACGCGCCCGCGCCGGCCGTTTGTGAATGGCCGGCGCGCGCCCCGTAAGAGGGACGTGCGGGAGGCGGCTTGTCCGTCGCCGAAAAGGTACGTTTTTTGGGGCTTTTGGGGGGGTTTCACACAGCGGGGCATCCTGATCTCGGATGCCCCGCTGAAGTGGACCAACACCCAGGATAGTGAAAATCCTGGGTGTTGGTCCACTTTAAGTCAGAACACCACCTTATCCTGATGCCTCTCAAAATAAGGAGGTTTAATGGAGAGCGCCGCCAGCTCAGAAACACGCCTGATCGAAGTAATGGCCACCAAAAAGGCCACCTTAAGAGTCAGAATGGGCAACGCAGCCGCGCGTATAGGTTCAAAGGGAGGACCCTGCAGAGCAGACAACACCAAACTTAAGTCCCAAACCGGTAACATAGGCTTACGCGGCGGACGCACATGAGTAATTCCCTGGAAGAAGGTCTTAACCATCCTGTGATGGCAAAGGATCTTTGGAAAAAAATTGCCAGAGCTGACACCTGTCCCTTAAGGGTACTAAGTTGAAGGCCCGAATCCAGACCATGTTGTAAAAACTCCAGGATCCTGGGGATAGAAAACACCCGACAAGGGAGAGACTTAGACTCACACCAGGCAATGTAAGCATGCCAGACCCTGTAGTAGATAAAAGACAAGGACTTCTTCCTGGCCCGAATCATGGTATCAACAACAGAGGCCGGCAACCCCTTCTCCATCAAGATGGAGGTTTCAGCAGCCAAGCCGTTAAAGCCAGCGTTTGTAAATTGGGATGGCGCAGCCGTCCCTGAGTGAGAAGATCTGGGTCCTTGAGCAAGACGTACCGATCCACTGCGAACCACACCCTCCTTGGCCAACAGGCGGCCACCAGAATGGCCGGTACCCCCTCCTGGGCTATCTTGCGCAGCACCCGGCCCAGCAGAGGAAGGGGAGGAAATACATAGAGGAGACAAAACTCTGTCCAAGGAATTGCTAGCGCATCCGTGGCGAAGACCAGGGGATCCTGAGACAGGGAGACAAATCTTGGAAGCTTGTGATTGTGACGGGACGCAAACAGGTCCACCTCTGGCTGACCCCAGCGACGACACAGGGACTGAAAAACCTTGTTGCTGAGAGACCATTCCCCCAGCCGAGACGTCCCACTGCTCAGGGAGTCTGCCTCCTGGTTCTCCACCCCCGGAATGTAGACCGGCGAGATGCAGGGAACATTCTCTTCCGCCCAAGACATTATCAGGGACACTTCTTTGAGGGCTCGCTTGCTCCGAGTCCCAACCGCCGTCTGGTTGTCCGAGCGGATCTGAACAGTCCGACTCCGAAGGTGAGGAGTTAACTGGGAGAGAACCAACCTGATCGCCCACAGTTCTAGAATGTTGATGGGTGCATGGGCCTCCTGGGGACCCCACTGACCCTGGAATTTCAGAGACTTCCAAACTCCCCCCCAACCGGTCAGACTGGCATCTGTGGTGGCAGTCTCCCAGCATGGAGGCAGAAAGGTCCTGCCCACTAGAAGATTCCTCTAATCCAACCACCAGTGGGACTTCCTGGCCAGAGGGGACAGAACAAATTCCTGACCCAGGGACACAGGGTCCCGATCCCAAACTGACAGAAGGTGCAACTGAAGGGATCTCATGTGGAACTGAGCAAAGGGAACCGCCTCGAAGCAGGACACCATCAGTCCCACTAACTGCAACCCTGCCGAATGGAGGGATGAGGACACAAGAGCAGGGCCCATGCCTGCAGCTGAAGGCCCTCCACTTTCTGCTGAGGTAGAAACACCTTGCCCTGAGAGGGTATGCCCAGAAAGGACCTCGCCAAAGACAGAGACAGTGAAGATTGGGGATAGTTGATCACCCAGCCGAAGGACTCGAGAGTGGAGGTCACCACCTGAGTAACCTTCTCGGCCTGATGAAGAGACTGAGCAACAATCAGAATGTCGTCCAGGTAAGGGAGGATGCAAATGCCCTGGTTCCTCAGAAGGGCCATTACGCCCGCCAGCACCTTGGTGAACACCCGAGGGGCCGAGGTGATACCGATTGGTAAGGCCACAAATTGGTAATGCTGATCCTGCAGAGCGAACCTCAAAAATCTCTGATGACCTGGAAAGATTGGTATGTGAAGATAGGCATCCTTGATGTCCACAGTGGTCATGAAGTCGCCCGGCCGAAGGGAGCTGACAGCCGAGCGTAGCGTCTCAATGCGAAAACGCTTGAACCGGACAAACCTGTTGAGACCCTTCAAGTCCAGGATGGGCCTCAGAGCACCGTCCTTTTCGGGCACTGTGAATAGATTGGAATAGTACCCCTGACCCTGTTTCTGGTGAGGTACCGGACAGATGACTCCAGACTCCAACAGGCATTGGACTGCTAGGCGCCCTTGAGCTGACAGAGGATTCTGAGGTATCCGGGATGTGAGAAATCTTGGGGGCGGCCAGGCTGCAAACTCTATCTTGTAACCAGAGGATACCACCTCCTGAATCCACCGGTCTGAGACGCGAAGTCTCCAGCCCCATGAAAGACCGGGACGATCACAGGATCTGCAGCGGTCCCACGAGTCTCTGCGGCTACCAAAAAAGTGTGCGCCACGACCTCCCCTGGAGCCACGGAAGGAGGAGGTGGAAGAACCCCGAAAGGGCCGAGACTGCTTTCTACGCTGAGGTAGCCTACCATCCTTGGCCAGAACATCCAGACGCTCACCAAAGAGACAAAGCCCCGCGAAGGGAAGCCCGATGAGGGACTTCTTAGCCGCAGTGTCAGCTACCAAACCAACCAAACAGACCGGCGCATAGCCACCAAGAGGGCCGAAGCCCTACCGCCCAGCTGAACGGCATCATCCATGGCAGCCTGCACAAAGGCAACAAAATCAGAGCAAAGCAAGAGGGCCCTATAATCCTTCCTTCTACCAGCCATGGCGCCATCAGCGAGATGCTTGAGCTTCTTCTTAAGGGCAATGGGCGTAATGGCTGCGGCACAAACCGGACGCAGGCCTGCCCCTACAAAGGTTAACACATGACAGGTCAGCTGATCCATACGCCGGTCTGCGCTGTCACGCAGTGTAGTAGTGTCAGGGGACGGCATGACCGAAGTATTAGACAGTCCTAGAACAGGAGCGTCCACCTCAGGGGGACACGACCAGCGCTTGACCAAATCAGCCGAGAAGGGATACCTTCTGTCCAAACCTTTGGGCACCGTGGGCAATCTGTTAGGCCGTTCCCACTCCTTGAGCACCATATTGGAGAAATGGCCCTGCTCCGGGAACTCCAAACGTTGTTTGTCAGGGCGAAAGAGCTCCCCCTGCTTCCTCTTCGCCACCTTAGGGGGGGGCGATATGCAATGTCTCAAAAATGTCTGACAACAATCTGTCAGTGTCATCAGGGAGCCAGGAATCCTCATCAGAGGCAGACCCCAGGTCACTGTCGTAACCTTCTTGCTGGCCCCCAGAGGAGTCTGAATCATGGAAAAGCTCCCCCTCCTCTAGGGAGTCACGGCAGCCAAACACATCAAGGCCCTCATCCTCCTCGGTAAAGAGGGACGGCGCAGCATCAAGATGCCACTTCTTGCCAGAGGCCTTGCCCGTCACCGGACGGGCCAGCTGCCTTTCAATGCTGGCCACGCGTAGTGCCAGACCAGATTGTGACCCCCTGCTAGTATCCCTCCCTCACTGAGGGCTAAATGCAGGCGCGGGGGATTAGGAGATGCCGGGGGAAGCGCAGAACTTGGAAGCACCCATCCCAGCCTGGCACGCAATAATACCTTGGGCGCACGGCACACAGACCGCGCCACCACCACTCAGAGGGGATGCCCCGCACATGACACATAGCCGGGATTGCCCAGAAGGACCCCCGAGCACGCTATCCCCAGAAGCCTCCATATGGTGATTATCACAGGCACAATAGGCCAGTATAGGGTAAGGCTAATAAAAGCCACCCGGGATGCCCCCCAAGAGATGCCCACAGAGAGGACCCAGAGGGAACACGGGGGGAGGGGGGGGAGATAGGACCGGGAGAAACCACAATACACTGTTATACCGCCTGAAATACAATCAAAAAGACACATAAGTATCCCGCATCACATGCCCCACAAGAAAAAAAAACCCAAGGGGGACTCACGGACCAAGAGCGCACACAGGCGACTACAGTCAAAGGATCCGGGGAGGGTAGATCAGGAAGGGCAGAGTCACCGCCGCAGCCGAAGCTGACAAGAAGCCTCCAGAACTCAGAGCACAAGCAACGCAGCATGCTGGCAAGATGGCGCCGTAAACGAGCACCTCGAGGGGCGGGCCGAGGAAGCATGACCCCCGGCGCCGCCCCCACGAATAGCGCGATAACGCACCCACGTGACCCGGCGCCAGCGCCATGACAGTCTGAAGTAAAAACAGCAGAAAAAGGTCCGCCCGCGGCGAGAAACAAACCGCGGGACACCATATTACAACCGTCACCCGACGCCACCACTCCCCTAGCCCCCCCCCCCCGACAACAGCCGTCGGGGAGCGGAGGAGAGGCAGGCAGCAGCGGGAACCGTCCAAAAGGGGCCCAGAGGGGAGGGAGGGGGGAGAGAGAGAGAAACACACCCCAAGGGAGAAGTCAGACAGAAAAAAGGGAAATACTGCCAGGAACACCAGTCCCCAAGCACAACTCACCCCCTACACCATAGGGACAGCAGTGCTTCATCATCCCTCAGCAGGCTCACCATAAAAAAGTCTATGGCCGGCTACCCTTTGTGGCACAGGGTCTGCGGCTTGGAGCAGCGCTCCCCGAGCACCTGACCCTAGTGCTCCTCTACCATCACCCGATCCGACAGCCGAGGCTGGGAGGCAAATAGGGTCCGGAAACGGGTGGAAATAAACTTGCAGGGCCGCAGGCTTGGTTGCCCCGCTCGCCTGCAAAACATAGAGAGCCATCTTCTATCTTCGCAGTATTACTGCAGAGGAAACACTGGGGGTCTATGGGTGATTCCGGTTTTTATATGGGGCCGGGAGGAGCCACAATTCTTCTGCAGTACACTGCGCCACCTTGTGGCGGAATACATAAGGACTACATGAAACAGGCCCTGCTGTGCACTAGGAAAATATTGGTACCCCGATATGTGAAACCCCCCTGATCGCTCGTAAAAACTCACCTCACCCCGCTCCTACGGCGCATGTGGGGCCGCTCGTCCAATCAGCGTGCTCGGAGCCGCTGCGGTATGCGCGTCCAAGCGACGTACAACCACAGCGGATCCGAGCACGCCAGTGGCCGCATCTCGCGCTTCCCTCCAACAGGGAGCACGCCCGTGCCGGCCATTCTGCTAGGGAGAAGCGTGAGATGCGGCCGCAGCCCGCACCGTTGGATCGGGATCAAGGTAAGGTTCCTGGGCGTCCTGGGGGGTTTCACACAGCCGGGCATCCTGATTTCTGTTACCTCGTGGGGAGGGACCGGATCAGCCCGGGAATCAATCCGGGAGTCTCTAAGGGCATCGGTAAATTGGGATGCCCTTCTGTGTGAAACCCCAGCGGTTGGTCCGCTTCCCCTGCTCATACCGCATCTTGCTGCCGCATCCCTGCCCTACCTTTATCTGGAGCATGTACCTGTGCTAGTCATTTCTATCTTTTCACATTTTATTGCTGCTCAGGGTGGCAAACAAAATGTGATTGTATTTTGTGCTGCTGCACATGCTCCATGGGGATGAGGAATCCTGGGGGGATACACAGTGGGGTATCCCAAATCAGGATGCCCCAAACAGGAAAATATTGGGTTTAGGTCTGCTTTGAAGAAACAAGTTGCCCACACAGACCAATACAGAAATACAGAGTTCGGACCAGGGAGAGGGGCCACCTTAGGATGCTGCCTGTAACGGAGGTGAAGGGCTGAATGCAGGAGACAAGCTGCCAGCCGCCGGTCTCCTCACTGAGCACTGTGCATGGCAGCTGCCAGCACCGTGTCATGACAAGAGGCAGCGCAGCTCCCCGCCCTCAGCGCACACACACACACACCTCCTCCTCCTCTGTTTCCGGCATCCCGCAGACATGGAGGCGGCCGGCTCCCCGGTGCTGCTGGTGCTGGCGGCTCAGCTCTATGCGGCGTACTCGCAGCCCGCGCTGCCTCTGGTCATCAACACTTGGCCCTTCCGGAGCGCCACACAAACAGGTGACTAAAGCTGGCGCGGGAGCGCGCATCCCCCTCAGGGGCAGCGGCTGGGACCGGCTCAGGAGCGCGCATCCCTCTCAGGGGCAGCGGCTGGGACCGGCTCAGGAGCGCGCATCCCTCTCAGGGGCAGCGGCTGGGACCGGCTCAGGAGCGCGCATCCCCCTCAGGGGCAGCGGCTGGGACCGGCTCAGGAGCGCGCATCCCTCTCGGGGGCAGCGGCTGGAATCTGCTCAGGAGCGCGCATGAGTCTAGGTCACATGACAGCAGCGGGGTGATCTGAGGGAGCGTGTTACTGTCCTGTTAGTAAACAACTAGCACTCTGCTTGTAGGAATAGAATGGATAAGCCACCATCCTATTGTACCCTATTTTCATTCCTGATATTTAAAATGGCTAAAAAGCTGAAAGGCTTGGGAACGTATTTCCATACCGACCAACTTTTCAGTGTGGGAAAGAGGGACATTTGTTAAATTAGGCCACAGCCCCATTGAGGGATGGATAGGAGATAAGTTGTAACAGTTACAACAATAAAAACACTTTGAATGGGCAAATGAATCATTTATTGCTGCAGATCTGCATGTTACATCTCAAAGGGGGACAAATAAAAACTAGAAACGGGGACATGGACTCAAAAGAGGGACACCTGGGAGGTATGTATTTCTATGGCGACGCTCATGCTTACACTCCTTTTACCCCTACCTATTATGTCTCTTTAAAGTGTACCTGCATCTAACCAGTGGTCATTGAAGTCTGGGGGCTAGACACAGGCTTCGCTGCTGGGTAGGGCGACCTTTATCCTACTTCCACATTCCCTTTAAAGGGAAATAAAACCCACTATGATCAGCTGTGAAGATCCGCTTTAAGTGGGGCATCCTGATTTGGATTTTGAATCGCTTGTAAACTCCTTTTCCCCATTCCCTTGGCATAATACAGCAAGGAATTCTGAATGGAGTGCTGCCGCTCACATCCCCATCTTTAACGGTGGCCGTGTTCATGGTAGCCATTCAAAAAGGCCGGGTGCAGGCCTAGCTAGAGGCATGCTGGGGATGTCCCATATGGAGGTAGACCAACCCAATACTTATGCTTATTTAAAGGCATAGTGTAGTGAAGCTGGGAGACTGAGAGTGAGTACACCTGGGGGGGGGGGGCACATGTGTGAAATAATATCCCCCCTGTGGCAGCTTTGGGAGGAGGGGAAACTGGGTGGTAGAACCGTACTAAACAATGTAAGCTTGCTGCTACAGTGTATCTATGCTCACTCGGCGCACCCCTGTATAGTGCAGCTGGTGGTGGTGGTGGTGGGGGGGGGGGGGGGGGGGTCAGTGGGCTATATGATTAATCTGATGGGCAGTGAGCACTTGCAGCAGCAGATCAAGCAGAAGTTGCTGTGGGGCTATTATCCAAACCTGAGGCTGGGCTTCACTTTGTGGCCTGGCGGTCACATGGGGCAGCAAAATGGCAGCTGCAACGAGGAAAAGCTAGATGCTTGTGGATCTCTCTCCATATTCAGGCTTCCTGATATAGTACATGTAGTAAGATATCCATTGTCGGGACTCCCCCTCCGGCTGCCCCTAGATTTTGGTCCTACAGTTATTTTCCACTAAGCAGTCACTGTATTATATTTATTCATAAAGCATCACCATCTTCCATGGCGCTGTACAGCCTTGAAATTAGAGGATGTAAAACAAATAATAGTGTCAAACTAATGTCAGTGTCTGGAGGGCATTAGCACTCTCCACTCACATGGAGCAGAGTCTCAAGCACCGCGCCCACCAGACGCTGCTGGCAAGTGGTAGATTACTATGGGCAGCTTTTCACGGGTGACTGCTGCGTGCTCACCTAAAAGTGCTGGCACTCCGCAGTTGTGCTGGTGTGAAACCAGCTTCATAATGGAGTGAGGACCCTGCCCCTGTGAGCTTACAATCTAGTTAATGATTGATGTAAATCTTTTAGCCTCAAGACTCTGTAGGCAAAAATGCATAAACTCATTCAGCAGCTCACCTCCTCATGGCTGGCCTCTCCCTTCCTGTCAGAACGCAGCTGCTCCTGAAAGTAGAAACAAGGCAAAGAGTAGTGCCACACCCTTTGAATTCCTTTGCCATAGACCACCAAGTATGGCTAAGCTGGTGGTCTAAAGCTCTGCATTATTAGACTGTGGACACTGGGAGAGAGGGAGATCAGCCAGAGTGATGAGAATGTCTGTCTTACAGACCCGCCCATTATGCTGATTATAATGCTAATTATTATTATGCGGCATCACAGAGCCAAGGCCCACATGAAAATATTTCAAAAGATAAATCATAAGGTGAAACTGTAAACTGTGATATCACGGCCATTTCTTCTTCAATTTAAAAATGGAAAACAGTTTAGGACAGTGCCGAATGTAGCCTAACACAATGGTCTTACAATTAACTTTGTCTTCTGTATCCCTTTTAATTAATGAAATGAATTAAATAATGAAATCTGTGTTGCTTTGCGTTTTAGCATGGCGAGCTTTATCTGCTGGTGGATCTGCGTTGGATGCTGTTGAGAAAGGCTGTGCTCAGTGTGAAGTTGATCAGTGTGATGGCACTGTAGGATATGGGGGAAGTCCTGATGAAGCTGGGGAGACGACACTGGATGCTATGATAATGGATGGGTATGGAGAGGTTTTATTACTATTACTCTAAATGTTAATACTATAATATACTGTATTCCCTTGTCAGTGTTCAGTCTGAAAGGACTTCTGGTCCACTCAGGCCCACAATGAGTTAAAGTAGAAGTTCAGGATCCCCAGCCTCTCGGGGCTTGGTCACACAATTATTTGATAATTAAAAAATAAATAAATAAAATAAAACCCTGTTTAACGAGAATAAAAGGATCGTCCAATGAAATGTATGGGAGAGCTAACAGGTAGCGACAGGTAATACCAGGCGCTCTGGCTTCGTATACCGGCGGTATAAGGTGAGCCGTCTGTGATGATGAATCGGTCGCTACGTGTCGCTGTTAGAGTCGCTCACCAGATTCGCTTTGACAAATGTGGTATTGCGTACAGCGCCCGGCGTTGACCGTACGCTACCTGTCGTTACCTGTCGCTGCCACTCGTTACCTGGCGCTATGGCTTGATGAATAAAGCCCTGAGTGTCAGGTCTGTCACCCAGTCCAATGCAGCAGTGTGACTGTACTCGGGCCAGATTAAACCGGACCTTCACCCTGATTTAATGAAAAGCCCAAACTCTTAAAAAACAATTCCTCAGCATCTAAAATTAATATATTTTACATGTTTAGTCACTAATTTATTATACTTTCCCCCACTGGGCTGCAACTCTGTTCGGGAATTTAGGATACGGGCGCCGCCATCTTGACTCAGAAGCATCACACTTACTGAGGAGAGGAGAGTGGGATAAGGTACAGGGGGGCGGGTTATAGCTGTGCTTTGCTCAGACAGAGCAGAGCTGGGGTCAGGGAAAGGTCAGCAGTCCCAGAATGCAGAGCAGCACAGTCACTTCCTGTTTGCAGGCACTTCCTGTTTGCAGGCTGCCTGCAAAAATGGCAGCTTCCATAAGCCGCCATCTTGGATGTTTAAAGGCTTATAAAATGCAGTAGATGCAGGTAGGATGATTTTTAATGTGAGCAATCTGTGTGTACAGGGTGTGGGAAACATATAAGATAGACTCTTATTTAGAGTGAAGGTCCGCTTTAAGTGTGGTGGAGGCCCCTGGGCACAAAATCTGGTGGAGGCCCCAGATACAGTATTTTTTTTCCTTTAAAATAATAGTCCAGCTAAGTAAATGATTGGTGGTTTTCTGGCACCCGCCTACTTACTGGAACGTCATATCGAGTCCCTTGTGCCACCCTTGTGCAGGTGCGGGCTGCTCGGGAACTCTGAGGGAACTTTGCCATTTCGGTCACCCAGCTGGTCCAGCAGAAACACAGTTCCCTGCATTGAGCTGCCAGTGGCTGTGCTTGGTGGCTTATGTGCAGTGAGTGGCGCCAATTGACAGCTCCGCACCCACACATCACTGTAGTGTTGCTAACGGTGGCTTTTCTGATCTAGGTCCTCGGTTCTGCCCTGTGGTGGCTCTGGCTGCAGGTTTGCCCAGGCGCAGGGGCCCCCACTGCCGCTGATAGCTTTGTCAGACCAAAGACTGAAAAGCCCCCTAGACCAGATAATAACCCAAAGTTTGGTGGAGGCCCCCTTAGCAGGGAAAATGGTGGAGGCCACAGGGCTCGCACCCCTTGAGCCCCCCTCATAATCCTGCCCTGACTGTACTAGTCATTCTCTCAAGTTCAACTGTCACTCAGGTCTACGGCTGCCTTTGAGTGTCACACCCCTCCACCGGAATCATGGGAGGATTGCAGTGATCACATGACTTGTATTATTAGTTTGATTAGGCTTAGCACGGGAGAAGGGATGGGGGATTACAAAAAGCTTTGCATTCCTCTTTAATATAGAGTAGAGGCAGAGACTGGGATATGTAGTCACCTTTGGGTTCCCTCATCAGAACTTGCTGCGCAGAAGTGGCATCCCCGCTTCTTCTAGCCTGTGTTCCCAGCAGCCTCTGGTATACCTGCGGTGGTGAGCAGAGAGAGCGGGAATGCACCATATTAACCCTGGAAAAAGGGTCTATACAGCCCATCTCTAGGTTTTCTGTATATGTACACACTATAGGGCATCTCGATTAGGGACTTTGTTTGAGTAAACTCTTTTCCACTTTAAAATGTTCCCTATTCTAAAGATGTAAGTCTTTTTGAAATGCTATTGCGTGTCTGTCAATATTACTTATAATTCTCTGCCTCATTGTAATTGTCTCACCTGATCGCTAATGCCGGCAGGGCACAGGGCTGTGCATTGCAACTGAACTGTCGATTTGAGAGCAGTACAGTCACACAGCTGCAAGGGTCTTGTCATGCAAGGTTCCAGCCCTGCTATTAGGCTGATTGCCCCTCCCCCAAGTGTGTTTTTTATGGTATTGCCCAAATTGGACTTAGCACAGGGGTAGGGAGAGTTGGGTGGGATGTTACAAAGTGCTTGGAATTTAGTAAGTTCCTGGCACTGTAATCCTGGCACATTCAAAATGTCTCCTTCATGCAGATATGGAAGCTTGTTGCTGCTACGCCCACTGCATACCTCCCTCCATGTTCCCCTGTCCCTCTTTCTCATTTTTCCCTCTTTGACGTGTAACATGCAGATCTGCATCAATAAATGGTTTCCCTATTCAAAGTGTTTATATTGTTGATGTTACAACCAATCTCCTATCAATGAGAGGGTGTGGCTTAATTTAACAATTTTCCCTCTTTCCCACCCTGAAAAAGTTGTAAGGTAAGCCACAGCACCCGATATAATAATGTCTTCCACTGAAAGAAGTCTAGGCAGCACTACATGGGGGCAGAAAAGACTACACACATGTGGAAATGGAGCAGGTTTACTGCATACATGTGTGTATATAATATAATTTATATATATAATTGTATGCATGCAGCAAGCTATACTCTGAAGGTGGTGTACATTTCTCCCAGAATGCTAGCCTGGGTCAGATGAGACGCTACATGGCGCTGTTAGAGTCGCTCACCAGATTCGCTTTCATAAATGTGGTTTTGCCTACATTGCCCAGCGTTCACCAGACACTGCCTGCCGCTATCCCTTCATGAATAACCACCTTAACTGCATGCCTAAACAAAATGGACTTTGCTTAAACTGGTGAGGAAACTGCTGTTTATCTTGCTGGATTTATTGCACCTGTCATTATATTCTGAATTGAAAAGACTTTATGTTGGACTTTGTGTTCAATAAAACCTTTGTTACTTCACCTGAGAACGGTTTCCAGAGTCTGTCATTGCCGCTAGCAACCCCGATCCTGACACATATATATATATATATATATATATATATATATCGCCATAATCGCCCATGACACTGTACAATATGGAATTACAAACAGGGTAAATCAACTAACTTACAGTACATGATAGTTATTAGTCATATGTCATATGTGACAGAATGCATAAATACATATTCATATGAAAATATACTAGCCTTGAGGGCTTGTAATCTAAAGAATAAAGGCTTGAGACAAAAGGTAGGTATATATATATAACACAAACCACAGGCCGAGCAAAGAGAATTTAACTTCAGATAATACAATTCTGTGATTACTCACCTGTAGAATTGGTATTATATGTATACAGCACGTCCTGTTCCAGAAGATATTCCTTACACTTGGGGATACACTCCAGTAGATGGCGCTGGACTGCAGAGACAGAAAAGTGGCTCCTCCCGGCCCCATAAATACCCGGGACCTCCCACAAAACCCCTAGTATTCAAAAGCAGTTAGCAAGAGACCGGGAGAACTATAACCATTATATGAAAATTTGAACATAAAAACAATCACCATAAAGAGGTAACTAAAGATAATGATAACAAGGGTGGGGTGGAACAGGACGTGCTGTATATATATAATACCAATTCTACAGGTGAGTAATCACAGAATTGTATTATTCTAAGTATACAGCACGTCCTGTTCCAGAAGATATTCCTTACACTTGGGACATCCAATAGCAGTGTCCGTAAGGTAGGGTGGGATCCCCAAAAGTAACAGCAGATAGTTCAAACCACTGCCGCCTGCAGAACCTTGCGGCCAAAAGCAGCATCAGCTGAGGCCCCAACATCAACCTTGTAAAACTTTGAAAAGGTATTAACAGAAGAGCAAGTAGCGGCCTTGCAAACTTGTTCAACAGAAGCTTGGTGCTGAAAAGCCCAAGAGGCACCAATAGCACGAGTAGAATGAGCAGTAAGGCGGAAGGGAGGTTCCTTCCCCTTAGCAGAATAGGCCTGAATCACAGCCTGACGTATCCACTTACTGATAGTAGACTTAGCCGGAGCCAGGTCTTTCTTAGGTCCAGACGGAAGCACAAAAAGAGCATCAGTCTTCCTGAAGGATTCAGTAGCCACCAAATAGAACTTCAGGGTTCTGACTACATCCAAAGAATGCAAAACCCTCTCCTTTGGGTTACTAGGATTATGATACAGAGAAGGCAAAACAATGTCGGCAGAAACAACCTTAGGTAGGAAATCTGGCTTAAAACGAAACACCACCTTGTCCTGGTGTCTCTCAAAATAAGGAGGCTTGATGGAAAGCGCTGCCAACTCAGAAACACGCCTAACAGAAGTGATAGCCACCAAAAAGACCACCTTAAGCATAAGAATGGACAAAGGGGCCCCATGCAAGGGCTCAAAGGGAGACCCCTACAGGGAAGACAAGACCAAGTTCAAGTCCCAGACTGGTAACATAGGCTTACGTGGGGGACGCACGTGAGTAACCCCCTGGAAAAAGGTCTTGACCAGGGGATGCTGAGCAAAGGATCTTTGGAAGAAAATAGCCAAAGCAGACACATGTCCCTTCAGAGTACTGAGCTGCAGACCCAGATCCAAACCATGTTGGAGAAACTCCAGAATCCTAGGAATAGAAAACACACGACAGGAAAGCAAGTGGGACTCGCACCAGTCAATGTAAGTACGCCAAACCCTGTAATAGATGGAAGAAGAGGACCTCTTCCTAGCCCTGATCATGGTATTCACCACCGAGGCAGGCAGCCCCTTTTCCATCAAGATGGAGGTTTCAACAGCCAGGCCGTCAAAGCCAGCATTTGTAAATTGGGGTGGCGTAGGTGTCCCTGAGTGAGCAGATCTGGAACCAGTGGCAGCGCGTACTGATCTACTGCCAGCTGCACGATGTCTGCGAACCACACTCTTCTTGAGCAACGGGGCCACCAGGATGTTTGGCACCCTTCCTGAACTATCTTGCGCAGCACCCTGCCCAGCAGTGGAAATGGGGGAAACACATACAGGAGCTGGAACCTCGTCCAAGACATTGCCAGGGCATCCATGGCCAAGGCCAGAGGATCCTGGGACAGAGAGACAAAGACTGGAAGCTTGTGATTGTGACGGGACGCAAATAGATCCACGTGCGGCTGACCCCAGCGGTGGCACAGGGAGCGAAACACCCTGCTGCTGAGGGACCACTCTTCCAGACGAGAGGTCCCCCTGCTCAGAGAGTCTGCGTCCAGATTCTCCACCCCCGGGATGTACACAGCCGAGATGCAGGGAACATTTTGCTCTGCCCAGGACAGTATCAGGGACACTTCCTTGAGGGCCCTCTTGCTCCGGGTCCCTCCCTGATGATTGATGTAGGCAACCGCAGTCTGGTTGTCTGAGCGGACCTGAACAGCCCGACCCCTCAGGTGAGGGGTCAATTGGGCGAGAACCCAGAATTCCAGAATGTTTAGGGGCATGGGCCTCCTGAGGGTCCCATTGACCCTGGAATGTCAGGGACTTCCAGAATCCCCCCCCAACCTGGCAGACTGGCATCCGTGGCCAGAAAGGACCTGCCCCCCCAGCAGGTTCCCTGAGACCAACCACCACACTAGAGACTGCCTGACCTGAGGGGACAAGACAAACACCTGATCCAGGGACCCAGGGTCCCGATCCCATACTGCCAAGAGGTGAAGCTGAAGAGGCCTCATGTGGAACTGAGCATATGGAACCACCTCGAAGCAGGACACCATCAGGCCCACCAGCTGCATCCCCTGCCTGATGGATGGATGGAGACAAGACAGCAGGAACTGAACTTTCTCTTCAAGGACCTCCACCTTCTGCTGAGGAAGAAAGATCTTGACCTGAGCTGAATCCAGAATCATGCCCAGAAAGGGTTTCACCATGGAAGGAGACAGGGAAGATTTGGGGTGATTGATCACCCAGCCGAATGATTCCAGTGTGGACACCACCCTCTGAGTTTCCAGCTCTGCCTGATGGAAGGACTGAGAAGCAATAAGCATGTTGTCCAGGTAGGGAAGAATGCGAATGCCCTGAGATCTTAGCAGAGCCATCACTCCTGCCAGCACCTTGGTGAATACCCTGGGGGCCGAGGTGAGGCCGAAGGGCAAGGCCACAAATTGGTAGTGCTGGTCCTCCAGAGCTAACCTGAGGAACCTCTGATGACCTGGAATGATAGGGACATGAAGGTAAGCATCCTTGATGTCTACAGAGATCATGAAGTCCCCTGGGTGTAGGAAAGTCACAGCTGAACGCAGAGTCTCCATGCGAAAGTGTCTGAATCTGACAAACTTGTTGAGAAGCTTTAAATCCAGGATAGGTCTTATGGACCCATACCTTTTTGGGCACAATGAACAGATTGGAATAATAGCCTTTGCCCCTTTCCCTCAAGGGCACCCGACAGATGACACCTAGGTCTAGAAGGCCTTGGACAGCCAGGGAGAGACACTGAGCTGACAAGGGGTTTGGAGCTACACAAGATTTGATGAATCTTGGGGGCGGCCAGGCTGCAAACTCTATCTTGTAACCAGAGGAAACTACCTCCTGAATCCACCGGTCTGAGACATGACACCTCCAGACGTGAGCCAAGAGCCGAAGCCGTCTCCCCAACTGGATGGGTGAGGGCGCCCCTTCATGCCTGAGGGGGGTTGGGGGAGGACTTAGTCTTGGGACCCCAGGGGGGGTCAGGGCGGCCACTTCCTCGGCCCCTGCCCCAAAAATCTCCACGGCTCCAGCAAAGGAAGCTCCCCGTCCAATTCTGGAGACCCTGAAGGAAGGAGAAAAGGCACCTTAACCTCGAAAGGACCGGGGCTGCCTTCTACGCTGAGGTAATTTGCCACCCTTAGCAAATAAGTCCAGACCGATCGGCGTATAGCCACCAACAAGGCAGAAGCCCTGCCACACATTCTAATGGTATCATCCAGGGCAGAGAGAACATATGCAACAAATTCCTCACAATGCAAAAGAGCTCTATACTTTTCACTACCAGCATCATCAGGGGCCCCATCTAAGAGACCCCTGAGAAGGCTTTTAATGGCAACAGCCGTGACAGCAGAGGCACAGACCGGACGAAGCGCAGTTCCAACACAGGCAAAAGCATGGCTAGCCAGCTGATCCATGCACCTGTCTTCCCCATCTCTCAATGTAGTAGCGTCATGGGAATGCATGACAGATGTGTTAGACAACCCCAGAAATGGTGCATCCACCTCTGGAGGACATGACCAACGTTTAACCATTTCAGCATGGAAGGGATACCTCTTATCCCAACTCTTTGGTACCCCGGGAAGCCTGCTAGGCCTTTCCCACTCCTTGAGAATCAGATTATTAAAGTGAGTTTGTTCAGGAAACTTCAAACGTGGCTTAACAGTATGAAACAGCTCCCCCTGCTGCCGCGGGGCCAAGGCAGGAGGAGAGTTACAGAGTACTTCAAATATTTGAGCCAAAAGTCTGTCAGTATCATCTGAAGTCCATGGGTCAGACCTAGACTCAGCACAACCCCTAGGCTGATCCTCCAGATGATTCTGAATCGGAAAATAATTCCCCTTCTTCCAGGGGAGTATAACCAGTAACCTCAAAAAACTCCTCAGTGCCAGATGCCGCCGCTTAGCAGGAGCCTTACGCGGACCAGAACCAGCAATATGCCTTTCAATGCTGGCTACCCTGGTAGCCAAGTCAGGTTGAGACTCCCCACTGGTATGCACCTCACTGGGAGTCAGGTGTAAGCGTGGGGGGGGTAGGCGAAGCCAGAGGGGGCGCAGCACTAGGCCCAGCCGCAGGTAAACCAGACTGCAGGGCAATTACCTGCTGGGCGCAGGGTACACACACCCTAACATCATCACTTATAGGGGTTACCCCACACGCCACACACAGCCGGGCTTGTCCCGAAGGAACCCCGAGCACATTATCCTGAGAAGCCTCCATATGGTGATTATCACGGCACAACAGGCCAATAGGGATTGACGCTAGTAAAAGCAACCCGGGATGCCCCAATAACCCGCTAGGGAAGTGGGAGTAATGGTATGTAATAGCCCTCCAACAAGAGTTAACACTAAATAGAGGGGATAGGACCGGGAGAATCCACAAAGTTTGACCCGCCTGCAAGACATAAGCAAAAGATCCCATAAGCGATATGCAATACAGATATGTACATAAAAAACTTACTCACTTAACGGACTGTGATAGTAAGACCCCAGGCACACGCAGCAGAGAATTAAAATGGGGCCCGCATATACCTCGAGGGGCGGTCCGTGGAGACAGTGATGCAAAATGCGTCATCCGTAAGGCCTGAAAAAGCGCCCACCTGACAATGTGGCGACATGTCGCCACCGACCACGGAGCGCAGTACAAACATGCGGCGGCAGAAGAAACCAGTGCAATCAATTCACAGGGATCAGACACAACACACACACAGTAAATACAAGGACAATACACCCCCCCCCCCCCCGAGAACTACAAGGGAGAGCGAGGGAAGCAACGGCCAGCCTAAAGGGAGCCAACTGTGGGGACAGTGGGTGAGGGGCATAAAGTGCGGGAGGGGCATCCCATAAGGCTCACCATGTGCCTGTACCGCCTGCCCTTTGGTGGGGGACTGCGGTTAGAGCAGCGCTCCTTAGCACCTGACAGCGGTGCTGCCTACCTTCACCCGAACCAGAGCAGCCTGAGCTGGGAGGCAGTAGAAGGAAACCGGTGGGAATAGTCCTACAGGGCCGCAGGCTAATAGCCCCGCTCACCTGCGAGTAGAGAGAGCCATCTTCTAGTCATCGCAGCCAGGACTGCAGAGAAGAACTGGGAATTTTGTGGAAGGTCCCTGGTATTTATGGGGCCAGGAGGAGCCACTTTTCTGTCTCTGCAGTCCAGCGCCATCTACTGGAGTGTATCCCCAAGTGTAAGGAATATCTTCTGGAGCAGGAAGTGCTGTATACTTAGAATAGGTTTTTTTTTTTTCATTCAACATAAATCAGTTTTCTTCATCATAAAGCTACATTCACACCTGTCTGGATGGGACTGCATTGTGCAGATCTGCAGAAAAAGTCACGTAATTTATCCACCGTTTTGAAAAGCTCCTGCTTTCTGCGTATCAACCACACTGCAAATGCAGATGTATTCTGTGTCTATTCTATGGAACTAAAACTGCATAAAAGATGCAATTCTACAGCAAAACACATCTGAGGGCTGATTCAGCACTGTGAGAGTTTTTTTCTTATTTTTTTCTCACTAGTTTTAGTTTAGCTTCAAGCAATTCAGCACCATAATGCAAAAACAACAGTAACGGTCCCAGTAAACCGCAAATAGGATACCTCAGGACGGCACCAGATATCCCTCAATAATCAATCATTAGAAATGTAATCAAATCAATGTATTCATCTTTAATTCATTAGCATATTAAAAAAAACATGCACATAGATACATTACAACCACAAACATCATTAAAAAACATTTACACAAAGACCTGGCAACAGTGGAGAACCCTCATTAGAATTACAAAATCCATAGCCAATCACCCCAAATGAATCCTAGATCCTTAAATAAAGTGCTAATGCAAAGGGAAGTGCAATATTACCGGAAAAAAGTGCTGCAAGTGCTTGATGTGCAATATTCGCAATAAACAAATGAACAGGTCGAAACTATCTGAGACACAAAGACATAAGTGTTAATGAGAGCCACCCCCGCTGGCCCAGACTAATGATCTCACCCACGCGTTCCGTGGCCGCCCACGCCATCTTCTCAAGGTGCAATTCAGCACCATATTTGGCTGTGCAGATTCTCAAATAATTTACACAGCTACATATGGTGCTGAATTACATAAAGGAAAAAAAATCATTATAACATTTATTCCAAGTATACAGCACGTCCTGTTCCAGATTATTCCTTACACATGGGTAATACATCCACAAGATGGCGCTGGACTGCAGAAAAGGACTTGTGGCCACTCCCGGCCCCTTAAATAGCCAGGAACCTCCCACTAATTCCCAGAATCTTTCTGCAGTCTGGACTGCGAAGATGACTCTCTTCTGCGCAGGGAGTGGGCTTTGCCTAGGGCCCTGCAGGCTTATTTCCACCCGTTCTGGACCCACTGCCTCCCAGCCACAGCTGACGGTTCGGGTGAAGGTAGGACAGCACTAGGGTCAGGTGCTGAAGGAGCGTTGCTCTGGGCCGCAAGACCCTGTACCAAAGGGTGATCGGCAGGGGACGCCCGGGCAGTACACTCTTGTGCTTTTGCTACTGTGTTTTTGTCACTTGTGTTTGCTGTGTGTGGAGGCCATTGTACGGTGCTCCGCGGTGGTCAGCGGTTTTACAGTTTTTTTGTTTAACTGTCATGGCGCTGGTGCATCAAGTGATCTTGTTTTCGCGCTCTTCGGGGGGGGGGGGGTACCACGGTTTGACGCGTTCCGCATCATGCGCCTGCGGCCCGCCCCTCCAGGTACTGCTGACGGTGCCATTTTGTGGCCCTTCCATTGTGGTGCTGCGACGCGGTTGGTGATCGGCTTATCTGTGCACTTGCCGGCTTGGTCCGTCAGTCCCTTACAGGGTTTTTTATCCTTGGTTTATTATTGTATGGCTAGGGATGCTTATGGTGTACATTATTGTGTCTTGCAGGCAGGTCCCTTGACCGTGCTTCTCTCGGCCCTGCCTATTGCCAATCTCCCACTTCCCCTAGCGGGTTTCGGGGGGCATCCCAAATAGGGTGGCTGTTTAGCTGTGTCCCTGTTCTGACTATTGTGCATACTTTTTGTAAAAATCACCATATGGAGGCTTCTGGGGATAATGTGCTTGGGGTTCCTTCGGGACAAGCTCGGCTGTGTCAGTGGGTAGCTGATAACGCTGCTAAGAAGGCTCTCACTGGTTTTCCCTTTAAGGGGCTGCGCCTCTTTGGTTAACGCTTGGACTTGTTTGCCAGGGGTGGTAGGTTACCTCAACGTAGGAGGCCGTCTCGGCCCTTTCAGGGGACTGGTGCCTCTCTCCCCTCCTTCCGCGCTTCCAGGGCTGGTCGAGGAGCTTCCTTTGCTGGAGCACGTGGAGATTATTGGGGCAGGGGCAGAGGACGTGGCCGTCCCAGCCTCTCCTGGGGTCCCAAGCCCAAATCCTCCCCTAAGCCCCCTCAGGCACGAGGAGGCGTCCTCACCCATCTGGGTGGGGGGACAGCTTCGGCTCTTTGCTCACGTCTGGAGGCAATGTGTAGCAGACATATAGATCCAGGCGGTGGTTTCCTCCGGTTACAAGATAGAGTTTGCAGCCTGGGCGTCTCCAAGATTCCTCAGATCCCGGATGGCTCCAAACCCCCGGTCAGCTCAGGGCCTGCGCCTTGCGGTCCAAAACCTTCTGGAGTTGGGGGTCATCTGCCCTGTACCTTTCAGGGAAAGGGGCAGAGGCTTTTATTCCAATCTCTTCACGGTCCCCAAAAAGGATGGGTCCCTCAGGCCCATCTTGGATTTAAAGTGTCTCAACAAGTTTGTCAGATTCAAGCGTTTTCGCATGGATACGCTGCGCTCAGCAGTCAATTCACTGCGCCCAGGCGACTTCATGACCTCCATAGACATCAAGGACACTTACCTTCATGTACCAATCTTTCCAGATCATCAGAAATTCCTCAGGTTTGCTCTGGGAGATCAGCATTATCAATTTGTGGCACTGCCTTTCGGTATCACCTCGGCTCCCAGGGTATTCGCCAGGGTGCTGGCTGGCGTGATGGCTCTGCTGAGAGCTCAGGGCATTCGCATTCTCCCTTATTTGGACGACATTCTGATCTCGTCTTAGTCTTTACATCAGGCCGGGCTGGATACCCAGGTGGTGCTGACCACACTAGAGTCATTCGGCTGGGTGATCAACCATCCCAAGTTTTCTCTGTTCCCGTCTCTGATGAGGTCCTTTCTGGGCCTGACGCTGGATACATCTCAGGTCAAGGAGTTTCTCCCTCAGCAGAAGGTGGAGAATCTTCAAGCTCAGGCCCAATTACTACTGTCTTGTCCGCATCCCCCTATTCGGCAGGGGATGCAGCTGGGGGGGCCTGATGGTGTCCAGTTTCGAAGCGGTTCCCTATGCTCAGTTTCGCATGAGACCTCTTCAACTTCACCTACTGTCGGTATGGGATCGGGACCCTGTGTCCCTGGATCAGGAGTTTGTTCTGTCCCCCCTGACCAGGCGGTCCCTCTTGTGGTGGCTGGACTCAGGGAATCTCTTGGTGGGCAGGACCTTTCTGTCACCTTGCTGGGAGACTGTCACTACAGATGCCAGTCTGACAGGTTGGGGGGGGGCTTCTGGAAGTCCTTGAAATTCCAGGGTCAGTGGGGCCCTGAGGTTGGTTCACAATTGACCCCACACCTTCGGGGTCGGGCTGTTCAGATCCGCTCGGACAACCTGACGGCGGTTGCCTACATCAATCATCAAGGATGGACCCGGAGCAAGAGGACCCTCAAGGAAGTGTCTCTGATTCTGTCCTGGGTGAAGGGGAATGTTCCCTGCATCTTGGCAGTGTATATCCCGGGGGTGGAAAATCTGGAGGCAGACTCCCTCAGCAGGGGGACTTCTCATCTGGGAGAATGGTCCCTCAGCAGCAGGGTGTTTCGCTCTCTGTGTCACCGCTGGGGTCAGCCGGATGTGGATCTGTTTGCGTCCCGTCACAATCACAAGGTTCCAGTCTTTGTCTCTCTGTCCCATGATCCTCTTGCCTTGGCCATGGATGCACTAGCATTGTCTTGGAAGAGCTTTCAGCTCCTCTATGTGTTCTCTCCGTTTCCTCTGCTGGGCAGGGTGCTGCGCAAGATAGCCCAGGAGGGGGTGCCAGCCATCCTGGTGGCTCCCTGTTGGCCAAGAAGGGTGTGGTTCGCAGACATCGTGCAGTTGGTAGTAGATCAGTACATCCTGCCCAAGGACCCAGATCTGCTCACTCAGGGGCAGCTGTGTCATCCCAATTTACAAACGCTGGCTTTGACGGCTTGGCTGCTGAAACCTCCATCTTGATGGAAAAGGGGTTGCCTGCCTCTGTTGTTGATACCATGATTAGGGCTAGGAAGAAGTCCTCGTCCTTTATCTATTACAGGGTCTGGCATGCTTACATTGCCTGGTGTGAGTCTAAGTCTTTTCCCTGTAGGGTGTTTTCTATTCCCAGGATTCTGGAATTCTTGCAGCATGGTTTGGATTTGGGTCTTCAACTTAGTACCCTCAAGGGCCATGTTTCAGCCTTGGCTATTTTCTTCCAAAGGTCTTTTGCCAACCACCGTTTGGTTAAGACTTTTTTCCAGGGGGTTACTCACTTGCGCACGCCACGTAAGCCTTTGTTACCAGTCTGGGATTTGAATTTGGTTTTATCTGCCATGCAGGGTTCTCTTTTGAGACTATTCGTGAGGCTGCCTTGCCTATTTTGCCTCTTAAGGTAGCCTTTTTGGTGGCTATCACTTCTGTTATGCGTGTTTCTGAGTTGGCAGTGCTTTCCATTAAACCTCCTTACTTTGAGAGACACCAGGACAAGGTGGTGTTTCGGTTCAAGACAGATTTCTTGCCTAAGGTTGTGTCCGCTTTTCATCTCAATCAGGATATTGTTTTGCCTTCTCTGTGTCCTAATCCTAGTAACTCTAAGGAGCGGGTCTTACACTCTTTGGATGTTGTCAGGACCTTGAAGTTCTATTTGGTAGCTACTGAGTCTTTTAGGAAGACTGATGCTCTTTTTGTTATCCCTTCTGGGCCTAGGAAGGGTCTGCCTCCGGCTAAGTCCACTATCAGTAAGTGGATCCGTCAGGCTGTGGTACGAGCCTATTCTGCTAAGGGGAAGGAGCCTCCCTTCCGCCTTACTGCTCATTCTACTCGTGCTATTGGTGCCTATTGGGCTTTTCTGCACCAAGCTTCTGTTGAACAAGTTTTCAAGGCCGCTACTTGGTCTTCTGTTCATACCTTTTACAAGGTTGATGTTAGGGCCTCAGGGGATGCTGCTTTTGGCCGCAAAGTTCTGCAGGCGGCAGTGGTTTAAACTACCCGCTGCTAATTTTGGGGATCCCACGCTACCTTACGGACACTGCTATTGGATGTCCCATGTGTAAGAAATATTCTGGAACAGGACGTGCTATATACTTGGAATAATACATTTCTTTCAGTACTCACCTGTAGAATTGGTATTAAAAGTATACAGCACGTCCTGTTCCACCCCACCCTTGTTATCATTATTCTTGGTTACCTTTGTATGGTGATTGTTCAGTTTATGTTTATTGATTCTGCCGGCTTCTTGTATAACTGCTTGTCAACACTGGGAATTAGTGGGAGGTTCCTGGCTATTTAAGGGGCCGGGAGGAGCCACAAGACTTTTTCTGCAGTCCAGCGCCATCTTGTGGATGTATTACCCATGTGTAAGGAATATTCTGGAACAGGACGTGTTGTATACTTATAATACCAATTCTACAGGTGAGTACTCACGGTGTTGAATTAGCCCTTTGATCTGCAACTGTATAGTGTAATAGTAGCCTAATGCTAAGCTGAAGTCCAGTTCATGCTTTCTTGCTGCTCAATATCTTCCTTGGGTGCTTCTGCCCTGGCATCAGTCTTTTGCAGTAATGCATATTTGACTGCAGGCATCTACACTCCCTCTTTATACTGTAGGTCTCCTGGTCTGGAGTCTTGGATTGTGGGGATTGGCCCATGGCCAAACTCCAGGTCCCTATCAGGTGCCTTACCGGCAACATCTTAAAGTGGACCAAAAGCCTTTGTGATTCCCACTTTACTTACATTGCCAGTGATCCCATGGTGCTTTTGTGGACCAAGGCTGCATTCCATACTCTCTGTGCTTAGGCATGCTCCGGCACCCAGCCATTCAGATAGGAAACCCAGAAAATTCAAGTGTAAAAGAGCTTTGGCCTGCTTTAAAAGGCTATCCTAAAATATATTTTCGTAGTATTTTCCGCTACCTTGGTATACAACACGGAAATCCCCAGAAGCCCTTTAACCTCTGACAGTTATGCACTGTTTATGTAAACTGTAATGTAAATGCACTTTAGATATAAATGATTTTTTTTTAACATCCTAAATATCTAATAGCCAAATATAGTCGTAAGACTTTATGACAGAGTCTTTTGATCAACAACATTGGCAGTTTTATTGCCAGAAGCATAGACCTAAAGATCCAACTCTGGAGCAGGCAACATACAACTGTCCATGCAAAAAACATGCAGAATCCAGGTTTATGCCAGCCACCTGCAGTGATTGGTCTCGGGCCTTGTTTATTGTCATTGCAAATGATAGCTTAACAGAAAACTCTAAACGATATTGTTCGTCGGAGTTAATCAGTGGAATCAAAAACTCTTCTCGAGCAGCACATCCAGTAAGGATGGTTGCTTCTAGCACATGGGGATGACATGTTTTAATGCACATCCTGGTTCCATTACACAATTTTTGTGCATCTAGATTCTGCATAGAATAACTGGAGCACCAACCTTTAGATCCAAGTAATGAGAAGGTATTCCAGTTGGTTCTAAAAAGTTTAAAAACTCAACTGGGTACTGCACGATCTGTTCTGGATCTATTGGGGTGTCAATGGATTTGTGGGAATAATCGAATCCCGGGCAACTTCTTAAGACTTTGTACATTTATTGTATTTACCACATAATTTCTTGCAGCCAAAACTGCTCTTTGACTTATCCAGTCATGGTAAGGAGTTTTTCCTTTGTTAACTGAAAGCCAGTGTCAGGGAACACTGCTGTTCTGAGGTGTTCAGGTACTCAGGCAGAGCAGATTCCAAAAATATTTTGCTCTCATGTTGGTTGTGAGAGTAAGCCTCTACATTTGATGCCACAGTGACAGTGCCTTAAGGCATGCGTTCAGTTCATCAGCCATGGTTCCCTTTGGTATTATAGACAAGGTCTGCCTGAAATCACCAGCAAGCAAGACCAAGGCCCCACCAATTAGTTAGGTCTTATCTCTTAAGTCTCTACATTTTCTATCTAATACTTCTACACTTCTAATACATACTACACATCTATGTGCCATGGTGCACTCATCCCAGACAATGAGTTGACAATGGAATTGAATTGCATCTGATCAACTTACTGCCTGGCCTGAGTTTCCTGAGGAGTTTCAGAAGCTCGAGCAGCAACATGGTGCATTTGCATCAGCTTGCAGTCGTGCCTGAGTTTGAGGAGGAGTCTCTGCAGCTCGTGATGCAGTTTTTCTCATGGCCATGCACGATTTCCTGGCAAATAATTCTTTCCATCTTTCCCTCTATCTTTCTGGAAATAAAATTGAAACTGCCACCTTCAGAAAACCCACCTCGGGTAACACTACATTAAGGGCAGAAAGTTGCCACCCGCCCCACACAATTAGGTCAATACCGGTGGGCGAAATGATTAGAGCACGCCGAAATTGCTCAGAGGAGGAGAGTTTTAAGAAGGAAGCAGAAATCATTCATTCCAGGCTGACTCAAAGAGGATATCCGGACCACATGTTAGCCAGAGCGAAACACATAGCAGAGAATAGACCTAGAGATTCACTCATGGGTCCTAAAAATTCAGGATTGAGGAAAGACAAAAACAGATCGGGGATGAATACCACCACTAAGGAAAGAACAGGAGAAAAGAAGGTCACTATGGTCACAACCTATAGTCGGGAGTTTCTAGAGATAAAAAAGATCATTTTCAAACATCTCCCGATTTTGTATTGTGACCCAGATTTAAAATCCATTGTGGAACAAGGGGTGCAGATTGTAAGTAGGAGGTCCCCCACTCTTGGCCAAAAATTATCCCCAAGCTTATTCAAAGGACAAACTAAATTTCTGGGGACATGGTTAGATTGTAAAGGCTTTTTTAGATGTGGAGGGAGGAGGTGTAACATCTGCAAATTGGTCCACCAGAGTGAGGAGTTTGAATCCGTAGTTACCGGTGATAAATTCAAGGTGAAACAATTTATGAATTGTAATACAAAAAATCTGGTATATGTGATCACATGTGTAGAGTGTAGAGTCCAATATGTAGGATGTACCACAAGACCCTTTAAGAAAAGGATAGCGGAACATTTGGCGACACACAAGGGAGATTTCTCTAGACTATCCAATGTGGGTCGGCACATATTTAATGTTCACTCTGGAGACTTTTCGGGTATCACCTGTATGGGTATAGAGAAAGTTTCAATGGGCCCTAGAGGGGGAGACTTACAGCAGAAGATTTTGCAGAGGGAGGTGTTTTGGATATTTAAATTACAGACCCGCATCCCCCTGGGATTGAACTCAAGGTGGGATGTGGATCTCTTTTTAGGATGACATTCTTGGTTATTAAGTCCATATATGGGCACCAAACATTTGTTGTCATCATAATTATCCTTACACTTTCTCCCTGGTTTGACATTGCTGATTCTTCTCCCTTAGGTTTTCTTGTGATGAGAGGGAAGAGATATGTTCATCCTGCATCCAAATAGATTGGACCCATTTGGGTCAAGATGCTCACTGTCCTGTTCTCTGTGCTTCATCTGGGATTCCCTTCTGCCGGCACACATACAGCGAGTGCGGAGGCCGTTGGCCTACCTCTCGAGGGGTGAAGTGGACAAGGAGGGGGAGTGGCGGAGGGGATTTAGTCTTTTGCCTGCCGGCCCCTGCTCTTACTATTGGTAGGAGAATAGTGATTTCAGTAGGAATGTGGGTGGCTAGTAACTAAACAAATAAATTAATATACAATATATATTTATTCTACATCCTTCATATCATATCCCTCATGTCATAATTAAGACAACTATTGCTGTATGTTTGAATGCCTGGTGTGTTTGGCCGCAGCTTTCGCCTGCTGCGCTTGTCTTCCCCCCTTCCCCGAAGCGTATGGGGGCTCAGTTTGCCCTCACCCTGACGAGGCATTCCAGCAGCCTACCGGAGTGAGCCACGTCATTGGCCTCCATGCCATTGGCTCTCTGGGCCCCTGGCCGCTCTGGGGGATGACGTAGGTATCGCGCGGCGGACGAAGGAGACCAGCGCGTGCATCAAAGCGTGAGTACCTATATGTTTGATTAGTCAATCATGTGTTTGTGATGATTATTTTCTTGATTAAATTAGTGAATGATGTATGTCTATATAAAGGAAGGTTTTACCTTTGCTAAATTGTCATGAATAAGGGCGCCAAGCCCGAAACGCGTCGACGCTGCCACAACTTTTATACTGCCTGTTTTGTATTGATGTTGCCACAAGGAGCATTTTAATCAACCTTCATTAAACCTGGACGTTTTATCACAACACGGAGGCTGGCCGGTTTATTGTTTACAGTACAGCTACATGCGGAGGTGAGCTCTCTTTTCCGTGCTGCCTAACCGTGGTTGCTGGGGAAAGCGCATCCAGAGCTGGCATACACTTTTACAGTTCCTGGCAAATAAGCAAGTTTTCTTTAGATGCATTTTGCCAAATTGAAGTTAATGTTAGACCCTGAAGATGTAGTGGTTCCTTAAAAGTCAAGTACAATACCCTTTACAAATGTGAAGTCAAAATCTCAGAAACAGACTGATACTGATCTTTGTTTAACTTAGTGGATAAGATGCTACTGAAGTCGGTATGATCAGCTGCCGGTTGCCACCCCTCTCTGTTATTAATGACATCTCTAGTATGTGTCCAAAGAGCAGAATATAGAAAGGGAAATGTTTTCACTGAACTCTTGTAAAAGAAAGATGAGGCAACCAGCTCCCTTTGAAAATGAAAGTTGTAATCCGACTGCCTATGAGTGAGATATATGTGTGAGGAGGGTGTGTGGTCAGACTCTGACATTATATTTGTGAGGTAAAATGTGATCTCCATCACATTCTACTATTTATTTCTATGGGTCTGTTTTTCCAACCCTCTCTTTGTGAGCAACCAACAGGCCTATTTCATTGTTCTGTCATATCCATATGTTTGAATACTGCCAAAACATTCCTTATGTAATGTATATACTGGGGGATCAATAAACTGATTCTGATTCTTTGGATCTGCACATTCGTGGCTCTAGAGCTCTGAGCGCTAATTACCTCTCCTGTGCATTTCTGGGACGCTCTTCCCCATTACCCTCCTCTCCTATACATCTGGCAAGGGCAGGACCTTCGCTCTAACCTTCCTGGGCACCCAGTGTACCTGCTTGCCAAATTTGGGGTCAAACGGTTCAGGTGTTTGGAAGTCTATAGAGGACAGACATACAGGCGGATGGAAAGACATTCATTTTTATTATATATAATTAGTTGACCTTGATTTTGTACACAGTGATTGATTCATTAAAGCATGCACTGTAATCCTGAATGATTGCTTCAAGCTATTTGATAAAATGTATTGTCATGAACATATTCTCTAGATCTAACAATACTGTCCATGTTTTTTACATTTCAGTAACACAATGGAAGCTGGTGCTGTCGCCAATCTCAGGAGAATAAAAAATGCCATTGGTGTGGCCAGAGCTGTGATGCAGCATACTAAACACACGTTTCTAGTTGGAGAATCAGGTACTGTCATTTATCCTTATTGGCCTTTTACAATTTTACAAGCTGCCATAATAACCTAAAGGGCCAGTCCAGGCAATGGCAATAGTAGGTTAGAGAGCAGCTCACCTGCAGCCTGTCCCATGTTTCTCTCTTCTATATCCTGTAGAGCCCTTTGGATGCCATAGCAGGACTCCAAGTTTGCCCCTTATATCAATTCCATTCCTTCATGACCACACACAAATGTTGTCACACTGCTGCCCGAGTTCCAGGTATATAATGATGCACAGGATGTCGGGCAGCTATGTCACTAAGCCTGACTCCATGGAAATTTTAGAGCCAGTTTTAGAGTGAAAGCCGGTGGACAATCCTTGGGGGGGAGTAATAAGAGTCACTAATAGTGGAGGAGAGAAAAAAAGAATGAAAGTAATGATGCTACCATTTTTTTTAGTATGATGCTGAAAGCAGATGGAAACCCGCGCGGCCAGGACCTGGAATCTAAACGTTTCCTGGCCCGACTGCTAGCTTACACGGGATGCCCCCCCCGGCTTCCCGCATTCCTGGTATCTGTGTTTCCGTGCACGCTCCTGTGTTCAGCTTTTTTTAATAACCAGCCAATAGGCTCTCTCAAAATTGTCGGGGGCGTGGCTTCGGGAGTGAAAAAGCCTTGCGAGGCAACAGCTGCGCCTGGCTGCTCGGTGGTCACAAAAAATGCTGCCTTGTACCTCTGTAGCTCAGAAGGCCACAGCCAGCTATTTTGCCCCATTTGCACCAGTAGGCGCTGTGCACCCCAAGCCGATCATACTGGGCTACATCAAGCATCGAGTAGATAGCAGCAATAGCAGTCCAGATGGGGCACATGGTATTATGGTCAATAGGGGCAGGTAGGTATACTGTTATTTTCATTAAAGTTTCCCCACTGCTGGAAGAGAGCATTCAGAATGCACCACTCCTGTCCAGCGCTATGTGCCCATGCTGGCCATTTTGCTACACAGCTGTCGTGGGCACACACATCAGCCGGTTGTAGCTAGGTTTCAATTTTAATTGTGCAAATGATTCCTAACTCTTTTTGCTAAACCATGCAATGACATATACCTCTGTGACCTCTCTTCATTGAAAAGTAGAAAAAAAAACTTTGTAACATTCCCTGCAGTGTTAGTAGTATGAGCGACATGACTGGGAGCTTTTCCCGCCATGTGATAGTTCCACAGTCCTGAGTGATGAATTTTAATTAGGTCAGACACTGCATAAAAAGGACCTACATGAAATTGCCCTGACAGACGAAATTATTTTGGCTGGGTTTTAAATAAATCTTTTTGGTGAATTAAGATCTGACTGTGTGACATGACATTTAGCTGTAGTTGAAGTGTCTGTCCTGCCACCCCAGTAATAGATTTTTAAACGTTTAAAGTTCAGCAATCAGCCATGCTGCTAGCTCTGTTGCTTTGCTTTTATGATTTTGGAAGACAGCCATCTGCTTAGATTTTCTCCACAAGACAGATAGTTCTCTGAACAGTGGGGGGAATTGCTGTTAAAGTTAACTACACACTGTCTTGGGTTAAAATGAAAGCAGAGATGATTTTGGTCATCTTTGTCATATAAAATTATATATTTCTCACTCTATTTCACTGATTTTTTTTTCCTCTGTGCAATTCAGTACCATTCTTAGCTTCGCAAATGTTTAAACTGGACCTTCACCCTAAATAAGAGTATATCTTGTATTTCCACCTCACCCTGTAAATACAGATTGCTCACATTAAAAATCATCCTACCTGCACCTAGTGCATTTTCTGAGCATTTAAACATCCACAATGGCGACCCATGGAGTCTCAGACTGCCTGCAGACAGTAAGTCTTTCCTGACTGTGCCCCTCTGCATTCTGGGATTGCTGTCTTTTTCCTGACCCAGCTCTGCTCTGTCTGTGCAAAGGCCAGCTATAACCCTGCCCCTGCACATTTCACCCCTCTCCTCAGTATGTGATGCTTCTGAGGCAAGATGGCGGTGCCTGTATCCTAGAGTCCTGAACAGAGTTGCAGCCCAGTGGGAGAATGAATAATACGTAAGCGACTAAAACTCAAAATATATTAATTTTAGATGCAGGGGAATCGTTTTTTAAGAGTTTGGTCTTTTCATTAAATGATGTTGAAGGTCCCGTTTAAATAATTCACACAAGTGTGCTGAATTGCACTGAGGAAAAAAAATAACATTACATAAAAAAGTGAGAAAAATAATTCTCACGGTGGTAAGTCAGTTTACTAGCCCTCATTGCATTGCATTCCTGACTGATGGGGCTTAAAAATAACAACCAAAATACAGTCCTCTTCATTGGGGACACTGCCTGCAGTGTGAAACTTCTTGGTGCCCCGTAAACAAACCTCCTTCTTTAGCCCACAGTGCATGTGCAGCTCAGGCTCAGTCGCGTAATCCTGGGCCTGTCTCTGCATGCTGGGTGTTTAGAGCAGCGGGTACCAGGGATGCACAGCTATGCACAGCCATGCACCTTGCAGCATTCCTGCTACCTGTGCCCTGCACACATTGAGAATGAGGATGCCAGAAGAAAGCTGGACATGGACGGGTTTACACTACGAGGCATAAATTGGGGAAGAGGGGTCCACCACAGGACTTTCGGTTACTTATACCCCCCCTGGGACATAACAAATCAGGGTGCCCCATTGAAAAAACAGAAGACTGAAATTACTAGACTATCCTCCCCTGCTTGCCTCGCACCCTAAACTTCACTGCCAGGGGGAACAGGCCGTCTGCAACTTTTAGACTCCATCGGGTAAGTTGATAAGTCCACTTTTATGATAATTAAAATCTGCCTGTAACTTAAAAAAAAAACAATTCCATTACAGCATCCTTGTTTGCAGAGAGTATGGGTTTTGTATGTGAAGACTTAACAACCAACAGATCACTATCTATTTACTCAAAATGGCTTGATCAGAACTGCCAACCAAATTTCCGTAAGGTAGGTAAAGTATAATACATTTGTAATTTGTGCTGTAATAGGATAGTAACTAAGCCATATAAAAGCTCTGAAATAAATAGGCTAATGGAAAGACTCACGTTAGGCCATATAGAGGGATTAAAGAGAAAATTCCCCTTTATTTAAGAGAACAAGGCAAAGAGTGCTTTCTTAAAGCAGAAAGAAACTTGGGATCTTGACTATCCCGGGATTCGTTCTGTGTCCTGGGGGGGGATCCCAAATTGGCCATCAGAGCCATTTGCCATGCATGTGTAATGCTCGACAAATAGCTTCGTTTACATGAAACGCTCACAGCCTGAAGATGCGCAATGCGAAATCTGCCAGATGTTTCCATTGGCGATGGTGTCAGGAAGCAGTCGAGTTCTGCAGCTCCCTGAGGGGGCTCGAGATGCCTCCTGGGATGGCCAGTGGCCACAGTGGGTTATGTTCTGATTTAAGTAAAAAAAAGTATTCACATAGTACATTCAGAACAAGGATAACAGCATTATTCTAAGTATACAGCACGTCCTGTTCCAGAATATTCCTTACACTTGGGTAATACATCCACAAGATGGCGCTGGACTGCAGAAAACAGCTTGTGGCCTCTCCTGGCCCTATATTAGTCAGGGACCTCCCACAAATTACCCAGTTTATTTCTGCAGTCTGCGCTGAGAAGATAAAAGATAGCTCTCTTGTGGCGCAGGTGAGCGGGGCATATTGCCTGCGGCCCGCAGGACTATTCCCACCCGTTCCATCCCATTGACTGCCTCCCAGCCTCGACTGATAAGGTTTGGGTGAAGGTAGGCGATAGAAGCACCTTGGTGCTGAGGAGCTAGGCTCCTACCACAGTCCCTGCTCTAACAGGGTAGGCGGTTTAGGCTAATGGTGAGCCTTTTGGGATGCCCCCACTGCCTCATGGGTTTGGCCAGGTTATCCTGTGCGGTTAAACCCTATTCCGTTGTTATCCTCCCTCACTCTCCCTTCGGGAGACCTCGGGGGGGGGGGGGGGGTTGTCTAGTGTTTTATGACTTTAGACATATTTGTGCTTATCACTTTATTAAACCGCGCCGCCGCGCGTCTGTACTGCCATGGCCCGCCCCTCGAGGTTGCGGGCGCCATTTTGTCTTCTTCCTGTCGCTGCTGGCTCCTTGCGGTCTGTGAGTAACCCCCGTGGGGTGAATTTTTCTCTATTTGTTTTATGCATTATTCTTATGGGAATATATTGTTGTGTCTTTCAGGTGGGATAAAGCTTCGGTCCTGTGGCTTCTCCTGGCCCTTTCCCCTCATTATCTCCCACTTCGCTAGCAGTCTATTGGGGCATCCCGGGTAGCTCTTTAGCATTAACCCTTACTGGCCTACTGTGCCTGTTCAAATCATCATATGGAGGCTTCTGGGGATAATGAGCCTGGGGTTCCTTCGGGACAAGCCCGGCTATGTGTTGCGTGTCGGTAATGATGTCAGGGTATGTGTATCCTGCGCCCAGCAGGTACTTGCACTGCAGTCTAGGTTACCTGTTGCTGGGCCTGCGCTTCACCTACCCCCCCACGCCTGCATCTGACCCCCTATGAGGAGCATACCAGAGGGGAGTCTCAGCCTGATTTGGCTGCACGGGTAGCCAGCATTGAGAAACATATTGCTGGGTCTGCCTCGCGTAAGGCTTCTGCTAAGAAGCGGCATTTGTCTCCTACCGTCTCCCTCTTTCCTGTGGAAACTGAGGACGTTTTTGACACTACTGGTTATTCCCCCCCTGGAGGAGGGGGAATTGTTCTCTGGTTCAGACTCATCTGAGGAGCAACCCAGGATTTATGGTGGTACAGGGTCTCCCTTTTGGGAAGATCTATGGTCCTCAGATGACACTGACAGGCTTTTGGCTCATATTTTTGAAGTGTTCTGTATCTCCCCTCCTGCCGTGGCTCCGCAGCAGCAGGGTGAGCTCTTTCATACGGTTAAACCACGTTTGGAATTCCCTGAGCAGTCGCACTTTAATAATCTGGTGCTCAAAGAATGGGAGCGGCCTAGCAAGCTGCCAGGGGTGCCCAAGAGTTGGGACAAAAGGTATCCCTTTCCTGCTGATGTGATTAAGCGTTGGTCATGTCCTCCTGAGGTGGACGCGCCCGTTCTGGGGCTGTCCAATACATCTGTCATGCATTCTCCTGACACTACTACCCTGAGGGATGGTGAGGACCGGCGTATGGACCAACTGGCTTGCCTTGCCTTTGCCTGTGTGGAGACCGCGCTACGCCCGGTTTGTGCCTCTGCCATTACAGCTATTGCTATTAAGGGTTTTCTTAAGAGCCTCTTAGAAGGGGCCTCTGATGACGCAGGAGGAAAAGAGTATAGGTCTCTCCTGCTTTGCTATGAAGTTGTTGCATATGTCCTGTCTGCTATGGATGATGCCGTTAGAATGTGTGGTAGGACATCTGCCCTGTTGGTGGCTATACACCGCTCTGTCTGGCTACGTCAGTGGGTAGCTGATAATGCTGCTAAGAAGGCTCTCACTGGTTTCCCTTTCAAGGGCCTGCACCTTTTTGGTGAACGTTTGGATTTGTTTGCCAAGGGCGGTAGGTTACCTCAACATAGGAGGCCGTCTCGGTCCTTTCAGGGGATGGGTGCCCTTCTCCCATCCTTTTGTGGTTCTAGACCTGGCCGAGGAGTCTCCTTTACTGGGGCCCGCGGAGATCACTGGGGGGGGGGGGCACAGGACGTGGCCGTCCTGGCCTCTCCTGGGGTCCCAAGCCAAAATCTTCACTCAAGCCCCCTCAGGCATGAAGGGGCGCCCTCACCCATCCGGGTGGGGGGACTGCTTCGGCTCTTTGCTCACGTCTGGAGGCTTCACGTCTCAGACTGGTGGATTCAGGAGGTAGTGTCCTCCGGTTACAGGATAGAGTTTGCAGCCTGGCCGCCCCCAAGATTCATCAAATCCCGGATGGCTTAAAACCTCCTGTCAACTCAGGGTCTGTGCCTTGCTGTCCAAAACCTTTTGGAGTTGGGGGTTATCTGCCAGGTGCCTTGGAGGGAAAGGGGCAGAGGCTACTATTCCAATCTTTTCACTGTTCCCAAAAAAGACGGGTCCATCAGACCTATTCTGGATTTAAAGTGCCTCAACAAATTTTTCAGATTCAAACACTTTCGCATGGAGACTCTGCGCTCAGCTGTCAATTCACTATGCCCAGGGGACTTCTTGACCTCTGTAGACATCAAGGATGCTTACCTTCATGTACCAGTCTTTCCAGGTCATCAGAGATTCCTCAGTTTCGCTCTGGAGGATCAGCACTATCAATTTGTTGCTCTGCCTTTCGGTATCACCTCGGCTCCCAGGGTATTCACCAAGGTACTGGTGGGCGTACTGGCTCTGCTGAGATCTCGGGGCATTCGCATCCTTCCTTACTTAGACGACATTCTCATCATGTCTCAATCTCTCCAGCAGGCCAAGCTGGATACTCAGTTGGTGGTGTCCACACTGGAGTCCTTCGGCTGGGTGATCAACCACCCCAAGTCTTTCCTGTCACCGTCAATGGTGAGGTCCTTTCTGGGCATGACTCTGGATACATCTCAGGTCAAGATTTTTCTCCCTCAGCAGAAGGTGGAGAGTCTTCAGGCCCAAGCCAGGTTCCTTATGTCTTGCCCTCATCCCTCCATCCGGCAGGGGATGCAGCTGGTGGGCCTGATGGTGTCTTGCTTCAAGGCGGCTCCATACGCTCTGTTTCACGTGAGACCTCTTCAACTTCACCTCTTATTAGTTTGGGATCGGGACCCTCAGTCCCTGGATCAGGTGTTTGTTCTGTCCCCTCTGGCCAGACAGTCTCTCTCGTGGTGGCTGGACCCAAGAAACCTGTTGGTGGGCAGATCCTTTATGGCCCCGTGCTGGAGACAGTCACCACAGATGCCAGTCTGACAGGTTGGTGGGGCTTCTGGAAATACCTGAAATTCCAGGGTCAGTGGGGCCCTCAGGAGGCCCACACCCCTATCAACATTTTGGAATTGAGGGCGATACGGTTGGTCCTCGCCCAATTGACTCCACACCTTCGGGGACGGCGGTTCAGGTCCGCTCGGACAACCAGACGGAGATTGCCTACATCTATCATCAGGGAGGGACCCGGAGCAAGAGGGCCCTCAAGGAAGTGTCCGTGATACTGTCTTGGGCGGAGGAGAATGTTCCCTGCATCTCAGCTGTGTACATCCCGGGGGTGGAGAATCTGAAGGCAGACTCCCTCAGCAGGGGGACCTCTCATCTGGGAGAATGGTCCCTCAACAGCAGGGTGTTTCGCTCTCTGTGCCACCGCTGGGGTCAGCCAGATGTGGATCTGTTTACGTCCCGCCACAACCATTCTGGTGGCCCCCTGTTGGCCAAGAAGGGTGTGGTTCGCAGACGTCGTGCAGTTGGCAGTAGATCAGTAGATCGGGACTTTACACTTCACTACCAGCTGGCTGTGCTGACAGGCTGAAACCAGCTGGAAAGGATTTTATTCACGGCCTATTTTACTATCAACTAACGGACTGTGTAGAGCTTATAGACAAGCTCTGAACTTTTGGATACACACCCTGGGACTTCATGCCAGCGCCATATACATAGAGGAGCTGCTGCTGAAGTTTTAAAGGGACCGCTGTATACAATTCACAGATTATTGATTGTGGCACGTTCCATGGTCTGTCTTGCATCTCCACTTTTAATTTGAATAAAAGAAGTCGTCTTTCTACATCACAGAGTGGGATCCTCATCTACTTAAAGTGGACCAACACCCAGGATTTTGACTATCCTGGGTCTTGGTCCACTTCGGTGGGGCACCCCCGATCAGGGTGCCCCGCTGTGTGAAACCCCCCCGAACCCCCCGAAATACTCACCTCTCCCCACTCCCAGCGCCGACGGACAAGCCGCGGACAAGCGGCTCCTCCGCCGCCGCCTCCCGCGCGTCACTCTTGACGCGTGCGTGCCCGCGCCAGCCATTCACAGACGGCCGGCGCGGGCGCGCGCACGTCTAGAGGGGCGTGAGGGAGATAAGGGAAGATAAGGTAAGGAGTTTGGGGTGTTTGGGGGGTTTTCACCCCGCGGGACATCCCGATCTCGGATGTCCCGCGGGGAGGGAGGTGATAGGCCCGGGAATCTTATAGATTCCCGGGCCGATCACCTGTGGGTGTTGGTCCACTTTAAACTATAAGTCATATTCAAAAGTGGCCCAGGTTAGGTGTTTACCGCCGGGCCTGGTGGGTAAGTCCCATTTCGTTTTACCTATTTAGAGTCAATTCTTTAGTAGGTATGTTACTTTATAAATGTATTGAGTAATAAATATTAAACTGCAAACGCAAAAATCTCATTTGACTTTGCAGTAACAACAATATTTAAGGATACTTGGAAAACAAGGATAAGATTAAACATCCATCTTATCCCAAACACCTGAGCATCCTACAGAAATTAGCGCGCCTGCAGATAGACTGACAGCCACAGGCAGCTTGTCTGTTGTCTGCTAGGTCTATCACCTTTATAGTAGATCAGTATGTTCTGCCCAAGGTTCCAGACCTGCTCACTCAGGGGCAGCTACCCCATCCCAATTTACAAACGCTGGCTTTAACGGCCTGGCTGCTGAAACCTCCGTCTTGATGGAGAAGGGGCTGCCTGCCTCTGTTGTTAATACCATGATTCAGGCTAGAAAGAAGTCCTCGTCATCTATCTACTATAGGGTCTGGCATGCTTACATTGACTCTAAGTCGCTTCCCTGTAGGGTTTTTTCTATCCCTAGGATTCTGGAATTCCTGCAACATGGTTTGGATTTGGGTCTTTAGCTCAGTCCCTCAAAGGTCATGTTTCTGCTCTGGCCATTTTCTTCCAAAGATCCTTTGCTCACCATCGTTTGACTTTTTTCCAAGGGGTTACTCACGTGCATCCTCCACGTAAGCCTATGTTACCAGTAAGGGACTTAAATTTGGCCTTATCTGCCTTGCAGGGGTCTCCCTTTGAGCCTTTATGTGAGGCCCCTGTCCATTTTGACTCTTAAAGTAGTCTTTTTGGTGGCTATCATTTCTGTTAGGCGTGTTTCTGAGTTGGCGGCGCTTTCTATCAAACCCCCTTACTTTGAGGGACACCAGGACAAGGTGGTGTTTCGCTTTAAGCCAAATTTTCTGCCTAAGGTTGTGTCTGCCTTTCATCTCAATCAGGACATTGTTTTGCCTTCTCTATGCCCTAATCCTAGTAACCCTAAGGAGCGGGTTTTACACCATCTGGATGCTCTATTTGTGCTTCCGTCTGGACCTAGGAAGGGTCTGGCTCCAGCAAGTGGATCCGACAGGCTGTGGTACAGGCCTATTCTGCTAAGGGGAAGGAGCCTCCCTTCCGCCTTACTGCTCATTCTACTCGTGCTATTGGTGCCTCTTGGGCTTTTCAGCACCAAGCTTCTGTTGAACAAGTTTGCAAGGCTGCTACTTGGTCTTCTGTTCATACCTTTTCTAAGTTTTACAAGGTTGATGTTAGAGCCTCAGCTGATGCTGCTTTTGGTCGCAAAGCTCTGCAAGCGGCAGTGGTTTGCCTTTTGGGATCCCACTCTACCTTACGGACACTGCTATTGGATGTCCCATGTGTAAGGAATATTCTGGAACAGGACGTGCTGTATACTTAGAATTATACAATTCTGTGATTATTCACCTGTAGAATTGGTATTATTAGTGTACAGCACGTCCTGTTCCACCCCACCCTTGTTATCATTATTCTTAGTTACCTCTGTATGGTGATTGTTCTTATGTTCATTGTTAAATTCTGGTTATTGTTGTTCTCCCGGCTTCTTTTTAACTGCTTGTTAATAGTGGGGAATTTGTGGGAGGTCCCTGACTTATATAGGGCCGGGAGAGGCCACAAGCTGTTTTCTACAGTCCAGCGCCATCTTGTGGATGTATTATCCAAGTGTAAAGAATATTCTGGAACAGGACGTGCTGTATACGTATAATACCAATTCTACAGGTGAGTAATCACAGAATTGTATTTTTTTCTCCCATGATCCTTAACAGTAGGCGGAGCAATGCAAATCATCTTATGGGGGGGGGGGGTGTTGGTGCAATGCTCGGGTATAGCGAATTGTAATTACACAGCCATCCGTTCCACTTGTGGACAGTGAGTTTGAAGCATTTACTTAGATAGTAGTTTTCATTCTTCCCATGCCTGTTTGCTAGAAAGCAAAATGGTTAGTGTTTCAATCCTAATGCAGTGGAGTGTAACCTTTGTTTTATTATTTACAGAATGTATCTCCGAATCCAGAAAAATCCTGTGGTCCTTATAAGCCAGTGAAAGGGATAAAACAAGTTAAATCCCCCTCTGTTGAGGAAAAGATTGATGTGCAAAACCATGATACAATTGGTAAGACAATGTATAGACCAATACAGTGTTTTTTATGCTGGTGGATAGGAGGGATTAGGGGACATGCATTTTTTGGAAATGTGAAAAACAAAATGTAATTAACCCTTTAAATGCCAGCCACGTAAAATTTACGTGGTTGCCTCTCCGTCACTTAAGTGCCAGCCACGTAAAATTTACGTGCCTGGCATTTACCCCTGCTAGTGGGCAAAAAAAAAAAATAAAAAATACTCACCTGACCCCTCGTTGGATCCGGCCGGGTCTCCTCTTTAATTTGGTGCCATCCGATCCCCCGTGGGTGGCCCCCGGAATAGGCCACCCCCCCCCCCCCCCCGCTTCTGCAGCAGCAGCTGCTAACTGTAAAAATAAAAAAAAATTAAAATGACATTCACTTACCTGTGTGTGCGCTGGCTCGCTTGGGCTTGGGGCAGGGCTATGACGTTATCCCAGCCCTGATCACCAGCTTCAGCGTTCTCAGCTGTCAGATGCCGGTGATCGGTGCCGGGGAAGGAGGTGGCAAGAGATCCTCTGATCTCCTGCCTCCCCCTTCTCTGGATGCCGATCACCGGCATCTGTCAGCAGAGCGGCGCGGGACAAGAGCTTGCAGTCGGAGGTAAGTACAGTAAAATTTTTTTTTTTTTTTTAATAAAATACTTTTGTGTGCTGTTTTTTTTCAGTTAACCCTTTGTGAACTGGTAAGGGGTCCATGAGACCCCTTATACCAGTTCACAAGGCTCTGGGTATGGCAGGTCACCTGCGGCAAGCGGGTGACTTTCCATAACCCCCAGCCCCCCATTACCTGCCTCCCCAACGCCCGGGGGGGGGGGGCAGAAGGGCCCGGGCCACTATGTGGGCTAGTAGCCTGCAGGGCCAGGGGCCACCAACGCTGGCCCCTGCGCCCTGTTCTACAAGCCCCCATAGCTGGCCCGGGTCGGTAATGCTGGGTAGGGGGGACCCTACGTCATTTTTTGGGGGGATTTTTAAGGGTTTTAACCCTTAAAATTCCCCAAAAAAATGGGGTCCCCCCCCCTAGGAGGGGGAACCCTATGTCATTTTTTTTTATTTAACCCTTTTGTGTTCTGTCATCCAGCAGCTATAAAAGGCTGAAAGAGTGCTCCACTATGGATGGGAGGTAAGTATTAAAAAAAAAAAAATAATAAAATATTTTTTCTCTTTGTGTGTCTGTGTTTTTTTTTTTACATTTAACCCCTTGTGAACTGGTAAGGGGTCCATGACCCCTATACCAGTTCACAAGGCTGGGGGAGGTGGCAAGTCACCTGCGCTAGCCGGTGACTTGCCATTAACCCCCGGCACCTGCGCTAGCCGGTGACTTGCCATTAACCCCCGGCACCCCCATTACCTGCCTCCCCAAAGCCCGGGGGGGGGCAGAAGAGCCCGGGCCCACTGGCTATGCGGGCTTGTAGCCTGCAGGGCCAGGGGCCACAAAAGCTGGCCCCTGCGCCCTGTTCCTCCAAACCCTGCATAGCTGGACCCGGGCTGGTTACTTTGGGTAAGGGGGGGCCCATGTCATTTTTTTTTTATTTTTTAAGGGTTTTTAACCCTTAAAAATCCCCCAAAAAAATGCCCCCCCCCCCCCCCTGGGAGGGGAGACCCTATGTCATTTTTTTTTCTCGATTTAACCCTTTGTAGTGTGGATGGTAGTTGTATTTTATTTGTAAATGTTAAAAATTACTTGTTTCAGTTAGGGGGGTCTCCTGGGCAGGAACAGGGGGCTACCGATAAATATGTGGTACCGTTCTAATCGGTAGAAATGGGGCTTTCACATGCAATATGGTTTTCCCTAATCAAATACATTTTTTATTTAAAATAAAGGAGGCAATTTAAAAAAAAAAAAGTTTATTTTTTTTTTTTTTTTTTACTTAATAAATAAAATTAATAATAAATAAAATTTACCAACAAGACATTTCATGTTAAAGCCTAAACTCTGCTGCAAAAAAAATATATATAATTTTCCTGAAAATTCCAGCAAAAATGACGCAAAACATGGCGCAAAACATGGCGCAAAATGGGGAAAAATGACCTGTCAACAGAGGGTGACAAAATCTCAAGTAGGCTGGCAATTAAAAGGGTTAATAGTACCTCTGCATGTTGGGTATTGTTCTGTTCGGGGGACCTTGCGCTTTCAGACTTAGCTTGTTTTTTCTTGTTTGCATATTTATATTTTAGGAAAAGGTGTTTTTTAGTCTGCTTTTTTATACATTTTTTAGGGAAACTCTGCGCAAACAAAGAGTTCTTTGAGGGATTAATTCCAGAAAGATGAGCCCACTACAACAGGTTGGGTATGCTTAGAAAGCTTAACATGTGTACTTTCAGGGAATATATGGTTTATGGGGGATATTCCAAATGTAAAGGGTTGTTTTGGTTGAAAAATCGCAAGGTGCGCACTTTGTCTGCAGAGCTGAAATTTTCAAGAAAAATTACCGTTATGCTCATGCTTTACTTTGGGGTGTTTGGCAACTCTTCCCTTGACAGTAGCAATGCATGTTGGGTATCGTTCTGTTCGGGGAATGTTGCTTTTTCAGATTATACTTGTTTTTTCTTGTTTGTATATAGTTTTTTTAGGAAAATGTGGCTTTGATTCTGCTTTTTTATCCTTTTTTTAGGGAAACTCTTTGCAACCAAAGAATACATTGAGGGATTACTTCTAGAAAACTGTGGCCACATCAACAAGCCTGGTACAAATAGAAAGCCTGAGGTGTGTACTTCCAGAGAATATATAGTTTGTGGGGGGTATTTCAAATGTAAAGGGTTGTTTTTCTGGAAAAACTGCAAGGTGCGCATAGCGCATATCACAGTTGTATTTTTTCTGAAAATCCCCTAAAGCTCTGTTTCAGTTTGGGGGAGTCTCCTGGGCAGGAAAAGGTGTCTACCTATACATATGTGGTACCGCTGTAACTGTGAGAAATTGGGGTTTCACACGCAATAAGATTTTATTGACAAACTTACATTTTTTATTACAAAAAAACACTACAAATTGTAAAAAATTGATTTTTTTTCTTTTTTTGCACATATTTCGCCAAAAAATATTGAGAATACACCTAAAAAATGACAAACAAGACATTTCATGTTAAAGCTCAGACTCTGCTGAAAAAAACACTATATCATTTTCCTGGGAAATCCCTGGAAATCCCTTCAAAAATCACATTTGAACATGGGAAGCGCATAATAGTGCAAAATGGTCTGGCAACAGAGTGTGACAAAAAACTCCAGGTAGGCTGGCAATTAAAGGGTTAAAGTGAAGATTTTTGTGAGCATTTACTGGCAACACACAATAGTGATAGACGCAATTTTGTTTACAATTTGTTTTAATGTTTCTGACCTAGCACACTTTGCACAGTTATAAAAGCTTAATGAGATAATTGGCATTTGCATACCTTCCAGCTTTTCATGGTGGGAAACAGGGACAATTGTTAAATGAAGCCACGCCCCCTCATAGAGGTATGGCTAGGAGAGGATAAACATTTTGAATAGGCGGATCAATCATTTATTGATGCAGATCGGCATGTTACACCTCAAAGAGGGACAATTGAGAATAACAAGAGACAGGGGGCATGGACCCTGAATGAAGACAGTTGGGAGGTGTGCATTTGGGACTAGTCTGTTCGTCACTGGATGTCAATTTTTCACACTTCCTTCTTTTTAGGCAATAAAAGAATAACATGGAACAGGAAATAAATGAAACCAAAATTATCCAGATCAGGGGTTGAAAATGATCCCCCCTGGCAGAGTGGTCAAACAGGGTTTAAACTTTAGCTCTGCTCTGAAACCACATAGCAATTAGAGACAAACAGTGCTTGGCTGGACAACCGGTCACAATGGAGAAAGTGTTAATTATGGAACAGTTGTCTTGTCATCAGTGGCATAGAAGGTGAAGTCATTATGTATGCTGGGCTGGCCTGAAAACATTATACTGTGTATCCTGACGGTTTGTGTTATATTTGTGGATTTAGGAATGATTGTGGTTGACAAAAAGGGAAATGTAGCTACAGGAACCTCTACTAATGGTGCATCTCACAAAATTCCTGGGTAAGTAACTGACATAAAATTCTAGTAAATCTTAAACCAATCAAAACAATAAATTAATGCCAGGGCTTTATTCAAGTGGATGCTATGGTAAAGATAAATAAAGCTCCTTTCCATAGATTGTTTCCATATTTAATAAAGGTGCTTTGGTAGGCCCCCACAACAAGCCTGTGAATGACAGAAAAAAATATTAGTTTACATACCATAGGTGCACTGCAGACACAGGTGCCTGCGCCCGTGGAACAAGAGGGCCCAGCACACATTGCCTCCACCGCCACTGCAGTATGTACCACTGAACATACTTACTTGGCCATGCTGCCTCCTTCTTTCTGGTACACTAGGTACACCCTAGTGTAATTGTGTTAACTTTTCTGTAAAAGTATGTAATTGTTACATCTACTTAGAAGCTGAGGGGGCTTCCTCCTCCTTCCACAGCCATATTGTATAGGCTGCAAATATAGAATTTTAGTTTTCATCCCAAAATCCTTTACCTGGGGTTCTGTGGGGGCCCAGTTCTTCTTTTTTTCTTAGTGCTTTCTATACCACCAATCAGAAGATGCAGACACTTAAGAGACTCTTTGGTATATAACTCCAGTCTCAGAAAAGGAATATTATTTTGTAGCCAGCAACCAGTATAATCCACAGATATATCTAAAATATTCTAGGAGACCAGCCTTCAATCTGACATTTGCCAGTTTCATGAAGAAAAAATGTTGAAGCAAACACTGTTATTACAGCGGTTAATGTATTTCACTTCTGTGGCTTTGACCAAAATCTGACATAGAACCTGGGACCAATGATGAAGGCCTAAAGAGAAGGCTCAATACGAACAACGAGACCTTACTGTTCTTGAACACAGACCTGGTGCCAACAAGCTCTTTAAAACAACAAAGAGGGACTTGTGTGGAAGTGCAGTAAAAAGCAAGCTGCCGACCTCTTGGTAAACTGGTTTCACTGCCCTTTCTGTTTCAGTTGGGGGGGGGGGGGGGGGGGGGTAGGCCATCACCCAAGTCCTAAAGATGTGGATTCTGCAGCATAAGTTGAGAAGAAAGAAAAGACAGAGAGATGCCACTGCCTCCTTACCAGTCCTTAAAGTGATTCTTTACCCAGAACGGAAGTTTATGTTGTCACATTCTATCCTCAGTTCAATGCGACCCTGTGTTTCTTTTATTTTTTACTAAAGCCTTTGGCCAATATTTATAAAAACACTATCCGGATGCTGTCGGCCATTTTGTTCCTGGGCTGAGAACCCCCCCAGTGATGATACATTCAGTGACAGTACGCACAAAAATATAGAAAGAATAGATAGAAACAGATAGAACAGATAGAAAGTGATGACATGAACTTCCTATTTGAGTATAGGATCATTTCAAGTCATCAGCTCTTAGGGGAGTGTGATCCAGGGGCCAGTGTCACATATATTTACAAGAAAATGAAACATGAACTTCATGCTGCCAAGGGGCATTTTCGTTAAAAAGTCACTTCATTTTTTCTTAGTGCCCATATTTTCTGATTTGTATACAACCCTCCTTTAAAAAGAATTAAGAACTCACTAGCCCTCACTGACTGGGGTTAAAGGAAATGTATACTCCCTAATTATTAATGTCATTTTACTAAGATGTCTAGAGGTAATTTGCCTTGACAGTGACAAATACATTGTGGAATTTTTAGACGTGTGGGAGACTCACCAATAATTGGAGCTGGATCCTATGCCGACAGCACCGTAGGAGGAGCAGCAGCTACAGGAGATGGAGATACCCTGATGAGGTTTCTACCAAGGTAATGGCTTGCTTAAAGTGACAGCAGATTGCATTGCCTGAATTTTTAAACTGAACCTTCAGCATCATTTAATGAAAAGCACAAACCCTTAAAAACCTGTTCCCCAGCATCTAAAATTAATATATTTTAAGTTTTTAGTCACTTATTTCTTTCCCCCACTGGGCTGCAATTCTGGACATGGCTGCCGCTATCTTGCCTCAGAAGCTATTGTTTTTTCCTTCCCAGCATCACGTTCTGAGGAGAGGAGAGAGGAACAAGTGCAGGGGGTGGGTTATAGCTGTACTCTTCACAGACATAGCAGCACTGGTATCAGAAAAAGGACAGCAATCCCAGAATGCAGAGCGGCATAGTGAGAAGACACTTCCCTTCTGCGTGCAGCCTGAGACTCCACGGACCGCCATCCTGGATGTTTAAAGTAAATGGAATCCCTTTTTCCAAGTATACAGCACGTCCTGTTTCACTAATTCCTTATGTCTGGGTTATCCGCCACAAGGTGGCGCAGTGGACTGCAGAAAAGACTTGTGGCATCCCCCGGCCCTATAAAAAGCCAGGAACCTCCCACAAATTCCCAGTTTCCTTCTGCAGTCAGGACTGCGAAGATAGAAGATGGCTCTCTATACTGCGCAGGCGAGCGGGGCTTACCAGCCTGCGGCCCTGCAGGACTATTTCCACCCGTTCTGGACCCACTGCCTCCCAGTCTCGGCTGACGGTTCGGGTGAAGGTACTGACGGTTCGGGTGAAGGTAGGACAGCACCAGGGTCGGGTGCTTGAGGAGCGCTGCTCCAGACCGCAAAACCCTGTACCACAAGGTTCAGGCCTTTGGTGAGCCTGTTGTGGGATGCTGGGAACCTCGCCATTCCCCCCCTTTGGGTAAGGGGTCCACCAACCCCCCCCCCTCCTTCATCTTCTCTGGTTGGGCCCTTGCCGCTGCCCTGTTGCCCCCTCGCTTCTCCCTTTGGCTCAGGGGGGCGGCTGGCGGGGGTGCCCTGGGGGACTGCTGGTGTGTTTTTACTGTGTTTCTCTGTGTTTTTGACTGTGTTTTCGCCGCCGCGCCGCCTTGTATGACGCTCCGCGGCGGGTGGCGCTATATCTGAGGTGTCTCTTCTTCAGTTCTGTCATGCGCGCTGGCGTGTCATGTGACCACGATTTCGCGCTCTTCAGGGGGGGACGGGACCTGCGGATGACGCGTTCCACGTCATACCACTGCGGCCCGCCCCTCAAGGACCTCTCCGGCGCCATTTTGTGTTCACTACGCTATGGGATCCTCGTTTCTTCTGGAGCTGCGTCGTGCTTTCCCTGTGGTGCGGTCGGTGCATCTTATCCTCTTGGTCCGTGAGTCCCCAATGGGGTTGTTTTTAATGTATATATATTGCTGCGCTGCAGGATTTTTATATGTCCTTACTGTGTCTTTCAGGCGGGACAACCGTGATTGTGCTTTCTCCTGTCCCTGCCCTTTTCATCTCCCACCTTCTCTAGCGGCTTCTGGGCATCCCTGGGGGGGGCATCCCGGGTGCCACTGGTTAGCCGTGATCCTATACTGACTGTTGGCGCCTATAATAATCACCATATGGAGGCTTCCGGGGATAATGTGCTTGGGGTTCCTTCGGGACAAGCCCAGCTGTGTGCCGCCTGTGGGGTATCCCCTGTGAGTGATGGTGTCAGGGTATGTGTGCCCTGCACCCAGAAGGTACTTGCGCTGCAGTCTGGGTTGCCTGCTACGCTGCCCAGCTCTGCGCCCCCTTCTAAATCAGCCACCCCCCCCCCCCGCTATTTCCCTTTTTCCTGAGGAGGATGAGGGACATTATTCTTTTCCTGGCCATTACCCCCTAGAGGAGAGGGAACTTTTCTCTGATTCTGATTCCTCTGGGGAACAGCAGGAGGTTTATGGCGGTACTGGGTCTCCTTTTGGAGAAGATCCATGGTCTCCCGAGGATACTGATAGGCTGTTGGCTCACATTTTTGGAGTACTATGTTTTACCCCTCCTGTGGCGGCTAAAAAGCAGCAGGGTGAGCTTTTTTACACTGCTCAACAACGCTTGGAGTTCCTTGAGCAGAACCACTTTAATAATCTGGTGCTCAGGGAGTGGGAACGTCCTAGCAGATTGCCCGCGGTGCCCAAGAGTTGGGACAGAAGGTATCCCTTCCCTGCTGCTATAGTTAAGCGCTGGTCGTGTCCCCCCGAGGTGGATGCTCCCATGCTTGGGTTGTCCAATACCTCGGACATGCATTCCCTGACACTTCTACTCTGAGGGTTGGTGAGGACCGCCGTGTGGATCAGCTGGCCTGTCACGCTTTTGCTTGTGCAGGAACTGCACTGCACCCTGTGCTCGCTTCTGCCATCACGGCTCTTGCTATTAAAGGGTTGCTCACGTGTCTTCTGGATAATGCCTTGAATGCCAATAGGGGGGAGGACTATAGATCCCTCCTGCTTTGCTATGAATTTGTTGCATTTATTCTTTCTGCTATGGATGATGCGGTCAGGATGTGTGGTAAGACTTCTGCCCTTTTGTTGGCTATAGGCTGTTCTGTTTGGCTGCGTCAGTGGGCGGCTGATAATGCTGCTAAGAAGGCTCTCACTGGATTCCCCTTTACGGGGCTACGGCTCTTTGGTGAGCGCCTGGATCTGTTTGCCAAGGATGGTAGGCTGCCTCAACGCAGGAGGCAGCCGCGTCCCTTTTGGGGGGCTGGTTCTTTCCTCCCCTCCTTCCGTGCTCCCAGGACTGGCTGGGGTGCACCATTTGCGGGGACACATAGAGACCCTTGGGGCCGGGGTAGAGGCCGTGGACATCCCGGTCTCTCATGGGGTCCCAAGTCCAAATCTTCCCCCAAACCCCCTCAGGCATGAGGAGGCGCTCTCACCCATCCGGGTGGGGGGACGGTTGCTGCTCTTTGCTCACGTCTGGGTACTGCGCGTCTCAGACCGGTGGATTCAGGAGGTGGTGTCCTCCGGGTACAAGATAGAGTTTGCAGCCTGGCCGCCCCCAAGATTCATCAGATCCCGGATGGCTCAAAACCCCCTGTTAGCTCAGGGCTTGCGGCTTGCAGTCCAAGGCCTTTTGGAATTGGGTGTCATCTGCCCGGTGCCCTTCCGGGAAAGGGGCAGAGGCTTCTACTCCAATCTGTTCACGGTTTCCAAAAAGAATGGGTCCCTGAGGCCCATTCTGGATTTGAAGCGCTTCAACAAATTTGTCAGGTTCAAACATTTTCGCATGGAGACTCTGCGCTCGGTGGTCAGTACCCTGCACCCGGGCGACTTCATGACTTCTGTGGACATCAAAGATGCTTACCTTCATGTTCCAATCTTTCCAGGTCATCAGAGATTTCTCAGGTTCGCTCTGGAGGATCAGCACTACCAATTTGTGACCTTACCATTCGGTCTTCCCTCGGCTCCTCGGGTTTTCACCAAGGTGCTGGCGGGGGTGATGGCTCTGTTGAGATTGCATCCTTCCTTATCTGGACGACATTCTGATTGCATCTCAGTCCTTCCGTCAAGCCGCGCTGGATACCCAGATGGTGGTCTCCACACTCGAGTCCTTCGGCTGGGTGATAAACCATCCCAAGTCTTTACTGTCTCCGTCCTTGGTGAGGTCCTTTCTGGGCATGACTCCCATCTCAGGCCAAGATTTTCCTGCCTCAGCAAAAGGTGGAGAGCCTGTAGACGCAGGCACGGTTTCTACTTTCTTGTCCTCATCCCTCCATTCGGCAGGGGATGCAGTTGGTGGGCCTGATGGGGTCATGCTTCGAGGCGGTCCCCTATGCTCAGTTTCACATGAAACCTCTTCAGCTACACCTCTTGTCAGTGTGGGATCGGGACCCTGTGTCCCTGGATCAGGAATTTGCTCTGTCCCCTCTGGTCAGTCAGTCCCTCTCGTGGTGGCTGGACCCAAGGAATCTTCTAGTGGGCAGGACCTTTCTGCCGAGCTGGGAGACTGTCACCACAGATGCTAGCAATGCCTTGGAAGGGGTTTTGGCTCCTCTGTGTTCCCTCAGTTTCCTCTGTTGGGCAGGGTGCTGCGCAAGATAGCCCAGGAAGGGTTGCCAACCATTCTGGTAGCCCCCTGTTGGCCAAGAAGGGTGTGGTTCGCAGACATCGAGTAGTTGGCAGTAGATCAATACGTCCTGCCCAAGGATCCAGACCTGCTCACTCAGGGGCAGCTGCGCCATCCCAATTTACAAACGGTGGCTTTGACGGCTTGGCTGCTGAAACCTTCATCTTGATGGAAAAGGGGTTGCCTGCCTCTGTTGTTGATATCATGAATAGGGCTAGGAAGAAGTCTTCGTCCTTTATCTACTACAGGGTCTGGCATGCTTACATTGCCTGGTGTGAGTCCAAATCTCTTCCCTGTCCGGTGTTTTCTATTCCCAGAATTCTGGAATTCTTGCAACATGGTCTGGATTTGGGCCTTCAACTTAGTACCCTCAAAGGTCATGTTTCAGCTCTAGCAATTTTTTTCCAATCACCGTTTGGTTAAGACCTTTTTCCAAGGGGTTTCTCACGTGTGTCCGCCACGTAAGCCTATGTTACCAGTTTGGGATCTGAATCTGGTATTATCTGCTCTGCAGGGTTGTCCCTTTAAACCTCTTTGTGAGGCTGCTTTACCCATTCTGACTCTTAAGGTAGTCTTTTTGGTGGCTATCACTTCTGTCAGGCGTGTTTCTGAGTTGGCGGTGCTTTCCATCAAACCTCCTTATTTTGAGCGACACCAGGACAAGGTGGTCTTTCGGTTTAAGCCAGATTTCTTGCCTAAGGTAGTGTCTGTTTTTCATCTCAATCAGGACATTGTTTTGCATTCTTTCTTCTTTATCTTAAGGAGCGGACTCTGCATTCCTTAGATGTTGTCAGGGTTCTGAAGTTTTATTTGGTAGCTACTGAATCCTTCAGGAAGACTGATGCTCTTTTTGTTCTTCCTTCTGGACCTAGGAAGGGTTTGCCTCCGGCTAAATCCACTATCAGCAAGTGGATCCATCAGGCGGTGGTGCAAGCCTATTCTGCTAAGGGGAAGAAGCCTCCCTTCCGCCTTACATGCTCATTCTACTTGTGCTATTGGTGCCTCTTGGGCTTTTCAGCACCAAGCTTCTGTTGAACAAGTTTGTAAGGCCGCAACTTGGTCTTCTGTTCATACTTTTTCCAAGTTTTACAAGGTTGATGTTAGGGCCTCAGCTGATGCTACTTTTGGCCGCAAGGTTCTTCAGGCGGCAGTGGTTTGAACTGCTCGCCGTTGCTTTTGGGATCCCACCCTACCTTATGGACACTGCTTTTGGATGTCCCAGACGTAAGGAATTAGTGAAACAGGACGTGCTGTATACTTGGAAAAATGCAATTCTGTGAGTACTCGCCTGTAGAATTGTTTTTGTAGTATACAGCACGTCCTGTTTCATCCCTCCCTTGTTTTCATTATTCTTGGTTTCCTCTGTATGGTGATTTGTTCAAATGCTCCTTTTGGGATTTCTTCGTTATTGTTCTCCCGGCTTCTTGTCTAACTGCTTTGTAACACTGGGAATTTGTGGGAGGTTCCTGGCTTTTTATAGGGCCGGGAGATGCCACAAGTCTTTTCTGCAGTCCACTGCGCCACCTTGTGGCGGATAACCCAGACATAAGGAATTAGTGAAACAGGACGTGCTGTATACTACAAAAACAATTCTACAGGTGAGTACTCACAGAATTGTATTTTTTTCCACCACCCTCCCCACCCAAGAATCTAGGGGGAATCCTGTTCCCTCAGTAGTGACCCAGTTTTTTTTTAAAAAAAAGGTTTTTCCACCGCTGATTGGCTGATCTCAAAATTGCCATATGACGCATACCAGCAGGCCAGTCACAACCCCCGGCTTAGGAGTTAGGTGCGTCCACTCCCGTGCCCAGTCATTTAAAAATGCTAGGTGCATGACTGCAGGGATTGCAGTGGCACGAGAGCCACCGTTAAAGATTAGTTTACTGACAACCCTGGGGGTATCACACAGAGGGGCATCCTGCTATAGAATGCCATACTGGGTTTTCATCCACTTTATGCACTAGGTGCAGGTAGGATGTGGGCAAGCTGTATTTACAAGGTGGGGGGAACATGCAAGATCGGCTCTTATTCAGGGTAAAGTTCTGGTATTAACGACTGTTGAGGCTAAATGTAAAAATGTTTTGCAGAGGATTCATCCTGGTGTGCTGCTGAATAAAGCTCTTATTGAGATTTAGGAGAGTTCAAAGAAAATGAGGTTACTAACCTGCACATTGAAAACCAGGGTTTAGGGATCCAAGCCAGAAGAAAAAACAGTCACTCTTAGTTCAGGATCAGAGAAAAAGTTCCAGCTCCAGGATGCCTATAAAAAATGCTTTTATTTTGTTATTAAAGCATCCCAAACAATGGATATACATAACACGTTTCAGAGGGTGTCCTCCTCCCTTCTTAGTGTTGAGCCTCTTCCCTGCATTTTATTGATTCATGGCCACCACTGGATGTCATGATTAAGGACTCGCTGTCCGAAACGCGTTTGCGTTGGGGCCCCTCATGTAAATTTTGATGAATGCTTTGACCTGTTGGATTACTGATTTTAAATCAAGACAATAAACACTTGAAGGATTTTAAACGATCGCTGGCTGGCTTTACTCTTTCTACATTCATGACCACACTACCTATCTTCACACCTCTGGGACAGGCTGATGCTTGCATGTGCAGGGGAATATAGGTGCTCATGATTTTTCTTTTCTGTCTTTTCTCTGTTTCTTGTATAGGCCAGCCGTTCAGTGCTAAAAGTGTTTTTTTTTATAGAAGGAAGAATTGTATTACTAGATGGGGATACGGGCATTTAAAATCGTCGTCCAAGACCTAAAACTATCAGTCTGCAGCATTAACTGAAATATATTGCTTCTTATAGCAGAGCTAAAGCCTGGATGTGTTTAAATGCCCTCCCATAACTCTTCCCCTGCTAAATCCTACTAAAAAAAGAATTAACTTGGTCCCGGCCTTTTGTACAATCCCACGTCAGAAGAGGGACATTGTATACCGAGATTCTGTGGCTGCTGAGTTACCAGGCAGTAGCTTGGTAATTGGCAGCTCTTGCTACAATCCAGAAGCATGTTCCCTGGATTTTCTGAAAAAGCCATTGACATGGCTTGGAAATTGTTGTCAAGCCATTTGCCTTAATATGCAACACGTAAAATGTACATCAAAGGTTGGGTGCTAAATATTCCTTACTATTTCCAACTTCTGGGTCAGTCATATGGGCTTCACCTATACCTAAAGGGAGGCCTTGTTAGTTATTCTTCCAGAGAAAGAAGACCCTAGCTACATACAGTATCATATTGAGGACCTCATTCTTTAATACCAGTATCAAGGGTTGATTGTAAAATTAGCATTCAAAATGACTACAAACGTCTCTAACTGTCCATATTGTGTTTTGTTTGGAGACTTATGTACATGTTCTTGGGTGCCATAAGACAACAGAAAGTACCAGCATTTTACTACACTATTCTTGTGTTTCACATCTCTATTTGCGATTAAAGATTACTGACTGCAATTTCCTTTTAGTTACCAGGCAGTGGAAAACATGCGATTGGGAGCAGACCCCGCCTCTGCCTGTCAGAAAGCTCTTGCTAGAATCCAGAAGCATGCTCCAGTCTTTTTTGGAGCAATTGTATGTGCCAATAAAACTGGAAGTTATGGTAAGTTAAAGGTATACTAAAGGCAATACCCATTGTTGTCCTATTGTCTTGGGCTACGTGTTGCACTGTCCCGAACTTCAATCCGTTTTCAAAAAAGACCCTGTAGTTATTTTTGAAAGAATTAGCGCGTTGGAGATGCAGAGAAAAAAATGAGAAGGAACAGTGGGTGTGGCAACAGAGATGGGATGTAAGTACACTCTGTGCTTTACATATAACATAGTTGCATTGTCATGTCTCTAGTTATTACTGCCAGCACCGTGTGAGCAGAAAAGGGGGCGAGAGATGCTGCCAGCACATAGTGTGACTAGAGAGGAGGGAGGAGGGCAGGGTTTCATAGCTGCAGAGAGTGGCAGCCAATCAGGACGTCTGGGAAGGGAGTGGGGGTGATTCCGTTCTCGATCCACTGAAGGTTGATTGAAGGACCAAGTCAGTGGGGGTCCCAAACTTCAATCAGTTTTCAAAAAGACCCTGTAGTTATTTTTAAAAGTATTAGCGTTTTAGAGATGGAGAAAAAAGGAGGAGAAACAGTGGGTGTGGCAACAGAGATGGGATGTAAGTACACTCTGTGCTTTACATATAACATAGTTGCATTGTCATGTCTTTAGTTATTACTGCCAGCACAGTGTGACCAGAAAAGGGGGCGAGAGATGCTGCAGGCTAAGAGCGTCCCCAGTCTGTCTGCACATAGTGTGACTAGAGAGGAGGGAGGAGGGCAGGGTTTCATAGCTGCAGAGAGTGGCAGCCAATCAGGACGTCTGGGAAGGGAGTGGGGGCGTTTCCGTTCTCGATCCGCTGAAGGTTGATTGAAGGACCAGGTCAGTGGGGGTGGAGACTGAAAGCTGAATGAGGAAGTGACTTCCTCACTAAGTAGACCAATATAGAAAGGAGAGCGCTGGAGGGACACAATGTAAGGTAAGCTACTGATTTATTTTTAACTTTTGACTTGCCAATCACTAAGGTTCAAACTAGCATTTTATTTTCACTTTGTGTTTATTCGGGTACTAGTACCCTGAATTTATGAAGGAAATGACTTATATATGCACTCCAATTAGATAGCAGCTGGGGGCATCATCCACTGGCACCAGAGAATGGTGATGTAGTCTGGCATTGGAGCAACACCATTTCACCACCAATGGCTAGCTGTGGATAGCAGGTAAGCAGACTATGCTGACCAGTCCATCTGTGGATGATATTAATTGGCTCGGCATGGTCTGCTTCCCCCTGAGCGTGGTATTGATAGAATAGCCACAGGACTGATATGTCTGATGGCAGATTTCACAAAACTATAGGCTTGCTGATTATATGTTTGTGAACAGGCTGTATTAGGGGTTGGCAGGGGCAAGCTTAGAATTTCTGGGGCCCCATGCAAAGTTGTGTCCGGAGACCCTAATCAAAGGCATTTTATGCCTTTGATTAGGGCTTTATGATCTATATAAATCTTTTTAAACCCTTACAACATTTGCTGCCAAAAGGCTTCTGCCTGCAATTTGCCTACTCTCATCACTCACAAATGGGCCCCCTTTGCTGAGCTTCTCGTCCTAAAGTAGACCATTTACCTGGGGAATCCCGATTTGGGATGCTTCAGTTTCCCTGTGGAGTGCGGCGCGCTCCTATTCCCAGCCTATCTAAATGACTGGATGCAGGGGGTGCATCTTTCAGCTGCAGGGATGCTGGGGATAAGATCATGACCCATGATCACTGCATGGTAGTGTGGGTAAGTAGGTGAATTTGGGTCTGCTCGGGGGGGGGGGGGGGGGGCTCAGTTGGCCTGTCCCAGACAACGTTAAAGCAAAACAAAACCCAGTAATTTGACTTGTCCGAGTTTCATTCTGTACCCCCTGGGGCATCCCGAATGCTATTCACTCACCTCTTCCCGTTTCCAGCGGTGTATGGCCGAGCACTCATCCAATGAGAGCCGTCTGCCGCGACCATGTCATTCGGTAAACAGCTGTCATTGATTAGAATCGGGCAGACACGCTCCCCATTCATAACAAGCCATTTTCCGAATGACATGTTACAGCAGATAGCTCTCATTGAATGAGATCCCGTGCATGTGCTGTTAGAGCGGGGAAAGGTGCTTTCGGGTGCCCCGGGGGGTTTCACACAGCGGGGCATCCAAATTTAGACTCCAGGGCCAACCTGGGTAGGGTTTGTTCCACTTTAGAGAGTAAAAACACCTGGGATGCCAGCCACATCCCCTCTCACCTCTAGCTGTGTGCTTGCCCACACTGGCCTTTCAGAAAGTCCTGGCACGAGTATGCGCCACATATAGGGGTATGCTGACCAAGACCCCATGAGTGCCCAAATCGGAAGTGGCATTCTGGAGCTGAAGTCTTTTCGAGTGTAGGGCTTTCCAGTTGTATCTTTTAGCTGTCTTTTCTATTTATATTAAAACCCACACGGTCCGGCCCTGGAGTCTAAAATATGGTTTTGGTCCGCTTTTAAACCTTATTAATAATACAATGCATTGATGGTTTAATTTCTGCAAAATGATGCCTAACAAGTTCACTTAACAAATCTTTAGAAATCCCTACTACAAATTGCTTACTGTAACGATGCCTAACGATGGAATATGGCGTCTAACTGTAGCTTTGTTTTGCGTGAGTATACAGAAGGGGGTCAGACTTCAAAGTACTCCAAGATCAGTCATTGTGCAGCATGTCTCATTAATATGGTTTAGTTCAGCAGTGGCTACAATTTACCGATCAATAAGACTTATTAGCCTAGACTGCTTATTTCATACTTTGATCTTTTACTTCCCACAGCTTTGTGTATGCAAGATTAGATTTGGAGAAGCTTGTTACTCTTTAATCATAAAGTTGCTGCATTTTTATTAAGTTACATGAATAGTTTGTTGAGTTGAATTCTTCTGTAAGTATGCTTGGCACCACAAGCGTGCCAGAGAGGTCAAGGAGGCATCTGCTTTACAATAAAAAGTTTCTGTTTGGTAAACATGTTTTTCCACAGTTATAAATTGTTCTCGCTTTCTCTTTACTTGGAAGAAAGGTTAAACTGGAAACGATCGGTAGATGAAAGGAACAGATTATATGACAGCAAGACCATTACAAGAGCTCATGCACAATTAATGCCATTACTTACTTGGTCATGTGAAGGTGCATCATTCTAAATTGGGGTTATTTATATTGGGGTTATTTGCCCCCCGGGCAACCCGATCGGGGGTGCCCCACTGTGTGAAAACCCCCCAGATCACCGAGCGCTACTCACATCTTCCCGGTCCTACGGCGCATGCACGTCCACTCGACCAATCAGCACGCTCTGAGCCACTGGTGTCACGCTGTCTAAGGCCAGCGGCTCCGACCACGCTGACGTCCGCATTCACTGCTTCCCTCTAACAGGGAGCATGTGCACTGCTAGAGGGATAGCGGGGATGCAGCTCGCACATGCACCGTTGGACCGATATGCAAGGTAAGTGTATGGGGTGACCTGGGGGGTTTCACACAGCGGGGCATCCCAATTTTGAATGCCCCGGGGGGGAGGGAGTCGATCGGGCCGATTGTGCTGGGTTTTGGTCCACATTAACCATAAGTCTGTAAGTGTTAGAAACATACTTTGGATGAATGGTAAGTTAAACAGTGGGGCTTCTCCAAGCCAGCCTTAAAACTGAGATTTTGACTATCCCAGGTTTTCTTTCATGCCTTAGGGGCATCCCATTTTGAGATGCCCCACTGTGTAAATTCCCCCAGATCGCTCATAGTAACCCACATCTTCCCAATCCAGTGGCGCATGGGCTCTCGTACAATCAGAGCTGTTCGCTGTGACTGTGTCATTTAGCAAACTGCTCTTCAATAGGGAGCACAAGCACAGGCCACATCTAAATGGCTGGTGTGGGAGCACGCACATAGCCCGAAGATGCAGGGGATGCGGGTCATTGCGCTTCCCATTGAAAACAATCTGAGTGCTTTTAGACCGGGCAGAGGTGAATTATTACAAATGATCGGGGGTCCGCACAGTGGGCCATCCCAAAATGGGATTTCAGATTCCAGGGCTGGCAGCTCAATATTTTGTTCCGCTTTAAAGTATATTGTTCTTTTAAAGTAATCCCACACACTTTAGGGTGGTGAAGGAATACTGGCTTGTGTCTGGGAGGGCTTTCCTATTGGTATAGCCAGACCTAACTCTTCCTGGACTGGTTCCATTGTCGGTTGGTCCCAGTCCCACGTGCTAGGAGAAGGGAAGTGGTGAAGTCCGGAGTTCCCAGGCTTGCATCACCATTCGGGATGACTCCACAGGAGCAAGCAGTGGACTGTGGACTTTTCTTAAAGCAAAACCAGACCTGGGAATTTGACTTTCCTGTGTATTGCTCCATTCACCAATTTGGGATACACCGCTGTGTGAACCCCCCACCCCCAGAAAGTCCAGTAAAAATACAATTCTGTGAAATTCACCTGTACATTTGTTTTTGAATATATCCAGTCCAGGTCGTCCCAGAAGTAATGACAGTTGGGTAATCCACCGCTAGGTGGCGCCTGACTGCAGGCTCAAAAGCTGTCGCTCCTCCTGGCCTCCTATAAAACAGGTGTCTCTCTATGATTCCTCAGTGGTTAAACAGCAGTAAGAAAAGAGACAGGCCGGGAGGCCAAGAAACCATGTTACTTCACATAGCTTTAGCATGTACTCTCTCCATCAAACTAAGGACAACGGTCCAATATAAAAATGGTAAGCACCATAACAGGCAATCCAGATATAATGAATAAGGGCGGGGTGGGACGACCTGGACTGGATATATTCAAAAACAATTCTACAGGTGAGTTTCACAGAATTGTATTTTTCACTATATCTAGTCCAGGTCGTCCCAGAAGTAATGACATCCAAAAGCAGTGTCCAGTAGGGTGGGATCCCCAGTGCGAAACAGCATGTAGTTCATTTCACTACCGCCTGAAGCACTTTTCGGCCAAAGACAGCATCAGCTGAGGCCCTAACATCAACCTTGTAAAAACTTTGTAAAGGTATGAACTGAAGACCAAGTGGCGGCCTTACAAACTTGTTCAACAGAGACCTGGTGCTGAAAAGCCCAGGAAGCACCAATAGCTCTAGTAGAATGAGCTGTAACACGACAAAGGGGGGTCCTTCCCCTTGGCAGAATATGTTTGCACCACCGCCTGTCTGATCCACTTACTGAGAGTGGACTTGGCCGGAGGCAAGCCCTTCCTAGACCCCTCGGAGAGGACAAAAAGACAATCCGACTTCCTGAAGGACTCAGTCGCAATCAGGAGTACTTAATGGCTCTGACCACATCCAGGGAATGGAGGGTCCTTTCCTTAGAATTAGTCGGAGCTGGACACAAGGAAAGCAAGACAATTTCCTCATTAAGGTGAAAAGAAGACACGACCTTAAGCAAAAAATCAGGTTTAAGCGAAACACCACTTTATCCCTATGCTGTCCAAAGTAAGAAGGCTTCACACCAATCACGGCCAGCTCTGACACGCGATGCACCGAGGTGATAGGTACCAAAAATACCACCTTTAGGGCAAAATAGACAATGCAGCATCGCACAAGGGCTCAAAGGGGGGACCCTGGAAAGCAGAAAGCACCAGATTCAAGTCCCACACTGGTAATACAGGCTTACGCAGTGGGCGTACATGGGTAACCCCTTGGAAGAAGGTCTTGATCAGTCTATGATTGGCAATGGATCTCTTGAAGAATATGGCTAAGGCCGAGACCTGGCCCTTGAGGGTGCTCAGCTGGAGACCCAAGTCTAAGCTGTGTTGTAAAAAACTCCAAAATCCTAGAGATAGGGAAAGTGCGACAAGGAAGGCTCTTGGATTCACACCAAGCAATGTAGGCATGCCAAACTTCTTCCGCGTCTGAATCATGGTCTGAACAACCGTGGCTGACAGCCCCTTGTCCGTCAGTATTGAGGTTTCAATAGCTAGGCCGTCAAGCCAAAGTCTGTAAATTGGGGTGCCACAGCGACCCCTGCGTGAGAAGCCCTGGATCGTCGGGCAAGACGTAGCGAACGACTGACATCTGAATTATGTCCGCGAACCAACTCCTTCTCGGCCAGCGAGGAGCCACCAGGATGGTTGGTACCCCCTCCTGGGCTATCTTGCGCAGCACTCGGCACAGGAGTGGAAAGGAGGGAACGCATATGGAGCCTGAACAGCGTCCAAGGAATTGCCAGAGCGTCTGTGGCAAAGGCCAGAGGATCTCTCGACGGCTTGTGATTGTGTCTGGACGCAAATTGGTCCACGCCCGGCTGACCCCAGCAGAGACAAGAGCGTGAAAAATCTTGTTGCTGAGAGACCATTCCCCCCAGGTGCGAGGCGCTCCTGCTCAGGGAGTCTGCCTCCTGGGTCTCTATCTCAGGAATATAAACCGCTGAAATGCAGGGAACATTCTCCTCTGCCCAAGTCAGAATCTAGGTCACCTCCTTGAGGGCTCGCTTACTCCGAGTCCTGCCTCGGTGATTTATGTAGGCGACCGCCGTATGATTGTCCGAGCGAACCTGAATCGCGCGACCCCTTAGATGGGGAGTCAAGTGAAGAAGCACCACTGGATCGCTCTCAACTCCCAAGATATTTATAGGTAAGTGGGCCTCCTGTGGCCCCCACTGACCCTGGATCTTCTGAGTCAGCCAAAAGCCTCCTCAGGCTGGCGTTCGTGGTGACAATCTCCCACCGTGGAGGCAGAAATGACTTGCCTTCCAGCAGATTTCTGGAGTCCAGCCACCACAAAAGGGACTGCCTGGCCGGGGGAGACAGTGAAAACTCCCGTTCCAGTGACTCCTGCGTCCGATCCCAACCGGTCAACAGATTCAACTGAAGAGGTCTCAAGTGGAACTGAGCAAAGGGCACTGCCTCGAAGCATGTCACCATCAGGCCCACAGTTTCATCCACAGATGGACAGATGGTTGCTGACAAGACAGCAAGGCCTGCACCTGCGTCTGAAGACCCACCACCTTCTGCTGTGGCAGGAATATCCTGGCCATAGAGGTGTCCAACGTCATGCCCAGAAAAGACCCCACCATCGATGGAGTGATTGAAGACTTGGGATAATTGACTACCCAACCGAAATCCTCTAGAGTGGACAACACTATCCGGGTGTCGCTCTCGGCCTGAAGAAGAGCCGCAATCAGTAAATTGTTCAGATAAGGCAGCACGCGAATGCCCTGGATACTCAGGATAGCCTGACGCCTGCCAGTACCTTGGTGAACACACGGGGGGCTGAGGATATCCCGAATGGCAACGCCACAAACTGGTAGTGCTGATCCTCTAGCGCAAACCTCAGGAACTTCTGATGCCCCTGGAATATAGGGATGTGCAGATAAGCATCCTTGATCTCCACCGTGGTCAAGAAGTCGCCAGGTCGAAGCGAGCTCACTGCGGACCGTAAGGTCTCCATGCGGAAATGTCTGACTAACGAACCTGTTGAGACCCTTTAGGTCCAGGAGGGGTCTCAGCGTTCCGTCCTTTCTGGGCACAGTGAACAGATTGGAGTAAAAACCCTGACCCCGTTCCTGCCGAGGCACGGGACAAATCACACCTGACAGCAGATGGTGTTGGACAGCCAACTGCAGGCCTTGTGCCCTCAATGGGTTCTGGGAAATCCGTGGCTAAAGAAATTGTGAGGCCGGCCAGACTGCAGCTCTATTTTGTAACCGGAGGAAACCACCTCCTGAATCCACCAATCCGAGACGCCCTTTCTCCAGACGTGATCAAATAGCGGAAGCCGTCCCCCCACCCGGATGGGTGAGGGCGCCCCCTCATGCCAGAGGGCCTTGGCAGGGGGCTTGGGATTGGGTTGGCCGTGGGACCTACCTCATCACCAGGAATCTCTGCGAGCACCTGAAAATGAAGAGCCTCTTCCTCCTAGAAGGAGCGATAGGCAGATGAACACCGAAAGGGCCGCGCAGACTTTCTTCGCTGAGGGAGTCTTCCGTTCTTGACCAGGAGGTCCAGACACTCCCCAAACTGCCTGTGACCCACAAAGGGTATACTAGTGAGTGCCTTCTTTGCCGGCAAGGTGAAGGCATGACAGACCAAATGACCCATGCGCTTGTCAGCTGGATCACGTAGGGAAGCAGTTTCGGGTGAAGGCATGACCGTAGTGTTGGACAGACCCGACACAGGGACATCCACCTTGGGAGGACGGGACCATAGCCGGACCAGCTCCTCGGGAAAGGAATACCACCTGTCCAGGCCCTTAGGCACCGACGGTAACTTGTTAGGCCTTTCCCATTCCTTGAAAATCTTGTTAGAAAAAAAAGGCCTGCTCAGGAAAGACTCGTCTCTGTCTCTAACGCCGAAACAATCCACCCTGCTTCCTCTTAGCCACTCTAGGAGGAACAATGTGCAGCGTCTCAAAGATCGCAGTCAGCAACCGCTCCGTATCATCAGGGAGCCATGTATCCTTATCCGAGGAAGAACTGGGCCCACTATCAAGGCCAACACCTCCAAAGAGATCATCATCATCATCTCCATCTTTATCAGACTAGACCGGCTCTTCTTAGGAGCCGAGTGAGAGATCTGTCTCTCAAGGCTGGCCACTCGATACGCCAAGAGGAACCACAACCCTTAATATCAAGGGGCCCACCTGGAAGACACAAAGTGAACAACATATAAGCATCCCACAGCACATGCCCAGCGCATAAAAGACAATATGTCAAGAGGGACTCACGACACCGCTCAAAGGGCCGACAGAGACAACAGCAGCGTGCAGGAGGAGAAGATGACGCGGATCAGCCAGCAGCACACGTTCCTCGAGGGGCGAGCCGCACGACCGTGATGCAAAAAGCCTCATCGTTCTACCCCGCCCGCCCCCAAGATGGCGGAGGGCCACGCAACATCAGCCGGCCCACGGAGGAGCCCAGCAGATTCGCCAGCCCAGCGCCCTCGCGCAGCCTGGGCCGGCCGGCAGCACGTGCGCACCCCGCGGCCGGGCCCACAGCCCTAGCAGACATACACCGCCCATGCAGCTCCCCCCCCCCCCTCACAGCGTGGCAGCATGAAGGAGAGGGGAGAGAGCGGAGCGACGAGGGAGCGAGGAGGGTGAGCATGTGAGGTAAAAAATCTGTAAAAATCACAGGAGGGTAAATATGTGAGGTAAAAAGTCAGTAAAAAACACACCAGCACGTGAGGGACAGCAAGTCCAGTCAATAAACACCAGCACAATACAACAATAAAGCTTGTGGGGCAGGGAGGGCATGAACCCCGTGGACATATAGTGGTTCCCCCCCCTAAATAGGCTCACCATCAGCCTATGGCCGGCTACCCTTTAGGCAGGGTCTGGGGCTCAGAGCCTAGCTCTGCCAACGCCTGACCCCGGCGTTCACCCTACTTTCACTGTCCCGGTCAGCTGGGAGGCAGTAGTGGGTCCACGGGAACGGTGGCAATAAGGATGCAGCGGCCGACGAGCTAGGAGGCCCTGCTCAGCTGCAGTATCCAGGAGAGGGTATCCATATGATCCTTAATGCAGCAGACTGCAGGAAGAACACTGGGGAATCATAGAGAGACACCTGTTTTATAGGAGGCCGGGAGGAGCGACAGCTTTTGATCCTGCAGTCAGGCGCCACCTAGCGGTGGATTACCCAACTGTCATTACTTCTGGGACGACCTGGACTGGATATAGTGAAAACTTGCCCCTCCTCGCATCAACGGTGCATACACAGACTCTCATCCAATCACACCCCTTTTTTGTTTTTACTTCCTTTCAGTAAAGGGCTTTGATTGAAATCTGTGGGGACAGCTTTTCCCCTGTATTCCCAGCCTTGTGCATGCTTCCGCCCTATCTGTAAACAATTGTAGCTGTTTGCTGACTGGATGAGAGCCTGCTCATGCGTTGTTGGAGTGGGGAAAGGTGAGTTTTTATGGGCGCCCTGGAAGGTTTCACACAACGGGGCATCCCGATACAAGGAAAATCTGGCCATTGGTGGGTTTTCATTTTAAGTCACCAGGGCTGGGAAGTCCAATAGGGGAATGGACGATCTGCTTGCCTTACTTCCTCTCTCGTGCTGCCGATTGGTCTCCATGGATGTTCTTGGTGTACAAAGGCCCCCATTGTTTTCATAAGTGCCAGCCACACACAGGCCACATCCACCCGCTGTCCAGAACCTGTCCAGGCTTCACTAACAATGCCAGAAAAAAAATAACTGAAGGTGAAAAACTTTGCAGATACTCTTTGCCTAGATGTGGCAATGAAGATTCAGGGGAAATTATCCTTCCTTTCTGGTTTAGCCTGTTTATTAATTTAGTATATGCTAAAGGATAATCTCTCAGATCTAATAGTCTTAATGTTTATTGTAACTATGGTTAAGGCAGTTGGAAACCATATGGCTAAGAAAAACATTTCTTTCTTCATTCTGTTAAATGCCAAGTTTATAAGACGTATGTTGCAGTTTATGTCCTTACTTTATTTAAATAAAATAGAAAAAGCATAAAATATATACTGTATTTCTCGCTCTAAAAGACACACTTTTTTCCTTGCAAAAGTGGGGGGAAATGTCTTATGGATCAAATGGATAGACACTGCACTCGGTGCCTGGGAAGCCCCATCCTACAGTACCTACAACACCGGTAACTGGGTGCAAAGTAATCATCAACAACTCGCCCTTGGTATCCAGATGCAGTTCCAGACAGAGCATGGTGGGGTGGCTGCAAAACCCCCCAAGGCAAGTGTCCTATAGAGAAGATCCAGCTCAGATGTCCAGTAGTCTTAAAATGTAGCATTATTTTTAAGAGACAAGCTAAAAAGCATCCATTCCTAAAAAAACAAGTCCAGTTGAGAACCCTAAAATGCCTTTTGGAGGTCAGCTCACCCACTTAGTCAGTAACATGACATGTTGGCTTGGGCAAGCTACTGGCCACCCAGACTTACCTGGGGGGTTGCTGATCATATACCTCCTTGGGGGGGGGGCATTTTCCCAGCCCCCATTTTGATCCAAAGAGGAGCATCTTCTGCCCTGGAGGGACCCCCAACCTTAGAGGAGGAATACGAAAGTGAGGGAAGACACCCCTTTCTGAACTTTGTTCCCCCCCATCCTAGGATTGCTGCAGGAGCTCTCAACCCAAAGAAAATTCTGTCCCATAGAAAAGAGCCTCTCTTAAAGGGGACCAAAAGCCAGGTAACCCTGCACTAGAGTCTAAAAGACTCTAGGGCTAGGTTAGAGATTGGTCACCTTGTGATACCAACTGGTTCGCCTGATGCACTTTAAGCCAGTGATACAGCGGCACATGCGCAGGCCCCGCGTGACATACCAGGTCTACATGTGCACTGCACCAGACAGACCGGAATGACTTCCTGAAGGCATTTCACTAAATGCAGCTGCAGTGATGAGTGTGCTTGAGCTGAAGTATGTCCACTCCTTCCACCCTTCGTGTGCAAAGTCCTGTGTTTAACCCTTTAACTGCCAGCTACGTAAATTTTACGTACCTGGCTTTTCCCCCTGCTAGCTGGCCAAAAAAAAAAAGACACTCACCTGACCCCTCGTTTGATTCAGCTGGGTCTCCTCTTCAAGATGGTGGGCTCCGATCGTTGGTCAGACCTCCTCCGGCTGCAGGGGAGGGCCCGGAATAGGGTGCCCCCCATTTCAGCTGCCTCCGGCATTTCCTGTAAAAAAAAAAAAAAGAAAATGACATTTACTTACCTCCGTGTGCGCTGGCTCCCGCTGTCCCTCCTCTTCACCTGGGGGGCCTCCGATCCCCCCCCCAGGTCTTTCCGATCTTCAGGAGAGAGCCCGGGAGGCTCTCTCCCCTCTGCTCCTCCGACGGCGGCCATCTTGCCGCTAAGCCCCTTTGGGAGCGGGGCTAATGACGTAATCCCGGCCCCGATCACCGGCTTCAGCGCTCTCAGTTGTCCGATGCCGGTGATCGGTGCCCGGGGAAGGAGGGGGCAGGAGATCCCCCTGGGAGGGGGGACCCTATGTCAATTTTTTTTTAAATTAACCGCTTATGTCCAGTTACACAACAGGTATAAAATGCTTCCAGCATTTTGTGGTGTGGTGTGTTTGTGCTTTTTTTTACATTTAAAGTGGACCAAAACCCAGGATTTTGACTATCCTGGGTATTGGTCCTTTCCCCCGGGGCATCCCGATCTGGGATGCCCCACTGTGTGAAACCCCCCGATCGCCCACAATAACTCACCTCACCCCGGTCATACAGTGCATACGTGGCCGCTCGTCCAATCAGCGCGCTCAGAGCGGCTGAGTTATGGACGTCTAAGAGACGTCTAAGCTCAGCCATTCTGAGCGTGCTGGAGACCGCATCCCCCACTTCCCTCTAACAGGGAGCGTGCCCACGCCGGCCATTCATAAATAGCCAGCGCAGGCACGCGCCTGCTAGAGGGATAGCGGGGATGCGGCCCGCGCATGCGCCGTAAGACCGGGATTCAGGTAAGTGGTAGCGGGTGTTTTGGGGGGATTTTGGATGCCCCGGGAGGGAGGGAATAGAACGGTCTGGGAATCTTATAGATTCCCGGGCCAATCAGCCCTGGGTGTTGGTCGACTTTAACCCATTGTGAACTTGTAAGGAGTCCATGAAACCCCTATACCAGTTCACAAGGCTGGGGGCTGTCAAGTCACCTGCGGCTAGCGGATGATTTGCCATTAACCCCGGCCCCCCTATTACCTGCCTCCCCGAAGCCCGGGGGGGGGCAGAAGGGCCCGGGCTGATTTAGGCGGTGCGGGCTTGTATTTGGCAGGGCGGAGAGCCACCATAGCTGGCCCCTGCGCCCTGTTCTACAAGCCCTGCATAGCTGATCCCCGGGCTGGTTATGCTGGGTAGTGGGGACCCCATGTCATTTTTATGGGAATTTTTAAGGGTTTTTAACCCTAACCCTTAATTAAAAAAAAAAAATGAGGATTACTCCCCCCCCCCCCCCCCCTTGGAAGGGGAAGCCCCCAATTTTTTTCTTGATTTATAGTGTGGATTGTAGTTGTATTTTATTCTAAGCATACAGCACGTCCTGCTCCATCTATAATACTTACACATGGGTAATCCTCCGCCAGAGGGCGCTGTTCACTGCAGACATGCAAAAACAGGCTCCTCCCGGCCCTTCATATACCCAGGGACCTCCCACAAATCCCCAGATTTCTCTGCAGTGCTGAACTGCGAAGACATGAAGTATCACGCTCTCACAGGCGAGCGGGGCTTTACAGCCCGTGGCCCTGTGGGACTATTTCCACCCGTCCTCTTTATGAAGAATATGCCTCCCAGCCTGGGCTGTGTTGGTCGGGTGAAGGTAGGCAGCACCTTGTGTGCTTAACGGAGCCATGCTCCACCGCAATCCCCCACCATAGGGTAGGCGGTTAGGCTGATGGTGAGCCTCTAGTGGATGCCCCTCCCGCATTGTTGCCCATGCCCCTCACAGAGTTAATCCCTGGACGCAGGTCTGCTTCTCCCTCGCTTCCTCCCGTAGCTCGGGGGAAAAGAAAGGGGGGGGGGGTATGTGTGGCAGTCCTAGTGCAATGTAACACGTTTAAGGCCTTTTGATCTTTCATTGTACTTGGGTGTCAGTGTCGCGCTCCTTGCTCCACATAAGTTTATGGTTGCGAGCCTGTTTGTCCTTTCATTACATGAGTGTGCCCAGACGGCAGCATCATTTTCTAGCGTGACAGCAACATTATGTATGTGCGTACTATCCACTACTGTTTTTTTTCACTTTTCGTTGGTTAGAGCTTCGCGCTCTTTGGGGGAGGCGGGGACTCGGCATGACGCGCTCCGCGTCACAGCCAGAGCAGGCCCGCCCCTCGAGGTTCGCGCGCGTGGTGCGATCCGCCTCCTCCCTTGGTCATGTATGTGCCCTCCGGGGCGGTATTTGATTCTATGTGTTTTATTTGGCTGCGCATGGCACTGACACACCCCCCCCCCCCTTATCCCATTATGTCTTTCAGACACCAGGACAGGTGGCTTCTCCCGGCCTAACATATATTATAGCGGGTCCACATAACAAATTCTCCCACTTCCTAGCGGGTCTTGGGGCATCCAGGGTTGCCTATTGCGTAAATCCCTGCGGGCATACTGCTCAGATAATCACCATATGGAGGCATCTCAGAATTAGTACCCGGGGTCCCTCTGGGACATGACCGGCTGTGTGCAGTGTGTGGTCAGCCCCATGCTGATGCTGACAGAGCACAGGTCTGCGGACCGTGTGCTGAACAGGCACTGACCCTGCAATCAGGTGGCTGCTCCTCCCTTCAATACACCCATCTCCCCGAACCTAAATCTCACTCCGGATGAGTCTCACTCGAGCGGGGATGACCAGCAAGCCATGCCACACAGGCTGCCTACGGCGGAGCAGGTGCTGTCTGGTTTGGCGGAGCGTATTCTGTCTTACGCCGGACCCCTTTGTCCAAGTGGTGTTTTATGATCATTGTTTAAGTCCTTTTAGTCTAACTATGGACCTTATTCTTAATAATGCTGAAGTAAAGGGTCTACATTCCCTCAACAGGTGTTGCAATTTTTCCTGGTGGTTTCTTGTCCCTTAGGGGGACTGATGCCCTTGGGGTCTGCGGGCGGCTCCTTATGTATGCGCCTGATATCGCTTGCTTCCAGGGCCACTGCACCCTTTGAATTGATCTTACTTGGATGCCTTCCTGGTCCGGTGTAAAGGTTTCGGCTTCTTGCTAATGAAGGGGTCAGTATTCCCGCCTGTCTGACGGGAGACCAGTTCTCATTCCCCTTGGGGGGAGAGTTCTAAGTTTTCCACGAGGCTTCTGTTGCCTGTGGGCTGGTTGGGCCGTTACACTGGCCTATTCCTTTAAGGGGGAAGAATGTCCCTTTCTCATTTTATTCCGTTATATTGGTGTTTGGGTACCTTTGGCCCTTCAGCATTAGGTTTTTCTGTTGAATAAGTTACAAGACTGTTGCTTGTCTCTGTTCATACCTTTCAAAGGTTTTGTTATGAGATTGACTTTAGAGCCTCTGCTCATGTCGTACCTGGTTGCAAAGTTTTGCAGGTGACAGCGCCTTTACTGTCTGCTGTGCCTTGTTTTTGGGGATCCCACCCTACTTTATGGACACTGCTATTGGATGTCCCATGTGTACGTATTATAGATGGAGCAGGACGTGCTGTAAGCTTAGAATAATACAATTCTGTGAGATACTCACCTGTAGAATTGGTATTATACGCATACAGCACGTCCTGCTCCACCCCACCCTGGTTTTACATTTTTCTGGATCCCCTGTATGGTGATTGTTATTACTTTTCAAAGCCCCTGGACAGACGAGCACATAGGAGAGCCCAAAGCTGGGCCTATAGCACAAAGAAAGGGGGGGGGGGCAGACAGGATGCCACATTTGCAGCGCAGCGCGAGGTACGCGGATTTAAAGCCCCTGCCAGAGAGCTAGTGGACAAAATCTTACTTGCTTATCAAGCTTTGGAGCTGGTATATACTATAATAAGGGCTGGTATCTGATGACTCCACATCTTGTTGGTGCTTGAGCCACATCTTTCTGAGGTGGAGTGAAATCTGTATATCATGTACTATTAGTCATTCATTAAGACAAAGTGATATTATCTAAAGAAGTAAGAGCACCCAAGGATTTTCCTTATTTAAGGGCACTGAGGAAGCCAGTATCAACAGGCGAAACATGTCTGCCCATGCCCAATGCCCATGATAAAAGGGCCTTATGGTGATTTTATGAACATAGAGGAATCAGGGAGGTCAAGGCTATACAGCAGGAATCCAAAAACTTGATAATATGCATGACTTATTGTATTATTCAATGAAATTGTAGGGGAATGTATATTCAGTGAATCTATTTTAATGTATGTAAATTTTGTAAATGATATGAATTAAGCATAAATAAATATTTATATGAATCATAATGTGAGTGAGGTCATGGTCAAAAGCACATGACAAAAAACCTGGGAGATGCTTAAAACCCAGAACCAGCAAAGTGTAGATAGCGCTTGACCACGTACCAACTCAACATTTGGAAACACATGTAAGGGTCACTCCTTTTTTGGGGGGTAATCGGTTGACATTTGCTCCATATTTGGAATATTATTACTTTTGTTACCAGTTGGTGGTTGGTTTCTCCCGGCTTCTTTTCTCACTGCTTTTCAATACTGGGGATTTGTGGGAGGTCCCTGGGTATATGAAGGGCCGGGAGGAGCCTGTTTTTGCATGTTTGCAGTGAACAGCGCCCTCTGGCGGAGGATTACCCATGTGTAAGTATTATAGATGGAGCAGGACGTGCTGTATGCGTATAATACCAATTTTATTATTTTTACATGTTATGAAGTTTTTTTTTCAGTTTGGGGGGGGTCTTCTGAACAGTAACGGGGGGGGGGGGCTACCAATACATATGTGGTACCGTTGTAATCAGGAGAAATGGGGCTTTCACATGCAATATGGTTTTCTTTAAAAAAAAAAAAAAGGTTTTATTTGAAATAAAGGAGACAATTTTCTAAAAAATATTTTTATTCTTAGTATACAGTACATCCTGCTCCATATCTAATACTTACAGTTGGTATATACTCTGTTGGACTGCAGAGACATCGAAAATAGGCTCCTCCCGGCCCCTCAAATACCCGGGGACCTCCCACAAATCCCAGAATTTCTCTGCAGTCTGGCTGCGAAGGACGAGAAATTGGCTCTCTGCTCGCAGGTGAGCGGGGTTATTAACCTGCGGCCCTGTAGGACTATTCCCACCCATTCCACTAGTAATATGCCTCCCAGCCTTGGCTGCGCTGGTCGGGTGAAGGTAGGCAGCACCGCCGTTGGTGCTTAGGAGCGCTGCTCCACCGCACAGAGTTGTAAATGGTGTGCAATCTGAACAAAGGCGAGTTACAAGTGGTGTGCCGCAAGGCTCTGTCCTGGGCCCCATTCTTTTTAATATATTTGTAAGTGACATAGGAGAAGGCTTGGTAGGAAAAGTTTGTCTGTTTGCTGATGATACAAAGGTTAGTAATAGGGTGGATATTCCTGGAGGTGTCTGCAACATGGAAAATGATTTAGCTTTACTGGATAGATGGTCAAAACTGTGGAAACTAGAGTTTAATGTCTCTAAATGTAAAATCATGCACTTGGGTAGAAGGAATCCCTGCTCTGAGTACCGTATGGGCAGTACTGTGTTAGCCAGGACCTCGGAGGAGAGAGATTTAGGGGTACTGATTACTGATAGCTGCAAGATGAGTGGACAGTGTAGCCAGGCAGTGGGAAAAGCAAGCAGGATGCTCGGCTGCATAGCTCGAGGCGTCACCAGTAGGAAGAGGGAGGTTGTGATGCCGCTGTATAGAGCCCTGGTAAGGCCACAGCTAGAATACTGTGTGCAGTTCTGGAGACCTTACCTGCAAAAAGACATTATTCAAATAGAACGTGTCCAAAGGCGGGCAACGAAAATGGTGGAAGGACTTAAACTTAAAACTTATCAGGAGAGACTTAAAGAACTTAATTTGTACAGTCTGGAGGAAAGAAGGGAGAGGGGGGACATGATTGAGACCTTTAAATATGTGAAAGGATTGAATAAGGTTCAGGAGGGAAGTGTTTTTAAGAAGAAACTTAACGATAGAACAAGGGGGCACAACCTAAAGCTAGTCAGGGGGGAAGATCAGGAGCAATGTTAGAAAATATTATTTTACAGAAAGAGTATTAGGTGCTTGGAACAAACTTCCAGCAGAGGTAGTTGAAGCATCAACAGTCACTGAATTTAAACATGCCTGGGATAAGCACACATCTATCCCACATCTATAAAGAGTACATACAGTATACACATAAGGGCAGACTAGATGGACCGTATGGTCTCCTTCTGCCATCAACCTTCTATGTTTCTATGCAATCCCCCACCAAAGGGTAGGCAGTTCAGGCTTATGGTGAGCCTCTATGGGATGCCCCTCCCACACTATGGCCCCTTGCCCCTACCTATCGGTGGGCCCTCTTTAAGAGGCCGCCGTCCTCCCTCATCCTCCTTGTAGTCTTCGGGGGAAAAGAAGAGGGGGGGGGGGGTGTATGTGTATAGATATGTATGTTATGCAGTCTGTGCTTTTCACTTTTCACATGCCTTTATTCTTGTGTCAGCCGCCGCGCTGACTTGTCTTTTAAAATTACCGCCGCGCGCTGACTTTGTTCCGCGCTTGGCGGCGGCATTACCTCAGGTGCTGGTGCGCCATCATTGGCTTCGCGCTCTTCGGGGGGGCGGGGCCCGTCATTGGCGCGTTCCGCGTCATCGCTATTATTGGCCCGCCCCTCGAGGTATACCGACGCCATCTTTTCTGACTTGGTTGGCCTATGCGCGACGGACTCCTACCTACCGCGGTCCGTAAGTGCCGTCGCGGGCGGATTTATCTGCTTCACTTTTGTTACGATGTACTTAAGGTCTTGTATGCTTATGTCTTTCAGGTGGGACAAACCTTCCTTGGCTTCTCCCGACCCTGTTTTAATATATTGCTTGTAGGCCTTGTAAAAATTAAATTCCCACATCCCTAGCGGGTTATTGGGGCATCCAGGGTTGCTATATAGCGTTATTCCCTATCGGCGTATAGTGCCACTATAATCACCATATGGAGGCATCCCAGGATAATGTGACCGGGTCCCTTCGGGACAAGACCGGCTGTGTGTAGCGTGTGGGCAGCCTCATGCTGATGCTGACAAGGTGCGGGTCTGTGTACCCTGTGCTCAGCAGGCTTGCATTGCAATCTGGCCTGCCAGTGGCTGCACCTCGTTTCACTTCACCTACTCCCCCAAGCTTAAATCTCTCTCCTGTTGAGTTGCATACTAGTGGGGATTCTCAGCCTGATGTGTCTTCTAGACTGGCTACTGTTGAACAGATTATTGCGAAGTCTTTAGCGCGTAAGGCCCCTGCTAAGAAGCGGCACTTGACGCCTAATGTTACTGTTTTCCCTATGGGAACTGAGGAGTTTATGAATCTGTGTGGCAATACCCCGTCTGATGAAGGGGAGCTCTTTTCTGATTCAGGCTCATCTGATGAGAGACCAAGGGGTCATGACGATTCTGGCTCTGACCCCTAGGCCCCGGATGACACTGACAGATTATTGACCCAGATTTTTGAGGTTCTGTCTATCTCTATCCCTGTTGAGGCTCCCAGGCAAAGAGGGGAGCTTTTCCATACAGCAAGATCACGTTTGGAATCTCCAGAGCAGGCACATTTCCATAACCTTGTGCTCAAAGAATGGGAACGCCCCAGTAAACTTCCCAGGGTTCCAAAGAGTTGGGATAGGAAGTATCCCTTTCCTGCTGAGGTGGTTAAATGTTGGTCATCCCCCCCCCCCCCCCCCCGAGGTGGATGTCCCGATCCTAGGGCTATCTAACACCTCTGTCAGGCATTCCCCTGATTCTACTACCCTGCGGGATGCCGAAGACCGGCGTATTGACCAGCTGGCATCCCACGCCTTTGCATGTGCGGGGACGGCGCTGCGCCCGGTCTGTGCCTCTGCCATTAATGCACTCTCCAGTTGTGATGTTTTTGTAAACTTTGTACTATCAGCATTGGATGACACCATCAGATTGTGTGCCAGAACTTCTGCCCTCGTGGTGGATATACGCCGCTCGGTTTGGCTGCGCCAGTGGGCTGCTGACAACGCTGCCAAGAAGGCCCTCACTGGTTTTCCCTTTTAAGGACTGCGTCTGTTTGGAGACCGCCTGGACCTTTTTGCTAAGGGAGGCAGGTTACCCCAGCGCAGGCGGCAACCTCGGCCCTTTCGGGGTCAGGGTTCCTTCTCCTCCCCTTACCGTGGTGCAAGACAGGGAAGGGGGGTCTCTTTCCCTGGGGCCCAGGGAGATTTCTGGGGTAGAGGCAGAGGACGTGGACGGCCTGGCTCCTCCTGGGGTCCCAAAGCTAAATCCTCTCCCAAGCCCTCTCAGGCATGATGGGGCGCCCTCACCCATCCGGGTGGGGGGACGGCTGCAGCACTTCGCTCACGTCTGGAGGCTTCATGTCTCAGACCAGTGGATTCAGGAGGTAGTGTCCTCCGGTTACAAGTTGGAGTTTGCTGCCGATCCCCCTCCAAGATTCATCAGATCCCAGATCCCTCAGGACCCTGTGTCAGCTCAGGAGCTAGTGCAAGCAGTGCAAGGCCTCCTGGAGCTGGGGGTCATCTGCCAGGTCCCTTTAAGAGAAAAAAGCACGGGCTTTTATTTGAACCTATTCACAGTACCCAAAAAGGATGGTTCTGTCAGGCCCATCCTGGACTTCTCAACAAGTTTGTCAGGGGCAGGCGCTTTCGCATGGAGACTCTGCACTCTGCCATCAGTTCTCTGCGCCAAGGGGATTTCATGACTTCTGTGGACATCAAAGATGCTTACCTTCATATTCCTTTGTTCCCAGGTCATCAAAGGTTCCTCAGGTTCGCTCTGATGGATCAACACTACCAATTTGTGGCCTTGCCCTTCGGCCTCACTTCAGCTCCCAGGGTGTTCACCAAGGTGCTGGCTGGCGTGATGTCTCTTCTCAGATGTCAGGGTGTCCGCGTGCTTCCCTATCTGGACGACATCCTCATCACTTCCCAGTCTCTACATCAGGCAGAGTTGGATACTCAGCTGGTGGTGTCCACTCTGGAGTCATTTGGATGAGTGATCAACCACCCCAAGTCCTCACTGTCCCCTTCCTTGGTAACTCCATTCCTAGGAATGATTCTGGATACAGTTCAGGCAAGGATCTTCCTTCCTCAGCAGAAGGTGGACAATCTGATTGCACAGGCTCAGTCCCTCCTAGCTTGTCCCCATCCCTCCATCAGGCAGGGGATGCAGCTGGTGGGCCTGATGGTGGCGTGCTTCGAAGCGGTCCCTTATGCTCAGTTCCACTTGAGGCCTCTGCAACTTCACCTATTGTCTGTATGGGACAAGGACCCAGCGTCCCTGCACAGGGTCTGTGTGCTCTCCCCCCTGGTCAGGAGGTCCCTCTTGTGGTGGATGGACTCCAGGAACCTGTTGGGGGGCAGATCCTTTCTTGCCCCTTCCTGGGAGATGGTCACCACGGATGCCAGTCTGTCAGGTTGGGGGGGTTCTGCAAGTCCCTGCGCTTCCAGGGGAGGTGGGGCCCTCAGGAGGCCCACACACCTATCAATGTCTTGGAGCTGCGAGCGATCAGGTTAGTTCTGGCTTGCTTGACTACTCATCTTCAGGGCCTGCCTGTTCAGGTGCGCTCGGACAACCAGACGGCAGTTGCCTACATCAATCATCAGGGAGGGACCTGGAGCAAGGGGGGCCTCCAGGAAGCGTCTCTGATCCTGACTTGGGCAGAGGCCAATGTCCCCTGCATTTCAGCTGTGTACATCCCGGGGGTGGAAAATCGCCTGGCGGACTCTCTGAGCAGGGGGACCTCTCGCCAGGGAGAATGGTCCCTATGCAGTAGGGTGTTTCAATTTCTGTGTCACCATTGGGGCAAACCAGATGTGGATCTGTTTGCGTCCTGCCACGATCACAAGCTTCCAGCTTTTGTCTCTCTGTCCAGGGATCCTCTGGCCCTGACCTCGGATGCACTAGCAATGTCATGGAAGTTCCTGTATGTCTTCCCCCCAATTCCCCTGCTGGGCAGGGTTCTGCGCAAGATTGCTCTGGAAGGGGTGCCAGCAATTCTGGTGGCCCCCAGGTGGCCAAGAAGAGTGTGGTTCGCAGACGTGGTACAGCTGGCAGTAGATCAGTACGCCCTGCCCTTGGTGCCAGATCTGATCACTCAGGGCTCACTACGCCATCCCAATTTACAAACTCTGGCTTTGACGGCTTGTCTGCTGAAACCTCCATCTTGATGGAGAAGGGGCTGTCTTCCTCAGTTGTGGATACTTTGATTAAAGCTAGGAAGAAGTCTTCCTCTTCCATTTATTACAGGGTTTGGCATGCCTACATTGACTGGTGTGAGTCTAAGTCTCTTCCCTGTCATGTGTTCTCTATTCCCAGGATTCTGGAGTTCCTGCAGCATGGGTTGGAGATGGGTCTCCAACTCAGTACTCTGAAGGGTCAGGTTTCTGCCCTGGCTATTTTTTTCCAGAAGTCCTTTGCTCAGCACCCTCTGATCAGGAGTTTTTTCCAGGGGGTCACTCATGTGCGCCCCCCACGTTAACCTATGGCGCCTGTTTGGGATTTGAACTTGGTTCTGTCAGCCTTGCAGGGTGCTCCCTTTGAACCTGTGCAGGATTCTGCCTTGGCCATTCTTACGCTCAAGGTTGTGTTTCTGGTGGCTATCACTTCTGTCAGGCGTGTGTCTGAGTTGGCGGCGCTGTCCATTCAGCCCCCCTACTATGAGAGACACCAGGACAAGGTGGTGTTTCGTTTAAAACCTGATTTTCTGCCTAAGGTAGTGTCTGTCTTTCGTTTGAATCAGGATATTGTTCTTCCTTCTTTGTGCCCTAATCCTAGCAATGCTAAGGAGAGGGTTTTGCACTCTTTGGATGTGGTTAGGTGTCTGAAGTACTATCTGGTGGCTACTGCACCTTTCAGGAAAACTGATGCTCTTTTTGTGGTCCCTTCTGGTCCTAGGAAGGGTTTGGCTCCTGGGAAGTCTTCTGTTCATACCTTTTCAAAGTTTTACAAGGTTGATGTTAGGGCCTCAGCTGACGCTGTTTTTGGCCAAAAGGTTCTGCAGGTGGCAGTGGTTTAAACTTCCTGCTGCTGATTTTTCTTGGGGATATCACCCTACTTTATGGACACTGCTATTGGATGTCCCAATTGTAAGTATTAGATTTGGAGCAGGACATACTGTATACTAAGAATAATACAATTCTGTGATTCCTCACCTGTAGAATTGGTATTATGAGTATACAGTACGTCCTGCTCCAACCCACCCTTGGTTTGCATTTTCTTGGATCCCCTGTATGGTGATTGTTATCATTGTTATGATTGATAGTTTAATGCTCCCGGCTTCTCCTTAACTGCTTATCAATGCTGGGGATTTGTGGGAGGTCCCAGGGTATTTGAGGGGCCGGGAGGAGCCTATTTTCGATGTCTCTGCAGTCCAGCACCATCAGGCGGAGTATATCCCAACTGTAAGTATTAGATTTGGAGCAGGACTTAATGTACAGGTCCTTCTCAAAAAATTAGCATATAGTGCTAAAGTTCATTATTTTCCATAATGAAATGATAAAAATTAAACTTTCATATATTTGAGATTCATTGCACACCAACTGAAAATTTTCAGGTCTTATTTTGTTTTAATACTGATGATTTTGCCATACAGCTCATGAAAACCCCAAAATCCTATCTCAAAAAATTAGCATATCATGAAAAGGTTCTCTAAACGAGCTATTAACATAATCATTTGAATCAACTAATTAACTCTAAACACCTACAAAAGATTCCTGAGGCCTTTAAAAAACCCCAGCCTGGTTCATTACTCCAAACAGACATCATGGGTAAGACTGCCGACCTGACTGCTGTCCAGAAGGCCATCATTGACACACTCAAGCAAGAGGGTAAGACCCAGAAAGATATTTCTGAATGAATAGGCTGTTCCCAGAGTGCTGTATTAAGGCACCTCAATGGGAAGTCTGTGGGAAGGAAAAAATGTGGCAGAAAACGCTGCACAACGAGAAGAGGTGACAGGACCCTGAGGAAGATTGTGGAGAAGGACCGATTCCAGACCTTGGGGGACCTGCGGAAGCAGTGGACTGAGTCTGGAGTAGAAACATCCAGAGCCACTGTGCACAGGCATGTGCAGGAAATGGGCTACAGGTGCCGCATTCCCCAGGTCAAGCCACTTTTGAACCAGAAACAGCGGCAGAAGCGCCTGACCTGGGCTACAGAGAAGCAGCACTGGACTGTTGCTCAGTGGTCCCAAGTACTTTTTTCTGATGAAAGCAAATTTTGCATGTCATTCGGAAATCAAGGTGCCAGAGTCTGGAGGAAGACTGGGGAGAAGGAAATGCCAAAATGCCTGAAGTCCAGTGTCAAGTACCCACAGTCAGTGATGGTCTGGGGTGCCATGTCAGCTGCTGGTGTTGGTCGACTGTGTTTTATAAAGGGCAGGGTCAATGCAGCTAGCTATCAGGAGATTTTGGAGCACTTCATGCTTTCATCGGCTGAAAAGCTTTATGGAGATGAAGTTTGCACTTTTCAGCACAACCTGGCACCTGCTCACAGTGCCAAAACCACTGGTAAATGGTTTACTGACCATGGTATTACTGTGCTCAATTGGCCTGCCAACTCTCCTGACCTGAACCCCATAGAGAATCTGTGGAATATTGTGAAGAGAAAGTTGAGAGACGCAAGACCCAACACTCTGGATGAGCTTAAGGCCGCTATCGAAGCATCATGGGCCTCCATAACACCTCAGCAGTGCCACAGGCTGATTGCCTCCAAGCTACGCCGCATTGAAGCAGTCATTTCTGCAAAAGGATTCCCAACCAAGTATTGAGTGCATAACTGAACATAATTATTTGAATGGTTGACTTTTTTTTTATGAAAAACACTTTTCTTTTATTGGTCGGATGAAATATGCTATTTTTTTTAGATAGGATTTGGGGGTTTTCATGAGCTGTATGGCAAAATCATCAGTATTAAAACAAAAAAAGACCTGAAAAATTTCAGTTGGTGTGCAGTGAATCTCAAATATATGAAAGTTTAATTTTTATCATTTCATTATGGAAAATAATGAACTTTAGCACTATATGCTAATTTTTTGAGAAGGACCTGTATACTCATAATACCAATTCTACAGGTGAGTAATCACAGAATTGTATTTTTGTTTTGTTTAATTTACTCAAAAATATTTTAAAAAACTGTAAAAAAATTACTAACAAGACATTTCATGTTAAAGCCTAAACTCTGCTGCAAAAATAAAATATATAATTTTACTGGAAATTCCTGCAAAAATTACAGTTAAGCATAGCGCAAAATGGTGAAAAATTACCTGTCAAGTAGGCTGGCAGTTAAAAGGGTTAGTAGTACCTATGCATGTTGGGTATCGTTCTGCTTGGGGGACCTTGCGCTTTCAGATTTAGCTTGTTTTTTCTTGTTTGATATTTTAGGAAAACTCATTTTTTATTCTGCTTTATTATACATTATTTAAGGAAACCCTGTGCGACCAAAGAATTCTTTGAGGGATTACTTTCAGAAAGATGGGCCCACTACATCATGCTGGGTACGTTTAGAAAGCTTATCATGTGTACTTTCAGGGAATATATGGTTTGTAGGGGGTATTCCAAATGTAAAGGGTTATTTTGGTAGAAAAAGCGCAAGGTGCGCACTTTGTCTGCAGAGCTGAAATCTTCAAGCTAAATTACCATTGTGCACATACTTTACTTTGGTGTGTTTGGCAACTCTTCCCTTGACAGTACCTATGCATGTTGGGTATCATTCTGTTCGGGGGATGTTGCTTTTTCAGATTAACTTGTTTTTTCTTGTTTGCATATAGTTTTTTTAGGAAAATGTGGCTTTGATCCTGCTTTTTTTTATCCCTTTTTAGGGAAGCTCTGTGTAACCAAAGAATACATTGAGGGAGAACTTCCAGAAAACTGTGGCAACATCAACAAGCCTGGTATGCCTAGAAAGCTTGAAGTGTGTATTTCCAGAGAATATATAGTTTGTGGGGGGTATTTCAAATGTAAAGGGTTGTTTCTATTAAAAACTGCAAGGTGCACATAGCGCTTAGCATAGCTGTATTTGATCTAAAAATCTCTTAAAGTGCTGTTTCAGTTTGGGGGAGTCTCCTGGGCAGGAAAGGGTGTCTACCAATACATATGTGGTACCGTTGTAACCGGGAGAAATTGGGATTTCACATGCAATAAGATTTTATTGACAAACTTACATTTTTTATTACAAAAAAAAAACACTACAAATTGTAAAAAAAATTTTTTTTTGCACATATTTCGCCCCAAAATATTAAGAATACACTTGACAAATGACAAACAAGGCATTTCATGTTAAAGCCCAGACTCTGCTGAAAAAAACAATATATAATTTTCCTGGGAAATCCCTTCAAAAATCACAGTTGAGCATGCATAGTGCAAAATAGTGAAAAATGGTCTGGCAACAAAGCGTAACAAAAACTCCAGGTAGGCTGGCACTTAAAGGGTTAAAAGTCCCTAATCTTGCCAGCCCTCTCCTTAGAGTATACATATGTTTGTGTACCCCCTCCCCGACCTGTCACTTACCTGAGTTGGCCCCTGTGATTGGTGGAAATTTTAGTAAACCAGAATATTTTTTATTAATTCTTAACCCTAAGTGTGTCTTTATAGTGCGAAAAATACGGTAATATTGGTGTTATATCGTCCGTAGTTCTCCAACATAGGGTGGTAAAAAGCCTTATATTTCTATGAGCTTATAGGAGGAGTGTCTTAAGGCTTCTATTTCTATGTATCTTAAAATGATACATTACATTTGCTTTATCACATATGTTGGGTGTCTGTTTTCCTGTGACGAGCAATTAGCTTGGCCATTTCTCATATTCTGCCTTGTTAGGTTAGTAAGTAATACAGGAAGCCCTATTTCTTATTATTGATTATTTATTGTTTTACAAAGCATCTTCCATGGCGCAGTACAATGTGGTACAAACAGGCTAAACAACTAACTTACAATACATGAGCATTATGAGCCCATCCTATAACTTGCTTGTCTATAGACATCTCATTTTCATAAAAAGGATGGACAGTAACCAATATTCTAGAGTATAACATCATGGCTAGGTGAAAATTGTGGTAGCTGTGAAAGGATAGATATAATTGTCATGCTAAATATACAATAAGAAACAAAGAATGAAGCAAAATGTTATTCGAATTCAGATTAAAGTGCATATTCTCTGTCTTGTAGGTGCTGCCTGTGCTAAGGCTCCAGGATTTTCCCAGTTTCATTATACTGTATTCAAACCTGGTGTTTCAGAGCCACAGGACGAGGTGGTGGATTGCCTATAAAAAGTCGATGAAGAAACTTGAATAAATATTGCCAAGAATACACATGAAAGTTTACATGCACAGAGAAACACACCAAACATCACTGCTGCCTATTTCATACAGTATCTAAAACAGACATTCACAACCTGTGGCCTGCACTGCTGTCAGTTGCTACCTCTGCCCCCTTTACCCCTACTTAGCTCTGGCCACCTCACCTCAGCCCACATCACTTCTTACCACCTTACCTCACCTTGATAAACACTTTCAAATGGTGCACCACTGGTAACAGAGCAGTATAGGCGTGCTCACTAATCTAAAACAGTACAGACAATTGGCTCAGTGGGGAGGCAGACCAAGGAGTCACATAAAGAAGCACCACCACATTAAATTCACTTACAGTTTATTTAATCATTATCAACAACAAAACATTTAAAACCACAACAACACAACAATGGACATGTTAAAAACACACCTCTACCTGCCCTGTCAATATATATATGTCTGTCCTAATAGTACCCATAGTATGTAAAGGCTTGAGGGAGTGATTGCCACAGCCTAATCCCTCAATAGGATATGCTCCCTTGTACTAATTTGTGCCGGCACAAAATTAACTTATCCCATAAATAATATAATTAATAATATCCAAAAAATTCCATCCAAAACCTATCTATAAAGTGTCATGTGCATTGTGCAAAACATACCCAGGTTCTGACAAACCAACTAGAAAAACAAGTGTTTACAAAATATCATATAAAATGACAACAACTCAGAAAAATAGATTATCTTCAACAAAATCTTATAATGTATAATAAGTGGCTACTAAAAGTGAAACAAGATACAATTGTAAAAACAAGGGAGATACTCAGCTGTGAAGTAACATGTGAATAAATCATCAGGGAGGACAGTCAGGGCGGGAGGCGGCTCCACCTACTTACCTCACCTTGACTTACCTTTAAAGCATTAAAAATGCTTATATATATGCAAAGGTAAGTCCACTTCTGATGGATTTCCCTGTTAGAAAATGTGTTTTATGAAAGCAGTTTTCACTACCTGCAATCTGTTGCCATTGGTAACATACACAGAGTCTCTACATGAAGAAAAGAGAAGCAAGTCTTGCACATACAGAAAACTGCTGCTATGGCTGATGTGGAGATGGGGCTGCTCACTCAACCTTGCACATGCCCAGCAGCAGTGTTCTGTGTGTACAGAGCTCAATTCTCTATTCTTGGTATATAGACTTGGTGTATGTTGCTAATAGAAACAGAATGCAGGTAGCAAATTTGCTACCCTAAAAAAATGTAAAATTCTAGATCATCTTAGTATTGTGAGGGCATCATTTTGCCACACATTTACTAACATAAGTAAAAAAATTAAAAATACTAGATCAGCTTAGCATTGTGAGGGCATCATTTTGCCACACAACAATATATACTTTCAAAAATTCAATTAAAGGTGGTCTTACCCTTTAAGGTTACAACTTTCCTGCAGTAAACTGCATTGTATTGCGACCCTTCAAGTGGAACAATAAGGTGTTGACGCCTGATCTAGAGGAAGAGTTTGCTAATCCAAACAGTTTAATCATTTAATATAGAAATGTTTTAACATCAGGTAATAAAGCATGGCAGCAGCGATGTTTTGGAAAATAGTCTTAATTAAAAATACTCAGGAAAAAAAATCTGATCATTATCTATAAATGCCTCCTGTAAACTGTGAGTCAACTTCCTAATTTATTTACTGCATAAGAAACCAAAAGATGCTTTAGAAGAGCCTGGTTGATTCCCAGGGGCACACATCTGGCCCCAGGAGGACAGGGACCCCATGTTTGTGGCTACTTCCCCAGGGATGGGACCTGCCACCCTCCGGTCACAAGGCTGCTTCCTTACCACTAGACCATGTCTACCCCGTGTGAGTTTTGCTCACAGGGTATCATGTAATGGAAGAAAGCACTATCTTTGACTATTTTAATATTTAGTAGTGTAACTGTATCTGTAGAAATTGTCTTCCCAGTTGCTAAATGTTACGGATAAAAGGTTACTATACGAGCAACATTAGGGTCCACGCCTATTTTCTAACTACCAGGTGTGGAACAGCATTGTGACAGGCTCGGGGAGGGGGGGAATCCAGGCATCGCCCAGAAATCCTTATCTTAACCTAATTCTGCCTGAGGATCGAGTTTATCTGACAGGCAGCCGTCTGTCACATGGGCAGTTTGTCCTGGTCAGGGATGGCCCATGTGACCGCCAGAGGTAAGTATTTTGGGGTGTTGTGGGGGGGGGGGGGGCTCCAGCAATCTGCCCAAGCCTGCCCCACACCTGTTAGAAAACGGGTCTGGGTCCGCTTTAATGTCCACACCAGGGTTTGGTCAAAATGGGTGTTGTTCTGGGAAGAAGGAGGCATCCCAATTGTGGATGCCCCACTGCGCATAAATGGATGCAAACAGGAGAAATCATAACATTCTCCTTGTTCCCCCAGTGCTGCGATTGGCCACCGCAGTCACATGGGTGCCAGCACTGTGCCTATGGCCTGAAGGGGAACATCACAGCCTTTTTGGGAATAACTCTAAGCAGGGGGTCTGCAGTGGGAGGCAAAACAGCTGAATGCATCAAACTTAGCTTCCTGACCTGCAAACCTTCTACAGCGACTAGTGCTGGACCAAACCCAAAAAGAAAAAGAAGGTGCTCTTACACCATAACAGTGGGGAAAGAGCTTTTTGCCAAAGGCCATCCATGGTGCTATGCAGGACAACAAGTAATCACATGGTGATCAGCTTCGATGAGAGCCAGTCAGTCATATAACCTCCTATGTATGGGAGAACTTTTCCCACACCATTAAATGAATAATACATACAGTATGCATACTTTATATTCCTAGTCATGCCACATCAGTAGAAATATTTGAAAGATATGTTTAACAAAAGGTTTTGATCTCCTCCACGTCTAAAATATGGAATTCCTAGATCCATATTTATAGCTGTGCTTTAAGCTTCAAGGACTTTTTTTTTTAAACCAAAACAATGTTTTTCTGCTTTTATATGTGTAGAATGCAATAACCGAAGGTACAGGCATTCTAAAGAAGCGTTTTACATAAAAGAATGCAAGGATCAGTAGCCTCTGGTAAATAGTGTACCTTACTAAAATGGTGTGGAGTGGAAGAAAAAATTGCTAAAGTACATTCTTCAGAAATTATATATACTGGCCGGTTCATAAACAAATGTTTCCTCTGCAAGGTCCCTAGAAGATATCCAGATACATATGGGTCTACCGCAGACATTACAAACTAATAGACCTTCTTCCTAGCATACACCCTAACTGAGCATGGGCAACTGGGATGCAGACATCTGGCCCAGAACAAGCTCTCTAGTGTTTGTAAAAAATAAAAATCTTGGTAACTGGGGTAATCGACAGCCAGGAACCCTCCTATCCTCACAACTAATCAAGAACCTTATTTAAGAAGAGGCAGTGCCACACCGCACCACTTTTCCAAGTATACAGCACGTCCTGTTTCACTTATTCCTTACATCTGGGTTATCCGCCACAAGGTGGCGCAGTGGACTGCAGAAAGACTTGTGGCATCTCCCGGCCCTATAAAAAGCCAGGAACCTCCCACAAATTCCCAGTTTTCTTTTGCAGTCGGACTGCGAAGATAGAAGATGGCTCTCTCTCTTGCGCAGGTGAGCAAGGCAACCAAGCCTGCGGCCCTGCAAGTCTATTTCCATCCGATTCTGGACTCCCACTGCCTCCCAGCCTTGGCTGACAAATCGGGTGAAGGTAGAAGAGCACTAGGTTCAAGGGCTCCAGGAGCGCTGCTCCAAGCCGCAGATCCTGTACTACAAAGGGGAGCCGGCCATAGGCTTTATGGTGAACCTGATTGGGATGCGGAGTTCATGCACTGCCTTCTGAGGGGGTGAGTTATATGGGGACTATGTCCTATTTTTTTTACTTCTGGGGCTCCCCCCCCCCCTCTCTGGCCATGGATACTCGCCGCTGTTTTTTGGTGTTTTTAGCTGCCGCACAGCTTTGTACTACGCTCCCCGGCTGTGGGCCCTATAACCTGAGGTAATTTTGCTTTCTCATGGCGCCGGCCAGGTCACGTGTGGTGTTTTCTGAGGTAATTTGGCGATTTTGGTGTGTTTTTTGGTGTTTTTAGCTGCCGCGCAGCTTTGTACTACGCTCTGCGGCTGTGGGCGCTATAACCTGAGGTAATTTTGCTTTGTCATAGCCCGGCCGGTTCACGTGAGCGGCGTTTTCGCGCTCTTCAAGGGGGGCGGAGCCTGGTGATGCTGTGGATCGCGCTGTTCCCCTGCGGCCCACCCCTCGAGGTATCTCAGCCGGCGCAATTTTGTACAACCTGCGTGTCTGGTTTTCTTCATTCCCGGCTGCAGCGCTGCTTTCCCTGGTGTATTGCTTTACCTAGCGGTCTGTGCCTGAGTGACCCCGCTGTGTCTTTGGTCCGTGAGTCCCCCTTGGGGGGGGGGGGGGGGGTTTATTGACCCTGGGATTTTCATGTGCTGCGGGATGCTCATGTGTATTTTTACTTATGTCTTTCAGGCGGGATACCATTGGGTTGTGGTTCTCCCGGCTTACTCCTTCCTCCCCTTCACAAAATAGACTTCTGGGGGCATCCCGGGTGGCTTCTGTCTTAAGCCTTTACCCACTACTGGTCTATTGTGCCTGTGTTAATCACCATATGGAGGCTTCAGGGCATAGCGTGCTTGGGGGCCCTGCGGGACAAGCCCGGCTATGTTCCATGTGTGGGTATCCCCTGTGATTAAAAGTGTCACGGTGTGCGATTGCCGTGTGCTGACAGCATCATTGCTCTACAAGCTGGTTTGCCTGCTTCGCTTCCCAGCTCTGCGCCGCCCTCTGCTTCCCCTATTCCCCCGCTCCTGCAACTAGGCCCCTGTGAGGGCACTGTTAGCAGGGAGTCTCATTCTGATTTGGCTCTGCGGGTGGCTAACATTGAGAGGCAGCTTGCCAGGCCTGTTCCTAGGAAGGCCTCTGGCAAGAAGCGGCACCTGGATCCCAGGCCCTCCCCCCTTGCTAAGGTGTATGTGGGGATTGATGAGTTTGGTGGCTGTCACCCCCTTGAGATGGGGGGACTTTCCCAGGATTCTGACTCCTCTGGGAACCAGCAGGAGGGTTGCGATAGTGACCCTGGGTCGGTGTCCGGAGAGGATTCATGGTACCCTGAGGACACTGATAATCTGCTGTCACATATTTTTGATATATTACACATTGCTGCCCCTGAAGTGGCTAAGAGAATACAGAGGGAGCTCTTTCGCCCTGGTAAACAGCGTCCAGAGTTCCCTGAGAAGGAACATTTTACCTTTTTGGTACTTAAAGAATGGGAACGTCCTAGCAGGCTGCCTGCTGTGCCCAAGGGTTGGATAAAAGGTATCCCTTTCCTGCTGATCTTGTTAAGAAGGCTTGTCCAATATTTCGGTCATGCCTTCCCCTGACACTACCTCTCTGAGGGATGGTGAGGACCGGCGCATGGATCAATTGGCCCGCTATGCTTTTACCTGTGTGGGGGCTGGATTGCGTCCGACCTGTGCCGCTGCCATTACTGCTATTGCCCTCATGAGGCTGCTCAAGCGGTGATGGTGCTACAGCTGGTAGCGGGGGGGGGGGGGGGGGAGACTATAGTACTCTCTTACTTTGTTCTGATTTAGAGGCCATTTCGGGGGTCCTCCATCCTCCTCCCTTCCTTTCGGCTCCCAGAGGAGGTCGTGGCTCCCTCTTCTCTAGTGACCGTAGAGATTCTTGGTGCCCTGGCAGATCCTGTGGTCGTCTTGGTCTCTCCTGGATACCAAACCCTCTCACAAGCCCCCTCAGGCATGAAGGGGCGCCCTCACCCTTCCGGGTGGGGGGACGGTTTCGGCTCTTTGCTCACGTCTGGAGGCTTCACGTCCCAGAGTGGTGGATACAGGAGGTATTGTCCTCCGGTTACAAGATCTGAAGGGACTTAACAAATTGTCAGATTCAAGCATTTTCGTATGGAGATGCTACGCTCTGCTGTCGCCCCTTGGCCCGGGCGACTTTATGACCACTGTGGACATCAAGGATGCTTATCTTCATGTGCCTATCTTTCGAGGTCATCAGAGAGTCTGCTGCTCTGCCCTTCAGGATCACCTCGGCACCTCTACTGGCGGGAGTGATGGCTCTGCTACGGCTCCAGGGCATCCGCATCATTCTTTACCTGGATGACATTCTGATTGTGGCCCAGTCCTTTCCTCGGGCCGAGCAGGACACTCAGATGGTGACCCCCACTCTGGAGTTCTTCGGCTGGGTGTTCAACTTTCCCAAGTCTTCTCTGTCCCCTTCCTTGGTGAGGTCCTTTCTGGGCATGACTCTGGATACCTCTCAGGTCGGGGTGTTCCTTCCTCAGCAGAAGGTGGAGGATCTTCAGATGCAGGCTCAGGCTCTGCTATCATGTCCTCATCCCTCCATCCGTCAGGGGATGCAGTTGGTGGACCTGATGGTGCCCTGCTTCGAGGCAGTCCCCTTTGTTCAGTTTCACATGAGACATCTTTAGTTACTCCTCTTGTCAGTTTGGGATCAGGACCCTGTGTCTTTGGATCAAGACTTTGCTCTGTCCCCTCTGGCCAGACGGTCCCTCTCGTCGTGGCTGGACTCAAGGAACCTTCTAGTGGGCAGGACCTTCCTGCCCCCGTGCTGGGAGAAGGTCACCACAGATGCCGGTCTGACCGGTTGGGGAGCGTTCTGGAAGTCCCTGAGGTTCCAGGGTCGGTGGAGCCCACAACAGGCCCATGCTTCCATCAAAGTCCTGGAACTGAGGGCGATCAGATTGGTTCTTTCTCGCCTGACCACTCACCTTCGGGGTCGGGATGTTCAGATCCGCTCAGTCAACCAGACGGCGGTTGCCTACATCAATCATGAGGGAGGAACTCTGAGCAAGCGAGCCTTCAAGGAAGTGTCCCTGATCCTGTCTTGGGTGGAACAGCATGTTCCCGGCGTCTCAGCGGTCTACATTCCGGGAGTGGAGAACCAGGAGGCGGACTCCCTGAGCAGGGAGACGTCTTGTATGGGGGAATGGTCCCTCAACAACTGAGTGTTCTCTCCTTGTGTCATCGCTGGGAGCAGCCGTGCATGGACCTGTTTGCGTTTCGTCACAATCACAAATTTCCCAGATTTGTCTCTCTGTCTCAGGTTCCTCTGGCCTTCGCCACGGATGCATTGGCTATTCCTTGGAAGAAGTTTCGGCTTCTCTATGTGTTCCCTCTCTTTCCTCTCCTGGGCAGGGTCATGCGCAAGATAGTCCAGGAGCAGGTACTTGCCATCCTGGTGGCCCCTTGTTGGCCAAGAAGGGTTTGGTTCGCAGACGTCGTGCAGTTGGCAGTAGACCGGTACGTCTTGCCCAAGGATCCAGATCTCCTCACTCAGGGGCAGCTACGCCACCCCAATTTACAAGCGCTGGCTTTAACGGCTTGGCTGCTGAAACCTCCATCTTGATGGAAAAGGGGTTACTTGCTTCTGTTGTTGATACCATGATTAGGACTAGGAAGAAGTCCTCGTCTTTTATCTATTACAGGGTCTGGCATGCTTACATTGCCTGGTGTGAGTCCAAGTCTCTTCCCTGTAGGGTGTTTTCTTTTCCCAGAATTCTGGAATTCTTGTAACATGGTTTGGATTTGGGCCTTCAACTTAGTACCCTCAAAGGCCATGTTTCAGCTCTGGCAATTTTTTTTTCCAAAGATTTGTTGCCAATTACCGGCTGGTTAAAACTTTTTTCCAGGGTGTCTCTCATGTGCGTCCACCTCGTAAGCCTTTGCTACCAGTCTGGGATCTGAATCTGGTGTTGTCTGCTATGCAAGGGCCTCCCTTTGAGCCTAGGCTGCCTTGCCCATTTTGATTCTTAAGGTAGCCATTTTGGTGGCTATCACTTCTGTAAGGTGAGTTTCTGAGCTAGCGGCGCTTTCCTTCAAACCTCCTTATTTTGAGCGGCATCAGGATAAGGTGGTGTTTCGGCTTAAGCCAGATTTCTTGCCTAAGGTTGTGTCTACCTTTCATCTCAATCAGGACATTAGGCTCGATTCAAAATCCCAAATGTCATTATGTTCGTATTTGCAATCGAAAGTTTTGTTGGGTGTTTGTCATTTTTTCCTTTTTTTTTGGCCATTTTCGACTCGCACGAACGTTCGAACATAGACGTATATGTTCGTTCGTCCATCGAAATTCATTTTGTGTTTTTACGCAACTTCGGGACTTTTTTCCTTCGAAATCGAAAATGTTTCGATCGGTCAAATCATTTACGTCATTGCAATGGGCTGGCGATTAATTCAGAGAGCTGATTGTCAAGTATTCCGACGCCCATATAGTCATTTCCTTGTCGAGCGTCTTACGGCACCTTTTTGACCTCGGGACTAGGCAGCCAAGCGTGATGGAGAGTGACTTTGAAGAGCATCAAGGTCTTCTTCTGTTTGGCATTGATGGGATCTTGAGGTCAGAGCCCAGATTGCACCGGCGGCGACGCATGAACATCAATGGCATGCATGACGTTGAGCTGTTCGAGCTGACCAGGCTTAATCGCGCTTCCCTCCATAAATTGTATAGTGAGCTGCGGCCATGGTTAGCCCGCACCACAAGGAAGGGGCATGCAATTTCAGGTATGACCAAGATGCTTGGCTGCCTGCAATTTTTGGCGAACGGCTCGTTCCAGAGGCTGGGTGCCCTCTCCGTGGGGATCTCACAGCCTACGCTGAGCCGCGCACTATCACATTTTTTGGAAGGCATGGCTACCCTAACCCCCAAATATATTTTTTTCCCCGATGATATGGTAGCCAGAAACGCCATTAAGCTTGGTTTTTATAATATCGCCGACATGCCCAACGTCATTGGTGCCATTGACTGTACCCACGTCGCCCTGGTGCCTCCTGCTGCCGACGAGTACATATACAGGTAAGTAATGTTTTTAATTTTTTTTTTCATTTTAGCTTAAGCCTCCTTGTAATGGTCCCTCCTTGTAATGGTCCCTCCTTGTAATGGACCCACCTTGTAATGCTCCCACCTTGTAATGCTCCCACCTTTTAATGGTCCCACATTGTAATGGTCCCACCTTGTAATGGTCCCTCCTTGTAATGTTTCCACCTTCTAATGGCTCCACCTTGTAATGGACCCACCTTGTAATGGTCCCACCTTGTAATGCTCCCACCTTGTAATGGTCGCTCCTTGTAATGGTCCCACCTTGTAATGGTCCCACCTTTTAATGGTCCCACATTGTAATGGTCCCACCTTGTAATGGTCCCTCCTTGTAATGTTTCCACCTTCTAATGGCTCCACCTTGTAATGGACCCACCTTGTAATGGTCCCACCTTGTAATGCTCCCACCTTGTAATGGTCGCTCCTTGTAATGGTCCCACCTTGTAATGGTCCCACCTTTTAATGGTCCCACATTGTAATGGTCCCACCTTGTAATGCTCCCACCTTGTAATGGTCGCTCCTTGTAATGGTCCCACCTTTTAATGGTCCCACATTGTAATGGTCCCACCTTGTAATGCTCCCACCTTGTAATGGTCCCACCTTGTAATGGTCCCTCCTTATCGAAATGTGTGTGTTCATTTTTCTAAATGCCTTCCTAATGTTTTCTTGTCTTCCTTTTTTTCCAGGAACCGCAAAATGGGCCACTCCTTTAATGTGCAGGCAGTGGTGGGGCCGGACATGCGGTTCCTTAGCGTACTCGCCGGCTACCCAGGCTCAGCCCATGATGCGTACATCCTTAGACGATCAGGATTGTACCGACGGTTTGAGTCTGGGGAATTTTCAGGTGCATGGCTCCTTGGTAAGTGAACATAAACCACATAATGTAGTTGTGGATGTTTGTTTTTAATTACCATTTGGCAGTAATGTCTGCAAAACTTACACCTTAAATAAACTTCTGCCCATGTGAAACCACACTTGAATGTTAGTTAGTAACCAACCAAGCGTTTCGCCAAGTTTGGCCTGCATTAGCCACATTCTAAATTATCTGTTGGTCTAATTTAATAATCCCTCTTACACCACCCTTGTGTGGAATCGTGCACTTAACTTGAGCATAGTTTCGGACCCATCTTTGCTAAGCTGGTTTGCACTTCCACACGAGAGTAGAGCGGGATAAAGTGCATGTGGCGTGTTTCTGCTGTTTTGGTCTCACACAAAGCATATAAGGGGTCAGCAAAACCTACATCCTAAGCACACTTTGAAACCCAGAGCTGGGATCCATATGTATGATTGTCCCTCATCCTCACTCTTTGTATGTTGTCCTTTTGTAAACCTCTAGGACAGATGTTTAGTTTGGGACTGGGACAGTGGCAAATGTTGCCTCATGTTGATCACACAATTGACAAATAGCCTCCTATTGATGTTGCTGGTGCCTTGATGGTCTTACATGTTTGTTTTCCTAATCTTATGTATAAGGTGATTCAGGATACCCGCTGCTGCCGTGGCTCTTGACGCCAGTACTCCGGCCCCAGGATGCCTCCCAGGATGCCTACAACTGTGCGCACCGCAAGACCAGGGCTGTGGTAGAGAGGGCCTTTGGTCTTTTGAAGACTAGGTTTCGTTGTTTGGATCATACCGGGGGCGCCCTGCAATATGATCCGAAAAAGGTCATAGACATAATAATGGCCTGTGCTGTTCTTCACAATTTTGCTATTTCACAACGGGTCCCCCGGTATGTCGAATTTGCTCCCTCTCCACCCAGCGAAGACCAGGAGGAGTCATTTCTGGACACACACAGTAGTGTGTCTGGCCAAAGTGTGCGGACTAATTTGATCGCGACCCATTTTGCTTAATGTAACCTGTATTGGCCTTTGTTTAACATTGTGTTGTTGATTAAGTTTTATTTCCCTTTGTGTATGTTTCGTTATGTTTGTGGTGTTCAAATAAGTAATAAAGTAATTACTCACCACAGGCCTAATGCTTTCCAACTCTCTTTTTTGGATGTGTGAACTGTGTGAATGTCCAAGTATATATTTCTCTGTGACACCCAAAAAAGAGACAATAAAATTTATGAGGCACAGGTGTCTTTAACTGTTTATTTGAAATAAATAAGAGCTCCAACTTGGAGTTGCTGCTCACTCCAATTTGCACAAAAAATAGAGGTAAACACAAAGGATTAATGGTTAGATCAACCATGGCAATAATGAAAAAAACAAACAATCCTGGTTGGCCACATTTGGCCCTGCCACAGGTGTAAACCTGGTACAGGGGTAGAAGCTTGAGTGGCACGTTCAGTGAGGATTCAGATATGGCCTTGGCTAGTGGCCTACCTCACCACTCTAAGGAGCTCTATGGGCGCAAATCAAAAACACACAACCCAAGGCATACACCAAGGGTATCTTGGTTTGCCTCACCAGACAAGTCAATACAGGGGGGATTAAGAGCAAAGATGTTGTACAGATTCATGTTGTGGAGACATTAATATGGGTGATGGCCATAGTACCCAGGTGGTGGCCCTTGCTGATTGCCCCGAACGTGGGCCTGTGTGGCATTCTGAATCTGCAACTGGTCCAAAATGTTGCGCATGATATTTACCATTTCACCCCTGTAGGCACGGTTGTCATTGTTGGCAGTCTCCATGTGGCTGTTGAGGGTCCTCAATTCGTTCTGCACAGCCTGTAATGTGGTATTTAGGTTCTCGATCCGGCCATGCAGTGCCTCTCGGTTTAGTTGGTTTTGCTGCTGGAAGGTCACCCTCTCGTGGTGCCATGCGTCCAACATTGCCATGCCCCTCCCCTGGTTGCGCCGTAGCGGATTCCGCCTCCCCAATCCCCTGGTTCGGGGTCGTGCCGAGGCTGTTGGTCTGGGCCCCTCAACAGACACAGGCATGCTTTCACTATCCTCAACAGCAGAGACAACACTGGGGACTTGACTGTCAGTCTGTGCATGCTGGCCATCATGTGCAGCCACCATGCTGCCAGATTCCCTCTGCTGCTGCTGAGTTGGTGGTGAAACATTTTGGACCAGTTGCAGATTCTGGGCCAGGGGTAGATCTTCAGAAGGGCACATAAAGGATCCATCCTCCTCCAGCTCCTGGATTTCATCCATGAGTGTGTGGGTCTGTATGGACAGAGACAAATTAGATGTTAGCTTGCCCACTACATATGTCAATCTGTTAGTAGTAACATGCAAAGTAACATGGCTAAACGACATTTGCTCAATAAACTTACCAAATATATCGGTTCCTCCCTCCTAGGCTGCACGGAAGTTGACGGCATGTCCACACTGGCAGTGGATTCCACAGTAGCTGAGCGATGATGGTGGCCTGCATGAGAAGCAAAGACACTATGTAAACACACACCTATGCATTGTTGACGGGTCAAAAGACATATGCCGAATTAGTTAACGGGTCCAAACTGTCATGGGCACTTCAACAACGGGGCCAAATAAGCTTCAATTTCCATGCCATTATGTGGTTAAATTTTTGGCCTACAACTACTTCCACATTGTTCTACTCAACTAAGCCAAACATTCAAGTTCAGCTTGTTATGTGGCTGACCACATCCCTTAGAGGCCATTAAAGCGGACCTTCACTCTGATTAAGAGTCTAGCTTCTATGTTTCCCACACCCTGTACATACAGATTGACCACATTACAAATCTTCCAACCTGCATCTACTGCATGTTATGAGCCTTTAAACATCAAAGATGGCGGCTTATGGAATCCGCCATCTTATCAGGCAGCCTGCAAACAGTAAGTTCCTCCTGACTGTGCTGCTCTGCATTCTTGGACTGCTGACCTTTCCCTGACCCCAGCTCTGCTCTGTCTGAGCAAAGCACAGCTATAACCCGCCCCCCTGTACCTTATCCCACTCTCCTCTCCTCAGTAAGTGTGATGCTTCGGAGTCAAGATGGCGGCGGCCGTATCCTAAATTGCCGAACAGAGTTGCAGCCCAGTGGTGGAAAGTATAATACATTAGTGACTACACATGTAAAATATATTAATTTGAGATGCTGAGGATTTTTTGGATAAGAGTTTGTGCTTTTCATTAAATCATGGTGAAGGTCCGGTTTAATGGGAACCCACAAACTTTTACACTCGGGTTCAATGTACATTCACGTCTTGTATGTGGACCAAAAATCTAAAGTTAAGTGGCCACACACATGCCACACCCTGGCCCAACACAGAAATCACCTACAAGCCACAGCCTAGGTGCCTGGCTTCCCAGATGTGTTACTGGCTAATTGTGCATGCTCACTAATTGTAAAGGTCACATACATCTTACTCACCTGCAGGACGGGTCGGGGAATCTGTGTCCCTTAGGGCCGCGTGGCCTTCGACGGCGACTGGATGCATCAATCCATAAATCATCTCCTCAGCCGGGGTCAACTTGAGTTTGGAGGGAAAACCTCCTCCAGTTTTCATGCTGCAAAACAGAGTTAGGGTAATTTAGAACCAGGTGGCCAGTACAACATCCAGTCTAATCCTAAAGCTAACATTTTTACCTGTCAATCCGCCTTTGATTTTCTTTCTTCCGTGCAGCATATTTGAGGTCCGATATCTTGCGCTGAATCTGTACAACATCCTTTAACTCTTCCCCCGCTGCATTCACTTGTCTGGTTAGGTCTGCCAAGATGTTGGCTCTGCGCTGTTTGGTGGTGTTTTTTGATCTGCGCCCATATAGCTCATCATAAACTAAGGTCAGGCCACTAGCCAAGGCCATAATTTGGGCCTCACCAAAACGCCCACTTAACTGCCCTCTTCGCAATGTGCGCCCTGTTGTTTTGGGTTGTGGGTCCTCCATGGTGTCATCCAAATGGGGTGACATCCTTGGCTGGGTTTGTGGGGTATAATGCAGGGAATGGTGGCTGCCTGGGGATTGGCCTGGACTGGGCAAGGGACTGGGTGTTCTGGCCTGGCTGGCCACAGAAGTCCCAGGTGTTGATGTGGCATAGTAACCTTGCCTTTCCACCTGTGCCGGTGCCAAATGTGGGCGAGCAGGAGAGCTTCGTTCGGAGCCTGAAGTAGTGCTGCCCTTGGAGGTAGTAGGGCGGACCAAGGCTGAGGGCGATCTTGCAGGGCCGGCCCTCTTCTGTTTTTTTTTTGGGCACACTCGTGGTGGGCTGCGGGACCTGGTTCGGCCTCTTTGTGGGCTGCATGGCCTGCTGCGGCGTCTAGGGGGGCTGCGGGACCTGGTTCGGCCTCTTTGTGGGCTGCGTGGCCTGCTGCGGCGTCTAGGGGGGCTGCGGGACCTGGTTCGGCCTCTTTGTGGGCTGTGTGGCCTGCTGCGGCGTCTAGGGGGGCTGCGGGACCTGGTTCGGCCTCTTTGTGGGCTGCGTGGCCTGCTGCGGCGTCTAGGGGGGCTGCGGGACCTGGTTCGGCCTCTTTGTGGGCTGTGTGGCCTGCTGCGGCGTCTAGGGGGGCTGCGGGACCTGGTTCGGCCTCGAGGGGGGCTGCGTGGCCTGCTGCGGCGTCTAGGGGGGCTGCGGGACCTGGTTCGGCCTCGAGGGGGACTGCGGGACCTACTGCGGACTATTGTGGGTGTTGTAGTGGGGCAGGGTGGGGTGGGTCTTCGGACCCTCTTACCCGTTTTTGGCCCAGTAGCCATACTAGCCTTTGTGGCCTGGGTCTTTGGTTTGCCTGCCTGCTCCTTTTTTTGCCCATAGCTGGTAGTTGGCTTGGCCGGCGTTTTGGTACTAGGCCGTAATTTTGCTTTTGGCTGCTGCGACCTGGTTTTGGGCCCTTCGGAAGGCTCCTGCCGTTTGGCTGCCTTCTTCCCCGTCTGCTCCTTTCCAGTTTTGGCCGGAGGTTTTTTGGGTGCCATTTTGATTTTCTCAAATAATCAGCTGGGTGTGCAGGGACCTTTAAGTAAGCAAGCCAGCGTGTGACGTACGTTCGCACGGCCGTGCGGAACCCGCTGAGGCATTGCGTACGTTCGCACGGCCGTGCGGAACGCGCTGGGGCGTTACTTATCTGCTGCCGAGAAAAAGAAGCAAGATGGCACCCACTATCTTCACCCGCCAACAAGAAGAGATCATCATGTTCGTAAGTGTATTCGATGGACTTTTGTTAGATTAGGAAATGCTGCTCTATATGTGAAGGAAGCGCAGGAATAAATGGCTTTGGTTAAAAATGTGATAAACTACATGCACAAGCAAAGGCACGCAACACACGTGCCAAACAACATTTAGGCCATATTGTGAAATTAATGAACAATAGAAATGTGTGTGTGTTAATGTAATTACCCCAAAAAATGTTTTGCTGACACATATTGATATGTATTGAGAAGTAAAGTCGATGTTTTCTTTCTGTTTTGTAGACCATGCTGGAGCGCAGGTACGACTACCTGCCCAACACATTTGAAAAACGCCACGTCGCCCTGGAGATAATCTCCACCATCCAACAGCAGACCAACACCACCTTCACCCACACGCAGATCATGCAGCATTGGTCGGACCTCAAACGGCTGCACATGCCCCGGGTGCGGAGGTTCTTCGGAATCCATTTTCCAAGTAAGTAGATTGCGATTGCATGCAATATGTAACTAAGACAGAAGGTAGGACTTTACTTAGAATGCCTTTTCTTTTCTAGTGTTGGAAATGGATTACCGAATTCGCCGCACCCGGAGGCGCAGAGGACGACCAGTGCTGCATGATTCTGCAGCTGGGAGTGAAGGTGGTGGATCTCCAGGGCGACGGGCCGACCCCTCCTCTGTGGCCTCCTCAGACCAGCCCCTGGACCTTACCACAGAGGAGGGGCGGCACAGCGTGGGCAGGCAGTCGTACCCTGCCACGCATGCGGGATCCTCGGGTATGTCACTCTTCATGTCTACACCAAAACAGAGAATTGCTAGCTACTGATATCACCAAACTGAATCCTTTATTCTGTATTTGTAGATGTTTCTGTTGCGGGTGAAGTAGTGGGTGAGGAGGCAGCAGATAGGAGCCCACAAGACCCTGGAGAAGGTGAGTGATGTGACCCAGACTTAGCTCAAAACATTGGAGGACTGCGGAATCAGACATCCAAACTAACCATTTGGCCCATGTTTCTACAGGCACTTCTTCACAGCAGAGCCAGGAACCTGGACCTCAGGGTGTTGTCCCCAACGAGCCATCTGTCGGCCACCAACCAAGTAAGTAGTCATGTCATTCTAGAGATTTCGGTCTAAATTCCCATGAACACAAAAACACATAATGCCCTAGTCAATGCCAATATAAGAGGGACCTGTGGCCACTGAATTAGCTTAATTAGTTGCCCAACTGTCCTGTGGCCACTGAATTAGCTTAATTAGTTGCCCAACTGTCCTGTGGCCACTGAATTAGCTTAATTAGTTGCCCAACTGTCCTGTGGCCACTGAATTAGCTTAATTAGTTGCCCAACTGTCCTGTGGCCACTGAATTAGCTTAATTAGTTGCCCAACTGTCCTGTGGCCACTGAATTAGCTTAATTAGTTGCCCAACTGTCATGTGGCCACTGAATTAGCTTAATTAGTTGCCCAACTGTCCTGTGGCCACTGAATTAGCTTAATTAGTTGCCCAACTGTCCTGTGGCCACTGAATTAGCTTAATTAGTTGCCCAACTGTCCTGTGGCCACTGAATTAGCTTAATTAGTTGCCCAACTGTCCTGTGGCCACTGAATTAGCTTAATTAGTTGCCCAACTGTCCTGTGGCCACTGAATTAGCTTAATTAGTTGCCCAACTGTCCTGTGGCCACTGAATTAGCTTAATTAGGTGCCCAACTGTCCTGTGGCCACTTACTAACCTTAATTCCTGTGATTAATCATATGTGCATTATACTTAATTTGTTTCTTGAAATACATTAATTACACAGGTGAAAAACATGTATTGTTCTCCGAATAATTTGAATTTCTGATTTTTGGGAAGGGACCACAAGACAGCGACTTGCTGATATCAATCGGAGGGTCCTTGAGTTGGTGGCCGATCTGCAGGCGATGCGGGACACGTTGGGGACAACAGAAGAGGAAGACTAGTGTCCGGGTTCCTGGCCCTGTAGATTTGTAAATAGTTGTATTTGTAAATAGTTTTCTGGGTTAAACACCCAATTTCTTTGTATATAGTTGTCTGGTTTTTTAAAAGTTTTAAATTGTATATAGTTTTAAAAGTTTTTAACAAAAACTGTGTATATATTTTTAGTAAAGTCAAAAAAATTTGTATATAGTTATTAATTTTTTTTTTGGGCAAAGTTGCCTGAAAAATTTTGCCAAAAATGGCAATTGAGCTATTAAAAACCCAAAAAAACAAAAAAAACATGTTGTCCCATTTATTTGCACACATACATTGAAAAAAAACAAGGGGACAATGACATATTTGAAAATCAAGATTGTGATGTCCGTGAAGTGATTTGGGTAAGTTTTAGGGACCTAAAATGGAAGAAGAACCAAGGCGCTAAGTGATTGGGGTAAGTTTTAGGGACCTAAAATGGAAGAAGAAACAAGGCGCTAAGTGATTGGGGTAAGTTTTAGGGACCTAAAATGGAAGAAGAAACAAGGCGCTAAGTGATTTGGGTAAGTTTTAGGGACCTAAAATGGAAGAAGAACCAAGGCGCTATGTGATTTGGGTAAGTTTTAGGGACCTAAAATGGAAGAAGAAACAAGGCGCTATGTGATTGGGGTAAGTTTTAGGGACCTAAAATGGAAGAAGAAACAAGGCGCTATGTGATTTGGGTAAGTTTGAGGGTGTGAAAATGGAAGAAGAACCAAGGCGCTAAGTGATTTGGGTAAGTTTTAGGGACCTAAAATGGAAGAAGAAACAAGGCGCTATGTGATTTGGGTAAGTTTGAGGGTGTGAAAATGGAAGATGAACCAAGGCGCTAAGTGATTTGGGTAAGTTTTAGGGACCTAAAATGGAAGAAGAAACAAGGCGCTAAGTGATTGGGGTAAGTTTTAGGGACCTAAAATGGAAGAAGAACCAAGGCGCTATGTGATTTGGGTAAGTTTTAGGGACCTAAAATGGAAGAAGAAACAAGGCGCTATGTGATTTGGGTAAGTTTGAGGGTGTGAAAATGGAAGAAGAACCAAGGCGCTAAGTGATTTGGGTAAGTTTTAGGGACCTAAAATGGAAGAAGAACCAAGGCGCTATGTGATTTGGGTAAGTTTTAGGGACCTAAAATGGAAGAAGAAACAAGGCGCTATGTGATTTGGGTAAGTTTGAGGGTGTGAAAATGGAAGAAGAACCAAGGCGCTAAGTGATTTGGGTAAGTTTTAGGGACCTAAAATGGAAGAAGAACCAAGGCGCTATGTGATTTGGGTAAGTTTTAGGGACCTAAAATGGAAGAAGAAACAAGGCGCTATGTGATTTGGGTAAGTTTGAGGGTGTGAAAATGGAAGAAGAACCAAGGCGCTAAGTGATTTGGGTAAGTTTTAGGGACCTAAAATGGAAGAAGAACCAAGGCGCTATGTGATTTGGGTAAGTTTTAGGGACCTAAAATGGAAGAAGAAACAAGGCGCTATGTGATTTGGGTAAGTTTGAGGGTGTGAAAATGGAAGAAGAAACAAGGCGCTAAGTGATTGGGGTAAGTTTTAAGGGAGCTCCAGGGAAAAGGCAGGAGAGCGCTAAGTGGTTAGGGTGAGTTTAGTGATGGAAGTGAAATTATGTAGGCGAACACTTTAATGAGAGAAGTTTGTAGTGCGCAGGCGCAATATCGTAAGAATTTCGTCTGGACAGATACTTTATGAAAAAATGAAGCAGGATGTAGCGGGAAAATGATAGGATTCGTGTGAGGATACGATGGGAAAAGGGCAAAAACGAAAGGCTACGTTGGTAGTTGGGCAAAATAAATCTGAACCGTTTCGATGGAAAATGACATCCTCCTCTGCGTACTCTGGCATACGAGCACACGGACGCGCTACGGAAGGTTTACGAAGCATGCATAGAATCGATCGAACGTTCATGCGAGAGCGGGAAATTTTGAAAATCTTACGACGTCGGCACCAAACCGAAAGTTTGTTTGTGTCTCTCTGAATCGAGCCTATTGTCTTGCCTTCATTGTGTCCTAATCCTGCTAATTCCAAGGAGTGGACGTATTCTCTGGATGTGGTCAGGGCTCTGAAGTTTCTACTAAGACTGATGCTCTGTTTTTTCTCACTTCTGGGTCTAGGAAGGGTTTGCCTCTGGCTAAATCCACTATCAGCAAGTGGATCCGTCAGGAGGTGGTGCAGGCCTATTCTGCTAAGGGGAGGAATCCTCCCTTCCATCTTACTGCTCATTCCACTCGTGCTATTGGTGCATCTTGGGCCTTTCAGCACCAAGCTTCTGTTGAACAAGTTTGTAAGGCCGCAACTTGGTCTTCTGTTCATACTTTTTCCAAGTTTTACAAGGTTGATGTTAGGGCCTCAGCTGATGCTGCTTTTGGACGCAAGGTTCTTCAGGCGGCAGTGGTTTCAACAGCCCGTCGTTGCTTTTTGGGGATCCCACCCTACCTTACGGACACTGCTTTTGGATGTCCCAGACGTAAGGAATAAGTGAAACAGGACGTGCTGTATACTTGGAAAAATACAATTCTGTGAGTACTCACCTGTAGAATTGTTTTTGTAGTATACAGCACGTCCTGTTTCATCCCTCCCTTGTTATTATTATTCTTGGTCACCTATAAGGTGATTTGTTCAAATGTTCATTTTGGGATTTCTTTCATTATTGTTCTCCCGGCTTCTTGTCTAACTGCTTTGTAACACTGGGAATTTGTGGGAGGTTCCTGGCTTTTTATAGGACCGGGAGATGCCACAAGTCTTTCTGCAGTCCACTGCACCACCTTGTGGCGGATAACCCAGACGTAAGGAATAAGTGAAACAGGACGTGCTGTATACTACAAAAACAATTCTACAGGTGAGTACTCACAGAATTGTATTTTTTTTAGCCTCAGCGACACTCTATGTCTGATTTAACAACTAAAGGCCAACACCGATGTGGCCGCCGGCTAGCGTCCGATGTAACAGTAGCAGCGAAAAGGATGCAGCGCCAGGCGCTGTGGTTAAGGCAGCGCCAGATAAAACCTGGTGCTGTAGCTAAAGATCATAGAGCACAATGGGCATAACTGGATTATAATTAATATTAAACAAATAATATTTGTACAGAACTTGCATTGTGGCTTGTCAATAATTGAAACGCAGGACCTAGATAGGCCAAAATTAATTTTTGGGGGGCTATTAACATTGATTTTATTCTGCCTTTTGCTTAGCAATGTGTAATTTGGAGAACAACTAAAACACAGCCAAAATGTACTGTAAAAATTGTCCCTAGCAGTGATTTCTTGTAATTGTGATGAAAAAAATGCTGACCAGCACCAGAAAAATACAGAGCCAAAGATTTCAAGGTGATAAAAATTTATAAATATGCTGGGGAGCACAGGGAAAATGATAATCGGCCGGTGTATCCAACAGGCGCTGACATAGGCCGGCCAATACTTAAAGTGGACCAACACCCAGGATTTTGACTATCCTGGGTTTTGGTCAACTTCTGCGGGGCACCCCGATCTCATCCAGGGAGGCACTTGTCCTTTCTGCCCAGGAAGTGGAAAATGCTCTAGTGGAGTGTGCTGCTATGTATGGAGGAGGTGTATCAATACAAATGTAGGCCAGAGAAATGGCTTGTCAGATTTGTCTGGTGATGCTAGCCTTAGAGGCGGCTATACCTCTATTTTTTCCATAAAAGGCGACAAATAATCTATCTGACTTGCACCAGTCATGTGGTGCTCTAGGTAGTAAATCAGGCATCTATGCACATCTAAGATAGCATCTTCTCCTTGTTCCGAGCTGTTAGTAAATGTAAGGAGGACAATGTCCTTAGACATCCTATTTTGGGGAGATATAATGGATCTGGTCTTAAATTTGCTCTGTCTGGAATAGAGCAGCCCCCTGCATACTTCTGTGTCATTGTGGGCCTTCCTGTCTCCAGAATGTGAGCTTATTGCCTTCTAGTCCTTGCTGGGCCTTCCTTACCTTATGTCTTGTCTGTAGTGGGGCTCACAGCCCTTCATAAGTTCAGTATTGTCTGTACTGGGGCTCCCAGCCCAATTTCATAGTCTGGGTTGTAACCAGGAAGACACCCTTGACAATCTGGCCCTTAAAGTGGAACAAAACCCACAGACCAACAGTCTTCTAGATTCCAGGACCACTTGATTCCCTCCCCCGGGGCATCCAGAATTAGGACACCCCGCTGTGTGAAACTCACCTTCCACATTCCAACGGCGCATGAGCGAGCTGCGGCTGCATCCCCACTATCTCTTTAGCAGGGTGCATACCCGCACCAGACATTTGTGATTGGCCAGCGTGGCCACCCTCCCTGTTAGAGAGTGGCAGGGGATGCGGCCGTCAGCGCGCTTGGATCTGCTCGCTTAGATGAGCTCTTAGACAAAGGGGTGGGGGCGTATCCAAGCGCGCAAATTGGACGAGAGGCTGAGCAGGCACCGAAGGACCTAGTGAAGGGTAAGTCAGGTCAAACGACCTGGGCGATTTCACACAGTGGGGCACACACAATCAGGGTGCAAGAGCCAAAACCCGGAATAGTCAAAATCCTCGGTTTTGGTACACTTTAATGGATCTTTTTTTTTTTTTCGGTAAACAAATCTAGGTTGTTTGGGAACTATAGTAGAAAGTGCATGGTTATTAGTATAAACATGCTAGGGTTTCTGAATAACTGCAATAGTCAAAATCCTGGGTTTTGGTCCACTTTAATGGATCTGTTTTTTTTTTTTTTCGGTAAACAAATCTAGGTTGTTTGGGAACTATAGTAGAAAGTGCATGGTTATTAGTATAAACATGCTAGGGTTTCTGAATAACTGCTCTTACCGACTGTTTCACTGGAAAGGTAGTTATTAAATTCTGGGCTGGAATTTCTTACTAGTGTTTTGTTTTTGTCTGCCTGTTCACAGCTTTTTGATGCACTTTGTGTCTGTAACCTCACTTTGATAATCTAGATCAAATCCCATCAGCTGCGGTTTGTAAATCTTCAAGTGAAGTGGCAGCTTGTGGCTCTTTAAATGTTGTTTGTTTACTACAACTGACTTTCTTAAAAGTCCATCACACTGCCATGATCCTCTTATTTTTATCGAAGGAGGGCGCTTTTGTGTGACTGTAGTCCAGGGTGAGTTTAAATAATAGGGATTCTGATTGATGACACTCACAAATTCCTTAAGTTTTGTCAGTCCAGAAAAATACAATTCTGTGAAACTCACCTGTAGAATTGTTTTTGAATATATCCAGTCCAGGTCGTCCCAGAAGTGATGACATGTGGGTATTCCGCCCCCAGGGGGCGCTCGACTGAAGATCAAAAGCTGACGCTCATCCCGGCCCCCTATAAAAGCAGGTGTCTCACTATATTTCCCAGTGGTTAAAAAGCAGTAAGAAAAAGAGACAGGCCGGGAAGCCAAGAAACCATGTTACTTCACATAGCTCCAGCATGTACTCTCTGTAACAAAAAACTTAAAGGACAACACTCAAATATAAAAATGGTAATCACCATAACAGGCAAACAAGAGATAATGAAACAAGGGCGGGGTGGGACGACCTGGACTGGATATATTCAAAAACAATTCTACAGGTGAGTTTCACAGAATTGTATTTTTCCCTATATCCAGTCCAGGTCGTCCCAGAAGTGATGACATGTGGGACATCCAAAAGCAGTGTCCATTAGGGCGGGATCCCCAGTGCGGACAGCATGTAGTTAATTTCACTACCGCCTGAAGCACATTTCGGGCAAAGACAACATCAGCTGAGGCCCTAACATCAACCTTGTAAAACTTGGTAAACTGAACTGAAGACCAAGTGGCGGCCTTACAAACCTGATCAACAGATGCCTGGTGCTGAAAAGCCCAAGAGGCACCAATAGCTCTGTTAGAATGAGCTATGATCCGAAAAGGGGGTTCCTTCCCCTTGGCAGAATATGCTTGCACCACCGCCTGTCTGATCCACTTACTAAGAGTGGACTTGGCTGGTGGCAAACCCTTCCTAGGACCTTCTGTTAGGACAAAGAGCAAATCCGATTTCCTGAAGGATTCAGTCGCAACCACTTAATGGCTCTGACCAAATCCAAGGCATGGAGGGTCCTTTCCTTAGAATTAGTCGGTGCTGGACACAAGGAAGGCAAGACCACTTCCTCATTAAGGTGAAAGGGAGAAACGACCTTAGGCAAAAAATCAGGTTTAAAACGGAAAACCACATTATCCTTATGCCGCTCAAAATAAGGCGGCTTCATACAAAGCGCAGCCAGCTCAGACAAGCGACGCACCGAGGTGATCACTACCAAAAAGACCACCTTGAGGGTCAAAATAGGCAATGCAGCATCGCACAAAGGCTCAAAGGGAGGACCCTGGAGAGCAGAAAGTACCAAATTCAAGTCCCACACCGGTAATACAGGCTTACACGGTGGACGTACATGGGTGACTCCATGGAAAAAAGTCTTGATCAATCTATGATTGGCAAAGGATCTCTGGAAAAAGATGGCCAAGGCCGGGACCTGGCCCTTAAGAGTGCTCAGCTGGAGACCCAAGTCTAAACCGTGTTGTAAAAACTCCAAGATCCTAGAGATAGAGAATGTGCAACAAGGGAGACTCTTGGATTCACACCAAGCAATGTAGGCATGCCAAACTCTGTAATATATCATGGAAGAAGACTTCTCCCGTGCCTGAATCATGGTATGCACAACCGTGGCTGACAGACCCCGGCTGTCAAAGCCAGCGTCTGTAAATTGGGGTGCCGCAGCAACCCCTGCGTGAGAAGCCCTGGGTCGTCGGGCATGATGTAGCGATCCACTGACATCTGAACTATGTCTGCAAACCAACTCCTTCTCGGCCACCGAGGAGCCACTAGGATGGTTGGAACCCCTTCCTGGGCTATCGTGCGCAGCACTCGGCCCAGGAGTGTAAAGGGAGGGAATCCATAAAGGAGCCTGAACTCCGTCCAAGGAATTGCCAGAGCATCTGTGTCAAAGACCCGAGGATCTCTTGACAGGGAGACGAACCTTGGGAGCTTGTGATTGTGTCTGGACGCAAACAGGTCCACGTCCGGCTGACCCCAGCGGAGACACAGAGTGTGAAAGATCTTGTTGCTGAGAGACCATTCCCCCAGACGTAAGGCCCCTGCTCAGGGCATCTGCCTCCTGGTTTTCTACCCCGGGGATGTAAACCGCCGAGATGCAGGGAACATTCTCCTCTGCTCAAGACAGAATCTGGGACAACTCCTTGAGGGCTCGCTTGCACCGAGTCCCGCCCTGGTGATTGATGTAGGCGACAGCCATCTGATTGTCCGAGCGAACCTGGATCGCACAACCCCAAATGGGGAGTCAAGCTAAGAAGCACCAACCAGATCGCTCTCAGCTCCAGGAGATTTATGGGCAAGTGGTTCTCCTGCGGACCCCACTGACCCTGGATCTTCTGCGTCTGCCAAACGCCTCTCCAGCCGGTCAGACTGGCATCCGTGGTAACTATCTCCCACCAGGGAATCAGAAAGGACTTGCCCACCAGCAGGTTTCTGGAGTCCAGCCACCACAAGAGGGACTGTCTGGCCAGGGGGGACATTGAAAATTCCTGTTCCAGCGACTCCTGCATCCGATCCCAGCCGGTCAACAGGTTCAATTGAAGAGGTCTCATGTGGAATTGTGCGAAGGGCACTGCCTCGAAGCATGACACCATTAGGCCCACCAGCTTCATCCCCAGACAGATCGATGGCTGCTGACAAGACAGGAAGGCCTGCACCTGCGTCTGGAGGCCCACCACCTTCTGCTGTGGCAGGAATACCTTGACCTGAGGTGTCTAACGTCATGCCTAGGAAGGACTTCACCATTGAGGGAGTGATCAAAGACTTGGGGTAACTGACTACCCATCCAAAATTCTCGAGAGTGGATAACACCGTCCGGGTGTCGCTCTCGGCCTGCTGAAGGGACTGAGCCACAATCAGTAAATCGTCCAGATAAGGCAGCACACAAAGGTCCTGATTCCTCAGAATAGCCATGATGTCCTCCAGCACCTTGGTGAAACCCGGGGGGCCGAGGATATCCCGAACGGCAGTGCCACAAACTGGTAAAGCTGATCCTCCAGAGCAAACCTCAGGAACTTCTGATGTCCGTGGAAAACCAGGATGTGCAGATAAGCATCCCTGATGTCCACCGTGGTAAGGAAGTTGCCGGGCCGAAGCAAGCTCACCGCAGACCGTAAGGTTTCCATGCAGGGCCGAAACCCTGGCACCGAGTCGGACACCATCGTCCATGGCAGAAACGACGAAGGCAATAAAATCCACGCAAGCCTTGAGGTCTTTATACTCCTCCGCCCGCTTGCGAGACTTAACAATATCCACAAGACGTCTCACCTTCTTTCTGATGGCTAAGGAGACAATAGCCACGGCACACACAGGGCAAGACCAAGCACCAGCAAAGGTGAAGGCATGACAGACCAGCTGATCCATGCGCCTGTCAGCTGGATCATGTAGGGAAGCGGTAATGGGTGAAGGCATAACCGTAGTGTTGGACAATCCCGACACAGGGGAATCCACCCCGGGGGAATGGGATCATAAACGGACCAGCTCCTCAGGAAAGGGATACCGCCTGTCCAGGCCCTTAGGCACCGACGGTAGCTTGTTAGGCCTTTCCCATTCCTTGAAAATCATATTAGAAAAATGGGCCTGCTCAGGAAAGACTCGCCTCTGTCTCTCAGGCCGAAACAAATGACCCTGCTTCCTCTTAGCCGCTCTTGGACAATGTGCAACGTCTCAAAAACTGAAGCAAGCAACTTCTCCGTATCATCAGGGAGCCATGTATCCTCATCCGAGGAAGAACCAGGCCCGCTGCCATAGCCAGCAGAATAATCCACTGTGGAAATGGAGTCCTCCTGCAACTCGCCTTCCTCCACGGAGCCCAGACCTCCAAAAAGATCATCATCATTATCCGAGTAAACGGGCTCGATGTGCCGCTTCTTACTCGTGGCCTTCTTAGGAGCCGTTCGCGAGATCTGTCTCTCGAGGCTGGCCACCCGGTATGCCAAATCAACATGGGACCCCCTGCTGGCTTTCCCCTCACTGGGGGCTGATTGCAGCAGCGGGGGTTCTGGAGAGGCCGCAGGCAATAAAGGGCTAGGGGCAGATACGCCCGCCCGATCATGCTCCAAAAAGACGCTCCTGTCGCAAGTGGTACAAATAGTACTGAATCCACCCAGAGGACATGCACTGCACATGGGGCAGAGCTTCACCCACCCATATGGGGCCCCTAGCTCACTATCCCCAGATGCCTCCATTATGGTGATTAGCAGAACATTTGTATGCAGGTTACAAGGCACTGACGGCCCAAACCTAATTAGCCCTCCAATATAGTCCCTCCTTTAGTGATCCCTCTTAATAAAAGGGAGAGGGGGTGCGGGGACCGGGAGGAACCACAACCCACAATCTATCAATAGGCCCAACCTGAAGGACACAAGCAAAAAGGCCATAAGCATCCCACAGCACATGCGCAATAATACCATTTTGTGAGTACTCACCTGTAAAATGGTTATTACGAGTATGTCACACACCCCACTTCCAAATATTCATGACAGCTGGGAACCTGTCATGTAGAGGGCGATCTTGCAGTGATGACATGGAAAAAGGAGCCCCTCCTGGTCCATAAGTACTGGGTTCCTCCCACTATTTCACGGCACACACAGGGCAGAACCAAGCGCCAGCAAAGGTGAAGGCATGACAGACCAGCTGATCCATGCGCCTGTCAGCTAGATCATGTAGGGAAGCGGTATCGGGTGAAGGCATAACCGTAGTGTTGGACAATCCCGACATGGGAATCCACCCCGGGGGAACGGGATCATAAACGGACCAGCTCCTCAGGAAAGGGATACCGCCTGTCCAGGCCCTTATGCACCGACGGTAGCTTGTTAGGCCTTTCCCATTCCTTGAAAATCATATTAGAAAAATGGGCCTGCTCAGGAAAGACTCGCCTCTGTCTCTCAGGCCGAAACAAATGACCCTGCTTCCTCTTAGCCGCTCTTGGACAATGTGCAACCTCTCAAAAACTGAAGCAAGCAACTTCTCTGTATCATCAGGGAGCCATGTATCCTCATCCGAGGAAGAACCAGGCCCGCTGCCATAGCCAGCAGAATAATCCACTGTGGAAATGGAGTCCTCCTGCAACTCGCCTTCCTCCATGGAGCCCAGACCTCCAAAAAGATCATCATCATTATCCGAGTAAACGGGCTTGATGTGCCGCTTCTTACTCGTGGCCTTCTTAGGAGCCGTTCGCGAGATCTGTCTCTCGAGGCTGGCCACCCGGTATGCCAAATCGACATGGGACCCCCTGCTGGCTTCCCCCTCACTGGGGGCTGATTGCAGCAGCGGGGGTTCTGGAGAGGCCGCAGGAAATAAAGGGCTAGCGGCAGATACGCCCGCCCGATCATGCTCCAAAAAGACGCTCCTGTCGCAAGTGGTACAAACAGTACTGAATCCACCCAGAGGACATGCACTGCACATGGGGCAGAGCTTCACCCACCCAGATGGGGCCCCTAGCTCACTATCCCCAGATGCCTCCATTATGGTGATTAGCAGAAAATTTGTATGCAGGTTACAAGGCACTGACGGCCCAAACCTAATTAGCCCTCCAATATAGACCCTCCTTTAGTGATCCCTCTTAATAAAAGGGAGAGGGGGTGCGGGGGACCGGGAGGAACCACAACCCACGATCTATCAATAGGCCCAACCTGAAAGACACAAGCAAAAAGGCCATAAGCATCCCACAGCACATGCGCAATAATACCATTTTGTGAGTACTCACCTGTAAAATGGTTATTACGAGTATGTCACACACCCCACTTCCAAATATTCATGACACTTGGGAACCCGGCCTGTAGAGGGCGATCTTGCAGAGATGACATGGAAAAAGGAGCCCCTCCTGGTCCATAAGTACTGGGTTCCTCCCACTATTCCTCAGTCTTTTTAAAAAGCATTGAAGAACCAGGAAGAGCAAATTATATTCGATGATTGAAAAATAGTTTGAAAATAATAATCACCATATAAATGATGCCTTAGAACAAAAAAGGGCGGGGGAAGTGGGGTGTGTGTCATACTCGTAATAACCATTTTACAGGTGAGTACTCACAAAATGGTATTATTCCTAGTATGTCACACACCCCACTTCCAAATATTCATGACACTTGGGGACATCCAATAGCAGTGTCTATAATGGGTGGGGATCCCCAAGGAATAATGCATAACTTAAATTACTGCAACTTGCAGAATTTTGCGGCCAAAAGCAGCATCCGCTGAGGCCCGCACATCAACCTTGTAAACATCAAACCTTGTGTGCATAAAAGTATGCACAGAAGACCAAGTCGCAGCCTTGCAAACTTGTTCAACAGAAGCCTGGTGCTGAAAAGCCCAGGAAGCTCCAATAGCACGAGTAGAATGAGCGGTGACACGAAAAGGGGGAACCTTCCCCTTAGCCATATAGGCCCCAATGATGGCCTGACGTATCGACTTACTAAGGGAAGATTTGGCAGGAGCAAAACCCTTCTTGGGCCCAGAAGGCACAACAAAAAGGCATCCGTCTTGCGGAAGGCCGAAGTAAGTAACTAAATAATACTTAACACAACGAACTACATCCAAAGAATGTAAGACCCTTTCCTTGTCGTTACTAGGTTTAGGACACAAGGAAGGAAGAACTATATCCTGATTTAGGTGGAAAGCAGACACCACCTTAGGAAGGAAATCCGGTTTAAAACGGAAAACAACCTTATCTTGATGCCTCTCAAAATAAGGGGCTAGAATAGACAAAGCCGCCAGTTCAGAAACTCGGCGGACAGAAGTAATAGCAACCAAAAAGGCAACCTTCTGAGTAAGAATAGGAAGAGGAATATCCTGCAAGGGCTCAAAGGGAGCGGCCTGCATAGCTGAAAGCACTAGGTTAAGGTCCCAAACAGTAAGTATAGGCTTTCTGGGAGGCCGCACATGCGTGACTCCTTGGAAAAAAGTCTTAACCAAAGGATGAAGAGCAAATGACCTTTGAAAGAAAAAAGCCAAGGCAGAGACTTGCCCTTTCAAAGTACTAATCTGGAATCCCATATCCAGACCTCGTTGCAGATATTCCAGAATTCTAGGAAAAGAAAATACAGGGCAAAGCCCTGGATTCACACCAATCAATATAGGACCTCCAAGTCCTGTAATAAATGACAGAGGAAGACTTTTTCCTAGCTCTAATAAGAGTCTGAATAACCACATCAGAAAGACCTTCTTCTTTCAAGATGGAGACTTCAGCAGCCATGCCATCAAAGCCAGCGTTTGTACATTGGGGTAACAAAGTTGACCCTGAGTGATGAGATCTGGAAGAAGAGGCAGATGGAAACGATCCACTGCCAGCCTTATGAAGTCTGCGTACCACAGACGTCTTGGCCACCTTGGCGCCACCAGAATTGCTGGCGCCTCCTCCAGTGCTAACTTGCGCACCACCTTGCTGATCATGGAGAATGGGGGAAACAGATATAGGAACCCCAGATCCTTCCAGGCCAGAGACATTGCATCCGCTGCCACTGCCAGAGGATCCTGGGATAGAGACACAAAAGCTGGAGCTTGTGATTGTGACGAGAAGCAAACAGGTCCAACTGTGGAGTCCCCCACTTGTGACAGAGGAACTGAAAGACCCTTGGATTGAGAGACCATTCTCCCTGGCGAGAACATCCCCTGCTCAGGGAGTCTGCCTCCACATTCTCTATCCCCGGAATGTAAACTGCTGATATGCAGGGAACATTGATCTCTGCCCACTGAAGGATCAGAGGGCACCCCAACTGCGAGTCCCTCCCTGGTGATTGATGTATGCAACAGCTGTTCGGTTGTCTGACCGAATCTGAACTGGCAGACCCTGTAGGAAATGGGTCAGTCGAAGTAGAACAAGACGTATGGCCCGAAGCTCTAATACATTGATTGGAGAATGAGCCTCCTGAGGCCCCCACAATCCTTGGAACTGATGCTTCTTCCAGAAGCCCCCCCAGCCCACCAGGCTGGCATCCGTGGTAACCAGTTCCCAACACGGAGTCAGAAATGACTTGCCCTTCTGGAGGTTGAGCGATATTAACCACCACTGAAGGGACTGCAAAACGTGGGGAGACAATAGACAAGTCTGATTCAATGATAGTGGGCACCTGTCCCACTTTGCCAAGAGGAAGAGCTGAAGCGTCAATCCCACTAGTCTCATCCCTAGACGGATAGACTGACGAGGGTTGGACAAGAATAGACGAATCAAGTCCTGAATCAGAACCATTTTGGACTGAGGAAGAAAAACCCCGGCCTGAAATGTATCCAGAATCAGGCCCAGGAAGGGAATTTCCCTGGACAGACAGAGAGAGGATTTGGGGTAACCTATTACCCATCCGAACCTCTCTAGCGTAGAGACCACCGTCCTGGTGTCCAACTCTGATTGTTCGAGGGAGGAGGCCGCGATAAGAAGATCGTCCAGAAAAGGCACAATGCGGATGCCCTGGACCCTGAATATAGCCATCACTCCTGCCAGCATCTTGGTAAAGACTCTTGGGGCCGAGGTAAGGCCGAATGGCAGGGCCACACATTGATAATGCTGGTCTTCTATCGAGAACCTGAGAAATCTCTGGTGACCCAGAAAAATAGGAATGTGCAAATAAGCATCCTAGATGTCTATGGATGTCATGAAGTCCCCCTGACGGAGAGCATCGATCGTTGATCGCAGAGACTCCATGTGGAATTTTCTGAAACGGATAAATTGATTGAGTCTCCTTAGGTCTAGGATAGGCCGACAGAGCCGTCCTTTTTGGGTACCGTGAATAGGTTGGAGTAAAAACCCCAAACCCCTTTCCACTAGAGGCACTAGGCAGATGACAGCCATGTTTAACAGATTCGCTACTGCTGCCCGCAGTCCCTGCGCAATTGCCGGATCTGACGGCATCCGGAACATGAAAAATCTGGGAGGAGGCCGGAACTCGAATTCCAGTTTGTAACCGGAAGAGACTACTTCCAGAACCCAATTGTCTCATACCTCCTGACCCCGGACCTGGAAGAAGAACCGCAGCCGTCCCCCCACCTGTAAGGGTGAGGGCGTCCCCTCATTGTTGAGCAGGCTTAGTGGCAGATTTGGTTTTGGACCCCCAATTCTGACTTGGACGGCCACGTCCCTTTCCTCTATTCCATGCATTACCTCTAGGGGCTGAAAAGGCCGATCCTCTACCGCATCTAGACCCCCGAAAGGAAGGGTTAAAAGAGGCCACGCCACGAAAGGAACGACGTTGTTTCTTACGCTGAGGTAATTTACTTCCTTTAGTGATAGAATCCAATTTTTCTCCAAAGAGGCGCAATCCCACAAAAGGGAGCGCTGTAAGCGATTTCTTGGCTACAATATCAGCTGCCCACTGCCGTAACCATACTGACCGCCGAATGGCGATTAACAAGGCAGAGGTTCTGCTGCACATGAGCAGAGTATCATCTAAGGCAGAAAGTACAAAAGATGCAAACATCTCACATTGCTTAAGAGCGGCGTACTCATCAGAGGCCGGATCAGGCCCTGAGTAATTCATTAGGTCTCTACAACAGACCTAATAGCCACTGTCATGAGTGCAGAAGCACCAACAGGCAGCAAGGCCGAGCCCACACTGGAAAAAGCGCGGCACGCCATTTGATCAATACGCTTATCCTCTCCATCTTTAAGTGTAGTGGATAAATAAAGCACAGGGGCATCCACCACAGGTGGTGATGACCAACGCTTAACAGTATCAGCTGGGAAGGGATATTTCTTGTCCCAGCTCAAGGGAATGCCAGGAAGTCGCGCAAGCTTCTCCCATTCTTTAAGAATAATTTCATCAAAATGCTTTTGATTTGGAAATTCTAAACGAGGTTTAGAGACTCCAAAGAATTCCCCTTTTTGAGGAGGGACTACTTCAGGAGGAGTGATAACCAAAACCTCAAATAACTGAGCAAGATCCTTAGGGGTATCCACAACACTAGCTTCACCCTGCTCAATCACAGTGCCAACAAATTGCTGTTCATCAGAAACATCTGAATCCTCATATAATTCTCCTTCTTCTAACTGAGAAGGGTCAGACCAATAAAGCATTTCACAATTATCCAACTCACTTACCGGAACGGTAAATGTTTCCTTTTAGCTGAGGCCTTCTTGGCCACAGAGCTAGACATTAATTTTTCAAGATGAGCCAATCTGGCACATAAATCAGAATGTGACTCACCACCCATGACAATATCACTGGGGGTACGGACAAGACATGGCGGAGTAGGAGATAAGGCAGAAACCGCAGACGCCAAACCTGGGCCCCAGTTTGCTGCATAATAGTTAATTGAGCACAAGGGATGCAAAGAATTGCATTATCCCCAACAAGGGATGCCCCTCATCCAAAACATTGCCGAGTCTGTGCAGAGGGAACTGCATGCCTGTTGCCCTGAGATGCCTCCATATGGCGTTTAGTATTATACTATAATTGATTATAATCGCCAAGTATATATGGGATTTACGCGATTGCTACCCGGGATTCCCCTTTAAATAGTCCCAAGTGGGAGGATATTAACACAAATGGACCCCCAAATAAGGCTTTAAGGGCTAAAGACCAGGAGAAACCCCTTTAAAATAAAGAGTTTCCACCTACAAGGAAAACAAACAGTCACCAATGCACACAATACAATAAATGACAAAGCATGAAAAAAAAAATGGCAGAAACTCCCTTCAGCAAGCTGAGGGGTACTCACAGCACCTTTAAATATGGAACGCTTCACGAATTTGCGTGTCATCCTTGCGCAGGGGCCATGCTAATCCTCTGTGTATTGTTCCAATCTTAGTATATGTGCTGCCAAAGCAAGCACAATGAGGGAAGACCATAGGGAAGCAACAGGAGCCAGGCAGACAAAGAGAGCACCCAGGTGCTCTTGAGAATGAAATGATTGCTGTGAGCCTAAGCCCCGCCCACCCCCTGAATCACATGACCAAGAATGGAGGAAAATTCAAATCTGAACATAGCCAGAAAACAAAGAGCTTTAAAAGGTAAGCCAAAGAATGCTGCCTAGACAGAAATAGGAAAATCTAAATAAAACATATCCTATTAAATAGTATAGTAAACATACATAATAATATATATGTAATAAAGATTTATTTTATATATCTTTTTTTTTTTATTATTATTATTTGTGTGCATGGTGACAAATAAGCCCAGATAATGCCCCCCCTCCGTTTTACCCCAGCAGGGTAAAGGAGAACTAAAGGGGAGAGGATAGAAATGCACCCATAAGGCACAAGGGGATTATAAAGGGACAGGGGCATCCCATGCCGAGAACACCAACCTGGAAACCGCCTACCCACATTTGGGTCTCACGGAGGAGTAAAACTCCTGTATACACCAGAAGGTGTATGTATCTACCTTTGCCTGAACCATACAGCCAGGGCTGGGAGGCATACAATATAACCAAACAGGTTTAAAGAGTATCAGACAGAAATAGAGAAAAAAAGGGGGCCGGGAGCAAACCCGGCTACCTGCAGCTTGAGAGAGTCATCTTCTGAATGCTTCACCGACTGCAGAGACGAAAAGACTGAGGAATAGTGGGAGGAACCCAGTACTTATGGACCAGGAGGGGCTCCTTTTTCCATGTCATCTCTGCAAGATCGCCCTCTACAGCCCGGGCTCCCAAGTGTCATAAATATTTGGAAGTGGGGTTTGTGACTACTAGGAATATAAAATAACACAATAGATATTAGTAATAGGGACTCACGACACCGGAGGGGTCCCAGGCAGCGAGGCAGTCACAAAATGGCGCAGAGTCAGCAGCTCAGTGCGCTCTTCGAGGGTTGGGCCGCACGGCAGTGACGCAAAAGGCGTCATAATGCGGCCCCGCCGCCCCCAGCGGCGCGAACAGGAGCGCCCGCCTCCTGCCTCCTCACAGTCAAGATGGAGGCCTTCTTCCAAGAAGCCCCCACAAGTCTGCCGCAGGGCGGGCCACAGCGGGGTCCCCGCACAGCCACGCCGGAAGCAAGGGAGCCTGCGGTCTCAGGAGAGACCGCCGAGCGGCGTCCACCCCCCCTCACAGCGTAACGGCCCAAGATGGAGGGGAGCAGGAAGGAGACAACTCGAGGGAGGTACGTATGACATGCGCAAGTGAAAAACAGTGACAATCACCACACACACACACCGCAAATAAAGCTTGTGGGGCAAGAGGGAATAAATCAGAGGGCAGTGGTTTGTCCCCCCCCCCCCATAGGTTCATCATCAGCCTATGGCTGGCTACCCTTTAGACAGGGTCTGTGGTCCAAGGCCTAGCTCTGCCAAAACACCTGACCCCCGGCATTCTCCCTACCATCATAGTCCCGACAGCTGTGGCTGGGAGGCAATAGTGGGTCCACGGGATCATAGGGTCCGCAACGGCCGACGGGCTTGGAGGCCCCGCTCAGCTGCAATATCCAGGAGAGAGTATCCAACGATCTTCAGCAGCCAGACTGCAAGATGAACACTGGGAAATCATAGTGAGACACCTTTTGATCTTGCAGTCGAGCGCCCCCTGGGGGCGGAATACCCACATGTCATTGTCACAAAATCGATCAATGTCTGTTTGATCGAGCGATCTGCGAAGTGTGTGTGGGCAGCTTCCAGCACAGAGAGCAATCACACCAGAAACACCCCACACACCAATTACAACAAGCTGCCACCACCACCGCAACTACACTTTAAACGATTACATTGGGCCGGTGGAACCCTCCTCAATCACTATCCGATCAAACTCTGCTAGCGAGTAATCGAGACAGTCATCACACACCTACAGACCCCTCTCCACCTACAAGCAGGGCACAGGCAATCCACACTAATTCCGTCCCACACTTATCCTGAGGAGAGTCTGATCAGTTCTGCTGTCGAACGATCAGATACAATCAGCTTGCAATCTGCTGGTTCACACACAGTCACCATGCAGCACTCCAAGTTAATGGTGAGGCATTCAAACTTGTTACACTATATGATTAGTTACACTTTCCCAATCATACATTGGATTAGTTACCATCGATCTTACAGTCTACAGTTACGAGCAGTCATACAATCTTCAGAGCCCCAAGGAAACCAGGTTAGAGGATTTCTAATTGCCAAAAAGGTAGGCCCGTGCAAAATGGAAATTTAAAAATTTTAATAAAAAAAAAATAGAAAGACAAGAATACAAATAATGAACACAAAAATGTGCAGAAAAACAGAAAATAAAAAGGGAGAAACCACTGAAAATCCTATACCTTATAAATAGATATAAGTCTTCAGTTTCCTGAGGGTTAGAAGGAGCAATGGATCAGACACACCACGATCAAGGATCGGACCCTCTGTATGTGACAAAGAAAACCATTTCTCCCCCTGGATTTATCCTAAATTCCAAGGGGCTGGAAGGACAGATGTCATCCCCCCTGGGTGGGTGCTGGGGGACAAATTATTGTAAATCTCTTCTCCAAGCTGCGCTCCCCCCACCTTTCCTTATCAGTGGTGCTTTCTGTTGCTAGATAAGGATTTATTGCCCCTGTGTGCAGGAAGACTTTGAAGAACTGTTTATTTGTTATAGGATGTCTGTAGAAATGCTGGGGATGAGGTAGAGGGGAAATCATGACATAAATTAGGACATTGGATGTCACAGTCATCATTTCTGGGAGGACCTGGACTGGATAGAGGAAAAAAACAAGACATCATCAATGTATCTGTGCCACGATATGTGATTTGATAGTTCTATCATTCACCCACAGCCTTTCTTCCCACCAACCCAGGTACAAATTGGAGAACAATGGGGCACATGTCCTACCCTTCACTGTCCCCTGCACCAGGTGGTATAGTTTATTAACCCTTCTAGCGCCAGCTACGTAAAATTCACGTAGCTGCCTCTCCTGTCGTTAAACGCCAGCTACGTGAATTTCACGTAGCTAGCGTTCCCTTACCTTCCGGGCCATCGGGGGGGCATCAGCGGGCCAGTTGCTGTGGAGCAGCTTGCAGGGAGTCCAGGGGTCAGGGGGAGGTGACCTGGGTGTGAACCAAGTCACCCGATCGCTCCCCTGACCAATCAGCAGGGGGCGCACGGCAGCTGTCATCAGCCGGCGCCCCCTGCTTACCTCATCAGATGACGCTGGAGCAGAAACCTTTCCGGAGCCCAGGGGGTCAGGGCGACCGTAAGTAATACCGATCCCCGCCCCCCCCCCCGCCCGATCGCCCGCCCCCCCCCCCCCGCCCGATCGCCCCCCCCCCCCCCCCCCCCCCCCCCCCCGCCCGCCCGCCCGCGCCGCTGATCATCTGTCTGTCGCCGCCGCCAGGTAAAGGCGATCGTTATGGAATGCTGCCATCCATCCATCCATCCATTCATCCTGTCACCCCCCATGCAGCCATCCATTCATCCTGTCACCCCCATGCAGCCATCCATTCATCCTGTCACCCCCATGCAGCCATCCATTCATCCTGTCACCCCCATGCAGCCATCCATTCATCCTGTCACCCCCATGCAGCCATCCATTCATCCTGTCACCCCCATGCAGCCATCCATTCATCCTGTCACCCCCATGCAGCCATCCATTCATCCTGTCACCCCCATGCAGCCATCCATTCATCCTGTCACCCCCATGCAGCCATCCATTCATCCTGTCACCCCCATGCAGCCATCCATTCATCCTGTCACCCCCATGCAGCCATCCATTCATCCTGTCACCCCCATGCAGCCATCCATTCATCCTGTCACCCCCATGCCGCCATCCATCCAGTCACCCCCATGCCGCCATCCATCCAGTCACCCCCATGCCGCCATCCATCCAGTCACCCCCATGCCGCCATCCATCCAGTCACCCCCATGCCGCCATCCATCCAGTCACCCCCATGCCGCCATCCATCCAGTCACCCCCATGCCGCCATCCATCCTGTCACCCCCATGCCGCCATCCATCCATCCATCCATCCTGTCACCCCCATGCCGCCATCCATCCATCCATCCTGTCACCCCCATGCCGCCATCCATCCATTCATCCTGTCACCCCCATGCCGCCATCCATCCATTCATCCTGTCACCCCCATGCAGCCATCCATCCATCCATCCATCCTGTCACCCCCATGCCGCCATCCATTCATCCTGTCACCCCCATGCAGCCATCCATCCATTCATCCTGTCACCCCCATGCAGCCATCCATCCATCCATCCATCCATTCATCCTGTCACCCCCATGCAGCCATCCATTCATCCTGTCACCCCCATGCAGCCATCCATTCATCCTGTCACCCCCATGCAGCCATCCATTCATCCTGTCACCCCCATGCAGCCATCCATTCATCCTGTCACCCCCATGCAGCCATCCATTCATCCTGTCACCCCCATGCAGCCATCCATTCATCCTGTCACCCCCATGCCGCCATCCATTCATCCTGTCACCCCCATGCCGCCATCCATCCAGTCACCCCCATGCCGCCATCCATCCAGTCACCCCCATGCCGCCATCCATCCAGTCACCCCCATGCCGCCATCCATCCAGTCACCCCCATGCCGCCATCCATCCAGTCACCCCCATGCCGCCATCCATCCAGTCACCCCCATGCCGCCATCCATCCAGTCACCCCCATGCCGCCATCCATCCAGTCACCCCCATGCCGCCATCCATCCAGTCACCCCCATGCCGCCATCCATCCAGTCACCCCCATGCCGCCATCCATCCAGTCACCCCCATGCCGCCATCCATCCATCCATCCTGTCACCCCCATGCCGCCATCCATCCATCCATCCTGTCACCCCCATGCCGCCATCCATCCTGTCACCCCCATGCCGCCATCCATCCATCCATCCTGTCACCCCCATGCCGCCATCCATCCATCCATCCTGTCACCCCCATGCCGCCATCCATCCATCCATCCTGTCACCCCCATGCCGCCATCCATCCATCCATCCATCCATCCTGTCACCCCCATGCCGCCATCCATCCATCCATCCTGTCACCCCCATGCCGCCATCCATCCATCCATCCTGTCACCCCCATGCCGCCATCCATCCATCCATCCTGTCACCCCCATGCCGCCATCCATCCATCCATCCTGTCACCCCCATGCCGCCATCCATCCTGTCACCCCCATGCCGCCATCCATCCATCCTGTCACCCCCATGCCGCCATCCATCCATCCATCCTGTCACCCCCATGCCGCCATCCATCCATCCATCCTGTCACCCCCATGCCGCCATCCATCCATCCATCCATCCATCCTGTCACCCCCATGCCGCCATCCATCCATCCATCCTGTCACCCCCATGCCGCCATCCATCCATCCATCCTGTCACCCCCATGCCGCCATCCATCCATCCATCCTGTCACCCCCATGCCGCCATCCATCCATCCATCCTGTCACCCCCATGCCGCCATCCATCCATCCATCCTGTCACCCCCATGCCGCCATCCATCCATCCATCCTGTCACCCCCATGCCGCCATCCATCCATCCATCCTGTCACCCCCATGCCGCCATCCATCCATCCATCCTGTCACCCCCATGCCGCCATCCATCCATCCATCCTGTCACCCCCATGCCGCCATCCATCCATCCATCCTGTCACCCCCATGCCGCCATCCATCCATCCTGTCACCCCCATGCCGCCATCCATCCATCCTGTCACCCCCATGCCGCCATCCATCCATCCTATCACCCTCCCATGCAGCCATCCATCCTGTCACCCCCAGGCGATCATGTGCTCCCTGGCGGCCGCGCTCGCACCCACCTGGCCTCCATCTCGGTCGGCTCTGACAGCTGGCATCTTGATTGGCCTCCTCGCCCTGCCTGCCCCGCCTCAGCCATTGGTTAAAGAGCATTGCCAGCGCGGGACATGAGAGCAGGCCACCGGACTCCGCCCACCTACTGGGTCAGGGACGTGTGACTGACTGAAGTGCTGAGGAAGAGACCCCGGAAGAAAAGGTATTTAAAAAAAACTAAAAAAAAATAGATGTTGATTTTGGAGAGGAAGTGTGTGTGTATATGTGTGGGTTTTTTTTTCAGTTTGGTCACGGGGCTCCCGAGCGCATGCCCATAGGGGCGCCCGTGCCCCATGACCAACAAGTAAATCTGGCCAGTTCGGTGGTTCCGGCGCCCTTCCCCAGGGGAAGACCAACCTCCACAACAACCAGTATAACCAGTGAGTTTCAGGAAGGCTTGCGTCCAGAAAGCTGCAGCTACAACAACAAGCCTGGTACTCCTAGAACGCTTGAGGTGTGTACTTTCAGGGAACATGTGGTTTGTGGGGGGTATTTTTAATGAAAAGTGATGTTTTGGTTGAAAAAGCGCAAGGTGCGCACTTTGTCTGCAGAGCAGGAAATTTCAATGGAAATGCCCGTTATGCATACGCTTTGCTTTGGGGTAATTGGCAACCCTACCCTTGGAGGTAGCTATGCATGTTGGGTATTGTTCTGTTCAGGGGACCTTGCCATTTCAGATTTGATTAGTTTTTTTTGGTTAGCGCATGTTTTTTATAGAAAAATTTGGTCTTAATGCTGCATTTTTGCTATTTTTTTAGGGAAATCCGGTACAACCAGTGAGTTTCGGGAAGGCTTGCGCCCAGAAAGCTGCAGCTACAACAACAAGCCTGGTACGCCTAGAACGCTTGAGGTGTGTACTTTCAGGGAACATGTGGTTTGTGGGGGGTATTTTAATTGAAAAGTGGTGTTTTGGTTGAAAAAGCGCAAGGTGCGCACTTTGTCTGCAGAGCAGGAAATTTCAAGTGAAATGCCCGTTATGCATACGCTTTGCTTTGGGGTAATTGGCAACCTTACCCTTGGAGGTAGCTATGCATGTTGGGTATTGTTCTGTTCAGGGGACCTTGCCATTTCAGATTTGATTAGTTTTTTTTGGTTAGCGCATGTTTTTTATAGAAAAAATTGGTCTTAATGCTGCATTTTTGCTATTTTTTTAGGGAAATCCAGTACAACCAGTGAGTTTCGGGAAGGCTTGCGCCCAGAAAGCTGCAGCTACAACAACAAGCCTGGTACGCCTAGAACGCTTGAGGTGTGTACTTTCAGGGAACATGTGGTTTGTGGGGGGTATTTTTATTGAAAAGTGATGTTTTTGTTGAAAAAGCGCAAGGTGCGCACTTTGTCTGCAGAGCAGGAAATTTCAATGGAAATGCCCGTTATGCATACGCTTTGCTTTGGGGTAATTGGCAACCCTACCCTTGGAGGTAGCTATGCATGTTGGGTATTGTTCTGTTCAGAAGACCTTGCCATTTCAGATTTGATTAGTTTTTTTTGGTTAGCGCATGATTTTTATATAAAAATTTGGTCTTAATGCTGCATTTTTGCTATTTTTTTAGGGAAATCCGGTACAACCAGTGAGTTTCGGGAAGGCTTGCGCCCAGAAAGCTGCAGCTACAACAACAAGCCTGGTACGCCTAGAACGCTTGAGGTGTGTACTTTCAGGGAACATGTGGTTTGTGGGGGGTATTTTAATTGAAAAGTGGTGTTTTGGTTGAAAAAGCGCAAGGTGCGCACTTTGTCTGCAGAGCAGGAAATTTCAAGTGAAATGCCCGTTATGCATACGCTTTGCTTTGGGGTAATTGGCAACCTTACCCTTGGAGGTAGCTATGCATGTTGGGTATTGTTCTGTTCAGGGGACCTTGCCATTTCAGATTTGATTAGTTTTTTTTGGTTAGCGCATGATTTTTATAGAAAAATTTGGTCTTAATGCTGCATTTTTGCTATTTTTTTAGGGAAATCCGGTACAACCAGTGAGTTTCGGGAAGGCTTGCGTCCAGAAAGCTGCAGCTACAACAACAAGCCTGGTACTCCTAGAACGCTTGAGGTGTGTACTTTCAGGGAACATGTGGTTTGTGGGGGGTATTTTAATTGAAAAGTGGTGTTTTGGTTGAAAAACTGCAAGGAGAGCAAAATGGTTGAGTTTTCTTTCAAAATTGGCTCAGTCGCTATTTTCAGTTTTACGTGTCTCCTGGGCAAGAAAGGGTGTCTACCAATACATATGTGGTACTGTTGCAATCGGGAGCAATAAGGCTTTTACACACAATATGATTTCCTGAAATAACTTGCATGTTTTATTAAGAAAACGCACTACAAATTGTAAAAAAAATGTTTTTTTGGTTTTTTTTAACATATTTTCCACAAAAATATTTAAAAAACACTGACAATCTTACAAACAAGACACTTCATGTTAAAGCCCAGACTGTGCTGAAAAAAACAATATATAATTTTCCAGGGAAATACTGGGAAATCCCTTCAAAAATCACAGTTGAACATGTGGAGCGCAAAATAGTGCAAAATGGTCTGGCAACAAAGGGTGACAAAATCTCAAGGTAGGCTGGCGGTTAAAGGGTTAAAGAGGAAGAGGTAGTGGGCAAGGATGAATCACAATAAAGTCAGCAGAAATCCACTGGGGTTCCATTTCAAGTTCTCTGAGAAATGTACCGACTGCCTTTATTTCCAAATCATGTATGAAACTGCAGTACAGTACATGCTGACATAATCCTCATTGCCCCCCACCCCATTCCCTTCAGAGCTTGCACCTGAGATTGTGTCTACAGAATTGTATCATCTTGTATCATTCTTTACTTGCAGTTGAACCTATTCTGCCTCCCATTTATGTTATTCTTAGTATACAGTACGTCCTGCTCCAGAAGATTCATTACGTCTGGGTATTACTCCGCCAGATGGCGCTGGACTGCAGAGACAGCGATATTGGCTCCTCCCGGCCCCTCAAATACCCGGGACCTCCCACAAATCCCCAGATTTTCTCTGCAGTCCAGAAGGACAAGAAGATGGCTCTCTCTTCTCGCAGGTGAGCGGGGCTATTAGCCTGCGGCCCTGTAGGACTATTCCCACCCGTTCCATTGTTAATTTGCCTCCCAGCCTTGGCTGCACTGGTTCGGGTGATGGTAGACAGCACCGCTCACCGCTGCTCCACCGCAATTCCCCACCAAAGGGTAGGCGGTATAGGCACATGGTGAGCCTTTATGGGATGCCCCTCCGGCACTATTGTCCCTGTCTGTCGGTGGGCCCTGTGTTAGGGGGCCGCTGCCCTCCCTCACTCTCCCTTGTAGTTCTCGGGGGGGGGGGGGCGTGAGTGTGTGTCTTGTACATTCTCCTGGTGCAGGGTGTGCTTAGTTATGCATTCCTGATATCACCGTACGGCTTGGTGGCACTGGTTGCCTTTTTGAATATTCCACCACCGCCGGCGCATGTACGGCGTTCCGCGGCGGCATTACCTCTGGCGCTGCTGCGCCATCATTGGTTCTTTATTCTAAGCATACAGTACGTCCTGCTCCATCTATAATACTTACACATGGTTAATCCTCTGCTAGATGGCGCTGTTCACTGCAGACATGCAAAAACAGGCTCCTCCCGGCCCTTCATATACCCAGGGACCTCCCACAAATCCCCAGATTTCTCTGCAGTGCTGACTGCGAAGACATGAAGTATCACTCTCTCGCAGGTGAGTGGGGCTATTACAGCCTGCGGCCCTGTGAGACTATTCCCACCCGTCCCCTTCAATAAGATGTGCCTCCCAGCCTGGGCTGCGTTGGTCAGGTGAAGGTAGGCAGCACCATGTGTGCTTACGGAGCAACGCTCCACCGCAATCCGCCACCATAGGTTAGGCGGTCAAGGTTGATGGTGAGCCTTCAGGAGATGCCCCTCCCGCATCATTGCCCCACGCCCCATATAGCGGTGGACCCTATGTTAACGGGTCGCCTTCCTCCCTCGTTCCCCCCTTAGTCAGGGGGAAAAGAAAGGGGGGGGGGGTTGTGTGTATGGCGGCCTCAGTGTATACTTACACGCTTATGGCTTGGCTGTGCTTCACTGGGAACGGGAATCAGAGCCACACTCTTACCTTACTGTTAACCACAGCACCAGTAGTTTGCTTTCTGCTCGCACCGCACGTACTGCGGCGGCTCGCGGACGCCTCGGCGTCTTCTTCTTCCTTCCTTCACCTTCTTAGCCTTAGTGGCTCTTCCTAGGTTGCGCTGGCTTGAGCGCCTGTCTTATTCAGTATCCTGTCACAGACCGGGGTTCATTCCCCGACGGGGAGCCACAGGAGAGCCCGAGTACAGATCTCGGCTGTGCCTGTCCTGGCTCAGAGCGCCATTTTCAATAGGCTTTTCTGCTTTTTTAATTTCTGTACCATCATTGGCTGGATGCCTTACGAGCTTCACGCTCGCTGGTGAGGGGCGTGGTATCGGCTTGGCGCGCTACGCGTCACGATTGGCTCAGGCCCGCCCTCCGAGGTTCGTTTGGTGCCATTTTCTTCTCCCGCGCGCGTGGTGAAGATCGTCCTCTCCTCTCTGTATGTAAGTGCCCTTGCAGGCGACTTTTCTTTACTTCTATCCCCATTGCGCATGGCTCTGACATCCTGTTCCCCCTTATGTCTTTCAGACCGCGGATTTCACAAGTGGCTTCTCCTGGCCCAGCGTAGCTCCCGGTCGTGACCATAAAATATTACTCCCACTTCCCAGCGGGTTATTGGAGCATCCAGGGTAGCTTACAGCGTCAATCCCTACTGGCATATTGTGCCGATTAAATCACCATATGGAGGCATCTCAGGATATTGTGAACGGGGTTCCTTCGGGACAAGCCCGGCTGTGTGCAGCTTGTGGGGTCTTACCTAGCAGCGGTGACAATGCACGGGTCTGTGTTCCTTGTGCACAGCAGGCGCTATTGGTGCTTCCCGTCTCCTGTGAGGCTGGGCCTGCACCCTGCCGCACTTCACCTACTCCCCCAAGCCTGAGTCTAACCCCCAATACCAGTGGGGATTCTCATCCTGATCTGGCCACGAGGCTGGCTAGTGTTGAAAACTTGCTTGCTAATTCCTTAGCGCGTAAAGCCACCACTAAGAGGCGGCACTTGAACCCTGAATCGGCCCTCTTCCCTATAGAACCTGATGATTTGTTGCATTCCTATGCCCATATTCCCTCGGACGAAGGGGAACTGTTCTCTGACTCAGGGTCATATGACGATGAGTCCAGGGGTCAGGAAGAGTCTGTCTCCGAGCATTGGTCCTCGGATGATATTGATAGACTGCTGGCTCAGATCTTTGAGGTTCTGTCCCTCTCTCCCCCTGCTGCGGCTCACCGACAAAGGGGTGATCTTTTCCATACTGCTAAAGCTCGCTTGGAATTTCCTGAGCAAACCCATTTCAATAGCCTCGTGCTTAAAGAATGGGAACATCCCGGCAGACTTCAAGGGGTCCCTAAGAGCATGGATAGGAAATAACCCTTCCCTGTGGACTTGGTCAAGTGCTGGTCATCGCCGCCTGAGGTCGATGCTCCTATTCTAGGGTTGTCCAACACCTCTATTATGCACTCCCCTGACACTACTACGCTACGGGACTCTGAGGACCGGCGTGTTGACCAACTGGCATGTCATGCCTTTGGGGGAGCGACTCTGCGCCCCGATTTGCGCCTTAGCCATTACGGCGGTAGCGCTCAGGGCCGTGGTTAGGAGTGCTCTCGATGGCACAGATGAGTTGCCTCCTGATACTGTCAACGCTCTGTGCAGCTGTGATACGTTTGTGAACTTTATCCTGTCCGCATCGGACGATGCTATTAAGATGTGTGCCAGGTCATCGGCCCTGGTGGTTGCTATACGCCGCACGGTCTGGTTGCCGCCAAGAAAGCCCTCATGGGGCTGCCATTTAAAGGGCTGCGCTTATTTGGGGATCGATTAGACCTCTTGCCAAGGGAGGCAAGTTACCCCAGCGCAGGCGGCAGACTCGGCCTTTTCGTGGCCAAGGCTCCCTATCAACCCCCTATCGTGGGGCTAAGCAGGGTAGAGGGGCGTCCTTCGCTGGGGCCCGCGCTGATTCCTGGCACAGGAACAGAGGACGCCGTCCAGGTTCCTCCTGGGGAACCAAGCCCAAAGCCCCTCCCAAGCATGAGGGGGCGCCCTCACCCGTCAGGGTGGGGGGACGTCTACAGCACTTCGAGCACGTCTGGCGACGCCACGTCTCAGACCGGTGGATTCAGGAGGTAGTGTCCTCCGGCTACAAGATAGAATTTGCTGTACGGCCCCCTACCAGGTTCATTGGGTCACGAATCCCTCAAGACCCTGCCTCAGCTCAGTTCTTGTTGCTGCCCGTACAGGGTCTCATGGACCTAGGAGTTATTTGCAAGGTCCCCCCTGGAGACAGGGGCACGGGGTTCTAACCTTTTCACAGTACCCAAGAAGGATGGGTCAAGTCAGGCCCATTCTGGATTTAAAAATCCTCAACAAATTTGTCAAGAACAGGCACTTTCGCATGGAAACTCTGCGCTCGGCCATTGGCTCACTGCGCCCAGGGGACTTCATGACGTCAGTAGACATCAAGGATGCTTACCTGCACGTCCCGGTGTTTCCGGGACACCAAAGGTTTCTCAGATTTGCACTAAGATTTGCTGGCAGGGGTAATGTCCCTGATAAGGCTAAGGGGCATACGCGTGCTGCCCTACCTGGACGATATTCTCATCACCTCTCGGTCTCTGCGGCAGGCAGAGTTGGACATTCGGCTGGTAGTGTCCACCCTGGAGTCCTTCGGCTGGGTGATCAATTACCCCAAGTCCTCCCTGTCCCCCTCATCGGTGACTCCGTTCCTGGGAATGATTCTGGATACTGTTCAGTCAAGGATATTCCTTCCTCAACAGAAGGTGGAAGCTCTGACAGCGCAGGCGAGGTTCCTGCTCTCGAGCCCACAGTTCTCCATCCGGCAGGGAATGCGGTTGGTGGGCCTGATGGTGGCGAGCTTCGAGGCGGTGCCCTTTGCCCAGTTTCATTTGAGACCTCTGCAGCTTCACCTTCTGTCAGTTTGGGACAAGAACCCTGCGTCCTTGGATGGGTTCTGTGTGCTTCCTCCCTCGGTCAGTTCCTTGCGTGGTGGCTGGACCACAGGAACTTGACAGGGGGCAGGTCTTTTCTGACCCCATCCTGGGAGACGGTCACAATGGATGCCAGTCTGTCAGGTTGGGGAGGATTCTGGAAGTCCCTGCGCTTCCAGGGGACGTGGGGCCCTCAGGAGGCCCATTTACCCATCAACATTCTGGAGTTACGGGCAGTCAGGTTGGTACTGGAGCGTTTGACCCAACACCTGAGGGGTCTGTCGGTCCAAATTCGCTCAAGACAACAGAACGGCGGTTGCCTACATCAATCATCAGGGAGGGACCCGGAGCAAGGGTGCTCTCCAAGAGGTGTCTCAGATTCTGACATGGGCGGAGGCCAATATTCAATGCATTTCGGCTGTTTACATTCCGGGGGCGGAGAACTTGCTGGCGGACGCCCTGAGCAGGGGGATGTCCCGTCAGGGGGAGTGGTCCCTCTGCAACATGGTATTCCAGTCCCTGTGTCACCGTTGGGGCCTACCGGATGTGGATCTGTTTGCTTCCCATCACAAGCTCCTGGCCTTCGTCTCACTGTCTTAGGATCCTCTGGCCATGGCCACGGATGCCCTGTCCACCATTCCCCCTTCTGAGCAGGGTTCTAAGCAAGATTGCTCTGGAAGGGGTACCTGTGATTCTGGTGGCCCCCAGGTGGCCAAGAAGAGTGTGGTTCGCAGACGTGGTTCAAATGGCAGTAGATCAGTACGATCTGCCAAGCGTACCAGATCTGCTAACTCAAGGGTCCTTACGCCATCCCAATTTACAAACTCTGGCTTTCACAACCTGGCTGCTGAAACCTCCATCTTGAGGGAGAAGGGGTTGTCTGCCTCTGTGGTGGCTACTATGGTGCAGGCCAGGAAGAAGACTTCTTCTGCTATTTATTATAGAGTATGGCGTTCCTACATTGACTGGTGTGAGTCCAGGTCTCTTCCCTGCCGGGAATTCTCCGTCCCTAGGGTCCTGGAGTTTTTACAGCATGGTTTGGACTTAGCTCTCAAACTTAGTACTCTGAAGGGTCAGGTTTCTGCCCTATCTATCTTCTTTCAGAAGACCTTTGCTCAACATCACCTGATTAAGACCTTCTTCCAGGGGGTCACTCACGTGCGTCCCCCCTCGAAAGCCTATGGTCCCCTGTTTGGGATTTGAATTTGGTTTTGTCTGCCTTGCAGGGTGCTCCCTTTGAGCCTATTCAAGATGCTGCCCTGGTCGTTCTCACTCTCAAGGTTGTCTTCTTGGTGGCTATTACTTCGGTTAGGCATGTGTCAGAGCTGGCCGCTCTTTCTATTCAGCCTCCATACTATGAGCGACACCAGGACAAGGTGGTGTTCCGCTTCAAACCTGATTTTCTGCCAAAAGTTGTCTCGGCATTTCATTTGAACCAGGATATTGTTCTTCCTTCTCTGTGTCCCAATCCTCGCAACGACAAGGAGCGGGTTCTGCATTCCTTGGACGTAGTCAGGTGCTTGGAAGTATTACCTGGTTGTCACTAAGGCCTTCAGGAAGACTGATGCTCTCTTCGTTGTGCCTTCGGGGCCTAGGAAAGGTTTGGCTCCCGCCAAGTCTACCATCAGTAAATGGATTCGTCAGGCTGTGATTCAGGCCTATTCTACTAAGGGGAGGACTCCCCCTTTCCGTCTTACGGCTCATTCCACTCGTGCTATTGTTGCCTCTTGGGCCTTTCAGCAACAGGCCTCTGTTGAACAAGTTGCAAGGCCACTACTTGGACTTCTGTTCACACCTTTTCAAAGTTTTACAAGGTTGATGTTCGGGCCTCAGCTGATGCTGCTTTTGGCCGTAAGGTTTTGCAGGCGGTTGTAGTTTGAACTATGTGCCGTTGCCTTTGTTGTTGGGGATCCCACCCTACTTTATGGACACTGCTATTGGATGTCCCACGTGTAAGTATTATAGATGGAGCAGGACGTACTGTATGCTTAGAATAATACAATTCTGTGAAATACTCACCTGTAGAATTGATATTATACGCATACAGTACGTCCTGCTCCACCCCACCCTGGTTTCACCTTGTTCTGGATCCCCTGTATGGTGATTGTTATCATTGTTATTGTTACCAGTTTGGTGGTTGGTTTCTCCCGGCTTCTTTTTCTCACTGCTTTTCAATGATGGGGATTTGTGGGAGGTCCCTGGGTATATGAAGGGCCGGGAGGAGCATGTCTGCAGTGAACAGCGCCAACTGGCGGAGGATTACCCACGTGTAAGTATTATCGATGGAGCAGGACGTACTGTATGCGTATATCAATTCTACAGGCGAGTATTTCACAGAATTGTATTTTGTCACGTGTGCGGCTTCGCGCTCTTCGGGGGGGGGGGGCCTTGCGGATGGCGCGTTCTGCATCACTGTCTCCGCGGCCCGCTCCTCGAGGTATTCTCGGCGCCATTGTGCTTCCTCGTGCTGCGTGGCTGGCGCCTACCTACCGCGGTCCGTGAGTGGGTGCCTGATGTCACTCTTTTTCCCATGGAGGCTGAAGAGTTCTTTGATCTGTCTGGTTATACCCCCCTGGAAGAAGGGGAATTGTCCTCTGATGAGCAGCCCAGGGGTTATGTGGATTCTGGCTCTGATCCCTGGGCCCCGGATGATACTGATGGGCTTTTGGCTCAGATTTTTGAAGTGCTTGCTATCTCTCCCCCGGCAGCGGCTCCTAAGCAGCAGGGGGAATCGTTTCATATTGCTAAGCCACGCTTAGAGTTCCCTGAACAATCTCACTTTAATAATCTCGTGCTCAAAGAATGGGAGCGTCCTAGCAGGCTTCCCGGGTCCCTAAGAGTTGGGATAAGAGGTATCCCTTTCCTGCTGATGTGGTTAAACGTTGGTCATCCCCTCCCGAAGTGGATGCCCCAATTCTAGGTTTGTCTAACACCTCTGTTATGCATTCCCCTGACTCTAATACCCTGAAGCATAGTGAGGACCGGCGTATTGATCAGCTGGCTTCCCATGCCTTTGCCTGTGTGGAGACGGCGCTGTGCCCGGTTTGTGCCTCTGCCATTACAGCTGTGGCTATTAGGACTCTGCTTAAGTGTCCTGGATGGGGCTCCTGATGATGTTTCTAGTGAAGAGTATAATGCACTTTCCCGTTGTGAGGTATTTGTGGCTTATGTCCTCTCTGCCTTGGATGATACCATTAGGATGTGTGGCAGAGCCTCTGCCTTGGTGGTGGCTATACGCCGCTCGGTTTGGCTTCGCCAGTGGGCAGCTGACAACGCTGCCAAGAAGGCTCTCACGGGTCTTCCCTTCGAAGGACTACGCCTATTTGGGGAACACCTTGACCTGTTTTCTAAGGGAGGTAGGTAGGTTACCCCAGCGCAGACAGCAGTCCTAGCCCTTTCGGGGCCCGGGCTCCTTTCCTTCCCCCTACCGTGGATCCAGAATGGGGAGAGGGGCCTCCTTTACTGGGGCCCGAGGAGATTTCTGGGGTAGAGGCAGAGGACGTGGCTGCCCTGGCCTATCCTGGGGATCCAAACCTAAGCCTTCTCCCAAGCCTTCTCAGGCATGAAGGGGTGCCCTCACCCATCCGGGTGGGGGGACGGCTTCAGCTCTTTGCTCACGTCTGGAGGCATCATGTCTCAGACCGGTGGATTCAGGAGGTAGTGTCATCCGGTTACAAGATAGAGTTTGCTGCCTGGCCACCCCCAAGATTCATCAGATCCCGGATGTCTCAGGACCCCATGTCAGCTCAGGCTCTGATTCTGGCGGTGCAAAGCCTTCTGGAACTGGGGGCTGTCTGTCAGGTCCCCTTACGAGAAAGGGGCAAGAGGTTTTATTCCAATCCTTTCACCGTACCCAAGAGAGATGGGTCAGTCAGGCCCATTCTGGATTTGAAGATCCTCAACAAATTTGTCAAATGCCGGCGCCTTCGCATGGAAACTCTGCGCTCTGCTATCAGTTCCCTGCGTCCAGGGGACTTCATGACCTCTGTGGACATCAAGGATGCTTAACTTCATATTCCCATCATCAAAGATTCCTCAGTTTAGCCCTGGGGGATCAGCACTACCAATTTGTGGCATTGCCCTTCGGTCTCACTTCGGCTCCCAGAGTGTTTACCAAGGTGTTGGCTGGGGTGCTGGCTCTGCTCAGGTCTCAAGGCATCCTCATTTTGCCCTATTTGGATGACATTCTCATCACTTCTCAGTCTCTCCAACAGGCAGAGCTGGATACTCAATGAGTAGTGTCCACCCTGGAGTCATTCGGCTGGGTTATCAATCACCCCAAATCTTCCCCAACTCCCTCCTTGGTGACGCCATTTCTGGGCATGAATCTGGATACAGATCAGGCAAGGATCTTTCTTCCTCAGCAGAAGGTGGACAGTCTGCTTGCGCAGGTTCAGTTCCTTCTATCTTGCCCTCATCCCTCCATCAGGCAGGGAATGCAGCTGGTGGGCCTGATGGTGTCGTGCTTCGAGGCGGTTCCTTATGCCCAGTTACACATACACGTGGCTAGACTCCAGGAACCTGCTGGTGGGCAGATCCTTTCTGGTCCCCTGCTGGGAGACGGTCACCACGGATGCCAGTCTGACGGGATGGGGGGGCTTCTGGAAGTCCCTACAATTCCAAGGGTGATGGGGCCCTCGGGAGGCCCACACCCCTATCAACATTCTGGAACTGAGAGCGATCAGGTTGGTTCTGGCTCACTTGACCCAACACCTTCAGGGCCGGCCTGTTCAGGTACGCTCGGACAACCAGACGGCGGTTGCCTACATCAATCATCAGGGAGGGACCCGGAGCAAGGGGGCCCTCAAGGAAGTGTCTCTGATCCTGTCCTGGGCGGAGGACAATGTTCTCTGCATCTCAGCTGTGTACATTCCGGGGGTGGAGAATCTGCAGGCAGACTCTCTGAGCAGAGGGACCTCTCGCCTGGGAGAGTGGTCCCTCAGCAACAGGGTGTTTCACTCTGTGTCACCAGTGGGGTCAGCCAGATGTGGATCTGTTTGCGTCCCGTCACAATCACAAGCTCCCAGTCTTTGTCTCCCTGTCCCAGGATCCTCTGGCCTTGGCCACAGATGCTCTAGCAATGTCATGGCAGGACTTTCAGCTTCTGTATGTCTTTCCCCCATTTCCCCTTTTGGGCAGGGTTCTGCGCAAGGTAGCTCAGGAAGGGGTCCCGGCGATCCTGCTGGCTCCCTGTTGGCCAAGAAGGGTGTGGTTCGCAGACATAGTGCAGCTGGCGGTAGATCAGTACGTTCTGCCCAGGGTTCCAGACCTACTCACTCAGGGACATTTACACCACTCCAATTTACAAATGCTGGCTTTGACGGCCTGGCTGCTGAAACCTTGATGGAAAAGGGTCTGTCTGCCTCTGTGGTTGACACCCTGATTAGTGCTAGGAAAAAGTCTTCTTATGCCATTTACTACAGGGTTTGGCGTGCCTACATTGACTGGTGTGAGTTTAGGTCTCTCCCGTCGTGTGTTCTCTATCCCCAGGATTATGAAGTTCCTTAAACATGATTTGGATCTGGGGCTTCAGCTCAGTACTCTAAAGGGCCATGTCTCGGCCCTGGCTGTTTTCTTCCACAGGCCTTTTGCTCAGCATTCTCTGGTTAAGACCTTCTTCCAGGGGGTTACTCATGTGCATCCTCCTCGTAAGCCTGTTACCTGTTTGGGACTTGAACTTGGTCCTTTCAGCTGTGCAAGGTGCTCCCTTTGAGCCTGTGCAGGAGGCTGCATTGGCCATTCTTACCCTCAAGGTTGTCTTTTTGGTGGCTATCACTTCTGTTAGGCGTGTTTCTGAGTTGGCGGCGCTTTCCATCCAGCCCCCCTACTATGAGAGGCACCAGGACAAGGTGGTGTTTCGCTTTAAGCCATATTTTCTGCCTAAGGTTGTGTCTGCCTTTCATCTTAATCAGGACATTGTGTTATCTTCCTTGTGCCCTAATCCTAATAATGCTAAGGAGAGGGTCCTGCATTCCTTGGATGTGGTTAGGTGTCTGAAGTACTATCTGGTGGCTACTGTACCATTCAGAAAAACTGATGCTCTTTTTGTGGTCCCTTCTGGTCCCAGGAAGGATTTGGCTCCTGCTAAATCTACTATCAGCAAATGGATCCGTCAGGCTGTGATTCAGGCCTACACTGCTAAGGGGAAGAATTCTCCCTTCCACCTTACTGCTCATTCCACTCGTGCTATTGGTGCCTCTTGGGCTTTTCAACACCAGGCTTCTGTTGAACAAGTTTGCAAGGCTGCTACTTGGTCTTCTGTTCATACTGTTTCCAAGTTTTACAAGGTTGATGTTCGGGCCTCAGCTGACGCTGTTTTTGGCCGCAAGGTTCTGCAGGCGGCGGTGATCTGACCAGCCGTTGTTGCCTTTTGGGGATCCCACCCTTCTTTACGGACACTGCTATTGGATGTCCCAGATTAATTAATCTTCTGGAGCAGGACGTACTGTATACTAAGAATAATACAATTCTGTGATTACTCACCTGTAGAATTGATATTATGAGTATACAGTACGTCCTGCTCCACCCCACCCTTGGTTTTAATTGTTCTTGGATCCCCTGTATGGTGATTGTTATCATTGTTGGTTAGTTATTGGTTGGTTCGGTTATCATTCTTCCTGCTTCTTGTTAACTGCTTTTCAATTCTGGGGATTTGTGCGAGGTCCCGGGTATTTGAGGGGCCGGGAGGAGCCAATTTTGCTGTCTCTGCAGTCCAGCGCCATCTGGCGGAGTTATACCCAGATGTAAAATCTTCTGGAGCAGGACATACTATATACTCATAATACCAATTCTACAGGTGAGTAATCACAGAATTTTTCTTATTCTGGGACCTTGTTGGGGCAAAAGGATGTTTTGATGACCTAGACCCTACACCAAAAGTGGCATATAAATATAGTGGCTGAAAAACCAGCCCTTGCATCTGCCTGTAAACCCAGACAATTTGTTATACCATATTAGGTTGTAGACTGAACATCATAGTTGCCTCTGGGTCCACACTGAACCAAACTTTCAGAGCCTAAGCACTCTTCTCAGAAGCCAGGGGATTGTTATTCGAGAGCCACAGATTTGCCAAATTCCGTGTTTTTCCTTCTGATACTGCTTGGAAGTACTTAGCAGCAGTGCTTATAATTTTAAAACTTGAGCAGCAAGTTTTACAACTGTGCTGCAGCCCTCTTCCAACATGTTGTAAAGCTAAGCAGAGAAAATGCATTTTCACAATAAGTGATTAAAATTCATTTTTCATTTTTTCCCCCAAAATTTCCAAAACTGCATCTAGCAAGACTTGTTTTAACCTCCCCCCCCCCCCCCCCCCGGCATGCTGGCTGTGTAGAAGTAGCAACAATACCTGCCTCCCCAATAAATATATATATATAAATCACACAGATTTTTATTTTCCAGAACCAGATACATTAAAAGTAGAAAAGCATAAAAGTCTTGGGAGTCCCCTATATTGAGATATGAGTAATGCACTGCCTCCAGGCGCCCTGCTAACCAAAATATTCTAACATATACACGAAGGACAATGGTTCAATGCTGGGCTGGAAAATAACTCTAACCATATGCCAAAGACACTATATTTATTTTAACAAAATTTGTGGCACAGAGTATATATATATATATATACACAAAGATTACACACACCATGGTAAGCCGATAAAAAAGCAAATTGCTATTTAAAAAACTTAAGTTAGTTACCTGGTAACTTTTTTTCTAAACATCCGTAAGGGCAGCATATGCCTGAGACCTCCGGGCTCCTCCCACCGAGGGGAACACATGACCACCAGCAAAAAAGAATAAAATCCTGACTCCTCCCTCTCTTCCCCAGTTGTTGTAGAGATCTGAAAGAGAGAAAAGAGACACAGACCCACAAATTCTCTTAATAACAAACTTATATGCAAACTATCCCCCATGCTTAAAATATTAGGGAGGGAAGCTGGCGTATGCTGCCCTTACGGATGTTTAGAAAAAAAGTTACCAGGTAACTAACTTAAGTTTTCTCAAAACATCCTTCGGGCAGCATACGCCTGAGAGATAGGCGAGGACTACCTCATAGGGTGGGAAGAACTGCGTGAAGAACACTTCGGCCAAAAGATTGATCTTTCTGAGATAAGAGATCCAAATGATAATGTCTTGAAAATGTCTTAGCCGACGTCCAGGTGGCTGCTTCACAAATCTGTTCAATGGAGACCCCGGTTTGCTCTGCCCAAGACGTGGATACACTCCTAGTGGAGTGAGCGGTTATCCCACTTGGTAAATTGACATCTCCATATGCCAGTTTAATGGTACTTTTCATCCACCTATCTAATGTCGTTTTTGAAACCCTCAAACCCTTCCTGGGCCTGAAAAGGAGATAAACAAGCTGTCGACCTTCCTGGTTTGATGCAGTTATTGTAATAGGAGAGATCTGACATCCAAAGCCACCAGTTCCGGATCTTCGTCTGTGACGGAAGGAATAATGATCTCCTAAGATCTGTGGAAATCCGATGCAACTTTAGGAAGGTAGCAAGGGTCCACTTTCATCACGATGCGATCTGTAAAAACCTGGAGAAATGGGTGACGACATGACAAGGCTTGAATGTCACTGACTCTTCGGGCCGAAGTAATGGCCACTAAAAATAATACCTTCCACGTAAGCAACTTGATATCCAGATTCTTATTTGGATAAAAGGGTGAAGAACTTAAGATAAGACTTTCGCTAGGTCCCATTGTGGAATCACCTTACAAGGAGCTGGCTTAGAATGTTTGACTGCAAGGAAAAACCTTTTAATAATAGAAATAGTTGAAAGTTTTCTATCCAAAAAAACTGACAGGGCTGCCAGCTGAACCTTTAGTGTATTGACACTAAGGCCCATGTTGACTCTATCTTGCAAACAATCCAGAATAACTGGTATTTTAACCCTTTAAATGCCAGCCACGTAAAATTTACGTGGTTGCCTCTCCGTCACTTAAGTGCCAGCCACGTAAATTTTACGTGCCTGGCATTCCCCAATCCCACAAAAAAAAGTTTAAAAAAAAGTCACTTACCTGACCCCTTGTTTGGTCCGGCCGGGTCTCCTCTTCAGCCAGCGGGGCTCCGATCGCCGATCGGGGCTTCTCCGGCTGCAGGGGAGGGCCCGGAATAGGGTGCCCCCCCGTTTCAGCAGCCGCCGGGATTGCCTGTTAAAAAAAAAAAAAAATGACAGTTACTCACCTCCGCTCCCCCCGACTCCCGCCGCCCCTCCTCTTCATGGGGGGGGGGCTCCGATTACCCCCCCCGGGTCGTCTGTCTTCTGGAGGGGGGCATAACAGCCCTCCCTCTGTCGCATCTTCTGATGGCGGCCGCCATCTTGGATTTTAGGGGCTAATGACGTCACCGCCGGGTGTCATCGGGGCACCCGGCAGTTCTCCTCTCAGATGCCAGTGACGGCTGGGCGGAGAAGGAGGGAGGTAGGCGATCCTCCGATCGCCTGCCTCCCCCCTTCTCTGCCCAGCTGTCACCTGCATCAGATCGCCGCGGGACAATGCATCTGAAGATCGGAGGTGAGTAAAGGTAAAATGTTTTTTTTTTTAAATAAACATATTTGAAAACCTGTGTGTGTCTTTTTATTTATACTGTTAACCCTTTGTGAACTGGTAAGGGGTCCATGTGACCCCTTATACCAGTTCACAGGGCTCAGGGGTCTGGCAAGTCACCTGCGCTAGCGGGTGGCTTGCCATTAACCCCTGGCACCCCCATTACCTGCCTCCCCAAAGGCCGGGGGGGGCAGAAGAGCCCGGGTCCACATAGGCTATGTGGGCTCGTAGGCTGCAGGGTGGGGGGGCCACAAAAGTTGGCCCCCCCACTCTGTGCCTACAAGCCCCCATAGCTGGTCCCAGGCTGGTTACTGTGGGTAAGGGGGACCCCACGTCAATTTTTTTTTTGATTTTTAAGGGTTTTTAACCCTTAAAAAAAAAAAATGGGGTCCGCCCCCCCGGGAGGGGGGACCCTATGTCATTTTTTTTTTTTTTATTAACCCTTTGTGTTCTGTCATCCAGCAGCTATAAAAGGCTTCTAGCAAGTGAGCAGAAGCCAGTGATCGCCGAGGGACAGAGTGCTCCAGGATGGATGGGAGATGAGTACAGTGTAAAAAAAAAATAAAAATTAATACAATTTTTTTCTCTGCTTGTGTCTGTGTGATTATTTACTTTTAACCCCTTGTGAACTGGTAAGGGGTCCATGACCCCTATACCAGTTCACAAGGCTGGGGGGGATGGCAAGCCACCTGCGCTAGCGGGTGGCTTGCCATTAACCCCCGGCACCCCCATTACCTGCCTCCCCAAAGGCCAGGGGGGGGACAGAAGAGCCCGGGCCCATATAGGCTATGTGGGCTCGTAGGCTGCAGGGTGGGGGGGCCACATAAGCTGGCCCCCCCACTCTGTGCCTACAAGCCCCCATAGCTGGTCCCGGGCTGGTTACTTTGGGTAAGGGGGACCCCACGTCAATTTTTTTTTTTGATTTTTAAGGGTTTTTAACCCTTAAAAATAAAAAAAAAAAAAAGGGGTCTCCCTCCCCTGGGAGGGGGGACCCTATGTCATTTTTTTTCTCGATTTAACCCTTTGTAGTGTGGATGGTATTTGTATTTTTTTTGTGAATGTTATAAAATACTTGTTTCAGTTAGAGGGGTCTCCTGGGCAGGAACAGGGGGCTACCGATAAATATGTGGTACCGTTCTAATCGGTAGAAATGGGGCTTTCACATGCAATATGCTTTTCCTTAATAAAATACATTTTTTATTTAAAATAAAGGAGTCAATTTTCTAAAAAATGTTTTTATTTCTTTTTTTTACTTAATAATATTGTAAAAAAAAAAAAAATTTACAAACAAGACATTTCATGTTAAAGCCTAAACTCTGCTGCAAAAAAATATATATATAATTTTCCTGAAAGTTCCAGCAAAAATGGCGCAAAACATGATGGCCTGATGGTGACAAAATCTCAAGTAGGCTGGCAATTAAAAGGGTTAATAGTACCTCTGCATGTTGGGTATTGTTCTGTTCGGGGGACCTTGCGCTTTCAGACTTAGCTTGTTTTTTCTGGTTTGCATATTTATATTTTAGGAAAAGGTGTTTTTTATTCAGCTTTTTTATAAATTTTTTAGGGAAACCCTGCGCAACCAAAGAATTCTTTGAGGTAATAATTCCAGAAAGATGAGCCCACTAGAACAAGTTGGGTACCCTTAGAAAGCTTAACGTGTGTACTTTCAGGGAATATATGGTTTATGGGGGATATTCTAAATGTCAAGGGTTGTTTTGGTTGAAAAATCGCAAGGTGCGCACTTTGTCTGCAGAGCTGAAATTTTCAAGTAAAATTACCGTTACGCACATGCTTTACTTTGGGGTGTTTGGCAACTCTTCCCTTGACAGTAGCTATGCATGTTGGGTATCGTTCTGTTCGGAGGTTGTTGCGTTTTCAGATTAAACTTGTTTTTTCTTGTTTGTATATAGTTTTTTTTAGGAAAATGTGGCTTTGATTCTGCTTTTTTATCTTTTTTTTAGGGAAACTCTTTGCAATCAAAGAATCCATTGAGGGATTACTTCCAGAAAACTATGGCCACATCAACAAGCCTGGTACGCCTAGAAAGCCTGAGGTGTGTACTTCCAGAGAATATATAGTTTGTTGGAGGTATTTCAAATGTAAAGGGCTGTTTTTCTGGAAAAACTGCAAGGTGCGCATATTGCGTAGCATAGTTGTATTTTATCTGAAAATCCCCTAAAGCGCTGTTTCAGTTTGGGGGAGTCTCCTGGGCAGGAAAGGGTGTCTACCTATACATATGTGGTACCGCTGTAACCGGGAGAAATTGGGATTTCACACGCAATAAGATTTCATTGACAAACTTACATTTTTTATTACAAAAAAAACTACAATATGTAAAAAATTTTTTTTTTTTATTTTTTTTTTGCACATATTTCACCCAAAAATATTAAGAATACACCTAACAAATGACAAACAAGACATTTCATGTTAAAGCCCAGACTGCTGAAAAAAACAATATATCATTTTCCTGGCAAATCCCTGGAAATCCCTTCCAAAATCACATTTGAACATGGGGAGCGCAAAATAGTGCAAAATGGTCTGGCAACAGAGTGTGACAAAAACTCCAGGTAGGCTGGCACTTAAAGGGTTAAAGGAAGTCTTGCTATTTTCCATCTTCCAAGAGTTAAAGGTTTTCCATACCTTAAGATAAATCTTTCTGCTCACTGTCTCCCTGCTTGCCAGAAGAGTACTTTTCACTGGGGATGAAAATCCCTTTCTTTGCAGTAAGGAGACTTCAGGGTCCAAACTGTTAACCTCCACCATTGGGGATTCGGACAGTAAACAGGACCCTGGGATAAGAGATGAGGAGTCACCGGAATTTCCCAAGGGTCCTGAATCGATAGCTCCACTAGAGTTGAAAACCAGGATCTTCTTGGCCACCATGGAGCTACCAGGAGAACTGTAGCTGGTTCCTTCACGAGCTTCTTCAGCACCATTGGAATCCAATGAGAAATATTGGTCTACCTTGTGGTTTCTTGCCGATGCAAACAGATCCACCTTCGGACCACCCCAATCTGATTCATTCATCTGTGATCGGCTCAAAAAATCTGCAACCTGATTCAGGGTCCCTTTCAGGGGAACCGCCGTCAGGGACTTCAAATTGATTTCTGCCCATGACAATATTTCCCATGCTATGGCCATCAATTTCGAGGATCTCGTTCCTCCCTGATGGTTTATGTAGGCCACCGAAGTCTCGTTGTCTGATCTGATCTGCACGTGCTTCCCTCGCAGGTGTGACTTCAGGGACCACAAAGCTTCCTTTATTGCCACCAATTCTCTTAGATTGGATGAGGACTCAGGGCTCTTGACCATCTTCCTTGAGCTGTCCATGACTTGCAATGTGCCCCCCAGCCCCAGGCTGAAGCATCCGTAGTCACCGTCATCTCCTTTGGGTCTCCCCAAGGCAAACCTCTTAGGAACAGACCTTCCTCCAACCACCAATTTAGAGAATTCTTTACTTTGTCTGATATTGGAAGCTGTAGATCCAATCCCTGCGGGGAGCCATCCCAATTCTTCAGAATATGTCCTTGCAGGCATCTGGAGTGAAGTTGGCCCCATCTCACCGCCGGAAAGGATGATGTCAGAAATCCAAGAACTCTCATTGCTTGTCTTATCGAGAGAATTGTTTCTGAGCAGATAGATCGAACTGCCTCCTGGACAGCTATGACTTTCTGATGAGGAAGAGTAAGGACTTGACGGACCGAATTGATCTCGAATCCCAAGTAGGTCATAATCTGCGAGGGTGCTAGAGAAGACTTGTTGAAATTCACAACCCACCCCAGGTGAGTCAACAGATCCATGGAGAAACGAATATTCTCCCATAGTTTGTCTTTTGACTGAGCAAAAAGCAGAAGGTCGTCTAGGTAGGCGACCACCCCTATCCCTCTGCGTCTCAGATATGCCAAGGGCTCGGCCAGAACCTTGGTAAAAATTCTTGGAGCAGATGCAAGGCCGAAGGGAAGGCAGACAAATTGGAAATGCAAAATCTTGTCTCCGTCTCTTATTGCAAATCTCATAAAAGACTGAGCCAGGGAGCTCATTGGAACTTGCCAATAAGCATCCTTTAAATCAATTGACGCCATGAAGGCACCTCTGAAAAGCATATTCTTTACAGAATAAATCGTTTCCATCCTGAAATGTCTGTACTGGACAAAAAGGTTGACTCTTCAAGCTGAACCCTGAACCCTCCCGAGCTCTTCCTTACTAGAAAAACGCTGGAGTAGAACCCTGTCCCCTGCAGAGGCAGTGGCACTGGAACAATGACTCCCCTTGACCTCATGTCCGCCAGACTCCCAAAAATTGCAACTCTTTCCTCTTTGCCCCTGGGCAGAGAAGAAATCAAAAATCTTGAAGGAGGCGTTTGACAAAAATCTATGTGGAACCCCTCCGTAATACCTCTTACAATGAAAGGGCAATCCAACAGGCCTTGCCAGGCTGTGCAAAACCTCCCTAGCCTGGCGCCAATAATGATATTGGCGTCATTGCATCTTGGGTCTTGCCTGATAAGTTCCAAACAGGGTTGAAGCTTTAAAGCTGCCCCTTCTAGAAGTATTGGAAGAGGAGGAGGCTCCTCTGGCTCTTTTAGGAGCACCCTTGTTAAGAAAGGGATGCCTAAAAGAATTTCTGGGAAAATACACTCTATTAGCCGCAGCCCTAGGACGAGGCGGAAAACATTTATTTCTGTCCGCCGTCATATCCAAAACTTTACCCAAGTCTGAGCCAAACAAATACTCACCCCTAAAGGGCATAGCACACAGTGTCATCTTAGACCCAACATCACCAGACCAGGTCTTCAACCAAAGAATCCTGCGCACGGAGTTGGTCACCGACAGATTTTGTGCTGAAAATCTAATAGATTCAGCCATGGCATCCGTAACAAATGCCTTTGCTGAAAAGAGAATAGGTAAAGCCTTCAAAATTTTATCTAGACTAGTCCTTTCTAAAAGACAGTCCTTCAGTTGTTGTAGCCAAAACCCCAGATTTCTGATAACACAATTGGATGCCAAATTAGTTCTCAATAAATTGGACTCCACCTGCCAAGCCTTTTTTAGCAGCGAATTCATCTTCTTATCTAGGGGATCATTAAGAACCCCAAAATCCTCAAAGGCTAATCCTGCACCCTTAGAAACCTTGGCAAAAGGGGCATCCAATTTGGGACATTTTTCCCAAAGCTGTGAATCTTCTTCTGAAAATGGGTACCTATGTTTAAGACCCCTAGAAGTAAAAACTTTCTTAGATGGTTCCTTCCATTGTTCCAATATCATATCCTTAAGATAGTCATGCAAAGGAAAGGAGTAGGAAGAATCTGGAGCCAAATCAGGATAGAAACTATCCTGTCTTGATTTAGGACCCGCAGCCTTTTCCTCTATACCCATAGATAGGTTAATCATGTGTAAGAGAAAAGGTAGATCCCCAGGCGGAAACAAAAATACCATTTTGTGAGTACTCACCTGAAAAAACGCAATTCTGTGAGATACTCACCTGTAGAATTGTTTTTTCTGGGAATCCATTCCATACACTCCTTACTCTTGGGTTTCCTCCTCCTTGCTGATCACGTGACTGCAAGAAAGAAACAGGCGCGGCCCTCCCGGCCCATAAGTAGCAGCTGCCCCTAATCAGATCAGTTAACTTAAAAAGCAGTAAATAATTTAGAGGCAGGCCGGGAGGCCGCAATAAGAATCCATGTTAGTACACATCAAACTCAACCAAAAAATGCTCTCAAAATTAAGTCATATTACTTATATTCCTTTTTTTTTTTTTTACCTCTTCATAAATCTCTATGCATATATATATATAATCTTATATATATCTTCTTTTTCTCTTTAAATGCTCTGAATTAATAATCAAAAAATGATTAAACACACCATCAGAAAAGCATCGGAAGATAACATGACCCACAAAAAACGGGTGGGCCGGAGTGTATGGAATGGATTCCCAGAAAAACCAATTCTACAGGTGAGTATCTCACAGAATTGCGTTTTTTCTTCCAATCCATTCCATACACTCCTTACTCTTGGGATCTCCAAAAGCAGTGCCATCTATGGGCGGGATCCTCTAATGCAGAACGGCAGGAAGTTCACTTCACTACTGCCTGTAGAATCTTCGGACCAACGACAGCGTCAGCTGAGGCTCTAACATCCACCTTTGTAAAACTTGGTGAAAGTATGAACAGAAGACCAGGTGGCCGCTTTGCAAACCTGTTCCACCGAAACCTGATGCTGAAAAGCCCAAGAGGCACCAATGGCCCTAGTGGAATGGGCCGTGACCTGAAAAGGGGGTTCTTTTCCCTTGGCCGAGTAAGCTCTAGCTACTGCCTGCTTAATCCACTTACTGACAGTGGCCTTAGCTGGCGGAAGCCCCTTTTTTGGTCCTTCTGAAATGACAAAAAAAAAAACCGTCTTGCGGAAGGCATCTGTAGCTGCCAAATAATACCTGATGGCTCTAACCACATCTAAAGAATGAAGCGCCCTTTCCTTAGCCGGAACTGGGCATAAGGAGGGTAGAATTACCTCCTGATTAAGGTGAAAAAGAGAGATGACCTTAGGTAAAAAAATCAGGCTTAAAACGAAAAACTACCTTGTCTCTGTGTAACTCAAAATAAGGAGACTTCATGCATAAAGCGGCTAACTCTGAAACACGCCGCACAGAGGAGATTGCCACTAAAAATATTACCTTAAGCGTCAAAATGCTTATTGGAGAATCAACCATAGGTTCAAAGGGAGCACCCTGAAGAGCCGTCAACACCAAATTCAAGTCCCACACCGGTAGAATAGACTTGCGTGGTGGACGAACATGAGTGACTCCCTGAAAAAAAGTCTTAATGAGTCTATTACTAGTGATAGACTTCTGGAAAAAAATGGATAAGGCAGATACCTGTCCCTTTAGAGTGCTTAATTGTAGGCCCGTTTCTAAGCCATTCTGAAGGAATTCTAGAATTCTGGAAATTGAATACAATCTGCATGAGACATTCCTAGCCTCACACCAGGATATGAATGACCGCCAGAACCTGTAATAAATCATGGAAGACGACTTCTTCCGGGCCTGAATTATGGTATGAATGACCTTAGCCGATAATCCCTTCTCAGCTAGGACCGTGGTCTCAATAGCCAAGCCGTCAAAGCCAGCATCTGTAAATTCGGGTGCCGAAGCGCCCCCTGAGTGAGAAGATCTGGCTCCATCGGTAGGCGCCATTGGTCTACCGCCATCCTTGTTATGTCTGAGAACCAACTTCTTGGCCAATGAGGAGCTACTAGAATGGTAGGTACTCCTTCCTGAATTATCCTTCTTAGTACTCGACTCAGAAGCAGAAACAGGGGAAAAATGTACAGGAGCTTGAACCTTGTACAAGGGACCGAAAGGGTGTCCGTGGCTATAGCCAAAGGATCTCTTGACAGGGACATGAATCTCGGCTGCTTGTGATTGTGTCTGGATGCAAAGGGATCCACTTCCGGACGTCCCCAGCGAAGACAAATGGCTTGAAAAAACCTTCCAACTGAGGGACCATTCTCCCCGATGCAGAATCTTCCTGCTCAGAGCGTCGGCCTCCTGATTTTCTACCCCCGGGATGTAAACTGCCGAGATGCAGGGAACATTCTCCTCTGCCCAGATCAGAATCCGGCTTACCTCCCGAAGAGCACCCTTGTTCCGGGTACCCCCCTGATGATTGATATAAGCAACCGCCGTCCGGTTGTCCGACTGGCCTTGGACTGCCTGTCCCTTCAAGCTGGGGGTCAGATACTGAAGAACTAGCCCGATGGCTCTTAATACCAATACATTTATGGGAAGCTGATTTTCTCTCGGTCCCCATTGGCCCTGGACTTTCTGAGTCTGCCAAATGCCGCCCCATCCTGTGAGACTGGCATCCGTGGCAATGAACTGCCACTGTGGAGTCAAGAAGGACCTGCCTACAGACAGATGAAGAGGGTCCATCCACCACAGAAGGGAATGTCTTGCCAAGGGCGTTAGTACAAAGATCTGATCCAGCGACTGTGGGGCTCGATCCCAGCTCGTCAATAGATTCCATTGAAGGGGCCTCATGTGAAACTGAGCAAAGGGCACCACCTCAAAGCAGGGCACCATCAGGCCCATCAACTTCATACCCAGCCGAATAGTCGGCTGTCGGCAAGCCAGAAAGCACTATCTGATCTTGGATTAGTCGAGTCTTCTGTTCTGGAAGATACACCTTGACTTGGACGGTGTCCAGAATCAAACCTAAGAAGTTCCTTACTGGTGCCGGAGTGATATGAGACTTCGGGTAATTGATCACCCAGCCGAATTCCTCCAGAGCCGATCGGATCATATGTGTGTCCTTCAGGATCTGCTGCTGCAATCCGGCTGATATTAGAAGATCATCCAGATAGGGGACAATACAAATCCCCTGGCTCCTGAAAATTGCCATGAGACCTGCCAAAACTTTAGTGAAAACTCTTGGAGCCGAGGATATCCCCAACGGGAGTGCCACAAACTGGAAATGCTCGTCTTCCAGGGCAAACCTCAGGAATCTGATGTCCCGGAAAAATTGGCACATGCAGATATGCGTCCCTTATGTCTATGGTAGTATAAGATCCCCGGGTCGAACTACTGTTAAAGCTGACCTCACCGTTTCCATGCGGAAGTGTCTCACGCGGATATACTTGTTCAGATCCTTCAGGTCTAAAATGGGACGAGTTGACCCATCCTTCTTGGGGATTGTAAACAGGTTGGAGTAAAACCCCTGACCTTCTTCCTGAAAGGGTACTCGAGCAATTACCCCTTTTTGAAGATGATGCTGAATTGCGGACTTCAGGGCATCTAGCTTTGACTGGTTCCGGGATGCCCCTGACCGAAGGAACCTTGCGGGCGGTCTGGCTGCAAACTCGATCTTGTAACCTTAGGACACCACCTCTTGGATCCACTGATCCCTTACGCGGCGCCTCCAGATATGAGCAAACTGCAAAAGCCGTCCCCCCACCCGCTCGGGTGAGGGCGCCCTCTCATGCTGAAGTGGACTTGGCTGGAGGTTTAGGCCTACTTCTCCAGGATCCTCTTGCCCTATTACGCGCTCTGCCTCTACCCCAAAAATTCTTGCGGGAGGAAGGCTGAAAGGCCCCTCTGCCCCTCCGAAAGGGCCGAAAAGATGATGACCTCTGAAAAGGCCTAGTCGACAGCAGTTTGCCGTCCTTAACCATACCGTCCAGCTTTTCCAAAAAAAGTCTGCTCCCTAAAAAGGGTAAATCCGTCAGTGCCTTCTTAGTGGCGGCGTCCGCTCACCATTGTCTAAGCCATAATGAACGGCGTAATGCCACAAGGAGCGCAGAAGTTCTGGCTGCCAACCTGACTGCATCCTCCATTGCAGTAATGGCAAATGCATTAAAGTCCAAACAGTCCTTAAAGACCTTGGACTCTTGGGACAGCCTGCGCGACCTGGCCTTGGCTAGTTTCTTCTTCATCTTCTTTCTCGACGCCAGGGATACAATGGCCGTGGCACAAACCGGGCGGAGAAGGGAGCCTATCATGGCGAAGACATGGCAGGCCAACTGATCCATATGTTTCTCTGTGGGATCTCTAAGGGACCCCATAGTAGCGGATGGCATCACTGAAGTGTTAGATAACCCTGCCACAGGGGAGTCCGCATCAGGCGGATAAGACCAAAGTTTGATTATGTCTGCCAGGAAAGGATATCTGACCTCTAGAATCTTAGGAACGGCCTGTAATTTATTAGGGTTTTCCCACTCCTTAAGAAACATCCTAGAAAAGTGTGGTTGTTCAAGGAACACCTGCTTTGCCTGACAGGCTTAAACAGATCATCCTTCTTTCTTTTCACAACCTCAGGAGGGGTGATATTCCAGGTATCAAAAACTACCGAAAGTAGACCTTTAGTCTCATTCACAAGGAGAGGATCCTCATCGGATGAAAACAAAATGGAGTTACTATCCTCTTCCGATTGCAGCTTGCCCTCAGAGGCCTGCTCGTCCATATAATCCTCATCCTCTTCTTCACCGAAGGAGGCAACTACCGCCACAGGCTCTAAATGTCTTTTCTTATAGGCGGCCTCGTTTGGCAAAACCAAAGACAACTGCCTCTCCAGATTATTCAGCCTGTAAGCAAAACCTGTTTGTCCCTCACTGCCTTCACCCCCTTGAGGAGAAACAGGGGATGGATGAGCCGCCGTGCTCCCTCCAGCATTCGCTGTGCTAGATACTAGAACAGCCGCTCTGTTGTGATCTAGGCCGATCGTAACGGCGCAGGCGGAACATACTGTGCCAAAAGCTGCCTAGAGGATGCAGTTTGCACAAAGGGCAGATCTTTTCCTGCTCCAGAGGGATGCCGTATCGCTATCCCCAATGCCTCCCACATGGTGTTTATTATATTTATCTTTTTTATTTTCTTTTTTAAATATAGATATATATATATATATATAGGCCAACCGACCCAAGAGGGCCTGAGCCTGAACCAATCCCCTAAAAAAGGGACCGGGAGGAACCGCAACCCTGTTTTTTGTCCTTCTTCCAAATCTAAAAATAAAAGAGGAGGCAAATGGATTAATAACTGATCTCTTTCCCTCTTTTCTTTTCTTCCTTCTTTAAAAGCATTCTTTCAAAAAAAGAACTTACTTTTAATCGCTGATATATGAGTATTATAGTAATATCTTAAAGATATTATAATGACATTGTAATGATATTATAATAAATAAAAGCAATAAAGGCGATAAAATAATTATCTTATGAGTAAATACAAAATAATTAATTGATAACAAAAAACAGAACACTAATTATTATTAAAGAGAAAAAAAAAAAAAAACTAATAAAACATCTCATACTGTAAAAAATAAATATAATGATCATTAGTATAAAAGTTTAACAATATTTAAAAATATTTAAAATTGTTTAATAAAGGATTGATATAAAGAATCCAAACCAAAGTCAAATCCTTATATTCTATAATAATATAACCACTCACCTTGCTGCAAGTTTTCAACCTGAAAGCGAGATGGCAGAATCAAACTACACAGGCACTTATTAATGAATCAGGCCTCACCTGCAACTCACAAAACCTCCACTCACCCTGCTACAAGTTTTCAACCTGAAAGGGAGATGGCAGAATCAAACTGCACAGGCACTTATTAATAAATCAGGCCTCACCTGCAACTCACAAAACCTCCTACACGCATGTCCCCCTGGCCATAGAATGGCCGCTTGAAATCTTGAAAAGGGGAGGTCTGGGGGAGAGGCGCCCGGCGCGCATATCAGGGTTTTGGGGGGGGGGTAGGAGGCCCAGGCTACAATATAGGCTGCGCTGCTAAGGAGAGGAAAAAAAAAGAGCGCACAGCCGTCCTTAATGCACACCCGAAGATAAGTGCGAGGGGAGGGGGGCATAGCACAGGTCACAAGCGTAGCTTCTTACCTGCTAAACAGAGACAGCACATCCACCTCCTTCCAGCACAAGAAGGAGAGTGAGTGAACAGCCAGGTGGTTCTGGTATACTCCACCTCCACCTGTGTGACCTCAGTCAAGCTCTTAAAGGCATATACCAAAGAAAAAAATATTTCCTTTTTTCCTAAATAAAGCCTGCCTAAACTGGAAGAAGGAAGGGTTGGGTGAAAATAAAAATATCCTCAGCAGGTACACCAGAGAGAAACCTGCGGCTGACTTGCTTTCTGAGAAGCCTGCAGCCCAGAGCATATACACTCTGTATGCGCCCCAAGACCCCGGCGCTTCCACCTTACCTTCACGGACCCCAAAATAGCCAATGCTGTGGAGGCATAAACTTGGGTCTTGAGGGATCCATGGGAATAAGGCTCTGCAGAGAGCAGACAGGGTTCAGTCCCTCGCTTGCTGCCAAAACCTTGAGAGCTACCTGAATCTTCAGTCAGTCATCTTGCCACTGCAAGAAAGAAAACTGATCTGATTAGGGGCAGCTGCTACTTATGGGCCGGGAGGGCCGCGCCTGTTTCTTTCTTGCAGTCACGTGATCAGCAAGGAGGAGGAAACCCAAGAGTAAGGAGTGTATGGAATGGATTGGAAGAAAAATGGATATTGTTGGTGTGCCACACACCCCGCTTCACTTCTTAAATATTCATCACTTCATGGGTTAATCCACCGCAGGTGACGTAGTGCAGAGAGGAAGTCTTGTAACGAGCCCCCTTCCGGCCTATATATACCTGGTACCTCCCTTCAATCACCAGTATATTCAAAAAGCAGTAAAACAAGGTACCAGTATTCCACCAGTAACCTCCAAAATTAATTTTGATATAAATAAAAAAGGGCTTCACCATATAAATGCTTCGGTAATACCGAAAAGGGCGGGTGTGAAGCGGGGTGTGTGGCACACCAACAATATCCATTTTTCAGGTGAGTACTCACAAAATGGTATTATTCTTGGTGTGCCACACATCCCGCTTCACTTCTTAAATATTCATCACTTCATGGGACATCCAAAAGCAGTGTCCACAAGGGAAGGGCATCTCAAGGCCAGGTGAAGCATAACTTAAATGACTGCAGAACAGTCTGCAGAACTTTGTGGCCAAAAACAGCATCCGCTGAGGCCCGCACATCAACTTTGTAAAACTTAGAAAAAGTGTGAACAGAAGACCAAGTGGCGGCCTTACAAACCTGTTTAACAGAAGCTTGGTGCTGAAAAGCCCAAGACGCCCCAACAGAGCGAGTGGAATGAGCAGTAATACGAAAAGGGGGAACTTTTCCCTTAGCAGAATAGGCCGCAGTAACGGCCTGACGTATCCACTTGCTAATGGCAGATTTGGCTGGTGCCAAACCCTTCTTAGGCCCATGGGGCACAACAAAAAAGGAATCCGTCCTACGGAAAGGAGACGTGATAATCAATTTCCATAGATGTACAGGGACAAGTACACTCAGACTTTTTTAGGAAGTCCTCAGCGGCCAATACAATCCTAAGAGCGACAAGCTTCCATCCCCAACATCTACTACGCAGTATCCCATATGGAGAATACCTCCGGGCGCGTAGAAACTGCACCGATGATGGTGATTTCAAAAAAGCAGCGGATGGGATAAAGACTAGATTGCAGGAAAGGGGCTACAGTAAGAAAATACTGTCGTCTGCCTATAAAAAAGCTGCTGCGAGGCCCAGGACGGAAATTCTGTATAAACCCAAACCCCAGATGACCAAACGGCCTTTGGCCGTGACCCTGACCTTTTCTGCCCAACATCACACATTGAAAAATATATTTCAACGCAATTGGCATCTGTTGATGAACGATCAGAGCCTCAGAGAGATTCTGCCGTCACGACCACAGTTTGTTTTTAGAAGGGCAAGGAATCTTAGAGACAAACTAGTCAAAAGTCACTATACCGAGAGGGATCCCAAGAAATGTTGTAAAACTGGTGGGACCTATCAATGCCAAAAAAGGTGTAGCTGCTGCCAGTTCATCAAATCGGGCAAAACTATTAATATACCTGGACAGGCATCGGTACAATCCCAACATTTTGTCAATTGTGAAACTCCCCACGTGATATATATACTTACATGTCCGTGTGGGAGCTTCTATATTGGAAAAACAAATAGGCCTTTGAAAAAGAGGATATATGAACATCAATATGATATCCGCACTGCCAACATGAAGACCCCGATAGGACGGCACTTTGCCCGTCATCACAATAGTGAACCGAAAGGATTAATGGTCCAGGGCCTAGACCGGATCCATCCACATGCCAGAGGTGGGAATATAGAGAGGATTACCCTCCAGAGGGAAACCCGCTGGATTAGCAAAATGAAAGCACATCTCCATCCCGGTCTGAATGAAACAATTAGTTTTGCGCCCTTCCTAGGCTAAAAACCCTCGCTTTCCCACTTTAACTACTTAACCCTTTTTCTTCTTTTTTTTTTTTTTTTTTTACACTAATACTGAGAGTGTCAGGAGACAACTGGCAGGCAAACAATTGAGGATTAAAGACTTCCTGATAGGTAATGGAATATGGGGCGATAATTTAGAGTTTACCCACTCCACACTATAGGGACTAGATTCCACTTCAACTACCTTTTCATATCATCTCTCGATGGTGTGTTGAAATTAAGCCACCAGGTGGCGATAGATACTTTAATTTTCCCTGGATGAGATATTCACATATGTTAACTATTGACAGTCAGAGGGTCGGATGTGGTTCCAGGGGCGGTGCCAGTGGGGTTACCCAACCTTAGGGTGGTTTGTCCCCCCAGAGGGTCCCCATTGTACTGGAGGCAATGCCATCGGGGGGGGAGGGGATTTCTTTGGGGAGGTGGGGGGGATGTTATGTTCTGGCCTCCCACCCGCCGTTGCGATGCCCGGAGTGGGTTGGGGGCTGGGCGGTGCTGCGCTGCCGGGGGCGAGCGGCCGCCGGGCTGGCTCCGGCGTTCGGCTGCCTGCCCAGGGGGGTTGTTCCCCGACGTTGGGGGCGGCGGGGAGACGTGTGCCGCTGCCCGCCCACATTCCCAGGCGCTCGGGGAATTGTTTGCGCGGTGGGGCGGCGGAGGGGCGTGGCGCTCTTTCGCGGGTGTGGCCCGCCCCCTCCACATGTCCCCCCCCTCGTCCCCGCCTCCGTAAGCACGCCCCTGGGTGCTGGGGAGGTGTCATTCCCGGGCCTGGCGGTGACGTCTATCTGGTTTCCGGCTGCCCCGGAAGTGGCACGTGGCCCCAGCACGCAGCCGACGCAGGGCTATACTAAGCCCGCCGGCTGCCTTGACACATCCGGGCTGTCCACGAGGGAGAGAGGTCGGGTGCTGCTACCAAGCACAGGTGCAGCCACCTCCTTCCAGCTGCACGATCTGCTCTTTAGGGAGGCTGTGACGTTGCCCCCTCTTGTCCGACAGCGGCTGTAACCCCATTGTAAGTGTATATTTATAAATTTATCCTCCTTCATGTTGGAAGTATGAACATAAGCCAATAGTGTCTTTAAATAATTTCCTAATGTAGGCTGCTGATCAGGTGGCTGAACACATGGTACTAGGATTGCCTTTGATGCTGATGAGGACATCGGGACTGCAAGGGGTCTCTGAGCCTAGCATTACACTGCCATTTTCTAATGACTACAGGGTACCCTTATATGACCATTGACATTTTTTGGTCAATTGGACCACAAGGTGCAGCATAATTAATCTATAATGGCTGTATATTTTTTTCTCTTTTTCTTGTTGTTTTCTCCTCACTTTTGTCTCTTGTCTGCTTTCTGGCTGTCTTTTTCTTTATAGAATAAATGATGACATCATAGTGGCACCCAAGTGAAGGTGCATACGATTGTATTGATGAATTGAGGTGCAGAGGAAGCCCTGTGTGTGGGCGAAACTAGTCCACCTCGCTTTACTATTGAGGAATCTTGAATGATTTCATACTGACCATATTGTGATCTATATTATGCAAACAGTATGTATATGCCATAACACTAATCTGTGTCGCTTGCTGTTCAATACTGATCATGTCCATTGTCTGTGAGGGCTGGCTCAATCATGTTATAGTCTATTGTATGTAAAAAAAAATTTTTTAACTATGGGCCTTTGAAACCCATGATAACAATTTGATATTATTGTATATGTGGCAGTAGGGGTAGGCCATCTTGCCCCTCCTGTTACCTTTTAACCATCTGTTTTAGTAACTGCTAAAATAGCAGAAATAAAGCCTTTTTGCATCAAATACCTTGAATGGTTGAATCAATTTGTACTAATGGCGTGGTCACACATGGAGGTCGCAGTTGTGTGGGTTTGACCTATACCCAACTTTCCTTTTCCTGTATAATCAAGTAGTACTTAACACAGCGTACAACATCCAAACAATGCAAAACCCTCTCTTTGTCATTCTTAGGATTAGGACACAAGGAGGGAAGAACAATATCTTGGTTCAAATGAAAAGCAGAAACATCCTTAGGAAGAAAGTCTGGCTTGAACCGAAAGACCACTTTATCCCGATGCCTCTCGAAGTAGGGCGCCTGGATAGTTAAGGCCGCCAATTCTGAGACCCGCCGGACAGAAGTGATCGCTACCAAGAAGACAATCTTCTGAGTCAGGGTAGACAAAGCAATATCTTGCAAAGGCTCAAAAGGAGGAGCCTGAAGAGCCGAAAGAACCAAATTCAAATCCCAAACAGGGAGTAATGGTTTCCTGGGAGGCCGCACATGCGTAACCCCCTGGAAAAAAGTTTTAACTAAAAGTTTAAGCGCAACACGCTTCTGAAAAAAGACAGATAAGGCAGAGACCTGCCCTTTCAATGTACTTAGCTGGAGACCAGAGTCCAGCCCTGATTGTAAAAACTCCAGAATCCTGGGGACTGAAAGGACCCTACAAGGAAAAGATCTTATCTCACACCAAGTGATATATGCTTTCCAAGTCCTATAGTAGGTGACGGAAGAAGACTTCTTCCGGGCACCGATCAGAGTCTTAATGACTGAATCAGAAAGACCCTCCTCCTTCAGGATGGAGGTTTCAGCCGCCAGGCCATCAAACCCAGCGCTGGTAAATTGAGGTAACACAATTGACCCTGAGTGAGCAGATCGGGCCGAAGAGGCAGAATGAACTGGTCCACTGCCAGCCAAACGATGTCTGCGAACCTTAATCGCTTTGGCCACCTTGGGGCCATGAGAACGGCGTACACCTTTTCCAGAGCCAACTTCTGAAGAATTCTGCCCAGCAAGGGCCACGGAGGAAACAGGTATAGAAATCCCAGAGCTCCTCAGTTCAGGGACCTGACGTCCACTGTCAGAGCCAGAGGATCCCGGGAGAGAGACACGAAGCTCGGGAGCCTGAGATAGAGATGAGGGGCCCACAGGTCCACCTCCGGAGTCTCCCATTGGAGACACAATAAGAGAACCACCCGAGGATGGAGAGCTTATTCTTCCAGACGAGGAGAGCACTTGCTCAACCGGTCCGCTACCTGTTCCATCACCTCTGGAATGTAAACCGCCGAGAGACAGGGAACATGGAACACTGCCCATGTCTGGATCAGGGACATTTCTCTGATGGGTAAGTGGGGCCTCCACTGCCCCTGAAGCCGCAGCTCCTTCCAGAATCTGTCCCATCCCGACAGACCGGTGTCCGTGGTGACACCTCTCCAAGGGAGGGTCAGGAAAGACCTGCCCTATACAAGATTGGTCGAGACTAATCACCACAGGAGGAACTGCCGTACACGGGAGGACAATTGGAAGGACTGATCCAACAACAGAGGTTGCTGGGCCCAACACGCTAGCAGAAATAGCTGAAGTGTTCTTGTGCGAATTTGGGCAAAAGAAAGACACACAGCGTCTTGATGAGAGTTCAGGCCGGGATGAACCGACCCCTGAATGGACCGCGAGGGAGGGTGAGACTCGAATTCCGGGTTGTGACCTGTCGACACTACCTCCTGGATCCATCTGCGTAGAACCACATGGTTCCAATGGTAGAAGTGTCGCAATAGTCCCCCCACCCGCACGGGTGAGGGCAGCCCCTCATTGCTGAGTGGGCTTATCAGCAGGCTTGGGCTTGGTGCCCCAGGACTGAGTGGGCCGGCCACGGCCCCTCCCCCGAGTCCAACCTGCGCCACTGGTAGCGGGAAACCCCGCTCCGAACCTTTGAAAGGAAGGCCTACCGGAACTTGTCCCCGTGATGGGACCACGAGGCCTTTTGCGTTGTGGCATCTTACCATCTTTTGCGACTGAATCAATTTTCTCCCAAACAGACGCAACCCCAAAAAGGGGAGGGCTGTGAGTACCTTTTTGGAAGCCGTGTCTGCTGACCACTGACGCAGCCATACTGACCTGCGAATAGCCACCAGCATAGCTGCCGCCTTGCTACTCATAGTCAGCGCATCGTCCTGAGCGGCCAGGACATAAGCCACAAAAGATTCACACTGCTTAAGTGCAGTGAACTGTTTGTAAGCGGGATCAAGATCCTCATATAGCCCCTGAATTAGGGACTTAATTGCCAATAGAAGAAGGGCTGAAGCACATACCGGGCGCAATGCTGACCCGGAATAGATAAAACCATGTCGAGCGTATTGGTCAATCCTGCGATCTTCCCCATCTTTGGGGACAGTGGTCTCAGCAGATTGTACCATAGCCGAGCTGGAGAGTCCTAGTACAGGGGTATCGACGTCCGGAGGGACAGACCACAGCCTCACCAATTCTGGTGGAAAAGGATAACGCTTTTCCCAACTGGAAGGAATTCCAGATAACCGTGTGGGATGTTCCCATTCCTTAAGAACCACCCTCTCAAAGTGGTGCTGTCTGGGAAAGACCAAACTCGTGCCTTCCTGTTTTGAAGGAAGCTGGGACGCTGGGCCCGCCGCAGACGCCGTCGGCGCCACGCCCCCGGCGCCGCGTCAGCGGGCCCGCCCCGCCCCCTACGCTGATCAGCTGGAACACTTTACAGCTGATCCAGCACGCGCGTCCAGGCAGCGGAGGGGGGAGGGTAAAAACCGCATGTGCTGACAAAGCTCAATGAATGCCAGGCGAGGAGAGGGGAGAGGGGGGAGGGGGTAGGGGGCCACAAGCAACCAACTGCCAGAGAGGTGGCCAGCCCATACCCAGCGCAAGCTGCCCTAAAGCAGACCCAAAATATACACATGCTACAGTGAATGTATAAACATGACATATATGTTAACATGCAGTGATACAGTGAAACACACATACTAAAGCACACCCTCACCACCCCCCCAACAGGAGAGAAAGGGGCTACGGGGACCCTCGGGACAGGGGCATCCCATTTCCGGATCACCATGCCGGTTCGCCGCATTGCCCCACGCATGAGGTCGAGCGGTAGGAGATAAGCTCCTAGGCACTTAAAGTGCCATCTACCATTTGCCCGGTGAGCAGCCAAGGCTGGGAGGCTTCCTATTTCACCATAAAGGTATACAAACTCAAACCGGGCAGAAATAGACCAAAAGGGGGGTGGCGGGGTAAGAATACCCCGGCCTACCTGTAAGCAGGAGACTTCCAACTTCTGACTTGTCAGCAAGCAGAGAGAAAAAATACTGGTGATTGAAGGGAGGTACCAGGTATATATAGGCCGGAAGGGGGCTCGTTACAAGACTTCCTCTCTGCACTACGTCACCTGCGGTGGATTAACCCATGAAGTGATGAATATTTAAGAAGTGAAGCGGGGTGTGTGGCACACCAAGAATAATTTGTTTTTAGCCAGAGATGAACCTGAGGCCTGATCGTCTTCCTCATCTGGGGAGGAAATCTCACCTCCCTCTGATTCATCGTCAGGAACAAAAGTTTCCTGAGAGACAAAAAAAAGAGGGTCTCCCCATATGTGCGGAAAACATGGAAGGATCAAAGTGACCAGTCGCTGGATGTAAAAAGCCCATCTGGTTACTAGCGACTTCCGGGCCCCCTGAGCTACAGGGGAAGAAGAGATCTGGTCTTTAAGTTCCCTCATCAACTTCATCAAATCGTCATTATGCTCCTTATTAACCACTTTATCTGTGCATATCTAACAAAAGAGGCTTAACGTAGGAATCTGCAAGCTTCATATCACATAACGGGCATATTCTACTCTTTTTACTGGATTTTGATCCGGCAGAAGAGGACTTTGATACAGTTTTGGAAGCTTTGTCCGGGGTCTTTGACTAAAAAACACAAGCAAGAATAGGGACGTGAACTAAATCCTATTCCCTGAAAAGGTCTAGGTCTACATAAGTAATTTCAGTGGAAGAATCTTCAATAGTATCCAAAAACCCTTCCTGCGCCTGTTCTTCCATATTTCTGGATAGAGGCACCAGAGATTAGTTTCCTGAACCCTCCTAAATAGGGTAGGAATCATATCCGTATTAAAATATTAACCCTTCATAGTAAAAATAGAAGGGGAGGCCATAATATACCTAAACACCAAAACACCGTGCTATTGCTTTAAGAAAAAACACGTGTTGTGGGAAAAAAGCAGGAAATTCCCAAGGGCGCCGGGATGTGACGTCAGCAGCCCTGGGAGGAAGAAGCGTGGGACCTAATTTCCGGGAACATGCTTATTAAAACAGAGCCGGCGCGCGTGTGTAAACACATGCTGCCTACCTCTCTGCACGCTTGCCAGCCGCTCTCCACCGCCGCAGAGGATCCCCGCCGAAGATTGCCGTCCAGCGCTGGATCCCAGCGTCCACCTGCAGAGCACCGATCCCCCTCACCGGCTGCCGGCCGAAGGTAAGCCGAATGCGGAAGTATCGGCAGGCGGGGAAGAGAGCGAGAGAACACATCATTCCCCTCTCTTCCCCGCCTCTTAAAGGTACCAGCACAAGACAAAAAAGACCAGTGCAACCAACATAGAGGGATTCTTCCTATGTTCCCAAAAATAAAAATTAGGTCCCCCTTTTTTAAAAAATACAATTCTCTGAAATACTCACCTGTAGAATTGGTATTATACGCATACAGTACGTCCTGCTCCTTATAGAATACTTACACGTGGGTAATCCTCCGCCAGATGGCGCTGTGCACTGCAGATATGCAAAAACAGGCTCCTCCCGGCCCTTCATATACCCAGGGACCTCCCACAAATCCCCAGCATTGAAAAGCAGTGAGAAAAGAAGCCGGGAGAAACCAACCACCAAAACTGGTAATAATAACAATCACCATACAGGGGATCCAGAAAAATGTAAAACCAGGGTGGGGTGGAGCAGGACGTACTGTATGCGTATAATACCAATTCTACAGGTGAGTATTTCACAGAATTGTATTATTCTAAGCATACAGTACGTCCTGCTCCATATATAATACTTACACGTGGGACATCCAATAGCAGTGTCCATAAAGTAGGGTGGGATCCCCATCAAAAAAAGGCACAGCAGACAGTAAAGGTGCTGTCACCTGCAAACCTTGCTACCAAGAGCGACATGAGTAAAGGCTCTAACGTCAACCTCATAAAAACCTTTGAAAAGGTATGAACAGAAAACAAGCAGCGGTCTAGCAAAACCTGTTCAACAGAAACCTGGTGCTGAAAGGCCCAAAGGTACCCAAGCACAAGTAGAAACAGAATAAAAAGAGAAGAAGATTCTTCCCCTTAAAATAATAGGCCAGAGTAACAGCCTGACCAGTCCAAATGCAAACAGTAGCCTTGGTAAAACTTAGAGCCCTCTCCATCGGGGAATTTGAACCCTGGTCTCCCGCGTGACAGGCGGGGATACTGACCACTACACTAACAAGGATCAGCAAGAAGCCGAAACCTTTACTTAGGACCAGAAAGGACAATCCATCCAAGTAAGACCAGTCCAAAGGGCGCATAACCCCTGGAAGCAGACGAGATCAGGCACATACGGATGGAGACGCCCGCAAACCCCAAGGGGCATCAGTCCCCCAAAGGGACAAGAGACAATCCAGGAAAAACTTCAACACCTGTTGAGGGAATGTAGACCCCCTTACTTCAGCGCTACTAAGAATAAGGCCGAGAGGCAGACAAAAGGACTTGAATAAATGAGCAGAAGACATCACCTTGGGCATAAGGTCTGGCGTAAGGCGGAACACCACCACATCATGGTGTATATATAATGAACGAGGGCTAACCAAACAGAGCCGCCCTCTCAGGCACACGTCTGACTGAAGCAACAGCCCCCAGAAGGGCAACTTGAGGTAAGAACAGTTCAGACAGCATCCGGAATAGGTCCAAAGGGAACACCCCGCAAGGCAAACAGAATAAAAATTAATCCCAACAGGGACCATAGAATTACTTGGGGGATGCACCTGAGCAATCCCCGAAAGAATGCATAACAAGGAAGACTGAACAAAGACTTCTACGGGAAGGCGGACAGGGCAGAACCTGAACCTTCAGAGCACCGAGATGGGGAGCCAACTCCAGCCCATGCTGTAATAACTCTAGAACCCTGGGAACAGAGAACGTCCAACAGGGGAGAGACCTAGACTCACGCCAATCAATATGGGTACGCCATACCCTATAATAGACGAAAGAAGAAGAAGCTTGCTCCTAGCCCTAGCAATAGACAAAGTCACCCAGAAGATAAACCCATCTCCAAAAGGGTGAATGAATCAACCGCCAGGCCGTCAGACTAGAGCCTGTAGATTGGGGCGACATAAGAAGGGGCCTGAATGGGCAGAACAGCACTCCTGAGAGAGAGTACAGGTCCGCTGTCCTCAGCAGAAACATCTGCGAACCATACTCCACTAGGCCACCAGTATCACGGGTCCCCCCTATCAGCGCAATCTTGCGCAGAACCCCGCCTAGCAGGGTGAATGAAGATAAAACATATAGAATAGAATGTCCAGACATAAAATTACTAAGCCCCATGACCAAAGTCAGAATATTCTGGGACAGTAAAAACAAGGGCAGAGCCCCTGTGATAGTGACGGGGCCCAACAGAGCCACCCTAGTTGGATCTCAGAGGGACACCAGGATAGCACAACCTGCTACTGAAGGACATCCATTGGAGCGAATACCACTGAGATGCAGGGAACGTTGACCCCCACCTAGATCAGGATCAGAAACCTTCCTGGAGGATCATCCTGCTCCGAGTTCCACACCGATAATAAATACAGGCCACTGTCCTCCGACAGACCAAGAGTCCCCAAATAGACAGGTCCTGAAGAGGAGCAGTCCAGCAAGATAGAGCCAACTGAAGGCTCACTGTTTTAACAAAATCAGTAGGTAAATGGACCCCCTAAGGGCCCCTACCTAGGAACCACGGGGGATTTTAGAAGAAACCCCCCCCCCCCCCATCAACCTGCGAGACTTGGTACCCATGGTGACCATCTACAGGAAGATGCAAGAAAAGGAGGGGGTGCCCCCTGACAGGTTCCTTGAATTTAACCAGCTCAAGAGGAACCACCGTACCAAGGGGGAATGAGCACAGACCTAGTTCCAGGGGTGCTGGAACCCCGTCCAGAATTAATAACATACGGTGCAGAAGAGCCCAAGGGCTCTGAATATAAGGGACATCATCTGATCCGCCACCAACGGGCCCACCAGCTGCAATCCTGCCTGGTGAAAGTAAGGCGACAGCAAAGAGGGACATAGCCTGTGTAACCAGGAGTCCACTTATTGCCAAGGAAGAAGGTTCAAGCCTGAACCGAATCCAAGGAATGGAGATAACGAATAAGGGGACGAGGGATTGAGGTGACTGAGCACCCATCGAAATGACTCCCAAAGGACACCACCAGCCGAATAATCCACTCGGCCTGACGTAGAGATTGGGAAGTAAAGAAGGACGATCAGGTAGGTCCTAGCGCGGACGCCCCACGGGCACGTCAGAGACATCACCCCCGTCCACGCCTTGGCGAGCAGCCTGGGAGCAGAAGAGAGGCCAAAAACAAGGCCACAATCCGCAGGGTTGGTCCTTCAACACTGACCTGTAATGGCCTCGGTGTCCAGAAGACACAGGGGAACTAAGAAGGATCTTAGATCTCCACAGGCGGCAAGAGGCCCACCGGGCACAGGGCCCAAGATATCATGCAGAAACTACCTGTGAATGTAGAATTGCCAAGCCTACAAAATGCTAGCATGGCCCAGACTGCCTCATCCCTTTGAGGGAAAGAGGAGAGGTTAATGTAGAGGCCATCTCCCCTGCCTGTTAAGGGCAACCTGCAAGTGAGCCCTGACCCTGCAGGCAGAGCACGGCCTGCACCAACTCCTGAAGAGAGACAGGGACTAGAGGCACCCTGACAACCTCGGAAAGGGACCGCCCAGCAAACTCTATCCTGCATCCAGGGGAAATTACCTCCTGGATCCACCAGAAGGAGGCGAGACGCTCCCAGATAGGAGCCAGGTGCTACGGCAGTCCCCTCAGCCAGAAGGGGGCGTCCCTTCATGCTTGGGTCTTGGCAGATTTGGACTTAGTCCTGCCGGAGGGCCCAGGACGTTGTCTGCCCACCCTGGGGTGGGAATCTACGCCTGGGGTGGGAATCTACTCCTCGCCCGAGGAGGCCGAGATGGCCTTCTGCGTAGGGGTGCTTTACCCTTTTTTCCAAAAAGTTCCAAACGGACCCCAAATAGATGTCGTCCTCTAAAGGGAAGGCTAGTGAGAGCCTTTTTTGTATCATCGTCAGCACCCCACTGTCGCAGCCAGACCAGGCGGCGAATAGCTACCACAAGGGCAGAGGTTCTAGCACACATCTTAATGGTGTCGCCCAGCGCTGAGAGGATAAACCTCACAAACACATCACAATTGGAGAGTGCATTAAAGACCTCCCAGGGGAGATCCTCAGGTTGGTGATCAAGTATCTTTCTAATGAGGGTCCTGGCGGCCACCGCAGTGATGGCCGCGGCACAGACCGGGCGCAGAGCCGTCCCTGCACATGAAAAGGCGTGGGAAGCCAGTCTGTCAATGCGCCAGTCCTCAGCATCCCGAAGGGTACGATAATTAGGAGCTGTCATGAAGGGGGGGTTAGCAACCCCTATGATCGGTGCATCCACCACGGGAGGTGCTGACCAACAGTTAACCACATCAGGGGGAAAAGGGTACTTCCAATCCCAGACCCCTGGAACCCCTGTAAGTTTACAAGGTGATTCCCATTCTTTGGATATAAGAGCCTGGAAATGATCCTGTTCCAGGAATTCCAAGCGTGGTGTCGCTGTGTGGAAAGTCCCCCTTTTGGGCTTGGGAGTCTCTCCCGGAGGAGAGATAGACAAAACCTCAAAGATCTTTATAAGTAATTCATCAGTGTCACACAGGCCCCAGGAACCAGGGCCAGAATCATCACAGCACCAAGGCATCACGTCCGATGAGCCCGAATCGGAGAACAGCTCACCATCATCAGAAGGATCAAGGTCCTGCATAGCAGCAGACTCTTCAGTTTCAGTAGGACACAGAGAACCAGGAGGTGTCAGGGACCGCTTCTTTCCAGGGCCCAAGTGCTCCGCCAGTAGGCAGCCTGCGCGGCACAACTTGCTGGTCTTCCCCACTCGAGTGCGACTCATCAGGAGTGAGATTTAAGCACGGGGAGACAGGTGTATTGAAGCGAGGTGCAGCCACTAGTAAACCTGATTGCAGGGCCAGTACTTGCTCAGCACACGGTCCGCAGACCCGTGCTCTGTCAGCATCAGCATGGGACTGTCCACACGCTGTACACAGCCGGTCTTGTCCCCGAGGGACCCCGGGCACATAATTCTGAGATGCCTCCATATGGTGATTATATAAGCAATATGCCCACAGGGATTTATGCTATAGGCAACCCTGGATGCCCCGCTAGGAATGTGGGAGAATTTTTATGTGACCCCCGCTATAATATATGTCAGGCCGGGAGAAGCCACGGGAATCTTGGCGTCTGAAAGACATAAAACAATAAGGGGTGTCAGAGCCGTGCGCAGCAGAACAAAAGATCATAAGAAACCACCCACGAGGGCACTTACATGACCAAGGGAGGAGGAGGATCGCAACCACGCGCGCGCAGACCATCAAAATGGTGCCAAGCGAACCTCGAGGGGCGGGCCCGATCCCGTGACGCGGAGCGCGCCAAGCCAGGTCCCCGCCTCCCCCAAAGAGCGTGAAGCTTTGACCCAGCGGTAATGTTCTATGACAAGCAGTGGATAAGACACACTAGTTAAAATTTAGCTAAGGGAACCCGCCGTAACTACTGAACGACACTGCCGCCCGGGCAGCACACTTCAGTAAGGAAAAATACACACGCACGCAACCTGCCAAGGATTATGTGGAGCAAGCAGCGCGGCTCTGACACCCAGTTCAAAGACAAAAACAACGGCCATAAGCGTGTACAACATTACACTGAGACCGCCACACACATACCCCCCCCTTTCTTTTCCCCCGGGCTACAGGGGGAAACGAGGGAGGAAGGCGACCCTTCACCCAGGGTCCACCGCTACATGGGGCACGGGGCAATAATGCGGGAGGGGCATCTATTAGAGGCTCACCATCAGCCTAAACCGCCTACCCTATGGTGGGGGGACTGCGGTGGAGCATAGCTCCGTGAGCACACATGGTGCTGCCTACCTTCACCCGACCAGCGCAGCCCAGGCTGGGAGGCACATCATCGAAGAGGACGGTGGGAATAGTCCTACAGGGCCACAGGCTGTAAAAATACCATTTTGTGGGTATTATAAGTATGTCACACACCCCGCTTCAACTTTAAGAATTACACTTGGGTTAACCCACCTGCAGGTGGCGATGTTGCAGAGAAGTCTTGAAAAACGAGCCCCTCCCGGTCTATACATACCTGGGACCTCCCACTTATCTCCCAGTTTTCAAACAGCAGTAAAGACAAGGTACCAGAAAAAAAACCATAGGTAACCCTCAAACTGTAAACGAAGCTTCACCATATAAAGATCCAGGATACCAAAAAGGGAGGGTGAAGCGGGGTGTGCGACATACTTATAATACCCATTTTACAGGTGAGTATTCACAAAATGGTATTATTCTAAGTATGTCACACACCCCGCTTCAACTTTAAGAATTACACTTGGGACATCCAAAAGCAGTGTCCAGAAAGGGTGGGTATCCAACAAGGCAATAATGCAAAACTCAAACCACTGCAGCCTGCAGAACCTTGCGGCCAAACACAGCATCCGCTGAAGCCTGCACGTCAACCTTATAAAACTTGGAAAAAGTGTGAACAGAGGACCAAGTAGCAGCCTTACAAACTTGTTCAACAGAAGCCTGGTGCTGAAAAGCCCAAGATGCCCCAACAGCACGAGTAGAATGAGCAGTGATACGAAAAGGGTAACCTTCCCCTTGGCAGAATAGGCCCCAACAGCAGCCTGACGAATCCACTTGCTAATGGAAGACTTAGCCGGAAGGAAAGGGAAGGAAATCCCGCACTGTCCAGACTGCTATATCAACTTCTGGATGCAGGCTGAGGGTAAACCTGGACCCCACATGCGGGGTATATCACTATATTAAAGGGATGGAGCTGCCAGTACCGCTCCCTAGGTCCCCCACCTGTCACAGACAGATATGCCGCTCAACAGAATGTTATAAATACATATTTATTAGAAGCCAAGATAATAGACATACATATGACATACATTTAAGACATAATTAAAAGCAATTAGGCAGGGGATCTATTCGGACTATAGAACAAAATCACATCAATTTAGGTATTGGCCAAGGAAACCTCCAGTGGCAAGTATCAATAGAAAACAATAGGTAAGTACACCAGCCTATATTATGCAATGCAATGAAATTATATTAACTATATATATGCCGACCAAATGTCACAGGAACCCCTTGATGGAAAGTGCTATAGTGCTAGTGCAAAAGGTGCAAATTATGTGCAAATCATGCAAAAAAGATATGAGAACAGTAATGCTAGTGCAAATGAAAAAGATAAGAACAAAAAAGATGAGGGACAAAAGGTCCCTGAAATCGCAATATAAATAGATGCACCAAAAGGTACAAGAACTGTGCAAAGAGATAGTGAAGTGTAAAGGAGGGGTATATTTCCTGGACATATGTCACAATAGTATTGGCACTTAATCCTAAATGCCTCCACTGATATTCCACATAGATAGTACAATGAATGATATCAAAAAGGCAATAAAACGGTGTACATTACCGGATGTTTAAGGTCCTGATCCACCTGCGCTTAGCATGCCCAACCTGACGCGTTGCGTGGCCAGTGATTAGGCCACTTCATCAGAGTAGATGCCAATTGGATTTGAACTACTAGCAGAACGACCTCTTAGGGCATGAGTCCACTTGCCCAATGTGTTGCCTGTCTTATGGACCTTTGCTGCCAAGGACATGTAATCAATAATGTCCCCTGGGATTACTCCAAAGCAGAGGACCTTGGACCAATATTGGATCAGGATCAACAGCAGGATGACCCCACAGTAGCATTGAGCCCGCTCATTTGTCACCCGTCCCAGGAATCAAGTGTGGCTAAGGATACATAATCCGGAATGATCCAGATGCCCCCTGTGATCGTATTAGGACACAGAGGGTTGAGCCATATGTGATGAAGTGTTATATCCATTTACCTAAGACGAGGTCTCTCCTTTATTACATATTTATAGATACAGTAAATATGGCAGGAGGCGTTATGCAGCCCCAACCACAAATTATAAATTACAAACTATGTATATATGTACAATCATGAAATAGTAGCCATAGTTAGAATTAGTTTTATTGTTATGCTTGTTTCATCATGCTTTTGATTTGTATACTCGTGCTGTCCTGTTTGGTTAGGCTCCTGATTTTCCCCCCTCCCTTCCCCTCTCTCTCCCCTTTCTTCGTCCAGCTGCTGCTGGCTGCCGTATCTGCGGCGGGCGCGCGTGCGCTCTGACCTGCCCCTGGGCCCGTGCACGCGCCGTGCGCGGCGGGCCGGGTGACGTGGTGGATGCGAGGCGCGCGCGTACCCGCGGCGGAGGGGCGGCTTTAGCGCTACCATACAGGTACTTTTGATCGGCAGTGGATATATGCATTGCTTGTGGCCCATTACAAATTGCTCTGCTCTTTGACCGCATAGGATTGGCGGTCACACCATTATCAGCATCATTCTCTCTATCTCTATTAAAGATTCTTCTCCATGCGAGTAAGGGCAAACACAGCATGCATCTACCCACTTCCGCCCCTATTTCCGCCCTTAATTGAACACACGGATTTGGCGGTTTTCAGGATGCAGCTTTGATCTTTGAGGGGATTTTGGGACTATTTAACTGGGGCAGACCAGGTGCCACCATACTCTGATGAAGTGGCCTAATCACTGGCCACGCAACGCGTCAGGTTGGGCATGCTAAGCGCAGGTGGATCAGGACCTTAAACATCCGGTAATGTACACCGTTTTATTGCCTTTTTGATATCATTCATTGTACTATCTATGTGGAATATCAGTGGAGGCATTTAGGATTAAGTGCCAATACTATTGTGACATATGTCCAGGAAATATACCCCTCCTTTACACTTCACTATCTCTTTGCACAGTTCTTGTACCTTTTGGTGCATCTATTTATATTGCGATTTCAGGGACCTTTTGTCCCTCATCTTTTTTGTTCTTATCTTTTTCATTTGCACTAGCATTACTGTTCTCATATCTTTTTTGCATGATTTGCACATAATTTGCACCTTTTGCACTAGCACTATAGCACTTTCCATCAAGGGGTTCCTGTGACATTTGGTCGGCATATATATAGTTAATATAATTTCATTGCATTGCATAATATAGGCTGGTGTACTTACCTATTGTTTTCTATTGATACTTGCCACTGGAGGTTTCCTTGGCCAATACCTAAATTGATGTGATTTTGTTCTATAGTCCGAATAGATCCCCTGCCTAATTGCTTTTAATTATGTCTTAAATGTATGTCATATGTATGTCTATTATCTTGGCTTCTAATAAATATGTATTTATAACATTCTGTTGAGCGGCATATCTGTCTGTGACAGGTGGGGGACCTAGGGAGCGGTACTGGCAGCTCCATCCCTTTAATATAGTGATATACCCCGCATGTGGGGTCCAGGTTTACCCTCAGCCTGCATCCAGAAGTTGATATAGCAGTCTGGACAGTGCGGGATTTCCTTCCCTTTCCTTCCATAGTAAGCAAATAGTACTTCACACAGGGTACCACGTCCAAACAATGCAAAACCCTCTCCTTGTCATTCCTAGACGTAGGACACAAGGAAGGAAGAACAATGTCCTGGTCAAGATGAAAAGCAGAGACCACCTTAGGAAGAAAGTCCGGTTTGAAGCGGAAAACCACTTTGTCCTGATGCCTCTCAAAGTAAGGAGCCTGAATCGACAAGGCTGCCAACTCCGAAACACGCCGAACCAAAGTGATGGCCACCAAAACGGCAACCTTCTGAGTCAAAAGTAGAAAGAGCAATATCCTGCAAGGGCTCAAAAGGAGGAGCCTGAAGAGCAGAGAGAACCAAATTCAAATCCCAAACAGGGAGCAAAGGCTTCCTAGGAGGCCGCACATGCGAGACCCCCTGGAAAAAAGTCTTGACCAAAGGATGAAGCGCAAAAGACTTTTGAAAAAAGACAGACAGGGCAGAAACCTGCCCCTTCAAAGTACTCAGCTGGAGACCAGAGGCCAGCCCCGATTGAAGAAACTCCAAAATTCTGGAAACAGAAAATACCATTTTGTGAGTACTCACCTGAAAAATGGATATTGTTGGTGTGCCACACACCCCGCTTCACTTTTAAATATTCATCACTTAATGGGTTAACTCACCGCCAGGTGACGTAGTGCAGAGAGGAAGTCTTGTAACGAGCCCCCTTCCGGCCTATATATACCTGGTACCTCCCTTCAATCACCAGTATATTAAAAAGCAGAAAGACAAGGTACCAGTATTCCACCGGTAACCTCAAAATCAATTTTGATATAAATAAAAAGGCTTCACCATATAAAGGCTTCGGTAATACCGAAAAGGGTGGGAGTGAAGCGGGGTGTGTGGCACACCAACAATATCCATTTTTCAGGTGTGTACTCACAAAATGGTATTATTCTTGGTGTGCCACACACCCCGCTTCACTTTTAAATATTCATTACTTAATGGGACATCCAAAAGCAGTGTCCACAAGGGAAGGGCATCTCAAGGCCAGGTGAAGCATAACTTAAATGACTGCAGTCTGCAGAACTTTGCGGCCAAAAACAGCATCCGCTGAGGCCCGCACATCAACTTTGTAAAACTTAGAAAAAGTGTGAACAGAAGACCAAGTAGCGGCCTTACAAACCTGTTCAACAGAAGCTTTGTGCTGAAATGCCCAAGACGCCCCAACAGCGCGAGTGGAATGAGCAGTGATACGAAAAGGGGGAACTCTTCCCTTAGCAGAATAGGCCGCAGTAACGGCCTGACGTATCCACTTGCTAATAGTAGATTTGGCTGGAGCCAAACCCTTCTTAGGCCCATGGGGCACAACAAAAAAGGAATCCGTCCTACGAAAAGGAGACGTGATAATCAAGTAGTACTTAACACAGCGTACTACATCCAAACAATGCAAAACCCTCTCTTTGTCATTCTTAGGATTAGGACACAAGGAGGGAAGAACAATATCTTGGTTCAAATGAAAAGCAGAAACAACCTTAGGAAGAAAGTCTGGCTTGAACCGAAAGACCACTTTATCCTGATGCCTCTCAAAGTAAGGCGCCTGGATAGACAAGGCCGCCAACTCTGAGACACGCCGGACCGAAGTGATCGCTACCAAGAAGACAATCTTCTGAGTCAGGGTAGACAAAGCAATATCTTGCAAAGGCTCAAAAGGAGGAGCCTGAAGAGCAGAAAGAACCAAATTCAAATCCCAAACAGGGAGTAATGGTTTCCTGGGAGGCCGCACATGCGTAACCCCCTGGAAAAAAGTTTTAACTAAAGGTTTAAGCGCAACACGCTTCTGAAAAAAGATAGATAAGGCAGAGACCTGCCCTTTCAACGTACTTAGCTGGAGACCAGAGTCCAGCCCTGATTGTAAAAACTCCAGAATCCTGGAGACCGAAAAGACCCTACAAGGAAAAGATCTCATCTCACACCAAGCGATATAGGCTTTCCAAGTCCTATAGTAGGTGATGGAAGAAGACCTCTTCTGGGCACTGATCAGAGTCTTAATGACAGAATCAGAAAGACCCTCCTCCTTCAGGATGGAGGTTTTAGCAGCCAGGCCATCAAACCCAGCGCTGGTAAATTGGAGTAACACAATTGACCCTGAGTGAGCAGATCGGGCCGAAGAGGCAGAACGAACTGGTCCACTGCCAGCCGAACGATGTCTGCGAACCTCACTCGTCTTGGCCACCTTGGGGCCATGAGAATGGCGTACACCTTTTCCAGAGCCAACTTCTGAAGAACCCTGCCCAGCATGGGCATCGGAGGAAACAGGTATAGAAATCCCAGAACTCCCCAGCTCAGGGACATGGCGTCCACTGCCAGAGCCAGAGGATCCTGGGAGAGCGACACGAAGTTCGGGAGCCTGCGATAGTGATGAGGGGCCAACAGGTACACCTCCGGGGTCCCCCATTGGAGACACAGTGAGCGAACCACCCGAGGATGGAGAGCCTATTCTTCCAGACGGGGAGAGCCCTTGCTCAACCGGTCCGCTACCTGTTTCTTCACCTCTGGAATGTAAACCGCCGAGAGACAAGGAACACTGCCCAGGTCCGGATCAGGGACACTTCTCTGAGAGTACTCAGACTGCGAGTCCTTCCCTGAAGACCGATGTAAGCAACCGCTGTTTGATTGTCTGAACACATCTGGACCGGAAGGCCCAGAACGTGCTGAGTCAGGAGAGCAAGCACCTGACGGATGGTTCTCAGTTTCAGAATATTGATGGGTAAGTGGGGCCTTTGAGGTCCCCACTGCCCCTGAAACTGCAGCTCCTTCCAGAATCTTCCCCATCCCGACAGACTGGCGTCCGTGGTGACAATTTTCCAAAGGGGGGTCAGGAAAGGCCTGCCCTACACAAGATTGGTCGAGACCAACCACCACAGGAGGTACTGCCGTACACGGGAGGACAACTGGAAGGACTGATCCAGCGACTGAGGTTGCTGGTCCCAAAACGCTAACAGAAAAAGCTGAAGCGTTCTCGTGTGAATTTGGGCAAAAGGAAGAAACATGAAGAAACATGAACCGACCCATCTCTCTCGGGGACTACGAAAAGATTGGAGTAGAAAACGAGGCCCATCTCTAAGCGCGGCCCCGGCCGGATGACCGTTATCTCTAACAGATCCCTTACCGACGCCAGGAGCCCCTGCGTGGCCAAAGGAGCGATGGGCACCCGAGACCGAACGAACCGTGAAGGAGGGTGAGACTCGAATTCCAGGTCGTAACTGGCCGACACCACCACCTGGATTCATCTGCCTGGAACCACTTGGTTCCAAACCTGGGAGAAGTGTCGCAATAGTCCCCCCACCCGCACGGATGAGGGCAGCCCCTCATTGCTGAGTGGGCTTATCAGCAGATTTGGGCCGGCCACAGCCCCTCCCCCCGAGTCCAACCTGCACCTTTGGTAGCGGGAAAGGAAGCACCCCTGCCCACTCTGAATCCTCGAAAGGAGGGCCTACCGGAACCTGCCCCCCTAAAGGGGACACGAGGCCTCTTGCGTTGTGGCATCTTACCACCCTTTGCGACTGAATCAATTTTCTCCCCAAACAGACGCAACCCCAAAAAGGGGAGAGCTGTAAGCACCCTTTTAGAAGCCGCGTCCGCTGACCACTGACGCAGCCATACTGACCTGCGAATAGCCACCAGAATAGCCGCTGCCTTGCTACTCATAGCCAGCGCATCGTCCTGAGCGGCCAGGACATAAGACACAAAAGATTCACACTGCTTAAGCGCAGTAAACTGTTTACAAGCGGGATTAAGATCCTCATATAGCCCCTGAATTAAGGACTTAATTGCCAATAGAAGAAGGGCTGAAGCACACACCGGGCGCAATGCTGACCCGGAATAAATAAAACCATGGCGAGCGTATTGGTCAATCCGACGATCTTCCCCATCCTTAGGGACAGTGGTCTCAGCAGACTGTACCATAGCCGTGCTGGAGAGCCCTAGCACAGGGGTATCGACGTCAGGAGGGACAGACCAAAGCTTCACCAATTCTGGCGGAAAAGGATAACGCTTTTCCCAACTGGAAGGAATTCCAGATAACCATGTGGGATGTTCCCATTCCTTAAGAACCACCCTCTCAAAGTGGTGTTGTCTGGGAAAAACCCAACGCGGCTGAGGCTCCTTAAACAACTGACCCTTTGGCAGGGCGGCCGCCTCAGGTGGATCTAAATTCAAAATTTTAAACATTTGAGCCAGAATGGAGGGGGTGTCAAAAACAACCCCCTCCGACCAATCGCCAATCACATCAGCCTCAAGCTGACCTGCAGGCTCATCTGACTCCGACAGGAATTCATCCTCGTCCGGGGATCCATCGGACCATTCCACAGGCTCACATAGCTCGTCCTGTGGAGCCGAAGGTACCGGAGTCAGGTGCCTCCGTTTTGCAGCGGCCTTTAACGCTGCTTTAACGGGCACTACTTTCCGGGGGCTGGGCTGTGCCGCCGCCTCGGAATGCAAATCCCCACCTTTGACAGTGTCATGCGGGGTCCGGAACAAGGAGGGAGAGGTAGGAGATGATGAAGGATGCGATGGGCCCGCAGCCGAAGCAACGGACTGGCGCGCAATAGTCTGCTTTGCACAAGGGATGCAAATAAAGACATCATCAGCTGGGAGTGGAACCCCACAACCTACGCACCCCCCGAAAGGCTCAGCAGAACCGTTTCCGGAAATTACGGAAGCCTCCATATGGTGATTTATGGTATTCGCAATACTTGGGTCTTTTAAGGCATAAGCCAACCCGGGATGCCCCTTTATTAGTAAATGTCCCGGAAGGTAGGATTTTTTTTTCAAGTTAAGTTAAGGTCCCCTTTAATAAACATATATATATATATATATATATATATATATATATATATATATATATATATATATAGTTTATATATACATGCATTAATAGATATCCCAATAAATAGCCAGGCAACATAGAGCCGGAGGGCCACCATAAGCAGGGATCCCGGGATCTGTAAGGAAAAAGAAACCCCAATCAGATCCTCACATGTGTATAAGAATCATATAGGCATGGCACCAAAGTGCCTTTAAACATGAGCAAAATCATGCCCCCTAATAAAATATGACTCCCCACCATATCAAATACAAAAAGATATGCACTTCCCACTTAACGGCCCCAACGGGTGGGGCAGCTTACCTGGCCCAGCGAAGGCAGCAGCCGGAGAGCAAGACTGCAGCCAGCAGCCACAGCACAGAAGACTAAGTGCGGCCGCGCGCCCACGCGACTTCCTCCTTTGAAGGGAAGTGAATGCTGGGCCCGCCGCATGACGCCGCCGCGCCCCCGATGCCGCGTCACCGGGACCTGCCCCCCTACGCCAATCAGTACAGCCATTCAGCTGGAGATTACACCAGATGGGCCACTACACGTGCACCCAGGCAGCGGAGGGGGGAGGACAAATAAAGACCGCATAGCGCAGCCTATGCAAATAGAGTACATACAATGCCAGCGGGGAAGGGGGGAGGGGGGAAGGGGGCCACTAAAGCAATAGTCTGCTAAGAAAAGCGGCCAGCCACCTACCCAGCGCGGTCTGCCATTCAAGCAGACCTAAACCAAATGAACCAAAGGTATACACATGCTGAATAAACTTAATGCATAACATGAACACACACACATGTTGAAATAAAGTGATACAAGTGAAACACACATACTTAAAGCACACCCTCAAACCCCCCCCCCTAGTGAAGGGAGACATCCGGAAGGGCCGATCCAACGACCTCAGTCGCCGGTCCCAAGACGCCAACAGATGAAGCTGAAGCGTCCTCGTGTGAAACTGAGCAAAGGGAACTGCGTCGAAGGAAGCTACCATCAACCCCACCAGTCTCATCCCTAGCCGGATGGACGGACAAGGATTGGAAAGAAGAAGCTGCGCCAATTCCCGAATCAAGAGAACCTTGGGCTGAGACAGAAACACTCTGTTGACAAGAATCCAAGGACATTCCCAGGAAGAACAGCACCCTGGCCGGAGCGAGGGAGGACTTGGGATAGTTGATCACCCAGCCGAAACTCTCCAAAGTGGATACCACCGTCCTAGTGTCCGTCTCCGATTGACTGAAGGAAGGAGCCATGATGAGAAGGTCGTCCAGATAAGGCACGATGCGAATCCCCCGAGCTCTGAGAAGGGCCATCACGCCCGCCATCACCTTGGTGAACACTCTTGGAGCCGAGGTAAGGCCGAACGGAAGAGCCACAAATTGAAAATGCCAATCTTCCACCACGAAGCGAAGAAACCTTTGATGAGCCGGAAAGATAGGAATATGAAGGTAGGCATCCTTGATGTCTATGGACGTCATGAAGTCCCCCTGCCGAAGAGAATTGATGGCAGAGCGCAGAGTTTCCATGCGAAACTTCCGGGGACGGATAAACCGACCCATCCTTCTTGGGCACTGTGAAGAGATTGGAATAATACCCGCGGCCCACCTCCGAGGGAGGGACCGGACAAATGATTGCCATTTCCAGAAGATTCCTCACCGCCACCAGGAGCCCCTGCGCGGCCAAAGGATCTGAAGGAACACGAGACCTGAAAAATCTTGGAGGAGGCCGGGACTCGAACTCCAGCTTGTAACCGGCCGACACCACCTGTCCGAGACTGCCTGGTCCCACACCCGGGAGAAGTGTCGCAACCGTCCCCCCACCCGCAAGGGTGAGGTCGCCCCCTCATTGCTGAGCGGGCTTGGCAGCGGGTTTGGGTTTGGCACCTCAGAAATGCCGGCCTCTACCCCGTTCCAGCTTGCAGCCCTGGAGGCCGAAAAGACCGCACCTCTGCCAGCTCTGGCTCCCCGAAAGGAGGGATTAAAAGAGGCCACCCCCCGAAAGGAACAACGAAGTTTCTTGCACTGAATCCAATTTCTCACCAAACAGGCGCAAACCCAAAAAGGGAAGAGCCTTAAGCGACTTCTTAGAATTAAAGTCAGCAGTCCATTGCCGCAACCACACCGACCGACGGATAGCCACCAACAAAGCCGTGGTCCTACTACACATCACCATGGTGTCATCCTGAGCGGCAAGGACAAACGAAACAAAGGACTCACAACGCTTGAGAGCAACAAACTCATCACAAGTAGGATCAAGGCCTGCAAATAAATCCCTGACAATGGACCTAACCGCCAACAACAAAAGTGCCGAAGCACAAACAGGCCTCAAAGCCGAACCCGCACTGGCAAAACCGTGGCGAGCCAGCTGGTCAATCCGGCGATCCTCGCCATCCTTAAGGGTAGTAGAGTCAGGAGAATGCAACACGGCCGTGTTAGACAGCCCCAAAACCGGGGCATCAACCTCGGGAGGAAAAGACCAAAGCTTCACCAAGTCCGCCGGAAAAGGATACTTCTTATCCCAACTAGGAGGAACACCAACAAGACGCGTAGGCTGCTCCCATTCTTTAAGGACGACATTCTCAAAATGTCGTTGACTGGGAAACTCCAAACGCGGCTTGGCCACATCAAATAACTCACCCTTAGGCGTGGGAGCCGCCCCAGGAGGGTCTAAAGCCAAAACTTCAAACATTTGAGCCAATATTGAAGGGGTGTCAAAGACCATCCCCGCCGCCTGGTCACCCTCAGCACCAAACAACTGCTGGACATCAGGGTCGTCCGATTCCTCAAGAATCTCCCCCTCTTCAGCCAGGGGGCAATCGGACCAGTCCAATGCCTCAAAAACATCAACATCTGGGTCCGGCGGAGTCGGGGACATGTGTTTCCGCTTAGCCGGAGCCTTCTGAGCAACCACAGCAGAAAACATTTTCCCAAGGCTGGCCAACCGGGCTCATACCTCGGATTGCGAATCCCCACCCATGACAACGTCACACGGGGTCCGGAACAGGCGGGGAGGAGTAGGAGATGACACGGGCGGCGAGGAGCCAGAAACCGGAGTGCCAGACTGGCGCTCGATGTTCCGCTGCGCACATGGAATGCATATAATGACATCATCCCCCGGGAGCGGAGCCCCACAACCCCCACACAGCCTAGATTGCCCCGAAGGGCTGTTTCCAGTATCCTTGGAAGCCTCCATATGGTGAAATTGTGGTATTCGCAATTACCCAGGGATTTATACCGTATGCAACCCGGGATGCCCCTTTAGTGTCCCAGTAGTGGGAGGATTTGCAATATAAAATATAGAATCTTTGGAATGGACAAACCCCACTAGCCAGGTATCTAAGACCGGGAGACCCCTTCAGCACGGGATCCCAGAATCTGCAACGGAAAGGACAACAGTCACTCCATAACAAACAAGCATGCATCAGTACATAATTAAAATGCAAATACAAGCACAGGCAAAATACACTGGGAAAAAAAAAAATATATATATATATACACATATATATACACATATATACACATATATACAAGGGCAAATGAACCAGCTGCTGTGCAGCGCGAAAATCAAGCATTCAAATATTTGCTGTTAGGTAAAAGATGACACGGGCAGCGCCCAGAAAAACCCCAATCCTTGAGGGGGTACTGTCAGACGCGCCCTGACATGTGGTGCGCACATGAACTTATTCAAAAGAAGCATAAGCAAGAGAAAAGCAGCAATTACCAGCCCATGATGCATACCACCTTAAATAGAATACAAGGAACTACCTTAAAAAGCCGATCTTGCAATATGGCGGCGCCGAGTACAGCCGCGGCAGCAGCAATACGTCCCTCAGCCAGGAACGAGGAGGAAGGAAGGAGAAGAAGGGCAGGCCGACCCAAGCGCGCCAAGTGCTCCGGCCCCGCCCCCTTCCAAGAAACAGCACAGCGCGGGCCGCGGCCCCGCCCCCCTCCCGAAGTACAAAGCCGCCTATAAGCAGCGGGCGCCAAAAAGACATGGCGCCAGACTCCTCAGCCGCAGGGAGCTCACCAGAGCCCCAACACAAAAAGGGGAACCGGTCAGACAGGCAGGCCGGCGACACGCGTGCTGCCCGGCCCCACCCCCCACCGACCACGGCAGCCGCAATAAAAATCATCCAGGCACAGGAGGTGGAGAAGCTCACATTCATACACGTAACCAAGCACACAGACGCAGCCCCCCCCCCCCCCAACTAGCGCAGGGAGAAGGGAACCAAGCGGGGAACAGGGCCAATACCCATAGGGAGGAACGGGACGGGGCATCCCAAATCCGGATCACCAGGCCGGATAACCGCGTTGCCCCATAGTATGGGGTCTAGCGGAGGAGCAAGCTCCTAGGCACCTTAGGGTGCAGTCTACCCTTGCCCGGCCGGCAGCCTAAGCTGGGAGGCTACACAATTTTTAAGGGGCAAACAAAACAAAACAAGCCGAGCAGAAATAGACCAGAAGGGGGGCAGGGGTGTTACCCCGGCTACCTGCAAACAGGAGACTTCATTCTTCTGTCTTGTCGCCATTTTGCAGAGAAGAACACTGGGAGATAAGTGGGAGGTCCCAGGTATGTATAGACCGGGAAGGGCTCATTTTTCAAGACTTCTCTGCAACATCGGCAACCTGCAGGTGGGTTAACCCAAGTGTAATTCTTAAAGTTGAAGCGGGGTGTGTGACATACTTAGAATAGCCCCACTCACCTGCGAGAGAGTGATACTTCATGTCTTCGCAGTCAGCACTGCAGAGAAATCTGGGGATTTGTGGGAGGTCCCTGGGTATATGTAGGGCCGGGAGGAGCCTGTTTTTGCATGTCTGCAGTGCACAGCGCCATCTGGCGGAGGATTACCCACGTGTAAGTATTATATATGGAGCAGGACGTACTGTATGCTTAGAATATAAAGGTATGGGGTCCGGTAACCCCTGCTTCTTCCCTAAAATCATCCTCAGGAAGAGGGAATACTTACTTACCCTCCTTTGAAATAAATCAAAGAATGGGATTTGGCCAATAATCCCATAGGGTATCCCGGGCCCCAGGCAAGAGTCTGTCTTCGGGACAAATGGACCGCCTGCTTACAGGCCCATAGTACCGGAAAAATACATACCTGAACCAATCGATCCAGGAGCTAGTGGTCCGGCTCCTACGTCGAGGAGGAACACGGAAACAACTGGGGAAGAGAGGGAGGAGTCGGGATTTTATTCTTTTTTGCTGGTGGTCATGTGTTCCCCTCGGTGGGAGGAGCCCGGAGGTCTCAGGCGTATGCTGCCCTTACGGATGTTTTGAGAAAATATATATACAAAGAAGAGGGCCCCCGCCAGGATAGCCCTGGACTCCACTCATCCCCTCCACACACAGCCCACACTCTCCAGCTGACCAGACTTAATTAAGAGGGACAAAAATCCACAAAAAGATAGCAGCAGGTTAACCGGGTTCAGCTTCGTTTCCAGCGTCTGGTATATCCAGTATGGAGCGTCTCAATAGCTAAAGTCCTGCATGCTCAGAGTGGGGCCAAAATAATGTACACCGCCACAATGTAGGATTTAAAGTGCCGAAATTAGTAAAGGGGCATAAACCTGAGGCTGTCAGACAGCGCTGGCTCGGCGGCCACACGCCCAATCACCCCCCTGGCCACGCCCTCCCCTCCGACGTAGCCCGTACACACAGGCCGCATGTGGTGTAAATGCGGCAGCTACAGCGTGATGGGAGACAGAGCACCTGCGGGAACTGATGGATGGTTGCCAATATCTGGAAGGGCGGTGAGATCGCTACTGTGGTGCCAGTGTCAGCAGCGGCATGTCTGACAGCCTCAGGTTTATGCCCCTGTACTAATTTCGGCACTTTAAATCCTACATTGTGGCGGTGTACATTATTTTGGCCCCACTCTGAGCATGCGGGACTTTAGCTATTGAGACGCTCCATACTGGATATACCAGACGCTGGAAACAAGCTGAACCCGGTTAACCTGTTGCTATCTTTTTGTGGATTTTTGTCCCTCTTAATTAAGGCTGGCCAGCTGGAGTGTGTGGGCTGTGTGTGGAGGGATGAGTGGAGTCCAGGGCTATCCTGGCGGGGGCCCTCTTCTTTGTATATATATTTTTTAAATAGCAATTTGCTTTTTTATCGGCTTACCATGGTGTGTGTAATCTTTGTGTATATATATGCTCTGTGCCACAAATTTTGTTAAAATAAATAGTGTCTTTGGCATATGGTTGCCTCATTAGAGTTATTTGCCAGCCCAGCATTGAACCATTGTCCTTTGTGTATATGCTACATTACATTAAAATGCTGTCCAGCAAGCACCTGCTGTCTTTCCACTACAATGTGCAGAAATATAACTTTTTTTTTTATGAAGAGCATGTTTAATTTCTTCTCATATCAAATGCCTTGATATCCCTGGGAATTAGGTCCCAGCTTTATCAGGACTGAACACACTAAGAACATTTCACATCAAGCTCAAACGGTTCTAGCAGCTAAAGGGTTATTGGCAGCCCTTATCTGAGGAGGTCATTACTGCTACTTGATTTAGCCAAAGTTGCCGATTAGCTGACCTGTTACATTGGAAGGATTCTGGAATTTGCCTTGTAAGCCACTTCCATCTTAGCAACATGGAGCCACAGGAATACAAAAAAAGAACATGCCGATAAGTAAATTGCAGGTATGCAGACATAATCCTAACACACATTCCAAAAGAAGAAAACAAAGCAGAACACCAAAAACCTGACAAAAGTTTTCCTTTAATTGCAACATTTTGGTGAGATAAAACCCACCTTCCTCAGAGTTCCCTCCACTGAAATCTAGGGCTGTAACAAAAACAAACAAAAAATTCACATTATATAAATCAGTTGTGACACAGAGAAGTGAAACGGACAGAGCTTCTCTTTGGCGTTCAAAGAGCATTTTGAAGTACCATGCAGCAACAAAAACGGTTAGAATGGCCTCTTTTCAGTGCTATAAAGATGAATAGCATGTAGTCATTTAGTCACAAATCAGACGCTGTGCATCTCTTTAGCCCATTCAAAAAAGTCACATTGTTTATCTTTGCCAAATGGGCAGACATAAAATTTTTTGCCATTATTTGGTCCAATCTTCAGTACCGTTCTCATAACACATCGCTTTCCATGGTTGCAGAATGGAAAATGTAGGTCAGCCCACTGAAATGAGATGAAATGGTAAATCAGGCTTAAGGTGTACACAACGATGGTCAAGTATTTTAAATATAAGCCTAAATTGCAAGTAAACCCCATTACACATGGGGCCCTCTTCTGGCTAACCGTCTACTGATGGCAGAATTAACCACCACCTTCTGTGCAGTCCCTCAGACAGCATCCAGCCATAGGACTGATCTGGTTTCAAAGCACTGACAACATCCAGCAAATGCAGAAATCTTTCCTGGACAAAACAAAGGAAAATATTTCATTGATAAAGAACATATAAAACCTTTGAAGGGACTGTGAAGCTCAATGCCTCACTACCTTATCCATGTGAAAGATCAGGTAAGGTGGCTTAGATGGCAATATCGCTAAATAAATGACCACCCTCTCCTCCCTATTAATGGCAGCAAAGGGATGTCTATCATTGGCCCACAGGGCATTTCTTGTAAACCTAAACAGCCAAATCCAAAACATTGGGCTACACCAAAGTCTAAGAAGAGCTACTCCAGGAAAATAGGGTTTCCTCTGAGTGATCCTATACTATGGGATCGCTTTAGAGCAGTGACCACGCCAATGTTTTGTCAGGGGAGGGACGGGGGCGGGTTGGAGGGGTGGGACTGCACAAGCCCAAAAACTCTGTTCTCACATTTTCCATGCTTCTCCTCCAGGCCCGTTAGGAGCCAATTGGAGATCTTTATCTACACCTAGTCTTGTCCTTTATATACCCTATTACTGGAGGTTGTAATAGGGAGGGTATACCCAAAGGAAGTGCTTGGTTTTCCCCAGGAGACTGCGATCCCTTTCTTCAGACTCTCCTAGTGAGCTTTTTTCTTTTCTCGTCTATTCCCACTGTGTATCATACTGAATCAGGGTTGTAATCAATTTAAAAGGATACCTATAGAGAGACTGAGAATGCTCATGTTAATAAGCCTGACAACAAAGGAAGCCACTGCCAGGAAAAAGTGGGCAAAGCTCAGACCTTCTATGCATGCTATTCTAAGTATACAGCACGTCCTGTTCAAGAATATTCCTTACACATGGGTAATACATCCACAAGATGGCGCTGGACTGCAGAAAACGTCGTGGCTCCTCCCAGCCCTATATAAGTCAGGGACCTCCCACAAATTCCCCAGTTAATTTCTGCAGTCTGCGCTGAGAAGATAGAAGATGGCTCTCTATATATGCAGGCGAGCGGGGCTTACCAGCCTGCGGCCCTGCAGTACTATTTCCACCCGTTCAGGACCCAATGCCTCCCAGCCTCGGCTGACTGGTACGGGTGAAGGTAGGACAGCACCGGGTCAGGTGCTTGAGGAGCGCTGCTCCGACCGCAGTCCCGGCTTTGACATGGGTAGGTGGTATAGGCCTGTGGTGAGCCTTGTGGGATGCCCCCTCCAGCTTCCGGGGTTCCCCCTTAATCCGTATGCCCCTTAGGTGTCTGTCCCCTCCTCTCCTTTTTATTTCACTTTGGGCGTTATGTGTTTGCTGCTCCCTTGCCTCGCTCTCCCTGGGGAGATCTCGGGGGGGGGTGTTTTAATGTTAGCCGCCGCCGTGCGCTTGTACAGCGCTCCGCGGACGGCAGCGACATTACCTCAGGTGCTGCCGCGCAGTCATCGAACGGCGGGATCACGTGGGCGCGTTTCACGCTCTCCGGGGGGGGGGGGGGGGCGGACGGGGTCGGGGCGGGGACGGCCTCCGCATTACTTCTCTGCGGCCCGTCCCTCGAGGTATATGCGGACGCCATTTTTACCTTCCCTGTGCTGCGTGTCTGCTGTTTCCTACCGCGGTCCGCGAGTGCCCCTGCGGGGTGGCTTTATTGTATATCTTTTGTTATATATATTTTATTGTTATATTCTTTTGGGAATGTATTCTTATGTCTTTCAGGCGGGTAGACCTCATTGTGGTTTCTAACGGTCCTTCCCCTTTTATTGTTAAGGCTATTGCTATTATATCTCCCACTTCCCTAGCGGGCTTCTGGGGCATCCCGGGTCGCTATCATTAGCGTTAACCCTATATTGGCCTGTTGTGCCACTCTAATCACCACATGGAGGCTTCTGGGGATAATGTGCCTGGGGTTCCTTCGGGACAAGCCCGGCTATGTGTTGTGTGTGACGTATCGCCTATAAGCGATGATGTCAGGGTGTGTGTACCCTGCGCCCAGCGAGTGCTTGCGCTGCAGTCTGAGTTGCCTGTTACTGGACCTGGTGCTGTGCCCCCTCTGGCTTCACCTACCCCCCCCACGCTTACATCTGACCCCCACCGAGGGGCATCCTAGCGGGGAGTCTCAACCTGATTTAGCTGCACGGGTGGCCAGCATGGAACAACATCTTGCTGGGTCTGCCCCGCGTAAGACTTCTGCTAAGAAGCAGCATTTATCACCCGCGGTTTCCCTCTTCCCTGTAGAAGATGCGGGGCCTTTCTCACTCTCAGGCCCCTACCCCCTTGAGGAGGGGGAATTATTTTCTGATTCTGAATCCTTAGGAACAACCTAAGACTTACGGTGGTACTGGGACTCCCTTTGGGGAAGACCTGTGGTCCCCTGATGACACTGACAGATTGCCGAGTCATATTTTTCAAGTGGTTTGTATTTCTCCCCCGGCAGCGGCTCCGCAGCAGCAGGGTGAGCTTTTTCATATGGTTAAGCCACGCTGGGAGTTCCCTGAGCAGTCTCACTTTAATAATCTAGTGCTCAAGGAATGGGAGCGGCCTAGCAAGCTGCCAGGGGTGCCTAAGAGTTGGGACAAGAGGTATCCCTTTTCTGCTGACGTAGTTAAGCCCTCCCGAGGTGGATGCACCCGTTCTCAGGTTGTCCAATACATCTGTCATGCATTCTCCTGATACTACTACCCTGCGGGATGGGGAGGACCAGCGCTTGGACCAACTGGCCTGTCACGTCTTTGCCTGTGTGGGGACGGTGCTGCGCCCGGTCTGTGCCTCTGCTATCATGGCTATTGCCATTAAAGGAGTGATTAAGTGTCTCTTGGACGGGGTATCTGAGGATGCGGGTAGAGAAGAGTATAGATCTCTCCTGCTTTGTGAAGAATTTATTGCATATATTCTTTTTGCTATGGATGATGCCATTAGAATATGTGGTAGGACTTCTGCCCTGTTGGTGGCTATACGCCGCTCTGTCTGGCTACGTCAGTGGGTAGCTGATAATGCTGCTAAGAAGGCTCTCACTGGTTTCCCTTTCAAGGGCCTGCGCCTGTTTGGTGAACATTTGGATTGGTTTGCCAGGGGTGGTATGTTACCTCAACGTAGGAGGCCATCACAGTCCTTTCGGGGGATGGGTGACGTTCTCCCATCCTTCCGTGATTCCAGAACTGGCCGAGGAGTCTCCTTTACTGGGGCCCATGGTAGATCACTGGGGAAGGGGCAGAGGACGTGGCCGTCCGTGCCTCTCCTGGGGTCCCAAGCCAAAATCCTCACCCAAGCCCCCTCAGGCATGAAGGGGCGCCCTCACCCATCCGGGTGGGGGGACAGCTCAGGCTCTTTGCTCACGTCTGGAGGCTTCACGTCTCAGACCGGTGGATTCAGGAGGTAGTGTCCCCCGGTTACAGGATAGAGTGTTGGTCCTGTCACCTCTGGTCAGACGGTCTCTCTCGTGGTGGCTGGACTCAAGAAACCTGTTGGTGAGCAGATCCTTTCTGGCCCCGTGCTGGGAGACAGTCACCACAGATGCCAGTCTGACAGGTTGGGGGGGCTTCTGGAAATCCCTGAAATTCCAGGGTCAGTGGGGCCCTCAGGAGGCCCACACCCCTATCAACATTCTGGAATTGAGGGCGATAAGGTTGGTTCTCGCCCAATTGACTCCACATCTTCGCGGTCGAGCAGTTCAGGTACGCTCGGACAACCAGACGGCGATTACCTACATCAATCATGAGGGAGGGACCTGGAGCAAGAGGGCCCTCAAGTAAGTGTCACTGATACTGTCTTGGGCGGAGGAGAATGTTCCCTGCATCTCAGCCGTGTACATCCCGGGGGTGGAGAATCTGGAGGCAGACTCCCTCAGCAGGGGGACTTCTCGTCTGGGAGAATGGTCCCTCAGCAGCAGGGTGTTTCGCTCCCTGTGCCACTGCTGGGGTCAGCCAGATGTGGATCTGTTTGCGTCCCGTCACAATCACAAGCTTCCAGTCTTTGTCTCTCTGTCCCAGGACCCTCTGGCATTGGCCATGGATGCACTAGCAATGTCTTGGAAGAGCTTTCAGCTTCTATATGTGTTCCCTCCTTTTCCTCTGCTGGGCAAGGTGTTGCACAAGATTGCCCAGGAAAAGGTGCCAACCATTCTGGTGGCCACCTGTTGGCCAAGAAGGGTGTGGTTCGTGCAGTTGGCAGTAGATCAGTATGCTCTGCCCCAGGAACCTGACCTGCTCACGCAGGGGCAGCTACCCCATCCCAATTTACAAACGCTGGCTTTAACGGCCTGGCTGCTGAAACCTCCATCTTGATGGAAAAGGGGCTGCCTGCCTCTGTTAATACCATGATTTGGGCTAGGAAGAAGTCCTCGTCATCCATTTACTATAGGGTATGGCACGCTTACATTCGCTTCCCTGTAGGGTGTTTTCTATCCCTAGGATTCTGGAATTCCTGCAACATGGTTTGGATGTGGGTCTTCAACTTAGTACCCTCAAAGGTTATGTTTCTGCTTTGGCTATTTTCTTCCAAAGATCCTTTGCTCACCATCGTCTGGTCAAGACCTTCTTCCAGGGGGTTACTCACGTGCATCCTCCACGTAAGCTTGTTACCAGTCTGGGATTTGAACTTGGTCTTATCTGCCTTGCAGGGGTCCACCTTTGAGCCTCTGCGTGAGGCCCCTTTGTCCATTTTGACTCTTAAGGTAGTCTTTTTGGTGGCTATCACTTTTGTTAGGCATGTTTCTGAGTTGGCAACGCTTTCCATCAAGCCCCCTTATTTTGAGAGACGCCAGGACAAGGTGGTGTTTCGCTTTAAGCCAGATTTTCTACCTAAGGTGATATCTGCCTTTCATCTCAATCAGGACATTGTTTTGCCTTCTCTGTGCCCTAATCCTAGTAACCCTAAGGAGCGGGTTTTACACGGTCTGGATGTGGTCAGGACTCTGAAGTTCTATTTGGTGGCCACTGAATCCTTCAGGAAGACTGATGCTCTTTTTGTGCTCCCGTCTGGACCTAAGAAAGGTCTGGCTCCAGCTAAGTCCACTATCAGCAAGTGGATCCGTCAGGGTGTGGTACAGGCCTATTCTACTAAGGGGAAGGAGCCTCCCTTCTGCCTTACTGTTCATTCTACTCGTGCTATTGGTGTCTCTTGGACTTTTCAGCATCAAGCTTCTGTTGAACAAGTTTGCAAGGCCGCTACTTGGTCTTCTGTTCATACTTTTTCTAAGTTTTACAAGGTTGATGTTAGGGCCTCAGCTGATACTGCTTTTGGTCGCAAAGTTCTACAGGCGGCAGTGGTTTAAACTGCCCGCTGTTACTTTTTGGGGATCCCACCCTACCTTACGGACACTGCTATTGGATGTCCCATGTGTAAGGAATATTCTGGAACAGGACGTGCTGTATACTTAGAATAATACAATTCTGTGATTACTCACCTGTAGAATTGGTATTATATATACAGCACGTCCTGTTCTATTCCGCCCTTGTTATTATTCTTAGTTACCTCTGTATGGTGATTGTTCATATGTTCATTTTTGAATTCTTGTTATTATTGTTCTCCCGGCTTCTTGTTAACTGCTGGTCAATACTGGGGAATTTGTGGGAGGTCTCTGACTTATATAGGGCAGGGAGGAGCCACAAGACGTTTTCTACAGTCCAGCGCCATCTTGTGGATGTATTACCCATGTGTAAGGAATATTCTGGAACAGGACGTGCTGTATACATATAATACCAATTCTACAGGTGAGTAATCACAGAATTGTATTTTTTTTTTAGGTGCAGGATTATAGAAATTAAAAATCCCCACTGCTGCTAGGCAACTAAAAGGTTCAGAATTGGTAGATTCCATGTCTCTGATAGCAGGTTCCTTTAAAGGCTAGGAAGGGGCAAAGCTTGTCCAGTTAATATTTGGGACTTTATTTCCATTTCGCCCAGATGCTTCATAAAAAAAAAAGATGACATTCATTTGGTCTCGAGAGATAATATAGTTAATAAATCCATTTCATTTCAGTATCTTCTAAATAGTGTGAACAGACCTGTCACAGATTTTACACTTGGCAGAGATTGAAGTACATTAGCAGGTTAGAAGAGAAAAATAAATGACTTACTTCAAAAAATTCACAGTGATTTTCCCTGGGCAGAGAGCAGCTGTAGAACTGTCTCCCTTTATTCTCTCCATCTTTCCTGACAACTTGAAGAACACAAGGGCGTTTGTGTTTTATGCATAGCGGGATGCCGCTTCCTGGAGGAGCAGTTGCCCCCATCATATTAACTTGAGAACTGTAAAGAGGGAAATCACATTTATTTATGTTAATTTTTAATTAAAAAGAATGTTGTGTAAAGAGCTTTAAAAAAATTGGATACAGACTTTGTAGACCACAAACTTTTGAGAGCAATTGAACACATTTCTTAACTAGATGAAAGAAGTAGGAACACCAAATGGCAGGGCCAGCCTTAGAATAGAAGACTACAGGATGGCGCCCAGCTCCCTCAGCCCCAAAAGCACTTTCTGGGCTTCCTCATCTACAGCCCAATGCAAGGTTGTGAACTGGCAGCTGGTGGGAATGCAATGCAGAAATGGGGGGAGTTCCTCTTCATTTGACTGGCAGTCCGCTTTAAAGTGGACCAAAACCTGAATTTGCCAGCCCTGAATCTAGACTCCAAAGTTCTTTGCCCTGCAAGAATATATACAGCATCCAAAATGTATAAAAGCCTGCATATGTGCAGTGGGATTGCCTGCATGGTGGGTATGCAGGCTATCCTAGGGGGTCTCACACAGAAGGGCAGGGGATGCTCCAAGGATAGGGAAACAGGGGATCCACTTTTAAGGGTGGTAGAAGAGGGGGAAAAAAAAAAAAAAAAAAAAAGAAGAAGATAGATGCAAGCAAGACACCCCTGCCTTCTGACCCAACCAACCATGCAGCTCCAGTTGACCTCCCAAAGCAAGAGAACAGGTGTGCGCCCCCCCCCCCCCCAACCATGACGCCCTGTGCGTTGGGACATCTTGCACACTCCAAAGGCTGGCCCTGCCCCCTGGGATTTTCACTCTCCGTGGTGGTGTTCCTCTCTGGTAGGACATCCCAATTTGGACTGTCGAGCTGTGTGTATGCAATGCATTGCAAATAAAACTGTCAGGAAATCCCATGACCGGCTTGGCTTTATTTAGCTCTGCTAGCCAATCTGATAAGAGGCAAGCAAGAATGCCCCTGACTGTATCCCTGCTAGCTTCTAGCTGTGGGTTATAGCCGCAGCAGCCATTCACAAATGCCCGAGAGGGCTGGCTATTCCTCCTTCAGTGACAGCATCCATGTTGATCCCAAAATGAATCATCAAAATCTTACAGTAGCTCATACATTCATTTCTAGGATTTTAACTTGCCAGCAAAGAGATATTTAAAGAAAAACTCCAACAATGCTCAAATGAAAATGCATGGAACTGAAAAGTTTGTTGCTCAAGGCGTTCTCTCACAAAATTTCAGTACTTCCCATAAAATACTTTTTATGGAATCATGTCGGGTGGTCATACACAACTGGTATGAGTGGGTAGGATACATGCACGCCAGGATGGGAGATTTAACAGGAACTTTTCAAGACAACAGCATGGGGTATCTAGATTTATTTGAACCCAAATCTGTCGGAGGGCTGCGTCCATGAGAGGTCAGCCGACACCAGCACCATCAACCTTTTTCACAGGTGTGGGAGCCAAGAAATTGCCTTGCAGACCTACACCACAGTTATGTGTTGGTGTGGTGGAAGAGCCAGTAGGACCCCTACTGACCAATAAATCAATTGGTGACAACAGTTGTATATCCAGCATTGAAACAATCAAATCCTGTTGGGTGTCAGCGGAAGCTGGAGTGCCTGCACCCTGCCACATTCAAAGCACGCTACAGAGAGGATACATTGTGGTACCAATTGGCCTCTCACTGCCCCTGCAGTGCTTGCAGAGGCGATAATTACGGAAACCGCTTTTGGCCGGTAAAGTGGAAGCTTAGATTAGCTAGTGAGCATGTACACCTGGCCCGCCTCCCCCAACAACTGGGTATGCACAATCAGCGCTGCCAGAGTCAGTGGGAACGCCTAGCTGGCTTGGGAGCTAATCCAAGCTTCCGGTCTTCCAGCCAGAAGCAGTTTCCCCCAGGGGCCGCCATTATTGTCCAAAAGTGGATTGTTCACTAAAATAAAAAAAGGTGAGCCATGTTTTTTTTGCGGGTGCACTATCTAGATACAGAAACTTTATTATCAGGGTGTTCCATTTTAAATCAGACCAACACCCTCACAAGAAACAGTGCTGATATGCACCCCTCCTCAGGGAAATTTAGATTGCTGCACAAAAAAGGAAAATTTGTGTACTCACCAATAATTTCTTTTCTCGTCATCTTCCATTCAGGGGTACCACCATCAGCAACATGTGGGTTAACCTCTACCTGGAGGTGACTGCAAGAAATATAAACTAAGCTCCTTGCGGCCTATATAGGGCAGGCTGTGGTTGGACACCCCCAGTAAATTTAAAAGCAGTCCAGCCACAGCCACAAGAGGGGAGCAATGCTAACCTGCGCATGTCACACATAACTTGTTTTGAACCTAGCAAAGAAAGCTCTAACCCTGTAGAAGGCATCAAGAGCAACCAACGGAACCTACCAACTGCATAAGGCTTCGCAGGACTGCAGTGCAATTGGTACACAGGGGTCCCTCGACCGAGGCCACTGAAGTCTGGCACATGGGACACGCGGCACCACCCTCTGTTAAGGTAAGACACCCTGGTGCCTCTTGATGCCTTTGACACAATAAGATGGCCGCTCTGATTGCTAGCCCATACAGATGGTGTGCTAGGCCCCACACCTCCCTGCCTGTCGCCCATGGCCCAACCTGCCCGCACTTACACAGAAAGAAAATACAATTCTGTGATTACTCACCTGTAGAATTGGTATTATATGTATACAGCACGTCCTGTTCCAGAATATTCCTTACACATGGGTAATACATCCACAAGATGGCGCTGGACTGCAGAAAACGTCTCGTGGCTCCTCCCGGCCCCATATAAATCAGGGACCTCCCACAAATTCCCCAGTATTGACAAGCAGTTAACAAGAAGCCGGGAGAACAATAATAACAAGAATTCAAAAAAGAACAATCACCATACAGAGGTAACTAAAAAAAATGATAACAAGGGCGGGATGGAACAGGACGTGCTGTATACATAAAATACCAATTCTACAGGTGAGTAATCACAGAATTGTATTATTCTAAGTATACAGCACATCCTGTTCCAGAATATTCCTTACACATGGGACATCCAATAGCAGTGTCCGTAAGGTAAGGTGGGATCCCCAAAAAGTAACAGCGAGCAATTTAAACCACTGCCGCCTGCAGAACTTTGCGACCGAAAGCAGCATCAGCTGAGGCTCTAACATCAACCTTGTAAAACTTAGAAAAAGTATGAACAGAAGACCAAGTAGCGGCCTTGCAAACTTGTTCAACAGAAGCTTGGTGTTGAAAGGCCCATAAGGCACCAATACCACGAGTAGAATGAGCAGTAAGGCGGAAGGGAGGCTCCTTCCCCTTAGTAGAATAGGCCTGTACCACAGCCTGACGGATCCACTTGCTGATAGTGGATTTAGCTGGAGCCAGACCCTTCTTAGGTCCAGATGGGAGCACAAAAAGAGCATCAGTCTTCCTGAAGGATTCATTGACCACCAAATAGAACTTCAGAGTCCTGACCACATCTGGAGAATGTAAAACCCGCTCCTTAGGGTTACTAGGATTAGGGCACAGAGAAGGCAAAACAATGTCCTGATTGAGATGAAAGGCAGACACAACCTTAGGTAGAAAATCTGTCTTAAAGCGAAACACCACCTTGTCCTGGTGTCTCTCAAAATAAGGGGGCCTGATGGAAAGCGTCGCCAACTCAGAAACACGCCTAACAGAAGTGATAGCCACCAAAAAGACTACCTTAAGAGTCAAAATGGAAAAATTGGCCTCACGCAGAGGCTCAAAGGGGGAACCCTGCAATGCAGATAAGACCAAATTCAAATCCCAGACTGGTAACATAGGCTTACATGAAGGACGGACGTGAGTAACCCCCTGGAAGAAGGTCTTGACCAGACGATGGTGAGCAAAGGATCTTTGGAAGAAAATAGCCAAAGCAGAAACATGACCTTTGAGGGTACTAAGTTGAAGACCCAAATCCAAACCATGTTGCAGGAATTCCAGAATCCTAGGGATAGAAAACACCCGACAGGGAAGCGACTTAGACTCACACCAGTCAATGTAAGCGTGCCATACCCTATAGTAAATGGATGACGAGGACTTCTTCCTAGCCCGAATCATGGTATTAACAACAGAGGCAGACAGCCCCTTTTCCATCAAGATGGAGGTTTCAGCAGCCAGGCCGTTAAAGCCAGTGTTTGTAAATTGGGATGGCGTAGCTGCCCCTGCGTGAGCAGGTCTGGTTCCTGGGACAGAGCACACTGATCTACTGCCAACTGCACGACGTCTGCGAACCACACCCTTCTTGGCCAACAGGTGGCCACCAGAATGGTTGGCACCTTTTCCTGGGCAATCTTGCGCAACACCTTGCCCAGCAGAGGAAAAAGAGGGAACACACATAGAAGCTGAAAGCTCTTCCAAGACATTGCTAGTGCATCCATGGCCAATGCCAGAGGTTCCTGGGACAGAGAGACAAAGAATGGAAGCTTGTGACGGGACGCAAACAAATCCACATCTGGCTGACCCCAGCGGTGGCACAGGGAGCGAAACACCCTGCTGCTGAGGGACCATTCTCCCAGATGAGAAGTCCCCCTGCTGAGGGAGTCTGCCTCCAGATTCTCCACCCCCCGGAATGTACACAGCTGAGATGCAGGGAAAAATACAACTCTGTAGTACTCACCTGTAGAGTTGGTATTATACGCATACAGCACGTCCTGCTCCAGTAGTAGTAATAACATGTGGGTAATACTCCGCCTCCGGCGCCGTGCACTGCAGACATGTAGAAAACAAGCTCCTCCCGGCCCTACATATACCGAGGGACCTCCCACAAATCCCCAGCATTGAAAAGCAGTGAGAAAGAGAGGCCAGGAGAAACAACCACCCAAAACTGGCAAAAATATCAAAGATAACAATCACCAACAGGGGATCCAGAACAAGGTGAAAACAGGGTGGGGTGGAGCAGGACGTGCTGTATGCGTATAATACCAACTCTACAGGTGAGTACTTCACAGAGTTGTATTATTCTAAGCATACAGCACGTCCTGCTCCAGTAGTAGCATTAACATGTGGGACATCCAAAAGCAGTGTCCATAAAGAAGGGTGGGATCCCCAACAGAAGGCCACAGCAAGCAGTCTAAACTACTGCCGCCTGCAGAACCTTGCGGCCAAACACAGCGTCAGCTGAGGCCCGAACATCAACCTTGTAAAACTTTGTAAAGGTATGTACAGAAGACCAAGTAGCCTTGCAAACTTGCTCCACAGAGGCCTGGTGCTGAAAAGCCCAAGAAGCCCCAACAGCTCTAGTAGAATGAGCAGTAAGACGAAAGGGGAGAGTCTTCCCCTTAGCAGTATAGGCTTGAACAACAGCCTGGCGAATCCATTTTCTGATGGTAGACTTTGCGGGAGCCAAACCCTTCCTAGGCCCATGAGGCACAACGAAGAGAGCATCCGTCTTTCTAAAGGCCTGCGTGGTAACCAGGTAAGACTTGACACACCTGACCACATCCAAGGAATGCAAAACCCTTTCCTTAGGGTTACTAGGATTAGGGCACAAGGAAGGAAGTACAATATCTTGATTCAAATGAAATGCAGACACAACCTTAGGCAGGTAGTCTGGCTTGAAGCGAAACACCACCTTATCCCAGTGTCTCTCAAAGTAGGGAGGCTGAATAGACAAGGCAGCCAACTCAGACACACGTCTGACCGAGGTGATGGCTACCAGGAAGACAACCTTGAGCGTGAGCACAGCTAGAGCGGCCTCATGGATAGGCTCAAAGGGAGCCCCCTGCAGGGCCGACAACACCAAGTTCAGATCCCAAACAGGAACCATAGGTTTCCGAGGGGGGCGCACATGAGTGACCCCCTGAAAGAAGGTCTTGATAAGAGAGTGATGGGCAAAGGTCTTCTGAAAGAAGATAGACAGGGCCGAAACCTGGCCCTTCAAGGTACTAAGCTTAAGACCTAAGTCTAGACCATGTTGTAAAAACTCCAGCACTCTGGATACTGAGAATTCCCGGCAGGGAAGAGACCTGGCTTCACACCAGTCAATGTAAGCACGCCATACTCTATAATAGATGGCAGCAGAAGTCTTCTTCCTGGCTTGCACCATAGTAGCCACAACAGATGCAGACAAACCCTTTTCCATCAAGATGGAGGTTTCAATAGCCAAGCCGTCAAAGCCAGCGTTAGTAAATTGGGATGGCGTAGAGACCCTTGAGTCAGAAGATCTGGCCGCCTTGGCAGATCGTACTGATCTACTGCCATTTGAACCACGTCCGCGAACCACACTCTTCTTGGCCACCTTGGGGCCACCAGAATCGCGGGTACCCCTTCCAGAGCGATCTTGCACAGCACTCTGCCCAGAAGGGGAATTGGTGGAAACACATACAGGAGCCGAAACTCCCTCCAAGACATTGACAGGGCATCCGTGGCCAGAGCCAGAGGATCCTGAGACAGGGATACAAAGCTCGGTAGCTTGTGATTGTGACGTGACGCAAAGAGATCCACGTCCGGCACACCCCAACGGTGACACAGTGACTGAAATACCCTGTCGCAGAGGGACCATTCCCCCTGACGGGACGACCCCCTGCTCAGAGCATCTGCTAGCAGATTCTCCGTCCCCGGAATGTAGACAGCCGATATGCATTGTACATTGGTCTCTGCCCAAGTTAGAATCAGAGACACCTCCTGGAGAGCACCCTTGCTCCGGGTTCCTCCCTGATGATTGATGTAGGCTACGGCCGTCCTGTTGTCTGAGCGTACCTGTACCGCCAGACCCTTCAGGTGCTGGGTCAATCGTTCCAGCACCAATCGGACCGCCCTGAGTTCCAGGACATAGATAGGAAGATGGGCCTCCTGAGGACCCCACCTCCCCTGGAAGCGCAGGGACTTCCAGAATCCCCCCCAGCCCGAAAGACTGGCATTCGTTGTGACGGTCTCCCAAGAGGGAGCCAGGAAGGATCTGCCCCTTGTCAAATTCCTGTGGTCCAACCACCACGCAAGGGATTGTCTTGACCGAGGGGGGAATCACCCAGCTGTCGTCCAGAGATGCTGGGTCTTTGTTCCATACTGACAGAAGGTGAAGCTGCAGGGTTCTCAAATGGAACTGGGCAAAGGGCACCGCCTCGAAGCTTGCCACCACTGAGCCCACCAACTGCATTCCCTGCCGGATGGAGGGATGAGGGTTCGCGAGCAGGGAGAGCTTCCACCTTCTGCGGAGGAAGGAATATCCTTGACTGAACCGAGTCCAGAATCATCCCCAGAAACGGGGTCACTGAGGAGGGGGACAGAGAGGACTTTGGGTAATTGATCACCCAGCCGAAGGACTCCAGGGTGGACACCACCAACCGAGTGTCCAGCTCTGCCTGCCGCAGAGACTGAGAGGTGATGAGAATATCGTCCAGGTAGGGCAACACGCGTATGCCCTTTAGTCTTAGGAGAGACATCACCCCTGCCAGCACCTTGGTGAAGACCCTGGGAGCCGACGTAAGGCCGAATGGTAGGGCCACGAACTGATAATGCTGATCCAACAGCGCAAATCTGAGGAACCTTTGGTGCCCTGAGAACACCGGCACGTGCAGGTAAGCGACCTTGATGTCCACAGATGTCATGAAGTCCCCTGGACGCAGCGAGGCAATGGCCGAGCGCAGAGTCTCCATACGAAAATGCCTGCTTCTGACAAACTTGTTTAGGATTTTCAAATCCAGAATGGGTCTGACTGACCCGTCCTTTTTGGGCACCGTGAACAGGTTGGAATAAAACCCCATGCCCCTGTCTCTTAAGGGGACCTCGCAAATGACCCCGAGCTCCAGAAGGTCCTGCACAGCCAGCATCAAGACCCGAGCTGAGGCAGGATCCTGTGGGATCCGAGACCCAACGAACCTGGTAGGGGGCAGCACAGCAAAATCTTGTAACCGGAGGAGACTACCTCCTGAATCCACCGGTCTGGGACAAGGCATCTCCAGACATGCTCGAAGTGCTGTAGACGTCCCCCCACCCTGACGGGCGAGAGCGCCCCTTCATGCTTGGGGGGGGGGCTTTGGGCTTAGGCCCCCAGGAGGAACCAGGACGGCGTCCTCTGTTCTTGTTCCAGGGTTCTGAGCGAGACCCAGAGAAGGACACCCCTCTACCTTGCTTGGTCCCACGGTAGGGGGTAGAATGGGAGCTTGGACCACGAAAGGGCCGAATCTGACGCTTGCGCTGGGGCAGCTTGCCACCCTTGGCAAAGATATCTAATCTTTCTCCAAACAGGCGCAGCCCTTTAAATGGAAGCCCCGTAAGGGCCTTCTTGGCGACGTTGTCAGCAGTCCACTGGCGTAACCAGATCGCACGGCGATTCATCAATTGGCATGTCTCTGGCATGAGAGAGGGATAACACATCAAAGATCTGAGACAGCAGTCTGTCCATGTCGTCCTGGGACCAAAGATCAGAACCAGACTCCTCCTGACTCCTGGACTCGTCCTCGTAGGATCCTGAGTCAGAGAGCAGTTCCCCTTCCTCTGATGGGGATTGAGCATAGGAAAGCAGTAAATCATCAGATTCAACAGGGAGAATAGTAGCTTCAGGATTCAAATGACGCCTCTTGGCAGTAGACTTGCGCGCCAAGGAGCCAGCAATAAAGCTTTCCACACTAGCCAATCTAGAGGCCAAATCAGCGCGAGAATCCCTACTAGTATTGGGGGTTATGCTCAAGCTAGGGGGAGTAAGGGAAATAAGGCCAGGTGCGGGCCCAGCCTCGGAAGAGGTGGGGAGACCGGCTAGCGCCTGCTGAGCACAAGGTACGCAGACCCGTGTATTGTCACCGCTGCTAGGTGAAACTCCACAAGCTGCACACAGACGGGCTTGTCCCAGGGGGACCCCGTTCGCGATGTCCTAGGATGCCTCCATATGGTGATTATTAAATTCAATATGCCAGTAGGGATTGACGCTTTAAGCAACCCTGGATGCCCCAATAACCCGCTGGGAAGTGGGAGTAATTTCTGAAAAATGGTCTGGACTGGGCGCTACGTCGGGCTGGGGGAAGCCACCGATGACCGCTGTCTGAAAGACACAAGGGTAACAGGGATGTCAGAGCCGAGTGCGAAGAAGCAAGCTAGGGAAAAGATCGCCCATGAGGGCACTTACAGTCTGCGAGGGGAGGACAGTCTTCACCACGCGCATGCGAGAAGGAAATGGCGCCCAGCGAACCTCAAAGGGCGGGCCAGAGCGGGCGATGACGCGAAACGTGCCAGACCGAACCACGCCTCCCCCCCCGGAGAGCGCGAAGCTAGAAGGTGCGCAGCCGATCAGGAGAGAATGGTAGATACGTCAGCATCCCTTCAGAGAAGAAGGCTGACGCCGTAGCTTCCCCAAACTGTGCTGCTGTATGCGCCTAGAGCACAGTAAAACGCTGCGGTCAGTTGAAAAATAAGCTCTGACACCCGGTAGTGGTAAAGCGTCTATAGTGTACTTAGGGCAAGGAGTAGGCCATCAAACACACCGCCCCCCCCCCCCCTCTTTTTTCCCCCCACTAACGGGGGAATCTGGGAAGGAAGGTGACCCGAATAGAGGGATCACCGTTAGATGGGGCATGGGGGCACTAGTGCGGGAGGGGCATCCACTGAAGGCTCACCATTCGCCTTAACCACCTACCCTATGGAGGGGGATTGAGGTGGAGACTAGCTCCGTAAGCACACTAGGTTCTGCCTACCTTCACCCGACCAACGCAGCCCAGGCTGGGAGGCATTAATTCACAATGAGGACGGGTGGAAATAGTCCCGCAGGGCCTCGGGCTGTCAAGCCCCGCTCGCCTGTGAGAGCGTGATACTTCATGTCTTCGCAGTTCCAGCACTGCAGAGAAATCTGGAAATTTGGGGGAGGTCCCTTGGTATATGTAGGGCCGGGAGGAGCTTGTTTTCTACATGTCTGCAGTGCACGGCGCCTGAGGCGGAGGATTACCCACATGTTATTACTACTACTGGAGCAGGACGTGCTGTATGCTTAGAATATACCGTTTTGTGAGTACTCACCTGTAAAACGGGTATTATGAGTGTGCCATACACTCCACTTCGATCTTCATGACATGTGGGTAATCTCCAGTAGAGGGGGAACTTGTGCAGAGATGAATATGCAAAAAAAGAAAGCCCCTCCCGGTCCATATATACCTGGGACCTCCGACCAATTTCCCAGTGTAAAAAAGCAGTAAGGGGACCAGGAAGAACCAATTATAACTTTAACAATCAAAACCAATGGTTCACCATATAAAAGCTCCAGAATACCTGAAAAAAAGGGGTGGGGCGAAGTGGAGTGTAGTGTAGTGGAGTTAGAAAAATTCTCCTCCGCCCAAGACAGTATCAGGGACACTTCCTTGAGGGCCCTCTTGCTCCAGGTCCCTCCCTGATGATTGATGTAGGCAATCGCCGTCTGGTTGTCCGAGTGGACCTGAACTGCCCGACCCCAAAAGGTGTGGAGTCAATTGGGCAAGAACCAACCTTATCGCCCTCAATTCCAGAATGTTGATAGGGGTGTGGGCCTCCTGAGGGCCCCACTGACCCTGGAATTTCAGGGATTTCCAGAAGTCCCCCCAACCTGTCAGACTGGCACCTGTGTTGACTGTCTCCCAGCACGGGGCCAGAAAGGATCTGCTCACCAACAGGTTTCTTGAGTCCAGCTACCACGAGAGAGACCGTCTGGCCAGAGGTGACAGAACCAACACCTGATCCATGGACCGAGGGTCCTGATCCCATACTGACAAGAGGTGAAGTTGAAGAGGTCTCATGTGAAACGGAGCGTATGGAACCGCGTCGAGGCAAGACACCATCAGGCCCAACAGCTGCATCCCCTGCCGGATGGAGGGATGAGGGCAAGACATAAGGAGCCTGGCTTGGGCCTGAAGACTCTCCACCTTCTGCTGAGGGAGAAAAATATTGACCCGAGATGTATCCAGAGTCATGCCCAGAAAGGACCTCACCATTGACGGAGACAGAAAAGACTTGGGGTGGTTGATCACCCAGCCGAAGTACTCCAGTGTGGACATCACCAGCTCGGTATCCCTCTCGGCCTGCTGGAGGGACGAAGACGTGATGAGAATGTCGTCCAAGTAAGGAAGGATGCGAATGCCCTGAGATCTCAGCAGAGACATTACGCCCGCCAGCACCTTGGTGAATGCCCAGGGTGCCGAAGGTGATACCGAAGGGCAAGGCCACAAATTGGTAGTGCTGATCCTCCAGAGCGAACCTGAGGAATCTCTGATGACCTGGAAAGATTGGTACATGAAGGTAAGCGTCCTTGATTTCTACAGAGGTCATGAAGTCGCCCAGGCGTAGTGAATTGACAGCTGAGTACGTCCTGCTCCAGATAAGAATCATTACACTTGGGTATTACTCCGCCAGATGGCGCTGGACTGCAGAGACTGCGAAATTGGCTCCTCCCGGCCCCTCAAATACCCGGGACCTCCCACAAATCTCCAGCATTGAAAAGCAGTTAACGAGAAGCTGGGAGAAAGAAAACAGAACCAACTAGTAACTATAACAATGATAACAATCACCATACAGGGGATCCTAGGATAATGCAAAACCAAGGGTGGGGTGGAGCAAGACGTACTGTATACTTATAATATCAATTGGGATGGCGTTAAGTGACCCTGAGTGAGCAGGTCTGGCACCCTGGGCAGAGCGTACTGATCTACTGCCAGCTGCACCACGTCTGTGAACCACACTCTTCTTGGCTACCTGGGGGCCACCAGGATTGCTGGCACCCCCTCCTGAGCCATCTTGCGCAGAACCCTGCCCAACAGGGGGAAAGACATACAGGAGCCGAAAGTCCTGCCATGACATTGCTAGGGCATCCGTGGCCAAGGCCAGAGGATCCTGGGACAGGGAGACAAAGGCTGGGAGCTTGTGATTGTGATGGAACGCAAACAGATCCACATCTGGTTGACCCCAACGGTGACACAGAGATTGAAACACCCTGTTGCAGAGGGACCATTCTCCCAGACGAGAGGTCCCCCTGCTCAGAGAGTCTGCCTGCAGATTCTCCACCCCCGGAATGTACACAGCTGATATGCGGGGAACATTGGCCTCTGCCCAGGCCAGGAACAGAGACACTTCCTTGAGGGCCCCCTTGCTCCGGGTCCCTCCCTGATGATTGATGTAGGCAACCGCCATCTGGTTGTCCGAGCGTACCTGAACAGTCCGGCCCCGAAGGTGTTGGGTCAAGTGAGCCAGAACCAACCTGATCGCCCTCAGTTCCAGAATGTTGATAGGTGTGTGGGCCTCCTGAGGGCTCCACCGCCCTTGGAACTGCAGGGACTTCCAGAAGCCCCCCCAACCTGTCAGACCAAAAAACCAACAGGTTCCTGGAGTCCAGCCACCATGAGAGGGACTGCCTGACTAGGGGGGACAGAACAAGGACCTGGTCCAGGGACACAGGATCCTTGTCCCATACTGACAAGAGGTGGAGTTGCAGAGGCCTCATGTGAAACTAGGCATAAGGGACCGCCTCAAAGCACGACACCATCAGGCCCACCAGCTGCACTCCCTGCCTGATGGAGGGATGAGGGCAGGATAGCAGGAACTGAACCTGCACTAGCAGACTGTCCACCTTCTGCTGAGGAAGAAAAATCCTTGCCTGAACTGTATTCAGATTCATTCCCAGGAAGGGTGTCAACAAGGAGGGAGACAGGGAAGATTTGGGATGGTTGATCACCCAGCCAAATGACAGGGTGGACACTACTAGCTGAGTATCCAGCTCTGCCTGTTGGAGGAACTGAGAAGTGGCAACACGCGAATGCCCTGAGACCTGAGCAGAGACATCACTCCTGCCAGCACCTTGGTGAACACTCTGGGAGCTGAAGTGAGACCGAAGGCCAATGCCACAAATTGGTAGTGCTGATCCTCCAGAGCGAACCTGAGGAATCTTTGATGACCTGGAAAAACAATATGAAGGTAAAAGTCCACTGGACGCAGGGAACTGATGGCAGAGCGCAAAGTTTCCATGCGAAAGCGCCTGCATCTGACAAATTTGTTGAGGATCTTCAAGTCCAGGATGGGCCTGACTGACCCATCTCTTTTGGGCACGGTGAAAAGGTTGGAATAGAAACCCTTGCCCCTTTCTCGTAAGGGGACCCGACAGATGACCCCCAACTCCAGAAGGCTTTGCACCGCCAGAACTAGAGCCTGAGCTGACACAGGGTCCTGAGAGATCCGGGATCTGATGAATCTTGGGGGCGGAGAGGCAGCAAACTCTATCTTGTAACCGGAGGACACTACCTCCTGAATCCACCGGACATGAAGCCTCCAATCGTGAGCAAATGCTGAAGCCGTCCCCCCACCCGGATGGGTGAGGGAGCCCCTTCATGCCTGAGGGGGCTTGGGAGAAGACTTAGGCTTGGAGCCCCAGGATGAGCCAGGGCGTCCACGTCCTCTGCCCCTACCCCAGAAATCTCCTCGGGAGGCCCCTCTCCCCTGTCTGGCTCCACGGTAGGGGGAAGAAAAGGAGCCCTGTCCCTGAAAGGGCCGAGACTGCCGCCTGCGCTGGGGTAACCTGCCTCCCTTAGCAAACAGGTCCAGGCGGTCCCCAAACAGGCGTAGACCTTTGAAGGGAAAACCAGTGAGAGCTTTCTTGGCAGCGTTGTCAGCAGCCCACTGGCGCAGCCAAACCGAGCGACGAATAGCCACCACAAGGGCAGAGGCTCTGCCACACATCCTAATGGTATCATCCAAGGCAGAGAGGACATAAGTCACAAAAACCTCACAACGAGAGAGTGCATTAAACTCCTCACTAGACACATCATCAGGGGCACCATCTAGGACACTTCTAAGCAGGGTCCTAATAGCCACAGCTGTAATGGCAGAGGCACAGACCGGGCGCAGCGCCGTCCCCACACAGGCAAAGGCATGGGACGCCAGCTGATCAATACGCCGGTCCTCACCATCCCGCAGCGTAGTAGAGTCAGGGGAATGCATGACAGAGGTGTTAGCTAACCCTAGGACCGGGGCATCCACCTCTGGAGGGGATGACCAACGCCTCACCACATCAGCAGGAAAGGGATACCTCTTATCCCAACTCTTAGGGACTCCGGGAAGCCTGCTGGGACGCTCCCATTCCTTGAGCATGAGATTATTAAAATGGGCTTGCTCTAAACATGGCTTAGCAGTATGAAACAATTCCCCCTGTTGCCTGGGGGCGGCAACCGGGTGAGAGATAGACAGAACCTCAAAAATCTGAGCCAACAGCCTATCAGTATCATCTGGGGCCCAGGGGTCAGAGCCAGAATCATCATGACCCCTGGGCCTCTCATCAGATGACTCTGAGTCAGAAAATAACTCCCCTTCTTCCAAAGGGGTATAACCAGACAGTTCCAAAAACTCATCAGCCTCCATAGGGATAAGAGTGACATCAGGCGTTAAAGTGCCGCTTCTTAGCAGAGGCCTTACTCGCCAAGGTATTAGCAAGCAACTTCTCAACACTAGCCAGTCTGGAAGACACATCAGGCTGAGAATCCCCACTGGTATGCAACTCAATGGGAGTCCAATTTAAGCTTGGGGGAGTAGGTGACGCCATACGTGGCGCAAGCCCAGCTACTGGTAAACCAGGCTGCAGCGCAGGCACCTGCTGGGCACAAGGTATACAGACCCGCACATTGTCAGCACTAGTAGGGGACACACCACAAGCTACAAAGACATAAGCGAAGTGACATGTATAATGACATAGGGTAAATAAAGCCGCCCGCGAGGGCACTCACGGACCGCGGTAGGTAGATGCCAGCCACGCAGCAGCCGAATCCAGAGAAAAATGGAGCCGGGTATACCTCGAGGGGGGGGGGGGGGGGGGGGGGGGTTGCGCGGAGACAGTGATTTGGAACGCACCATCCGCGAGCCCCCCCCCCCCCGAAGAGCACGAAGCAACACACGTGACAAGCAGCCAATAACAGCGAACCAGCGCCTGAGGTGATGCCGCCGCCAACCGCGGAACACAGCAGAAGCGTGCGCGCCGACATATTGAAAAACGCAAACAGTGCAACCAAGTCAGCGCGGAGACTGACACCAACCAGAAACACATAATACATTGAAGCACCAAGGCATATACACCACCACTCCCCCACCCCACCCCACCCCGAGAGCTACAAGGGAGAGCGAGGGAGGGCAGCGGCCACTTAACATACGGCCCACTGATAAACAGGGGAAAGGGACAATAGGGTGGGAGGGGCATCCCACAGAGGCTCACCATATGCCTATACCGCCTACCCTTTGGTGGGGGATTGCGGTGGAGCAGCGCTCCTAAGCACCTGACAGCGGTGCTGCCTACCATCACCCGGACCAGTGCAGCCAAGGCTGGGAGGCACATTAAAAATGGAATGGGTGGGAATAGTCCTACAGGGCCACAGGCTAATAGCCCCGCTCACCTGCGAGACGAAAGAGCCATCTTCTTGTCCTTCGCAGTCCAGACTGCAGAGAAATTCTGGGGATTTGTGGGAGGTCCCGGGTATTTGAGGGGTCGGGAGGAGCTAATTTCGCGGTCTCTGCAGTCCAGCGCCATCTGGCGGAGTAATACCCAAGTGTAATGATTCTTATCTGGAGCAAGACGTACTGTATACTAAGAATACAATGTGGGTCGGCAGCCTTACTGGAACGATCCTCAGCTGACAGAAGAAGGTCTGCAGAGCAGGCCAGCAGTGACAGGGGGAGTTCTCAGGTGTCCCAGGCAGCAGGAGGAACCTCTGGCACCTTTCCAAAATGGTGGTGCCTCGTGCTGAAAGAGAGAGGGGGGGGGGAGCAGAGAATACTGTAGCTCCGCTCCCTCCATTCTTCAAGGAAAGAAGGCTGGACGCTAAGACCTCCTTATATATGAATTGTTCGTGCTCCTTTAGATATCAGCATGCTACTACCTATGTGATAAGGAAATAAAAATGTACCTGGGCTGCCATATAGGACTGCTTGTGGCGTATGTGTACCCCCAATGCCCATCTTGTACAGCATGCACCACTGTATTCCATGCTGTTAATAGTGATTTAAGTCATTCATGGCATTTGCATTGCTTTTATTATGTGTGACGTGGTCCCAGAAGAAACCACCCATTAAAAGAGGGCAATTCCCACTTCTTCGAATCACCTTTGCTATACCATGCATGGCCATAAAAGAGTAAAACCAAATGTCCAAATGAAACAGACAAGAATTATGGCATCCAGCACAAAGGGCTGCCCTCTACTCAATACCAATTATGTATAACTAGGACAAATGGGGGAGAATGGGGACATTAAACAAAACAATCCAGAGCAACTCACAGTATAGAAAGCTTAGCAGACATACAGTACTCCTATTCCAGACACTAATGAAGCAGGCACTGAGGTTCTGATGTAAGAGAAAAATAAGTTACCCGGCAGGCAAGTTGCTTGAATTTCTATAGCCTTGAGTTGCATTGTCTGTCTTCTGCCTTTTCTGTTGGTGGCTAAATGGAGAAGATACAGTGAAAGATGGACTGCCATTGAGTGCATTTAATTTATCGGTTTCATCAGCTTCACGGTTTCTCCTCTTATTGGAAAAATTCCATGTGTTGCTGTGATTATTATTGATAGTCATTGCTGCAGGGAATTCACACTTATCTTGTTGCTCATTGGGTTCACATTTGATACTGAAATCGCTGAGCACCAGTGTGGTATGTCCAAAGGCCGTTTTTCTGTTTATCTTCACCTCAGACTGAGGCTTAGCAAAATTATTGCATGGATAGTTAATCATATCTGTTACATATACATCACCTTCAATCGATGGAGTAACTGAAAAAAAAAATATGAATTTAGTGCTCCTAGTTATCTCTCTTAAAAGGATTGTCTAGGCATAAAAACATAAAATTGGTATACTCGCCTTTTATCGCCCACAGCTCTAATTACGGTACTTGAAAATTCAATAGCTTGATCCAGCCCAGTGTCGTCAGGCCTCAACCCTGCACCTCCACATTGGACACCCCCCTTGCCTTTCCTCAAAGTGACACAACGCCCACAGGCCCCCTGTAAGGCAGGGAAGGAAGTATGTGCACCTCTTGGAAGAGAGTTTGAGGCCTGACCCCCCCCCCCCCTCCCGTAAATGTATAACATTGTTCCGTTTTACATGGACAGATCCTTTGTACTTATCAATGAAGCTGTGTGATACTAAATGGAGACAGGGGCCTTGCTCTACTCATGCACAGTGTGATTAGTATGATGTCCTCTATGCCAGCCACAACATCAGGCATCTAACCAAACCTGAAGACACTGTACCCCAAAACCTCTGGGTAATGTGGTATGCACCATTTTATGTACTCTGATTAGTATGTTGTGAATATGCCAAGATGTGTATTTACATATGATGCTACTGACCAGGATATGCATAGGATTCTAGAATACAGATATCCTTAACCCTTAAAGCAGACCAAAACCCACATTTTTAACTAGGATCCCCTGAATCGCTCCCCCTGTGAAGAGCACCTTTTGACAATTTTTCACTGCTCATGCTTCAATCTAATCCCAGATAATGGCCCCTGTTTTAGATGTAAAGCTCCATCTCCTCCAATCATTGCCACTAATGTGTGTGGCAATGACATCATTGCCACACCTATGCAATGACGGATCACCTGCCACCTTACACAGAGGAACACCAAAAGTGTTATAAGACTATTCGAAAAGTGAAAATATCTATTTCTAGTTCTACAACCTAAGAAGGAAATATAGGCAGGGGTTTTGGGCCAATGTACTTCACCAGTTCAGTGGGTTTCGGTCCGCTTTAATACTACAGCTATATATGAATGCCTGGTTCACCTGTGACCTCAGGAGTAAGAATAGCACCTACATATTCATTTCCGGTAATATTTTACCTCTTTCCAAAATTTGTACAGTACATAGGTTACTGGTTGTCGTGCATATAACACCGTCTTGCAGTCTAGGGGTTAGACAAGAATCACATTTCATATCTGAAGGCTAGTTAATGACTGTACACATTTCACATGCCCAATGTTCCTAGGTGCCATTTTCTCCCTGGGTCATACACATTTTGCCCTGCACCAATACAATGTAACTTTTTGGTATACAGTCTTACATTCTATTATTTCGAAATGATTTGTGCAAGATATCATTTTTTTTTGTTTAATACACTACTTTATTTGAAAATGAAACTGTGGGATTAGTGTCTTTCAAAAATATTGTTCTTTGTGAGTTTTAGTGACCTCTACATTAGGGATTTTTTTTTTTTTTTTTAATAAAACTAGGACATAAGCTACAAAAAAAAAAAAATACCATTTTGTGATTACTCACCTGTAAAATGGGTATTATAAGTATGTCTCACACCCTGCTTCGGAAAATTACACGTGGGTTATAGCCAGTAGAGGGCGAACTTCTGCAGAGATGACTAGAAAAAAAGAAACCCCTCCCGGCCCATAAATACCTGGGACCTCCCACTCATTCCCCAGTATAACAAAGCAGTAAGGGGACCAGGAAGAGCCAATAAAATCTAAGAGAAAAAGGTTTCACCATATAGAGGATCAAAGCAGGGTGTGAGACATACTTATAATACCCATTTTACAGGTGAGTAATCACAAAATGGTATTATTCCAAGTATGTCTCACACCCTGCTTCGGAAGATTAATTACACGTGGGACATCCAATAGCAGTGTCCAAAAAGGGTGGGGATCCAAACAGGCAATAGTGCAGAAATTAAACCACTGCAGCCTGCAGAACCTTGCGGCCAAAAGCAGCAACCGCTGAGGCCCGCACATCAACCTTATAGAACTTGGAAAATGTATGAACAGAAGACCAAGTAGCAGCCTTACAAACTTGTTCAACAGAAGCCTGGTGCTGAAAAGCCCAGGAAGCCCCAACAGCACGAGTAGAATGAGCAGTGATCTGGAAAGGGGGATCCCTCCCCTTGGCAGTATAGGCCCCAACAATGACCTGACGTATCTATTTACTAATGGTAGACTTCACGGGCGCCAAACCCTTCTTGCGCCCAGAGGGCACCACAAACGAGGCGTCCATCCTACAGAAAGGAGAAGTAGCCACCAAATAGTACTTCACACAACAGCCAAGGAGTGCAGGGTCCTCTCCTTGTCATTGCTAGGCTTAGGACACAAGGAAGGAAGAACCACATCCTGATTGAGATGGAAGGCAGAAAACCACCTTAGGTATGAAGTCTGACTTAAAGCGGAAGACCACCTTGTCCTAGTGTCTTTCAAAGTAAGGGGCCTGAATAGACAGAACCGCCAACTCAGAAACACATCGAACGGAGGTAATAGCCACCAAAAAGGCAACCTTTTGTGTGAGAACAGAAAGTGCAACATCCTGCACCGGCTCAAAAAGGAGGCCCCTGGAGGGCCGACAAAACCAAATTCAAGTCCCAAACAGGCAACAAGGGCTTGCGAGGGGGCCACACATGAGTGACCCCCTGGAAAAAAAATCTTAACCAAAGGATGAAGAGCAAAAGACCTTTGAAAGAAAACCACCAGGGCGGAGACCTGCCCTTTTAGAGTACCCAAGGTCCAAACCATGTTGGAGAAATTCCAAAATTCTGGGAATCGAAAAACACCCTACAAGGCAAGGCCCTAGCCTCACACCAATCAATATAGGACCGCCAGGTCCTATAGTAGATGTTAGAGGAAAAACTTCTTCCTAGCCCTAACAAGCGTCTGGATCACAGCATCAGACAAACCTTCCTTTTTTAGTATGGAGGTCTCAGCAGCCACGCCGTCAAAGCCAGCGTTTGTAAATTGGGGTAACATAGCTGACCTTGAGTGACCAGATCTGGAAACGGGGCAACCTGTACTGATCGACCGCCAGCCGCACGACGTCTGCGAACCACACCTGTCTTGGCCACCTTGGAGCCACCAGTAATGCTGGCACACTTTCTTGAACCAGCTTGCGCACCACCCTGCCGTTCATGGAGAAGGGGGGAAACAGATACAGGAGACCGGATCCCACCAGGCAAGAGACATGGCATCCACTGCCAGAGCCAGAGGATCCTGAGACACAAAAGCAGGGAGCTTGTGGTTGTGACGGGAGACAAAGATCCACCTCCCGGAACCCCCACTAGTGACAAAAGGATAGAAATACCTTGTTGAGGGACCATTCCCCTCGGCGAGAGAACCCCCTGCTGAGGGAGTCCGCTTCCATGTTCTCCACTCCTGGAATGTACACCGCCGAGATACATGGAACAATGCTCTCGGCCCATGCAAGAATCAGAGAAACTTCCCTGAGGGCACTCCTGCTGCGAGGCCCTCTTTGGTGATCGATGTAAGCGGCCGCAGTCCGATAGTCTGATTGAACCTGAACTGGAAATCCTTGTAGAAGATGCATCAAGTGCGACAGCACCAACCGTATAGCCCTCAACTCCAAGACGTTGGTGGGGATGCGCGCCTCCAGAGGACCCCACAGCCCCTGGAACCGATGTTTCTTCCAGAAACCCTCCCCCCAGCCCGACAGGCTGGCATCCGTGGTGACCGTCTCCCAACAAGGAGCCAGAAAGGATCTGCCCCACAGAAGATTTCTCGGTTCCAGCCACCACTGAAGAGACTGCCGGACCAAGGGAGACATCGCAAAGGACTGATCCAAGGCCAGAGGACATCTGTCCCAAGCCGATAACTGAAAGAGACCTCTTGCAAAACTGAGCAAAAGGAACTGCCTCGAAGGAGGCCACCATCAAACCCCACCAGCCTCATCCCTTGCCAAATGGACAGGCGAGGGTGGGACAGAAGAAGACGTATCAGATCTTGAACCATCTGCACCTTCGACTGAGGTAGGAACACCCTGGACTGAATGGTATCCAGATTCATGCCCAGAAAGGAGAGAGAAGACCTGGGGTAGTTGATCACCCAACCGAAAACTCTCCAGCGTAGTCACCACCAACCTGGTGTCCAGCTCCGCTGGACAGAGAGGATGCCGGAATGAGAAGGTCGTCCAGATACGGCACAATGCGAATGCCCTGGTCTCTGAAAAGGGCCATTATGCCCGCCAACACCTTGGTGCTGAGGTCAGCCCAAAAGGGAGAGCCACAAACCGGAAGGGTAAGCGTCCTTGATGTCTATGGACGTCATGAAGACCCCTGGACGAGCGCAGTCTCCATGCGAAATTTCCTGGTTCTGATGAACCTGTTGAGAATCCTGAGATTCAGAATGGGTCTTATGGAGCCATCCTTCTTGGGCACTGTAAAAAGGTTGGAGTAATAGCCCCGGCCTCTCTGTGAGGAGGGCACCGGGCAAACGACCCCCCTGTCCAGAAGGTTTAGTATTGCCAATAACAGCCCCTGCGCTGCCCGGGGGACCGAAGGAACCCGATACCTGAGAAATCTGGGAGGAGGCCGGTACTCGAACTCCAGTTTGTACCCGGAAGAAACCACTTCCAGGATCCAGTTGTCTGTGACCTCCCGGGTCCAGACCTGGGCGAAGAGTCCTAGCCGCCCCCCCACCCGCAAGGGTGAGGGCGCCCCCTCATTCTGAGAGGGTTTGTCAGCAGCCTTGGGTTTGGTACCCCAGGCAGTCCCGGGGCGGGCACGTCCACTGCCCCTACCCCAGGAGTCACCTCTGAACGCAGAGTAAGCAACTCCCCTGCTTGCTCGAGAGCCACGAAAGGAAGGATTAAAAGAGCCTGCCCCCCGAAAGGACCGGTGCTGCTCCTTGCGCTGTGGCAACTTTCCTCCTTTCGCCACCGAGTCCAATTTATCTCCAAACAGGCGCCTACCCAAGAAGGGTAGCCCTGTAAGCACCTTCTTAGCCGCCATATCAGCAGCCCATTGGCGCAACCAAACCGAGCGGCGTATAGCCACAAGCAAATCCGAGGTTCTACTACACATGCATATTGTATCGTCCAAGGCTGATAAGACAAAGGTCATGAACAGATCACACCGCATAAGTGCTGCAAAGTCAACACTAGCAGGGTTAAGAAGGGGACCAGTCGACAAGCCCCTAATTACAGATCTGGTAGCCACGGCCAAGAGTGCGGAAGCACAAACGGGACGCAGGGCCAAACCCAAACTGGCAAAGGCGCGTGACACCATTTGATCAAGACGACGGTCCTCACCATCATTCAGCGGGGTGGAGTCAGGTGAGTGTACAACCAATGTGTTGGACAACCCCAGAATCGGAGGGTCGACTTCTGGGGGTGACAACCAGCGCTTTACCATGTCCGCCGGGAAGGGATATTTCCTATCCCACCCCTGAGGGACGCCGGGAAACCGGCTGGGCCTTTCCCATTCCTTAACTTTCCCAATTCCAACTTGTCAAAAAGTTTCTGATCAGGAAACTCCAAGAGCGGCTTAGTGGCCCCAAAAAAATTCCCCCTCTTGCGGAGGGGCCTCCGCAGGCGGGGAAATAACAAGAACCTCAAAAATATGGGCCAGAAGTCTGGGGGTATCCACGTTATCCCCACGCTCCTGCCCAGCATCAGCATCCAGGTACTGCTGATCGTCAGAACCATCAGATTCTGAAAACAATTCCCCTTCTTCCAGCGGGGAATAATCAGACCAGTTAAAGGAGTCATATTCCTCAAAATCAAAACCCGGTGCCACATGCCTTCTCTTAGCTGGGGCCTTTCCGCCCGCAAGCGCTAGCAATCAATTTCTAAATGTTGGCCAATCTAGCACAGACCTCAGATTGCGACTCCCCGCTAATGACAACATCACTTGGGGTCAGAATCAGGCGTGGGGGTGTAGGTGATGAGGCCGGCGGCGCTGACCCAGACGCCTGGGATCCAGACTGCCGCGTAATGGCCTGCTGTGCACATGGAATGCAAATAAGCACATTATCCCCCGCAAGGGATGCCCCACAAACCATACCGCCGGGGCTGCCCGAAGGAAGCCCGAGCCCGGTATCCTGGGAAGCCTCCATATGGTGATTTTTTATGGTAGTCACAATGACCAATGGGAATTACGCCAGTAAGCTACCCGGGATGCCCCTTAACGTCCGTTAGTGGGAGGATTTGTATAGCCCCAAATTTAGAGTGAGGGACCAAAAGACCGGGAGAACCCCCTTTTCAACGATAATGAAGGAGATCCCCCTGTAAGATATAATAAATAGGGGGGCCATAAGCAAGAAGCCATTACAGAAGGCATACATCCAGCCAAAATAACAGTCACTCCAAATATCTACATATTAAACAAGTATACATCTATTCACAAATAAAATAGCATACAATGGCATCAAGGACGACCGAGAACGCCATAGGGAAAAGAAAAAACGGGCCCCGCAGGGCACTCACGCTTATGGAGCAAAATGGCAACCGACAGACAGGAGCAGCCTCATCAGAAGCAGCCAGGAGGGAAGAGAAGGGGGGGCGGGCCAGCGCAGATCGCGCGCCTCGCGTGGCCCCACCCCCTCCTGTACAGGAGAGGAACCGCGGTTCCCAGCCATTGGCTGGGAAACTCCGCCGCCGCCAAGGAGAGAGGGGCGGGCCGCATCAGCGCGTGTGAAGAAGGAAAAAATACAATTCTGTGAAGTACTCGCCTGTAGAATTGGTATTATATGCATACAGCACGTCCTGCTCCATCTATAATACTTACACATGGGTAATCCTCCGCCAGAGGGCGCTGTTCACTGCAGACATGCAAAAACAGGCTCCTCCCGGCTCTTCATATACCGAGGGACCTCCCACAAATCCCCAGCATTGAAAAGCAGTGAGAAAAAGAAGCCGGGAGAAACCAACCACCCAAGTGGAATAATAACAATGGTAACAATCACCATACAGGGGATCAAGAAATGTAAAACCAGGGTGGGGTGGAGCAGGACGTGCTGTATGCATATAATACCAATTCTACAGGTGAGTACTTCACAGAATTGTATTATTCTAAGCATACAGCACGTCCTGCTCCATCTATAATACTTACACATGGGACATCCAATAGCAGTGTCCATAAAGTAGGGTGGGATCCCCAAAAAACAAGGCACAGCAGACAGTAAAGGCGCTGTCACCTGCAAAACTTTGCAACCAGGTAAGACATGAGCAGAGGATCTAACGTCAATCTCATAACAAAAACCTTTGAAAGGTATGAGCAGAGACAAGCAACAGTCTAGTAACTTATTCAACAGAAAAACCTGGTGCTGAAGGGCCGAAGGTACCCAAACACCAATATAACGGAGTAAAATGAGAAAGGGGGATTCTTCCCCCTTAAATAAATAGGCCAGTGTAACGGCCAACCAACCCACAGGCAAAGAAGCTTGTGGAAACTTAGAACTCTCCCCAAGGGGAATGAGAACTGTTTTCCCGTCCGACAGGCGTGAATACTGACCCCTTCATTAGCAAGAAGCCGAAACCTGTACTCAGGACCAGGAAGGCATCCAAGTAAGATCCATTCAAGGGATGCAGTGGCCCCGGAAGCAAGTGATATCAGGCGCATACATAAGGAGGCGCCCACAGGCCCCAAGGGCATCGGTCCCCCTAAGGGACAAGAAACCACCAGGAAAAATTGCAACACCTGTTGAGGGAATGTAAATGCTTTACTTCAGCATTATAAAGAATAATGGTCCGACTAAGAGGACCAAAACAAATGATCATAAAACACCAAAGAGGTCCGGCGCAAGACGGAATACCACCACGTTATGGTATATATATATATATATATATATATATATATATATATATATATATATATGATAGAGCCAAGGCTAAGTAATCAGATCCACCTTCTCAGGCACACGCCTGACTGAAGCAAGAGCCCCCAGAAAAGCGACTTGGACTACAAGACAGCTAAGACAGCATCCAGCATAAGTCCCAAGGGAACAATCCGCAGGGCAAACAAAGAAAATGGATCCCAACAGGAACCACAGAACTACTTGGGAGATGCCCTTGAGCAAACCCCCAGAGAGCTCTCGCAAGGAAGACTGAACCAAACTTCCACAGGAAGACAGACAGGACAGAACCTGAATCTTCAGAGTACCGAGATGGGGAGCCAACCCCAACCTATGCTGTAATGACTCTAGAACCCGCGGAACCGAGACGTCCAACAGGGAAGAGACCAAGACTCCTGCCAATCAATATGGGTACACAATAACCCACAATAGACGGAGGAAGAGGAAGCTAAGGAAGCTTGCTCCTAGCCCCCCATATACCAAGTCACCCAGAAGATAAGCCCGTCTCCAAGGGGTGAATTAATCAGCTGTCAAGCCCCAGACTAGAGTCTGTAGATTGGGACGACAAAGAAGGGGCCTGACAAGGGCGGAACCGCACTCCTGAAAGAGCGAACAGGTCATCTGACCTTAGCAGAAGCATCTGCGAGCAACAGTTCACTAGGTCACCCGGGGGTCAACAAACTCACGGGTCTCTTAATCGGCACAACAGTGCGCAGAACCCCACATAGTAGGGTATATAAGATAGAAAATCCAAGTATAATTTTACTAAACCCCCATGACCAGAGTTAGAATATTCTGAGACCGTAAACACAAGGGCGGGGCCCCTGTGGTATAAGCGAGACCCAACAGAGCCAGCCTAGATGGCTCTCAGATTGACACCAGGATAGCACAACCTGCCACTGAGAAACATCCATTGGAGCGAAAACCGTTGAGTAGCAGGGGGCGTAGGCCCCCGCCCATATCAGGATCAGGAACCCTCCGGAGGGATCATCCTGCCTCAAGCTCCAGACCAGTAATAAAAACAGGCCATTGTCTTCCAACAGGCCAAGATTCCCCAAATAGACATGTCCTAATATAGGAAAAGGTCCAGCCATATAGAGACAACAGAAGGCACATGTTTTAACAAGCCAGTAGGTAAGATGGACCCTCTAAGGGACCTTACCTAGGAACCACGGGGGGTATTGGAAAAATTCCCCCCCGCCAACCTGCGAGACTGGGTCCCCCAGGCGACCCGTCACCGGAAGATGCAAGCAAAGAAGGGGGTGCCCCCTGACAGGGCCCTTGAATATGATCGGCTCGAGAGGAACCACCATACCCAGGGGAACGAGCGCAACCCTAGCTGCAGGGGTGCTGGAACTCCATGTAGGATCACTAACCTAGTGTGCAGAAGAGCCCAAGGGCTCGGTCTATAAGGGACAGCATCTGATACGCCACCAATGAGCCCACCAGCTGCAATACTGCCTGGTGAAGGTAATATATCAGCAAAGAGGGACCGAGAACTCGTCCCAAAAGGTCCCCTACCGCCAAAGAAGAAGGAACTAGCCGGAGCCGAATCCAAATGCCATACTAGGAGAGGATATACTGGCAAAAGGGAAAAAATAGGAACTAAGGTGACTGAACACTCATCCCCAATAACTCTCCATTGTAGGTAAGGACCACCTAGTAGGTCCTTATGCGGCTGCCCCTTGGTCTCGTTCGAGACAGCACACCCATCCAAGCCGTAGCGAGCACAGGGAGTGGGGGAGAGGCCTAATAACACGGCCACAAGCAGCGGTGATGATCACCAACACCCACCTGTAAAAGCCGCAGGGTGCTGAAGACACATGTGAGCCAAAATAAGCATCTTAGCATTCCACAGGCAGCCAGAGGCCCACTGATTTACAGAGCGCCGAAGGCCCAACTCAGAGACGCCAAGCGGCAACGCCTGTGGGTACAATCGCCAAACCCATGGAGGGTTAGGATGTGCACCGCCTCATCCTCCCGGAGAAGGTGGAACAAACTGGTGTAGAGGCCACTGCCTCTATCTGTGAAGGGTATCCTGTCAAAGAGCCCAGACCTAGCAGGCCAAGGAAGGCCTGTACCAATACCTGAAGACACACAGGGACCGGAAGTACCCTGACCCACTCGGGGAAGAACCATCCAGCAAACACCGTCCCGTAACCAGAGGGACTACTTCCTGAATCCATCAGAACGAAGCATGGTGCCTCCTGATAGGAGCAAGGTGCTGTGGCTATCCCCTCACCCAGGCGGGTGAGGGCGTCCCATCATGCTTGGGGGGGTTTTTGAGAAGAAGTCGGTCTTAGCCCGACCAGAAGGCCCCTGACGTTGTCTGCCTCTCCTGGGCCAGGAGTCTGTACCAGGCCCCGGGAGGGGCATCCCTGGTTCTTGCTTAACACTATGATATGGAGGGGGAGGGGTATCCCTGCTCCGAGGAGACCAAGACGGCCGCCCTTGATGGGGCGAATTGTACTCTTTTTTAAAAATCCAGACGGGCCCCAAACAGGCGTTGCCCTTTAAAGGGAAGCCCAGTCAGAGTCCTTTTAGCAGCATCATCAGCCTCCCACTGTCACAGCCAAAGCAGTTGACGTATAGCCACCACTGGAGACAAAAAAACAGCAAAATTGCCAGCTCACCAACCATCCAAATCGGCACGGACCAAGGAGATCCCAGGCAATACTCCTAGCAGCAATGAGAAAATTCCAGTGTGTTGTCCAGCCAATCGTGAATAAAAAATAACATTTAATAGTTTTGCTTAAAAGATCATTGTCAGCCCATATGGAATAAGTGCATAGTAATCCTACCTGATAAGGAACCGTGTGACGCGTTTCGAGCCACAAAGGGCTCTTTATCATACAAAGATTGGAATCACCATAGGCGCCATTATATGTGTATAAACCAGTAGCAACAACCAATAAAAAACGGGCACTAACCTTCATTATTAGACCGGGAAGCAAAGGATGCGCCGTTCGGAGCCCGGAAGAGCTGGCCTCGATACTGAATGACGTAATAAGAACAAACCTGATAGGACATTCAGAAGCCAATTACAAGGCTGCCTTGTACGCTAACGGCGTACGTAACTTGCGCAAGTATCAGACGGCAATAGGTAAGCTGTGTGATACGCTCTCTCCTACACTGTCACCGGCTGCAGTAAATATATATGGCGCGGCTGATTGATTAAAGTGAAAAAGATTTAAACATAAAGGTGACAAATGCCACTTCCTCAAAGCATTATTAGCAATTTTCTTTATACAATATTATATATATTTATAAACGGCCGCGAAGCTCATATTATATGAGCTGTTAGTATGATCCACATTAGCAAGCCACAGCCGATTACGGCAGGCAGGGATATTGAGACATGCTGTTCAAAAATTTTAAGGGGGAGGCACCCCGAAATATCAGGCTTACAATAGTGGCATGTGCAAACTTCGGCATACCTTCAGCATGCCGGCTAAAGGAAAACACCTGAAAGATAAAACAATTTAAATGCCCTATAGCTATCACTAAAATAGAGAACTAAAGGGTGATAAAATTGATCACGGAAATTTCATTCTAGAAAGGTCTGATCTTATAAAATCCTATTATCCCAGGCACTGTCTATAACTTAAATAGTTACTACTTTCTAATAAAGTGGACCTAAACTTGAATAAAGAATAATATCTGCCTAGGACCAAGGCTCAGCTCAATTTGGCTAATTAGGGAATAAATTAGGCTACTGTTTAAAATACCCAATAATGGCGCCACAGTGTTACCAACATTGAAAAAATTGTGCTATACATGAACATTAAAACCAAATTTACATTATATATTAAAATCAGCTGTATCTCATCTGCTACATTTCTATCTCGACCCTATTGACAAAAGCTTTGCCTAATCAATTATACTACTACCTTGGAGGGAAAAAAGAAAAAACTAATTATGTTAGCCCTCTACAAACCAGTAAATAAGGAAAGATCCAATCTATCATTTAGGCCATCAGGGTTACGTGTACCTAATTTGAGAATCCATTTAATTTCCACTTTGAGGAGTTTTTTATGAAGGTCACCACCCCTTATATTCGGAGAGACCTTCTCAATAACTGCAACTTTCAAACTTGACGGATTCCCCTGATGCATATTTTGACAATGTCTCGCTACATTTGATTTTGGATGTTGAGACTTGCACTGGTAGATATGTTCCATGAAACGGTACTTCAATTTTCTAGTGGTGCAACCCACATATTGTAGGTCGCACATCACACACGTGACTAGGTATACTATCCAAGAGGAGTTACAGTTATAAAAGTATAAAAGTCTTTTATCAAAAATCTTTTCTTCGTGACACTAGAAACAAAAGATATACCCTTCTGTATAAACTTACAGCAGGAGCATTTGATTTGTCCACACATATAACACCCTTTACAGGTCAGCCACGTGGTAGACTCTTCTTTATTTGTTGAAAGTAAGGATGGTGACAACTTATTAGCTAAAGTAGGTGCTCTCCTGGCTACTACCCACACCCCACTCTCTAACCAGAGTTGTAGGTCAGGGTCCGCTTGTAATATCGGAAGATTAGACATAATTACTTTCTTTATTGCCGAAAACTGCTTGCAATAGTTTGTAACCATTGTTAATTGGGCTATCTCCCCCTTCTTATTCACATGTTTTTCCTTTTTTTCTTCAAAGAGTAAAGTTTTTCTGTCAATTGAATTTACCCTTGTCTCAGCTCCTTGAATTTTTGTCCTCTTATACCCTCTTTGTTCTAACCTATGTTTGATGGTACAAAATTCTTTCATCATATATTGCTCTGTGCTGCAATTCCTAGCTGCTCGCAAAAACTCCCCATATGGTATTGCATTCTTTACATGTTGAGGGTGGCAGCTGGTGGCATATAGTGTAGAGTTGCCAGCCGTGGGTTTCCGGAAGGTCCTGGTTTCAACGATTGATCCTTCTTCAGGAGAGGTCAGAATCAAGTCTAGGTACTCAATTTCTTTTTGCTGCAAATTCCCAGTAAAAGTCAGATTGAGGTTGTTTGAATTCAAGTAAGTTAAGAAATCCTCAAAAGTGGTAGGTGGGCCTGTCCATATACAGATTAAATCGTCAATATAGCGCCCATACCAATACAAATATTTTCGAAAAGGATTACTTGCAGAGAAGATAGTATCAAGTTCCCACCATCCCATATAAAGATTCGCCAGGGATGGTGAGAAAGGGGCTCCACATTTCTGCAGAAAGTAATTTCTCTCAAAATAAAAATAATTATGGCTTAGTAGTCAATAACCATACCAAGAAACAATATTTCTTCTTCTTTGAGGGTAGTATACTTTTGTAGCATGTATGTAGTTGCGATTATAGCTTTATCATGTGGAATACATGAATACAAAGAAGAAACGTCCATGGTAGCCCAATAGCCTCCTCCCAGCCATTTAAGGCAACTTAATGCTTTTAATACTTCCATAGTATCTTATGTATCCAGGAAGACACTTAACCAGTGGCTGAAGTATAGTGTCAAGCCATTGACCCAATTTCTTGTTGAGACTGCCTATGCCTGCCACTATAGGCCTTCCCCGTGGGGGTCTCTCTGGTTTATGTATTTTTGGGAGATGGTGGAAGATGGGAGTAATAGGATGTTCAATTTTCATCTTCTCTACCAAATCTTCACTAAGCATACCTAAAGCCAATCCTTCCTCCAATACCATTTTTTGGTTTTAATGTTCATGTATAGCACATGTATAGCACAATTTTTTCAATGTTGGTAACACTGTGGCGCCATTATTGGGTATTTTAAACAGTAGCCTAATTTATTCCCTAATTAGCCAAATTGAGCTGAGCCCTGGTCCTAGGCAGATATTATTCTTTATTCAAGTTTAGGTCCACTTTATTAGAAAGTAGTAACTATTTAAGTTATAGACAGTGCCTGGGATAATAATAGGATTTTATAAGATCAGACCTTTCTGGAATGAAATTTCCGTGATCAATTTTATCACCCTTTAGTTCTCTATTTTAGTGATAGCTATAGGGCATTTAAAAATAGTTTTATCTTTCAGGTGTTTTCCTTTAGCCGGCATGCTGAAGGTATGCCACTATTGTAAGCCTGATATTTCGGGGTGCCTCCCCCTTATAATTTTTGAACAGCATGTCTCAATATCCCTGCCTGCCATAATCGGCTGTGGCGTGCTAATGTGGATCATACTGACAGCTCATATAATATGAGCTTCGCGGCACTTTATAAATATATATAATATTGTATAAAGAAAATAGCTAATAATGCTTTGAGGAAGTGGCTTTTGTCACCTTTATGTTTAAATCTTTTTCACTTTAATCAATCAGCCGCGCCATATATATTTACTGCAGCCGGTGACAGTGTAGGAGAGAGCGTATCACACAGCTTACCTATTGCCGGGGGCGTCAAGGCCGCTTCCTGCCAGGACCCAAGCGTTCGGTCAACCCCGTAACAATCTGGTCAAGGGTAGGCAGTCTAGAAGACAGGTCAGGTTGTAACTCCCTGCTGGAACATGACTCAACAGGAGTGAGGTTTAGGCCAGGGGAAGAGGGAGGATAGGAGCGAGGTGCAGCCATAGGTGCTGCTCGCAGGGCCAGCGTTTGCTCGGCACAGGGCGCGCACACCCTTGCCCCGTCAGCATCAGCATGGGGGAGACCACGCGCTACACACAGCCGGTCTTGTCCCAGAGGGACTCCGGTCACACAATCCTGAGATGCCTCCATATGGTGATTATCTAGGCACAGTATGCCCGTAGGGATTTATGCACTAGGCAACCCTGGATGCCCCAGCGACCCGCTGATTAATGTGGGAGATTTGCAGGAAGGCCCGCTAATAACTATGTATAAAAATATATCTAAATGTATAAGGATATAAGGGCCGGGAGAGGCCGCCTGAGACTCGCGTCTGAAAAACATAAAGTGAAAGAAGGTGTCAGGGCCATGCACAGCAGGAGAACATATAATGAGCAATCGCCTGCGAGGGCACTTACAGACCAAGAGAGGAGGGGAACAGCCGCCACGCGCGCGAAGATCGTCAAAATGGCGCCCAGCGAACCTCGAAGGGCGGGCTCAATGCTCGGCCGTGACGCGGAGCGCGCCAAGACAAGTCCCCGCCCACCGCGAAGAGCGTGAAGCTCTGAGTAAAATCACAAGGATATTGTAGCGAAAAAGTGCCGCGGCATCTAGCAATGCAGTAAACTATGTAGTTGGAAAAACACCGGCAGCCAAACAGAATAAAGAGCAAGCAACGCGGCTCTGACACCCGTATGAGATAGAGGCAGAAATAAAGGCTTAAGCGTGGCTAACAGTACACTGTCACACACCCCCCCCCTTTCTTTTCCCCCTAACTAGATGGGGAAAAACGGGAGGGTGGCGACCCTGCAACATGGTCCACCACTACTCAGGGCACGGGGCAGTAGAGCGGGAGGGGCATCCACTAGAGGCTCACCATTAGCCTTGACCGCCTACCCTATGGCGGGGGATTGCGGTGGAGCATGGCTCCGTTAAACACCCAAGGTGCTGCCTACCTTCACCCGACCATAGTCTTCATCAAAGAGGATGGGTGGAAATAGTCCCGCAGGGCCTCGGGCTGTAAAGCCCCGCTCGCCTGCGAGAGCGTGATACTTCATGTCTTCGCAGTTCAGCACTGCAGAGAAATCTGGGATTTGTGGGAGGTCCCTCGGTATATGAAGGGCCGGGAGGAGCCTGTTTTTGCATGTCTGCAGTGAACAGCGCCCTCTGGCGGAGGATTACCCATGTGTAAGTATTATAGATGGAGCAGGACGTGCTGTATGCTTAGAATATGGCCGAGCTCCCGGGATAGCAGCGGAGCCGGCCCGAGCACCAGGCCGCCTGTATAAGCAAAGGGCGGCCTGGCAGAGTAAATCAACCAAGCACACACACTCACATCAAAATCAATCAGCGATGTCAATAAGGGAGAGACGCCACCCCCCCCCCCCCTTGATCCGGGGACAGAGGGTAACGGATAGGAAAGGGAACCCCAGCCACCTAATGCGGCGCAGGGAATACGGACAGGGCATCCCAAACCAGGATCCCGAACCTGGTAACTGCCTACCCCTTGAATGGGATCTCACGGGGAGCGTAGCTCCTAATAGAACACCCCTAGGGTGTTACCTACCCTCGTCCGGACCTACAGCCGAGGCTGGGAGGCATAGGTACTTTAATGAAACAAAGTCCGGGCAGAAATAGGGCAATAATTAGCCAGGTGCGAACCCGGCTTACCTGTAAGGAAGGAGACAGCTATCTTCTGACTTGCTCGCCGTCTGCAGAGACCATTACTGGGGAATGTGTGGGAGGTCCCAGGTATTTATGGGCCGGGAGGGGCTTCTTTTTTTCTAGTAATCTCTGCAGAAGTTCACCCTCTACTGGCTATAACCCACGTGTAATTAATCTTCCGAAGCAGGGTGTGAGACATACTTGGAATAAAATGGCATTGTCCAATGTTCAATTGGCAGCACAGACCAGTGAAGGAGGGTTTAGATCCTCTTTCAACGCGGCAACAGCATAAAACTGGCTAACATAGCTTAGCTACGGCATATAACACTACCTTGCGGTCTTGGTGTTAGACAAGCATCACATTTCGTATCCGAAGGCTTGTTAATGAGTGTACACATTTCACACCCCCAGTGTTCCTCTTCACTTTTGGCCACATGCTCTTGCTTGATTGTACAGACCCATCCGATAAGACTATTCCTCACTGGAAGCTTACTGTAAAAAAAAAAAAAAATAGGTCTGAGTATGCTCAGAAAATGACTCAAGAGGTGCAGGATGTGGGTGCACATGTGTTCATGGGTTTAACTCCCTCACAGTCACTGCAAAATGGAATAAAAAAAAACTACATGTAACAAAAAAAGTTTGTGAATTACTCCACTCTCTAAATTAACTGAGCGAAAAGATCCACGGGGCGAACATTTTTAATATGAGGGCCGCATATTAAGCTGCATAAATGCTTACTGCAATCAAACTGTAACCTCAAAAAAAACATACATACATTGGTTTCAATGAGGAGCAAAGAAGAAGTGTGAAAAGGTGGGCAGAAAGGAGGTAGGTGGGTAGGAGGTTAGGCAAGCAGAGGGGAACTGGAATGAGGTGGGCTGGGGTGATGCAGGCAAAGGTGAGCAGGGGTGTGGTGGGTGGAGGTGAAGTAAAAAGAGGTCAGATGAGCCCCTCTAAGCCCAGCACAGCGTATTAAAGCAAACAAGGCACATAAAAAGAGTCATTAGTTGCAGCTGGAGGCAGGCTGGTCGCAGGTTGTGCAACTATGTATCCTAATGGTCATAACTTTTTAAAACTGCTTTTCAATTTGTTTCATTTTATGGAATGGGGTTGTAGTCATGAGACATTTTGAGATGCATCCGTATCAGTGTTTCATTTTTATTGCCTTTTTTTTTCCCCCCTTTTATGCTGCCCCCCCCCCCTTTAAAATTAATAGTACAGATAGTGAAGTTGATTAGCTGATTAAGTTGATGCACCCCTCTTATTGCCACAAAACGCGCCTTGGCCTCCAAGGACTCTAAACTATACTGGGGATGGGCTGAGACGCCCTACCATGACCCCGCCATTCGGATAGGGGTGGCGTGTCATCTGGCAGCTTTAAGATCAGCCAATCATCAATCCTAAATTTGTAGGGGGCGTGGCTATGGAGGCAGAAAAAGGCCAGATTTAATAGGACAGGCTTCTCTGCATATCTCGGCCACGATCCAACTGGCTCAATGAGACACACGTGTCATGTTACAGTACAGGCAAAATGCTGTTTAGCATGGACCGCATGGTCTAGCTAGCCTGCCAGTTTGGGTGTATGTGCTTTATCTCAAGACAGATGTACATTTATCCCAGGCATGTTTAAATTCACTTATCGATGAACTCTTCTGTACATCCCTAGGACAAACTTCTAGCAAAGTCCTGATCGTCCCTCTAACTTGCTTCAGGTCACACCCTCTTGTTCTTACATTAAAATTATTCTTAAAATTACTTTTGTCCTGAACCTTATTCAAACCTTTTTCATTTCAAAATCTTGATCATGTCCCACCTTTTCTCCATGCTGTATAAATCAAGTTCCTCAAGTCTCTCCTGATAAGTCTTAGACTTAAGCTGTACCATCATTTTTGTAGCCCACCTTTGGACCTGTTCTATTTGAATAACGTCTTTCTGTAGGGGAGATCTCCACAACTGCACTGTACATAGTATTCTAGCGGTGGCCGTACAAGAACTTTATATGGCATTAAAACCTCATCCTTCCTACTGGTGATGCCTTGAGCTATGCAAGGGAACATCCTGCTTGCTTTCCCACTGCCTGGCAACCTTGTCCAATATCACTCTCCTCCACAGTCCTAGCTAACACGGCATTGCCCATATAATACTCAGAGAGGGGATTCCTTCCCCCCCAAGAAGATAATCAGGGGTGTAACTTGAGGGGGGTGCAGGGGCTACGACCACACCAGGGTTCAGGGAGGTCCCCATAATTGTTGCTTCTCTACCTGATTTATCATATTTGTGCTCACTTGGCATTTCGAGAAAGGAAGCACCATTTCTCTCTGCCGTTTCAGTCTTCTTTAGGTGTCTTGCTGCATCCAAAAGACAGAAAAAAAAATAAACCTTAAAAAGAGCCCCATTTAATGTTTGCACCAGGGCCCCCGTCACATTTAAATTAGTGACTAGCCCGCTGTGTCCAGGGACTGGTCAAGGTATTTTTTGAAGTTAAGGTGAGCCCTCTTCAGTGCATGACTCCATATACACGTACAACTGTACAAGTAGCTTCAGAATTAAAATATAAGGTCAGGCCAATCAAAAACAAATGGATGGCTGCCCAAAGACTTCATGGCAGGGACAGAGTTTGCATAAATACAAAAGATATGTTTTGGACATAATTTTGTTAACAACGAAGAAAATTGGAGTAGGGAATATGGAAAAAAAACAGATTCTCCCATTTCACTGGAATCTCTTTCTGAATGGCTTCCCATTTTAGGAAATACATGTCCAGTTTACCTCACATCAAGTTTCTGGGGATTGTCCTTCTGGCACGTTGGGCAGAAGTAGGTCATTCTGCTGTTCTCGCCCAGGCGACACACCATGATCTTTGCACCACACTGGCCACAATTTGGTTTCTTGTACACTTTGTAATGTTTGTGTAGAGCGGAGCCATTCTTTCGACACTGAAAACATAGAACATTCCTGACATGCAAAAGTGATCACTTTTTAAAAGTTTCTTTCTTCTGTTATTTTAAAATGTACCTTGTAAAACAAAAGTGTGAAGTCACGTGTCATTTTCACCAAATGGGCCACCTGCTTATCAGTTAGTGCACCAGCCTGAATAAACAGAATTTGCTTATGGTAAATGTGCCGCATACAACACTTACAATAATTAATCATAAGAATGTTTTTTATTATCATTAAAGAGGGACTGTAAATAATAAAAAACAGGCGCCTATTATCCAGCAGCTCCCGTCTGGTCCTCTGAAACCTCCTGGGGCACAGAGAGCATGCATCCCATAATTCTTTGGGCCACGACCAACGCTCCCTGTAGCTCATTCATTGCAATAAAGGAGTCACAGTGACTGATGTAAGGGGTGGAACAGCGTGCAAAAAAGGAAGCCCCTTTCTCGGATACCAAGAGGTTTCTATACGGGGGACCGGCCGGGACCTTCTGCGTGGGATAGAAGGCAAGTGCCCATTTTTTTTTGATGGGTTACCCTTAAATGGTGCATCAAACAAGTCTGTAAATCCGCAAATGCCATACCTGGACAGCTGGATGTAGGCCACTGTCAAACAAAGCTTCATTTTTGATAATATTGCCAACTCCAGGTAGCAGTGATTGGTCAAGGAGAACATCACACAGCATCCTACTCCCCTGCTTCCTAACCTCACTCTCTGCTCTTGAGAAGCTGAACTTAAAGGAACAGACATCTAAATCTTCATATAATCGCACTTTATTTTGACAGTCTGAGGCATTTCTGAAACAAGAGGAAAGGGATTATCAGAAACAATGTGGTCAGGATCAGTCCTCTCGCCAACTTCAAAGAACACAAAATTTGGTGCAATGAGTAATAAAGCCATTAGTAGAAAAGTACATCGAAACATAGAAAGTTAACGGGAGAAGGAGACCACACTGGCCATCTAGTCTGCCCCTTTATCTAAGAACATACGTAGGCTTATCCTAGGCATGTTTAACTGAGGCCCCATTTACACTGGGGCGGCCCCCTTTCAAAAGTCCTGCAAGTAGCATTTTGAGAGCCCTGCTAAAGGTATAGCAGGCAGTGGTCTCTGCTTGCACATGCGCCGTTGGAACAGGGAAAGGCGAGTTACTAGGCGATTTGGTGTTTTTTTTTTTTTTACACAGTAGGGCACTCCAAGAATCTGAATGCACGGTGGCTGTTTTGATCCACTTTATAAAGGTGGATCTTATAGATTCCAGGTACGCTTGATTTCCTTCCCCCAGGGCATCCAGATTCATGTGGAACCCCTCAAGTCGTCCGGGAAAGTACCTTTTCCCCTGATCCAACACCACATGCGCGAGCAGCGGACACTCCCTGCTCTACCTTTAGCAAGAGGCACAACCATGCCAGGCATTTGTGAATGCCTGCCCGGGGCACGCTCCCTGAGGGTAGCACAGTTGCGGCCACCGGCATGCTCAGCTTAAAAAAATATATATTAATTTTAGATGCTGGGGAATAGTTTTGGAAGGGGCTGGGCTTTTCACTGCATGATGCTGAATGTTTAAAGAGGACCAAAACCCACCCTGGAGTATTTGAGACTACAGGGCAGGCATACTCGCTCCCCTGGGGCACCCCAATCTGGGGATGTCCCGCTGTGTGAAACCCCCCGTGTCGCCCGAAAACCCACCTTCATTCCCGGTCCAACAGCTATATTCCCACTACCCCTTTAGCAGGAATAAGTATTTGTGAATGACCAGTGTGGGCACACTCCCTGTTAGAGGGAGTGGCCACCAGCGTGCTCAGATACGCTCGAACTAGGTGAGCTCCGGGGCAAAGGGGCTCGAGCAGATCCGAGCAAGTTGATTGGAAAAGTGGCCGCGCTTGCGTCATAGGACCGGGAAGAGGTGAGCTTGTTTGGGCAACCTGGGAAGTTTCACACAGCAGGGGGCAAGGACCAAAACTCAGGATAACCAAAATCCTGGGTTTTGGTCCACTTAAAGTCCTTCTCCATTTTTGTAGCCTGCCTTCGGGCACATTCTATTTGGATGTAGAGCCCTGCTAAAAGCTATGCGGAGCCTTTGCCAATGCCATCTGTGTAATCTTTTGGCAGGGAGCCTGGCAGGTGTTCTGACTTATGGTTAAAAAAACATTACACTGTTGCAAATTTGGAGATGGCCTATTCCCCAGCAAAATCACATTAAACTACATATCCCAGCATGCTTGAGAAAGAGACAGGATGTGAGGGGGAAGAGAAAGAAGCATGTGACTGGGGGATTTGGTTTGGACTTGTCCTTAAACCGGACCTTCACCCTGAATAAGAGTATATCTTATATGTTTCCCATACCCTGTACATACTACTGCATGTTATCAGCCTTTAAACATCCAAGATGGCGGCTCATGGAGCATCAGGCAGCCTGCAAACAGGAAGAGTCTGACTGTGTTGCTCTGCATTCTGGGATTGCGGTCCTTTCCCTATCCTTACCCACATCTATAACTCCACCCCCTGTACTTTATCCTGCTCGCCTCTTTTGAGTATGTGATGCTTCTGAGGCAAGATGGCGGCGCCCATATCCTAGAGTCCTGAACAGAGTTGCAGCCCGGTGGGGGAAAGAATAATAAGTGACTAAAAACATAAAAATACCATTTTGTGATTACTCACCTGTAAAATGGGTATTATAAGTATGTCACACACCCCGCTTCCACTATTCATGACATATGGGTTATGGTCCAGTAGAGGGCGAACTTCTGCAGAGATAAAAGCAAAAAAGAAGCCCCTCCCAGTCCATAAATACCTGGGACCTCCCACACATTCCCCAGTATATGACAGCAGTAAGGGGACCAGGAAGAGACAATAAAACATTCTTAACAATAAAAAGGTTCACCATATAAAGGATCCAAAAAACCAAAGGGTGGGATGAAGCGGGGTGTGTGACATACTTATAATACCCATTTTACAGGTGAGTAATCACAAAATGGTATTATTCCATGTCACACACCCCGCTTCCACTATTCATGACATATGGGACATCCAATAGCAGTGTCCATCATGGGTGGGGATCCAAATACAGCAAAAAAATGCACCAATTTAAACCACTGCAGCTTGCAGAACCTTGCGGCCAAAAACAGCATCCGCTGAGGCCCGCACATCAACCTTATAAAACTTAGAAAAAGTATGAATGGAAGACCAAGTAGCAGCCTTACAAACTTGTTCAACAGAAGCCTGGTGCTGAAAGGCCCAGGAAGCCCCAACAGCACGAGTAGAATGAGCAGTGATCTTAAGGGAGGAACCCTCCCCTTAGCGGAATAGGCCCCAACAATGGCCTGACATATCCATTTACTAATGGTAGACGTGGCTGGCGCCAAACCTTTCCTGGGCCCGGAGGGCACCACGAACAAGGCGTCCGTCTTACGAAAAGGAGAAGTAGCGACCAAATAATACTTCACACAATGAACCACATCCAAAGAGTGCAAAACCCTCTCCTTGTCATTGCTAGGCCTAGGACACAAGGAAGGGAGAACCACATCCTGATTGAGATGGAAAGCAGAAACCACCTTAGGAAGGAAATCTGGTTTAAAGCGAAAAACCACCTTGTCCTGGTGTCTCTCAAAGTAAGGGGCCTGAATAGACAGAGCCGCCAACTCAGAGACACGCCGAACAGAGGTAATAGCCACCAAAAAGGCAACCTTTTAAGTGAGCACAGAAAGTGCCACATCCTCAAAAGGAGGCCTCTGGAGGGCCGAGAGAACCAAATTTAGGTCCCAAACGGGAACCAAAGGCTTTCTAGGGGGCCGAACATGAGCGACCCCTTGGAAAAAAAGTCTTGACCAGATGATGCAAAGCAAAAGACCTTTGAAAAAAGACAGCCAGGGCAGAAACCAGACCCTTCAAAGGACTGAGCTGGAACCCCAGATCCAGACCGTGTTGTAAAAACTCCAAAATGCTAGGAATCGAAAACACCCTGCAAGGTAAGGCCCTAGCCTCACACCAGTCAATATAGGACCGCCAAGTCCTATAGTAAAATGGTAGAGGAAGACCTCTTCCTAGCTCTAATCAATGTCTGAATAACCGCCTCCGACAAACCTTCCCCCCTCAGGATGAAGGTTTCAGCAGCCACGCTGTCAAAGCAAGCGTTTGTAAATTGGGGTAACGTAGCTGACCCTGAGAGATCAGATCCGGAAACAGGGGCAGCCTGTACTGATCTACCGCCAGTCTTACGACGTTTGCGAACCAAACCTGTCTTGGCCACCTTGGGGTCACCAGAATTGCTGGTGCCCCCTCTAGAGCCAGCTTGCGCACTACCTTGCCTACCATGGAGAAGGGGGGAAACAGGTACAGAAACCCCAGATCCCTCCAGGCAAGGGATAAGGCATCCACTGCCAGGGCCAGAGGATCCCGAGACAGAAATACAAAGGTTGGGAGCTTGTGATTGTGCCGAGAGGCAAAGAGGTCCACCTCCGGAGTCCCCCACCTGTGACACAGGGACCGAAATACCCTGCGGTTGAGAGACCATTCCCCTCGGCGAGAAAACCCCCTGCTCAGGGAGTCCGCCTCCGTGTTCTCCACTCCCGGAATGTACACTGCCAAGATGCAAGGAACATTGCTCTCCGCCCATGTCAGAATCAGAGAGACTTCCCTGAGGGCACTCCTGCTGCGAGTCCCCCCTTGGTTATTGATGTAAGCTACCGCAGTTCGATTGTCTGATCGAACCTGAACCGGTAAACCCTGTAGGTGGAGTGTCAGACGTGACAGAACCAAATGGATAGCTCTGAGCTCCAAGACATTGATCGGGGTGTGAGCCTCCTGAGGACCCCACAGCCCCTTGAACTGATGTGTCTTCCAAAAACCTCCCCAGCCCGACAGGCTGGCATCCGTGGTAACCGTCTCCCAACAAGGGGCCAGAAAGGATCTGCCCCTCATCAGATTGCTTGGTCCCAGCCACCACTGAAGAGACTGCCGAACCCTGGGAGACATCAGAAAAGACTGATCCAAGGACTGTGGACATCGGTTCCATTTCAGCAATAGATGGAGTTGGAGTGAACTCATGTGGAACTGAGCAAAGGGCGAGGATTGGTCGTCAGGAGAACACGTATCAGATCCTGAACCCTCTGCACCTTTAGCTGAGGTAGGAGCACTCTGGCCTGACTGGTATCCAGATTCATGCCCAGAAAAGAGATCTCCCTTGATGGAGAACCTTTCCAGCGTCGTCACCACCGTACTGGTGTCCAGCTCCGCCTGGCAGAGGGAAGAAGCTGTAATGAGTAGGTCGTCCAGATACGGCACAATGCGAATGCCCTGGGCTCTGAGTAGGGCCATTATGCCCGCCAGAACCTTGGTAAACACCCTCGGTGCCGAGGTCAGCCCGAACGGGAGGGCCACAAACTGAAAATGCTGATCTCCAACCACAAACCTGAGAAATCTCTGGTGTGCTGGGAAAATTGGTACATGACGGTAAGCATCCTTGATGTCTATGGACGTCATGAAATCCCCCTGACGAAGGGAACCGATGGCTGAGCGCAGAGTCTCCATGCGGAACTTCTTGGTTCTGATGAACCTGTTGAGAAGCTTCAAATCCAGAATGGGTCTTATGGAGCCATCCTTTTTGGGAACCGTGAAGAGGTTGGAATAATAGCACCGGCCTCTCTCTGAAAGAGGCACCGGGCATATGACCGCCATGTCCAGGAGATTCTTTACAGCCAACAGGAGCCTCTGCGCCGCCCGAGGATCCGATGGCACCTGAGACCTTAGGAATCTGGGAGGAGGCCGGGACTCGAACACCAGTTTGTACCCAGACGAGACCACTTTCAATATCCACTTGTCTGTGACCTCCTGGGCCCAGACCTGGAAGAAGAGCCGCAGCCGTCCCCCCACCCGTAAGGGTGAGGGCGCCTCCTCATTGCTGAGCTGGCTTGGCAGCGGGCTTGGGTCCCCAGGTAGAGACTGGACGGGCGCGTCCCCTGCCTCTGTTCCAGGAACCACCTCTGAAGCTAGAGTAGGCAAGACCTCTGCCCACTCTGGCACCGCGAAAGGAAGGATTGAAGGAGCTTGCCCCCCAAAAGAAGCGACGCTGCTTCTTACGCTGAGGTAGCTTCCCGCCTTTCGCCACAGAATCCAATTTGTCACCAAACAGCCGCATACCCAGGAAGGGCAGTGCTGTAAGTGATTTCTTGGCCGCTATGTCAGCCGCCCACTGGCGTAGCCATACCGATCGACGCATGGCCACCAGCAGAGCCGAGGTTCTACTACACATGATCATAGTGTCATCCATAGCCGCCAACACAAAGTTCATGAACAATTCCCACCTCTTAAGGGCTGTGAATTCAACACTGGCCAGGTTGAGTTGGGACCCTTTTTAACATGTCCCCAACCTAAGACCTGGTATCCACAGCCACAAGTGCAGATGCACAAACAGGCCGCAAAGCTGAACCCACACTAGCAAAGGCATGGCATGCCATCTGATCAATGTGCTTATCCTCGCCATCCTTAAGGGTAGTGGCGTCAGGAGTATGTACAATGGAGGTGTTGGACAATCCTAAGATGGGCGCATCGACTCGGGAGGGGTAGATCATCGCTTCACCGCGTCCGCTGGGAAGGGATACTTCCTATTCTATCTCTGCGGAACACCGGGAAGCCGACTCGGCTTCTCCCATTCTCTAAGAATCATGCTATCAAAATTATCCTGATTTGGGAACTCCAAGCGGGGCTTAAAATGAGCCAAAGAATTCCCCCTTCTTCGGAGGGGCCTCCGCTGGTGGGGAAATATCCAGAACCTCTAAGAGATGGGCCAGGACTTTGGGGGTATCCACAGCATCCCCCAGCGCCTGCCCGGCATCAGAATCAAAGAACTGCAGTTCTTCAGTCTCAGATTCCCCAAACAATTCCCCCTCCTCGAGAGGGGAATAATCAGACCAGTCAGGGGAGTCATAATCATCAAAATCAAGTACCGGCGTAGTCGGTGATAGATGCCTTTTCTTATCAGGGGCTTTTCTGCCCACTGAGCTAGAAATAATTTTATCTAGCTTGGCCAGCCTAGCACATACATCAGAATGCGACTCCCCGCCAATGTCACCTGGGGTACAGATAATGCGGGGTGGGGTGGGGTGGGAGATGAGACGGGCGGCACTGACCCAGACGCCTGGGATCCCGGCTGCCGCGTTATGGCCTGTTGAGCACATGGTATGCAAATTAGTACATTTTCCCCCCCACAAGGGGTACCCCACAACCCACACACAGCCGGGATTGTCCCGAAGGGAGCCCGAGCCCGGTATCCTGTGGAGCCTTCATATGGTGATTTTAAAGGTAGTCGCAATGACCAGAGGGAATTACGCTGATAAGCTACCCGGAATGCCCCTTGTCCCAAGTAGGAGATTTTAGGTGCCCAATTTACTCTAGGGACCCTAGGACCGGGAGAACCCCCTTTTAAGCAGGTAGCCCTCCTGAAAGACACAAGCAGTGAGTCATAAACACATGCGCACACACACAGATAAATAGCAAAATATCCAACAAATAGTTAACCACACAGTGTGACCTGCGCTGCCCCCAGCTGAAGGGAACACAATTATGCTGAATAAGGATGAAAAGAGGGGCCCCAGGAGGGCACTCACGTGTCTCACAAGATGGCAGCCAGAAGCACAGCACTCCCGAGAGAGAGCGAGAGAGAGGGAGAAGGAGGGGCGGGCCAGCGCGGATCGCGCGCCGTGCCTGGCCCCGCCCCCCTTCCCTCACAACCAGCAGCAGGGTACCCAGCTATAGGCTGGGTTCCGCAAAAAGCGCCAAACAGGAGGGGGCGGGCTGCGGCAGCGCGCAGGCGCCGGCCCCGCCCCCTCGACACCGCAGCCTGGGGGGGAAGAAGCTCCCCTCAGCATATACAAAAATGCGATCCAGAGTGCAGCACCAAGCACACTATTTCACACACACAGACTCCCCAACAAGAGTGAAAAGTTGAACATGAAAAGCCCCCCCCCCCCCCCGGAGGGCTACGTGAGGGACCCGGAAGGGGGGGGGGGGGGGAATCCAGCACCATAGGTGTAAGGGAGAATTATAGTATATATTATATAATATATATAATATTATAGACAGGGCATCCCAAACCGGGATCACCAACCCGGATTCCGCCTACTGGACCATATGTCATGAATAGTGGAAGCAGGGTGTGTGACATACTTGGAATATATATTCATTTTAGATGTTGGGGAATAGATTAATTTTTGGGGCTTTTCATTAAATCATGCTGAAGGTCCAGTTTAACTGAAGACCCTCATTAAGCCCCTTCTGTAAAAATTCCAGGATCCTGGAAATAGAGAAGGTTCGCAGACATAACCCCTGGATCTACACCAATAAATAAAGACTCGCCAGACTGAGTCTGAGGTCTGTGTCCTGGCCCTAATCTTTGTTTTGATGACTTCAGCAGACAGCCCTCCTGACAAGATGCTGATCTCAATAGACAGGTCGTCAAAGCAAGTACTCAAAAATTAAGGTGCGGCAGGGGTCAATGCGGGAGAAGGTAAGGATGGTTGGGTAGCCGCCAAGGTTCGCCTCAGACATTCTTACCACGTTTGGAAACCAAGTCCTTCTTAGCCAGTAAGGAGTTACTAGGTTGGAAACCCATTTACCAGCTACTTTTTCTTAGTACTGTGCCCATGAAGGCATACAGAAGCTTTAACACAGACCATTTCACTGCTATCGGGGTCTCTGGTCCAGGGGGCAAACATTGGCACCATTACGATTGTGGCGGGACGCAAAGAAATCAACGCAGTTCCCCACCGGTTGCACAGGGACTGAAAAATCTCCTTCCTGAGAGACCATTCTGCCTGACCCACAGCTGCTCTGCTCAGATGATCATCCACTCCCAGTATGTGGACTGCCGAAATGCACACAACGTTCTCGGCCCAAAGCAAAATCTGACTCACCTGCCCGAGAGCATGTCTGCTTCTGGTGCCCCCCTGGTGATTGATATAAGCCACTGGCGCCATGGTGTAGACGTCAACCTTGAATAGATTACCTCTAAATTAGGTTCAATGTCTGAGCAATAACTAGGTCGCTCTTAATTCCGGAATATTGATAGGTAGTCTGCTCTTTATTTGATTCCATCATCCTTGGACAGTCTGGGACCCCATCACACCTCCCCAACCAGTTGGGCTGATGTTTGTGGTGACAACAGTTTATACTAGTAGAACAAAAGATTTGCCCACCTGAAGATGATGGGGGCTCAGCCACCAGGCCAGACATCCAGTCGACCAACTGCCGATTGGATGTCAATCTATCCAATACCAATCAACAGATGTTCAAATATGAGAAAAAATGTGTCCATTATCCGAAAATGCTTATATAATCACTGATTCTACGGCACTAAAATAGTACATTCCATGTTAGAAATTTCATAGGCGAATCCAATACCGTTTCAAATTGAGCAGCCGCTTGTAACCTCCTTCCTACTGTAAAGTAGGGTCATGATAACATTATCCCTGGGATAGCAGGTCCAGTCTCCCCGGAAGCTCCCAAGGCTCTTGTATGGACAGTGTCGAGAACCAAGTTCTCTTTGGCTACCAAAGGGCCAGAAGTAGCTGACTGACTGGATAACTTACTGAGAACTTGCCATGGACTGGAGGAAATGCATAGGTCAGATCGAAATGCCAATCATGGGCCAAGACATCTATTCCCAGAGCTAGGTCAAAGGGATTTGGAGAGAAAAACTTCAGCTTGTGGTTTTTCCCAGATGCAAAAAGATTCACCTCAGGACAAAGATTTGATTGAATACCCCCTGGTTCAGAGACCATTCTGCCTCCAACAGCGGGGAGCGACTTATAAAGTCTGTCACATGATTTAGGCACCCCTTCAGATAAATTCAGATAACTGGTTCTGTTCTACCCAAAGCAAAATTTTCATTGCAGCTCTCTAATAGGGTGAGATCGTGCTCCCCCCCACTGTCAATTCAGGTATATAAGTTGTTGCGTTGTCCGTCTTGATCTGAACGGGATGACCCACCCCTTAGTTGGGGTGAGAAGGGCAACAAGGCTTCCTTCGCCGCTATGAACTCTAGGTTTGACAATGACTGACTAAGCCTTTTGAATCACTTTCCTTGTGCAGTCAAGTACCTGCAATGGGCCCCTCAACCTCATGAGCAGGCGTCCGTTGTTATAATCGTCTCCTTGGGATCTTTCCAAGGCAGATCGCTGACAAATCTGTTTTCGCACAACCACCACTTCAGCGAGTTCTCCGCCATGCCAAACATTTAAAAAATGCAACTCTCTAAGAAAAAAAAAAATAGAATAGAAAAGTGGAGGAAGGTCGATTGGGGGGGGAACCATTGCCCCATGGTCCATCCCTCAGGCCATCAGACAAACCTGCGGTTGGGTGTCCCTTAGAAGGGATCTGCCAGCCCTTAGAGTGTCACTTACCCACAAAAATACAATTCTGTGAAATACTCACCTGTAGAATTGGTATTATACACATACAGCACGTCCTGCTCCAGATATAGTAATAACATATGGGTAATCCTCCGCCTGAGGGCATGTTCACTGCAGACATGTAGAAAACAGGCTCCTCCCGGCCCTACATATACCGAGGGACCTCCCACAAATCCCCAGCATTGAAAAGCAGTGAGAAAGAGAAGCCGGGAGAAACCAACCACCCAGAAAATGGCAATAATATCAATGATAACAATCACCATACAGGGGATCCAGAACAACATGAAACCAGGGTGGGGTGGAGCAGGACGTGCTGTATGCGTATAATACCAATTCTACAGGTGAGCATTTCACAGAATTGTATTATTCTAAGCATACAGCACGTCCTGCTCCAGATATAGTAATAACATGTGGGACATCCAATAGCAGTGTCCATAAAGTAGGGTGGGATCCCCTTGAAAAAGGCACAGCCAACAGTAAAAGTGCTGTCACCCACAACCATGCTACCAAGAGCAACGAGAGCAATGCTCTAACCTCAACCTTTGAAACCTTGTAAAGGAAGAACTGAAAACAAGCAGCAGACTAGCCAGCTTGCTCAACAGAACCTAGTGCTGAAAGGCCCAAGCCAAGCACAAGCAGTAAGAGAACAAAAAACCAAGAGAGAAAAAGAATAGGCCAGAGTAACAGCCTAACCATGCTACTGCAAAAGAGGGTAGCCATGGCAACCTTAGAACTCTCCCCATCGGGGAATATGAACCCTGGTCTCAGGCGAGACCGGCAGGGATACTGAAAAACAATACTCAGCAAGAGCCGAAACGTTTACTCTAGGCTCAGAAGGACAAAACTAAACGAGCAAGACCAATCCAAAGGGTACCTACACCCGTGGAGGCAATCAGATCCGGTACTTAAGGATGGAGACACCAATAAGCCCCAAAGAGCATAATCCCTACCAGGGACAAGAGACAGTCCAGGAAAATCTCCAACACCTGCAGAGGGATACAGATCCCTTTAGCTCATAGTAAACAAGACAATAGCCCAGAGGCCGGAGGGTCTGGAATAAAGGAGAATAAAAACACCGCCTGGACCCAAACTCGGCGTAAGGCGGAGCACCCCCACCTCATGGTGTACAGATATATAAACAAATATATATAGAATGACTAGGACCACTAACAGAGCCATCCTTTATGGCACACTTCTGACTGGAGCAACCGCCCCAGAAGAGCGATATGAGGGAAGGAACAGGTCAGACAAGAACCTGAATAAGACCCAATAGAACCCTTAGCCGGGCATCAGGATAAGTAATCCCCCCAAAGGGGAGCATAGAATTCCCAGGGGAATGCACCTAAGCAACCCCTGAGGAATGCTCAACACAGAAGATTGAACTAGACTTCTGCAGTAGGCGAACAGGGCAAGCCCTGAAAACCTTAAGGGAGCCGAGTTGGGGAGCCAACTTCAACCGTGCTGTAATAACTCTAGGACCCAGGGAACGGCGAACATCCCGCAGTAGAGAGAGCCAGTCCAAACAAGGCAAATTAGAACCACATCCAACATAGCCGGCAGAAAAGGGAGAAGAAGAGGAGGGAGCTAGGCCTAGCCCTCCAATAGAGACAAGACACCCAGAGATACCCATCTCCAATAGGGTGAAGAGCAAACCGTCCAATCGCCTAAAAGGCCTGTAGATAGGGGCAACATAGTAAAGGAGCCTGAATAGGCAGAACAGCCCTCGTGAAAGAGCATACAGGACGACTGTCCTCAGCAGAATCTGCGAACCACACCCCACTGGGCCACCCAGGGCCCCAGCGTAACGGTTCTCCCTTTCTACAGCAATCTTGTGCAGAACCCCGCCTAGCGGGGTGAAAGAAGGTAAGACATATAGAATATAATGTTCTTGACAGAAAGGCAATACTAGCCCCCCATGGCCAAGGCCAGAGAGTTCTGGGACAATAATCCAGGGAAGAGTCCCTGTAATAGCAACGGGGCCCCACAAGGCCACACCGGTAAGGACTCAGTGAGACACTAGAATAGAACCTCCTGCCACAGGAGGACAGCCATTGAAGCGAATACCAATGAAGTGCGAGGAATGTAAACCCCCACTTAGATCAGAACCAGAACCTTCTTGAAGGATCAACCTGTTCCGAGACCTTCACAGATAAAAAGGACAGGCCACTGTCCTCAGACTGACTGAGAGTCCCCAAAAAAAAGGACAAGTCCTGAAGAGGAGTAGTCCAGCAAATTAGAGCCCACCAAAGGCTCACTGTGTCAATCCAAAAAAACAGACTGAAAATGGACCCCCTAAGGGACCTCCCTTAGGAATCATGGGAGGTTTCAGAAGAAATACATCCCCCCAGTCAACCTGCAAGACTTGGTACCCATGGTGACCATCTACAGGGAGAAGCAAGAAGGTAGGGAATGGTCCCAGAAATACTTATTGAATTTACAACCTCAAGGAGGAACCCCCTTAACAAGGGGGAAGCGTACTGACCTAGTTCCAGGGGTGCTGGAACCCTGTCCGGGATAATTAACCTAAGGTGTCGCAGTGCCCAAGGGCTTCTGAGAATAAGGGACAGCATCTGGGCCGCCACCAACAGGCCCACCAGCTGCAAGGTGAAGGTAAGGTGACATCAAAAGAGGGCAAAGCCCTTTCCATAATAAGTCCACATTTTGAAGAAGGAAGGCTCTAGCATGAACCAAATCTAAATGCTACCCCGTAGGGAGACACCGAACCAGGGGACACTAAGTAAGTGAGGTGCCTGAGCACCAATCCACAAGACTCCCAAAGGAGCCACAAGTCAATAGCCAACACGGGCTGACGCAGAAATTGGGAGTGAAGAAAGACAATCAAGTAGAACCTAGCGCGGACGCCACACGGACACGTCCAAGACATCACTCTCACACTCGCCTTGGTGAGCCGTCTGGGAGCAGGAGAGGAACCAAAAACAAGACCCCAATCCGCAGAGATGGTCCTTTAATACTGGCTAGTAATGGCCTCGGTATCCTGAAGGCACAGGAGACCAAAAAAAGGATCGTAGATCCACACGGGCATCGAGAGGCCCACTGGACAAGAGCGCCTGCGGCCCAACAGAGAGATACCATGTAGGAAGTGCCTGTGAAGGTATAACTGCAAGGCCCATAAGGCCAGCCCGGGTCAGACTGCCTCATTCCAGAGGGAAAAGGTAACGTGGATGCAATCACAAGTCAAGGGGCCAACCTGTAAGAGAGCCCCGACCCTGCAAGCCGAACTCGGCCTGCCTCAACTCCCGAAGAGAAAACAGGGACTAGAAGAACGAAAGGGCGAGGGCATCCCTTCATGCTTGTGCGGTTTTGGCAGATTTGGACTTCGCCCTGCCGGAGGTCCCAGGGCGTTGCCTGCCCCTCCTGGGGCGGGCCTCCACTCCAAAGGGCTGTAAGCACACTTCTGGTTCGCGCTTGACACTAACGTAGGGAGGGGGAGGGGTGTCCCTGCCCCTAGGAGGCCGAGACGGCCTTCTGCGTGAGGGTGCCTTACCCCCTTTTTTTTTTTTCAAAAGGTCCAAACGGGCCCCAAATAAGCGTTGTCCTCTGAAAGGAAGGCCAGTAAGAGCCTTTTTTGTATCATTGTCAGCCCCCCACTGTCGCAGCCAAGCAGGCGGCGAATAGCTACCACAAGAACAGAGGTTCTAGCGCACATCTTAATAGTGTCATCCATCGCTGAGAGGATAAACCTCACAAAAACCTCACGATCGGAAAGTGCATTAAAGACCTCCCAAGGGAGATGCTCGGGCTGGTGATCAAGTATCTTCCTAAGAAGGGTCCTGGCCGCCACCGCCGTGATGGCCGCGGCACAGACCGGGTGCAGAGCCGTCCCTGCACACGAGAAGGCGTGGGAAGCCAGTCTGTCAATGCGCCGGTCCTCAGCATCCCGAAGGGTACGATGAGTAGAAGCTGTCATGAAGGGAGGGTTAGCAACCCCAATAATCGGTGCATCCACCTCGGGAGGGACTGACCAACAGTCAACCACATCAGGGGGAACAGAGTACTTCCAATCCCAGACCCCCGGAACCCCTGTAAGTTTACAAGGTGATTCCCATTCCTTAGATATAAGAGCCTGGAAATGATCCTGCTCCAGAAATTCCAAGCGTGGCGTCGCCGTGTGGAAACTCTCCCTCTTGGGCTTGGGAGACTCTCCCGGAGGAGAGATGGATAGTTCTTCAAAGATCTTAATGAGTAATTCATCAGTGTCACACAGGCCCCAGGAACCAGGGCCAGAATTGTCACGGCTCCAAGGTATCTCGTCTGAGGAACTGGAACCTGAGAAAAGTTCCCCTTCATCAGAAGGATCAGGGTCCTGCATAGCAGCAGACTCTTCAGTTTCAGCGGGAAACATAGAACCAGGAGGCGTCAGGGACCGCTTTTTTCCAGCGCCCAAGTGCTCCGCCAGACTAGACATCACCTGCTCAGCCGTAGGTAGCCTGCGCGGCACCACCTGCTGGTCATCCCCGCTCGAGTGCGACTCCTCAGGAGTGAGATTTAAACACGGGGAGACAGGTGTATTGAAGCGAGGTGCAGCCACTGGTAAACCTGATTGCAGGGCCAGTACTTGTTCAGCACACGGTCCGCAGACCCATGCTCTGTCAGCATCAGCATGGGGTTATCCACACGCAGTACACAGCCGGTCTTGTCCCCGCGGGACCCCGGACACAATTCTGAGATGCCTCCATATGGTGATTATCTAAACAATATGCCAGCAGGGATTTATGCTGTAAGCAACCCTGGATGCCCCAAGACCTGCTAGGAATGTGGGAGAATTTAAATGTGAACCAGTTTAAGATATATATTAGGCCAGGAGATGCCACCGGAATCTTGGCGTCTGAAAGACATAAGGAGAAGAATGGGTGTCAGAGCCATGCGCAGCTGGAAAAACATATAAAAAGGAGTCACCCGCGAGGGCACTTACAGACCAAGGGAGGAGGGGAACCACCACCACGCGCGAGAAGATCAACAAAATGGCGCCCAGCGAACCTCGAAGGGCGGGCTCGATGCTCGGCCATGACGCGGAGCGCGCCAATTCAAGTCCCCGCCCATTACATCTAGTAAGGAAAAGGCATAGACATACGGCGGCAGCCAAAAACCGAATAACGAGCAAGGGCAGAAATTAGGCCATAAGCGTGACATACTGGTACACTGGGACCGCCACACACATACCCCCCCCCCTTTCTTTTCCCCCTAACTAGTTGGGGAAATGAGGGAGGATGGCGACCCTTTACACAGGGTCCAGCACTACCCGGGGTACGGGGCAATAATGCGGGAGGGGCATCCACTAGAGGCTCACCATCAGCCTAAACCGCCTACCCTATGGTGGGGGATTGCGGTGGAGCATGGCTCCGTTAAGCACACGGTGCTGCCTACCTTCACCCGACCAACGCAGCCCAGGCTGGGAGGCATATTCTTCACAAGGAGGACGGGTGGAAATAGTCCCGCAGGGCCTCGGGCTGTAAAGCCCCGCTCGCCTGCGAGAGCGTGATACTTCATGTCTTCGCATTTCAGCACTGCAGAGAAATCTGGGGGGGATTTGTGGGAGGTCCCTCGGTATATGTAGGGCCGGGAGGAGCCTGTTTTCTACATGTCTGCAGTGAACACGCCCTCAGGCGGAGGATTACCCACATGTTATTACTATATCTGGAGCAGGACATGCTGTATGCTTAGAATAAAGGGGGAACCTCCAGTAGCGCCCCCCCCCAGGACCCTGACATTTAGCGTCGGATCAGGGTGAGGCGAGGCTATCAGTTTAAGCAACTCCAGGAGGCATTTGTATTGGGTCCTTCCGGATCAGTGGAAATATAAGGGCCTGGAAGACAAACAGGGTTAAAATATCCCGCTTCCTGAAAGAATGTTTTTTAAAAAGAAATAAAAAGCAGACAAGGAAAATAAATCCATGCATAACCTGCACAGTCTAGTCCACCTGCAAGAATGAAACTGGAAGGTGGGGGGCAGCCTGAAGTATATATAGGCCGGGAGAGACCACACCTTTTATCTTGCAGTCCCGCCTTCCAGCCTGGCTGGCTATTTCTTGATGCCGGGTGTATAAATATTCCCACCTCCTCCCACCATCCAACATATTTATTTGGATTTTTATCATTAGGCCATTTTTTCATGATAGTCCTACGTTAAGGCTTATAATGCTTTTTTCTCAATTTCCCTTTTCTCATCATAATAAAAAAAAAAATTGTAAACCGAATGATCCATTAATTGTTCAATAAAAAAAAAAGTTCTTTTAAAAACGTACTTGGTAACTTTAATTTATAAACCTCAAAAAGAAAACTTTAAAACTCGAAGCACCACAGGTCAAGTACTGACTACAGTTATTACAGTAAGCAAAGCTTTACCGGACATCTGCTGTGGAATCATGAAAGCAAATCAAATCCTTGGTGAGCTGTACTTCTAGCACTGCTGGAGCTCGACTTTTGCCCGCATTCTCTGCTGGATTAATGCGCATTGATCCATTCATCCCAAAATGGACTCTGAGAAAAAGAATAAATAGGGTGCAAGTTAGAGATTAGGCATCATTATGCTGCTTGGAGACAGAGGAGGCAATAGGCCAGCAACATGTGATTGGAAAGAAAGCTGTCGTATTCTTGTTATACAGCCATAAGCTTCAGCCACAAAAGTCAACAAGAATTAACTAACGAAAGATACCACAGACATGCATGTTGCTTACAATGGCTTTAAAATTGTTTTGAAGTGGGAAGTGAGGAGCTGGTGTATAGGAAAAATGGTGCTACATGTCATAGATCTACTGCTACTTCTCCATCTTGGGGGCAGACTCAACTACCAATTACTTTAGACAGAGGCTTATCAAGGGTACATTACCTTTCTCAAACAGAGACGGGAAAAAAAACATTTTTAGATAAAGCAATAGTAGTATACACATCCCGAAAGTTTAGAATAGTTTGCTCATAGTAAGGATTTTATTATGCATTTTGCAATATCCCCTCTATTAAAATTTCTTTAAAGGGCTGAGCTACAGGTGACTTTGCCTTATCTATGTCACAGAGGGCCACATTTGCATTCTGGGTGCCTTCAAAGGGTCAGTTAATAACAAAGGACAACGTAAGCAGGGACAATGTATGGTTACAGACAGAATTGTTTTGCCCAGGGCAGATCCAGGCTCTGAATTGTTCTCAGTTGTAGCCACTACATCTGACAGGATTAGAGGTGGTACTGTGCTCCACAGCACTAGGCAGCACTGCACACAGTCAGAAGCCACCTGCTCATTCTGTCCACGAGCTCAGAATTTAGGCTATACCTTTCCAGGGGCCTGGAAAACATCTAAACCCTGCAACGCTGTACACCTTACTGGTGGAGGCACAACTTTAACATATTTATGGCTTTCTTCCCCGCCCCTCCTTGAATGGAGCTTTCCATTTTGAGGAAAAGGAGACTATTTCAAGGCCCACTGATGGTGTGATGGGGGTGGGTCAGATTAGTTTGCCTTTTACACATATTATTGAAAGTTAACACTCACAAAAAAAAAAAACCCTGTTACACTTACAGGTAACGGCTTTTCTATGAATCCTTCATGACAACCCACGGAGAGGGAGGCTTCACCCTTGGGAGGAAACACAAACTGAACAGAGGTTAAAACCCCACCCCTTCCTCTCCACCTCAGTCTTAAGCAAGTAACATTAGGTAAACCGAAGGACATGGGAGGGAACTAAGGGGTCGTCATGAAGGATTTGTGTGAAAGCAGTTGCTGGTAAGTGTAGCAGGGATTTTCTCCCTTTATACATCATGACAACCCACGGAGAGGATTAAGCAAGTAATTATACCTTAGAGGTGGGAAGCTGCTTGTAAGACCCTCCTGTCTAAGCATCAGGCCTTTGGTAGATCTAGTCCATGGTGCTTGAGGAAGGCGTGGGGGTGATGACCACATTTCTGCTTTATAGATCTCTTCTATTTCTAATTAACAGATCTCTTCTATAGAGGCACTGCCTAGGCTTTCTGCCTAGGAAGCGGATATGGTTCTTGTTGATTGCGCAGAAACCCGTGGGAGGAGGTTCTCCTTATGAATCATAAGCTTGCACAATAGTCTGTTTTATCCATCTGGCAATAGTAGCTTTTGAGGCAGCTAGGCTGCTTCTCTTGCCACTGAAGATTATCAAAAGCAGTTTCGTTACCATTCTCTAGATCTTTCTAAATAAAAGGATTAGTGCTCTTCTCACATCTAAAAAGTCAGAGATCTTCTTCAGTTTCCGCTGTAACTGATGATTTCCTGAAGCACAACATCTTGAGACCTGTTAACTGATGTAGCAATCTTAGTCTGGTCTCAGTATGGCCTTACCTGGGAGAATTGCGCAGTAAGGTTCCTTCATTGATAGAGCTTGCAGCTCACTTACCCGCCTGGTCGAGGGGTGATTGCCAGTAAGAAGCAAAACTTTAAAGACAGCCATTCCTCCAAAGGTTCAAACTGAGGTTCTATTAGTCCTTTCAACATTATGGATAAGTCCCATGTTGGCAATCCTTTAAAGGGCACTAGTCTCTTATGGATAATTGCTATTAAAAAAGTCGATTGATCAGCTGATCCTGTCTCAACTGGCAAGCTAGAAAGACTGATAATACCGAAGTCTGCGCCTTTAGTGTACTTACTGTCAGACCTTTCTTAAACCCTTCCTGCAGAAATTCAAGGACTGCTGGTAGCTCTTCATTCTTCAATCTGTTAGTCTCAAAAAATGAAGAAAATAATTTGCAAACCTTTGCATAAAGGACCTTCTTGGCCAAAACGGAGCTATGAAGAGAACATCGATCTCCGAATCTCTGCCTGAGATTACTGGTAATTTGCTCCAAGGCTCCATGTCCTGTAGTGGTTATCCAGAAGTGTCATGCTGCAGAAATAAATATATATATATATATATATATATATATATATATATATATTTATTTTCTTTTTTTTTTTTTTTTTTTTTTCTTCATCAGAACAAATACTCCCTGCACCTCTCTCATTTTCTGCTCTGCCCAGTACTCTCAATTGATGTTGGGCTAGAAAAAAAAATACAATTCTGTGAAACTCACCTGGAGAATTGTTTTTGAATACATCCAGTCCAGGCCGTCCCAGATTCATTACACTCGAGATTCCGCCACCAGGTGGCGCTGCTGCAAGATCAAAAGATGTTGCCCTCCCGGCCCCTATAAAACCAGGTGGTCCTCTATCATCCTCAGTTAGTCCAAAAGCAGTGTCAGACAAGAGGACCGGCCGGGAGGCCCAGGAACCATGTTACATCACACAGCTTCAGCTTGTACTCTCTTTAACAATCATAACAAGTCCATAGACAACAATTTTTAAGAATCACCATAACAGGCCTACAAACTTGTTCAACAGAACCTGGTGCTGAAAAACCCCGGAGGCACCAATAGCTCTAGAAGCGCGAGTTGTGACCCGAATAGGGGTTTCGAACCCCCCGGCAGCGCCACCGCCTGTCTGATCCCCCTACCGAGCTTGGACTTAGCCGGTGGAAACCCTTTGCCACGGCCATCTGGTAGGACAAATAGGAAGTCCGACTATCTGAAGATTCAGTAGCACGTAAAAAATACTTAAAGGCTCTGACCACAACCAGAGCATGGAGCGCCCTTTCCTTGGGGTTAGCCGGAGACGAGCACAAGGAGGGTAAGACAACCTACTCATTAATGTGAAAAAGGGGATAGAACCTTAGCAAAAAATCCGGCCTAAAAAGGAATAAAAAAGGAATATCCTTGTGACGCTCAAAGTGCAGTGGTTTCATACACAGCGCAGCCACACGCCTCACCGAAGTGATGGCAACCGGAAAAACTACCTTGAGAATCAAAATGAGCAAGCTAGCGTCGCTCAAGGCTCAAAGGGAGGGCCCTGGAGAGCAGATAGCACCAAATACAGGTCCCACACCGGCAAAACTGACCTGCGCAGTGGACGAACATGTATAACTCCTTGAAGAAAGCTCCTGACCAACCTATGGGCGGCAATGGATCCCTGAAAGAAGATGGCTAAAGCCAAGTCAGAATCTGGGTCACCTCCTGGACGGATTTCTTGCTCCAAGTCCTGCCTTAGTGATTAGTGTAGGCGACAGCCAACGTCATTTCCAGAAATGACCTCACCGTGGAAGGGGAGAGAAAGACTTGGGGTAGTTGATCACCCAGCCAACTCCTCCAGAGTGGAAGTAGTGTCAGCGTGTCAATCTCGGCCTGAGCCTTTCACGGGTCTCAGGGGCATCCGTGAGTGGATGAACCTCGGGGGAGGCCAGGCTGCCAGCTCTATCTTGTACCAAGAGGAAACTACTCCCTGAACCCACCGGTCCGAGACACACCGTCTCCAGACCCGAGCATACAGCTGCAGCCGTTCCCCCCCACCCGAAAGGGTGGGGGCGCCTCTTCATGCCTGAAGGGGCTTGGTAGGGGGTTTAGACTTGGACCCCCATCCAGAACTGGAGCGACCTCGGGAACCGCCTCTGCTTCCGGTCTCTCTGCAGCACTGGGGAGTTGAGAACCTCTTCCCCTTCGAAAGAGGCGAAGGGAAAAGGGAATCCGAAGGGTCGAGGAGACTTCTGAGGGAGCCTCCCATCCCCTACCTGGAGATCCAGGTGTTCCCCGAAGAGACTGCCTCCCTTGAAGGGTAGGCTAGTGAGGGAACTTTTGGGCTGCCGCATCGGCGGCCCACTGTCTCAGCCAAAAGAGAGGTGCAATGCCACCAGCAGGGCCGAAACCCCTGGCGCCAGACCGGAGTATATCATCCATGGCTGTTGCAATAAAACCAATGAAAACCAGGCAGGATTCGGCCTCCTTGTACCCCTCCGTCCGGCCACGGTTCTTGGCCCTAGAAGAGAGTTGTCTCACCCTCCTCTTGCTGGCAAGAACCACCATGGCAGAAGCACATACTGGACGGAACAGAGCACCAGTAAAGGTGAATGCATGGCACAAGAGCTGACCCATTCGCTATCAGTGGGATCACGCAGGGATGTATTGTGAGGAGACGGCATCACAATGGTGTTAGACATCCCAGACACGGGGGGGGGGTCCACCACGGAGGGTGAGACCAAGCCTGGAAAGGGATACCGTTTATCAAGACCCTTAGGCACTGCCAGCACTCTGTTGGGTCTATCCCATTCCTTAAGGACCAGACAGAAAAAAAGGGGGCCTGTTCCGGAAAGACTCACCTCGGTCTCTCAGAGCGGAACAGATCACCCTGCTTCCTCTAAGCCGCCCGGGGGGGGGGGGGGGGGGCGATATGAAGGATAGCAAAACCCTGCAGCAAGCAGGCGCTCTGTATCGCTGGGAAGCCATGAATCCTCATCCGAGGAAGACCCGGAGGCACTGCCATCTCCGGCAGAAAAATTCCGCAGCAGATGGCAAATCCTCCAACAATCCCAAAATCGGGAGTATCCTAATCCGAGTAGGTGGGTTTGCCGCTTCTTGCCTGCAGCCTTCTAGGGGACGATGAGGACAACCGCCGCTCAATGCTGGACAGGCGCTGCACAGTCATTTAGGGAGTCCACGCTGGCCTCCCCTTCGCTAGGTGCAGAAGGCCGCCCGGGGTGGTCGGGGAGACTGACGAAGGGGACGGGCCAGGGTCGTTAGCGACCGCCTGTTCAGGTCAGAGGAAAAACCTCTGGCGCAAGTGCAACAACGGTACTGAACCCACTAGGGAACTCTTGCCACACAGGGAGCAGAGCCAATCATGCCCACATGGGGGCCCCAGCTCACTATCCCCTGAAGCCTCCAAATGGTGATTCTGATAACAGGCCCAAGGCTACAAGACACTAACGGCCTAAGCCTGCGTAATTTATAATCCCCCTTAATAAAAAGAGGGACTGGGAGAACCACAACTTATGATAGCCCATGATCTGCAAGATACAAGAGGGACAAGGACACCAGTCACCATAGTCCCATACCAGCAGTATATATATATATATATATATATATATATATATATATATATATATATAAGCAAAAGAGGGACTCAATACCGATCATAGGGACCAGAAAGAGGACACTGTCACACCGCAGTACACAACCAGATCCCCAGGCTTGCAAACGCCACCAGGCCAGACGCACAGAGGCCTCCAGCGTTCGCTCCCAGCAGGGAGGAAGCAGGATAGAGGCCTAGTGGGGGGGGGGGGCGTGGCCGCACCTACAGCACGAGCTAGGGCCGCCCCCAAAAGGCGCAAAAAAGCCGTCCCCTCCTCTAAGCAGGGCCCCGCGTGCCCCTCCCCCTCATGTGGAAGTGTCATGGTGCCGCCAGCGCAGACACACACGGCCCCTCACGGGGTCCCAGGGGGTATGAGGGAAGGGAAAACCGCGCACACACATAAGCGCGCTGCCTGCAGCATGCCGCTGTTAGGACAAGCAGACAGCGCAGCACACACGGGGCAGGGTGGTAGAAGTATAATCCCACCAGTTAGTGCAACCAGAGAGAGACTCAGAGCGATCTGTGAGCAGTGGAAGGCAGTGCAACTAGGCATTTTTCAGGGAACCTCTGTGCACAAGGCCTGGTGCGTGTCAGTGGTTCTTCCTTCAGGCTCACCATCAGCCTGCGGCCGACTACCTTTTGGTGAAGGTCTGCGGCCCAGAGCGAAGCTCTGCCGAACGGCCAGTTCCCTGTTCACCCTACCGTCACAGATCCCAAGCAGCCGAGGCATAGGGGGTCTAGGATCCATGGAAATAGGCCCGCAGCGGCTGTCAGCTTAGGCGACCCCACTCTGCTGCCATAGCTGAAAAGAGAGAGTAACATCCACGATCTTCATGCAGCAGTTGCAAGATGACAAAGTGAGGATGATAGAGGACCACCTGGTTTTATAGGGGCCGGGAGGGCAAAATTTTTTGATCTTGCAGCAGTGCCACCTGGTGGCGGAATCTCGAGTGTAATGAATCTGGGACAGCCTGGACTGGATGTAGTGAAAAAATAAATAAATATAAACCAGTTGTGGGCTGCTGCCACCATCACTGACGCTACTCAGGCCTCCATTCTTCTGCCTCTGTGGTGTGTGAGAAGCAAATGCTACTACACTTCCGGGTTGCTCACGTGCAGAAGGTTTTGCCCAGAAGTAAAGGCAGCGTGCCAACGAGTCTCTGCCTCCCTTCTCCTGGAGGAATCTGAAAAATGGTGGAATGGAAGGCGAAGACCAGGGCACCTCAGCAACCAGAGGCTCAGGTGAGTAACAATGAATCTGTGGGCATTATTCATGTAATGCCGAAATCAGCTTTATAAAAAAGGTACAGCACAACAACTAAGGTGCTGTCAGACTATAGGAGACTGTCCTGGCTGCTGGTAAACCTAAGGTGAGCCAAACATAAAAAGGTTTCTAGCTCAGTGGGCTTCTCCAGGGACTCCTGGAGCAGAAAATAAACTAAAGTAACAAATTAGATGCAGCCTACTGTCCAGTGGTTCCTAGGGTGGAAACACAAAGAACTGAGGTGGAGAGGAAGGGGTGGGGTTTTAACCTCTGTTCAGTTTGATTCCTCCCCAAGGGTGGAGCCTCCCTTTCTATATATTGTTTGCAGCAGATTGCTTATATCCTAGTTCCCCCAGCAAAACCAGCCCCCACAGCCACTGCTGGCCAACATCAGGGCCCAGTCTCACAAGAAGGTGTTTTAAATGAATAAGCATAAACTGTGCATGTGTGTTGTGAACAATCCGGTCACTTGAAGGTACAATAAAGCAAGCTGTAGTGTTGAGATAAAGGCAGTTTAGCTGGAACTCCCTCCTTTTACATTACCTTAGAAGTGTCTGAGACTCCAGGACTGCCACATTTCCTCTCCCCAGCCCATCCCGATTTGGAATACCAACGCTCTGTAAACCCACCCCCCCAGTCACCCAATATGCTTACCTTGCCAACGGGCCCCTGGCAAAATGCACCACCAATAATGGCAGAATGACACAGCCGTAGGATGCAAGCGATGCCATGGTCCAATTATGGGTGCAGCTAGGATTCTATTTAGCTACTCCAGCTGCACATTAATCTGGAGAAGCTGATTGGATGTCCTTTGGGGTGGGGGTTGGTCTACTACAAACAGCCATGCAAAACTTAGAGACCTACTAGACCAATTTACGCGCAAAGTGGACTAGTTTTTGCCACAGATTTTTTGGGAGAAGCTGGTGTACTGGATGCTATGGAATCTTTAAAAAGCAGTAAAGTTAGAGGGCACTTTCTATTAAACTTGCTACACACTTATCCTTATAAACTTGTTACAACAACATATTGACGTTTGTGCCTGTTCAAAGTGCTGAATTATTTACAACTAAATTATCAAGTTTTGCTGATCTTTAAATATTTATTGAAGGTCATTTCAGTGACATTCCTCTGCAACTTTCTTTAGCATTGTTTGTTTGACAAAATGAAGATTGAACTGAAGCTTGTTCAGGGTAAGCAGCAATAGATTACGGCAAGTGTTATAAGAAAGGTGATCAATGAGCTTTATAACTTCCTAACCATCGGCAACCACCTCTCCAAGCCATCTAAAGAGCAGCAACTAATTACCCCTGCTTATTGTGTGGTTTAGGTTGTCAAGCATATGCTATTGTTTTACTGGACATAGTACCTACATAGTTGATGCAAGTTTCTTTTAGCAAAAGATGTTCGAGAATAGACAGGTGAAATACATTCTAAAAATTAAAATTGATTTCCCATGTCTATGTTTTTAAAGAAATAGGTTGGCTAAACCAGGGGTCCCCATCCTTTTCTTAAAGGGCCCACCAGCAGGTCATGTTTTGTTGACAGCGGCCTCTATAGCTCTCAACTTCATCTGTGTGTAGATCTGCAAAACCTGATCTGTTGGCGGATCATTGTAATCCAAAAACAATACTATACAAAAGTTATCCATCATGGTATGTTCAGTCAGTGAGCCTGTCTGTAGGATTGGACCGTCATTCCATGATTAAATTCCTCACAATGAAAGAAAAGAAGCCTAAAGAAATCCATTAAAAAATAAATAAATTGCTGCATATGGTGATGATGCACCTACCTTCTACCGAGTAAAGTTTTGGGCCAAGCAATTTAAAGAGGACCAACACCCAGGGGTGATCGGCACGGAAATCTATAAGATTCCCGGGCCGATCACCTCCCACACCGCGGGACATCCGAGATCGGGATGTCCCGCGGGGTGAAACCCCCAAAAACCCCAAAAAGACCTTACCTGATCCGCCGCCGCTACCGCCGCCTCCCGCGCGCCCCTCTAGACGTGCGCGCACCGAGAGTGACGCGCGGGAGGCGGCGGCTTGGACGTTCCTGTCACCCGCTTGGACGTCGGCGGGGATTGGACGGCGCGGTCACGTGGGAGCGGGGAGAGGTGAGTTTTTTGGGGTTTCAGGGAGAGGGACACCCCCGATCGGGGTGCCCCGCCGAAGTGGACCAAAATCCAGGATAGTCAAAATCCTGGGTGTTGGTCCACTTTAAATGAGGTATGGAATTGAACATTCAGGGTGATCAGTTTTGGGGGCGATGTGTACACACCAAGCTGCTGACCTACTTAAAAAGCAAACCGCCCATTCTTTATAAGGAAAACTATTTTAAAGTGCCTCAAAAGTAACAACGTACAGCCCTCCAGGGCCAGTCACTAGTCTACCCCCAGGGCATCAAAAAATCGGTATGCCCCAAAGTGTGAAACCCCCAAGGTTGCCGTTAAACTCACCTTAACCGGCGGCTCCCATGACGCCGTCTTCAACCAACTGCCATATCCCTGGCTTTTCTGTAGCTGTGGCATGCTCCCAAGCCAGCCATTCCAGTCTACAGGAAACCTGGGATGTGGCCTGCTAATCGGCATTCTCAAAAATGGCATGTGGCTGTGGTCTCAGCGGTGTTGCTGTAAAAGAGAACATTTCTGTACTCCAGTAAATTGTTTTTCTCGTTATCTTCCATTCCAGGGCACCACTATCAGCAACACGTGGGTTAACCTCAGCCATAGGTGGGGACTGCAAGAAACACAAACTGAGCTCCTCCCAGCCTATATATGACAGGCTGTGCCCGGACACCCCCAGTTAATTAAAAAGCAGTCCAGCCACAGCCCCGGGAGACGGGAGGGGAGCGATGCTAAAATGTGCTTATCACGTATAACTTGTACAGAACCTAGCAAAGAAAACTAACCCTGTTGAAGGCATCAACAGCACCCAACGCAGTCGGAAAAAAAAAAAAAAAAAAAACCCTGTGCGGGTGTGGTGCCCTGAAATGGAAGAGGACGATTAAAGAAATCTGAGAGCGGGTACACAAATTTCCTTTTTCTTGTCCCTTCCATTCTGGGGCACCACCATCAGCAAAACGTGGGATGTCCCAAAGCAACACCCCTCCTTAAGGACGGGACCGCGCTACGACAGCAATCGGCCGACTTCGTCAACATAACCAGGAACTAAAACCTCAAGACTAGACCCCTGGCAAGGGGTTTACAACTGTCTGCAACACCTAGCGTCCCAGCGTGGCATCACAGCACTTGGTGAAGGTGTGAAGGGAGGGCCAGATCACCTCCTTGCACACCTGGTCCACCGACGCCTGGTGCTGGAAGGCCCAAGAGGCAGCAATCGCCAGGTAGAGTGAGCAGTGACTCGGAAGGGTGCCTCTGTATCCTTGTAGGCGTAAGCTTGTATGACCGACTGCCCTATCCATCTGCTGAGAGGACCTGGCAGCCGCCAGGCCCCTCCAGGGTCCTTCTGGGATCATGAACAAACTGTCTTTCGTACCTCCCACATAGCCACCAAGTAATACTTTAACTCCATAATGCTATCCAGGGAATGGATGTCGCACCTTATGAAAAGTGGGACGCGGAAACAAAGAGGGTAGTACAATCTACTGATTAAGGTGGAAGGGAGAGAACACCACAAACAAAAATGGTAACAGTCTGCTAAACATCAGAAATGGCAGCATACTCTTAAGACCTTATGGCTTCGCTCCTAGACAGGAACACATGACCACCAGAAGTGAAAAAAAGCTTTAACTCTACCTCCCAGCCTCCAGTTTTAGAGATTTGAAAAATACAAAGACAGACCAAACACAACTAGTAAATACGCATGAAAAGAAAGCATCCAACAATATCCTGAGGATGGGAACCCTGTATGTTGCCCTTTCGGATGTTTAGAAAATAAATTACAAAAAAGGTAACTAATAAGCAGCATACTTTTAAGAGGATAACGAGATCTACCTGGGTGGGGAAGGCTGCCCAAAGCCCACCCATGCCAAAGGATTGATCCGCCCTAGATGTTGAAACATCTTGTACAATGAGCTGTATCTCTTCCTGGTACAGGAGATCCATTATAGGCAAAACTGATTGCGCTCTTCATCCAAAAGGGCCAAGGTTGTCTTGGACACCCAATGGCCCTTCCTAGGATCTGAAAATGAAGTGAATAAGCTATCCACCTTTGTTTGACGAAGGTATTCCAGCAGAAATGCTCCGACATCCAACAATTTATCCACAGAAGAATCTTTACTATCCACTGACGGAAGAACAATCTGTGTTTGCTGAAAGTCAGAAGAGATCTTCGGTAGGTAGCAGGGGGATCACCCCTAAAACCACAGGATCCTAGAAAACCTTCTATGTGAGAAATGTTAATAGGCAAATAAGATACAGGTTCAAATGGAGGAGACGCCATGGCTGTCAGGACCCTAGCCAGATCTCATTGGCCTAGTATAATCTGCCCAAGGAAAATGAGGATAATCTCTTATCCAAAAATACTGAAAGAGCTGTCAGTAGGACCTTCAGAGCACTGACCCCCAAAAATACCATTTTGTGAATACTCACCTTGTAAAATGGGTATTATAAGTATGTCACACACCCCGCTTCAAGATATTCATTACCTGTGGGTAGTATGGTCCTGTAGAGGGCTTCTGCAGAGATGATTGGAGGAAAGAAAGCCCCTCCCAGTCCATAAGTACCTGGGACCTCCCACTCATTACCCAGTATAAAGAAAGCAGTAAGGTAAAAGGACCAGGAAGAGCCAAATATCAGTCATAACAACGCAAAGTTCACCATATGAAGGATGCAGAATCCAAAGGGCGGGTTGAAGCGGGGTGTGTGACATACTTATAATACCCATTTTACAAGGTGAGTATTCACAAAATGGTATTATTCTAAGTATGTCACACACCCCGCTTCAAGATATTCATTACCTGTGGGACATCCAATAGCAGTGTCCATAAAGGATGGGGATCCAAAAACAAGGTATAAAGCACAACTCAAACTACTGCAGCCTGCAGAACTTTGCGGCCAAAAACAGCATCCGCTGAGGCCCGCACATCAACCTTCTAAAACTTTGAAAAAGTGTGAACAGAAGACCAGGTAGCGGCCTTGCAAACTTGCTCAACAGAGGCCAGGTGCTGAAAAGCCCAGTAGGCCCCAACCGCACGAGTAGAATGAGCTGTAACACGAAAGGGAGGATCTCTCCCCTTAGCAGAATAGGCCCCTACAATGGCCTGACGGATCCATCTGCTGATGGTAGACTTTGTGGGTGCTAGACCCTTCTTGGGCCCAAAAGGCACCACGAAGAATGCATCAGTCTTGCGAAAGGCAGACGTTACCACCAAATAATACTTCACAACACGAACCACATCCAAAGAATGCAGGACCCTCTCCTTGTCATTGCTGGGGTTAGGACAGAGAGAGGGCAGAACAATATCCTGATTTAAATGAAAGGACGAAACCACCTTAGGAAGAAAGTCCGTCTTAAAACGGAAAACCACTTTATCCTGATGTCTTTCAAAATATGGAGCTTGAATAGACAGAGCCGCCAACTCAGAAACACGTCTAACTGAAATGATAGCTACCAAAAATGCCACCTTCTGCGTAAGGGAAGACAAAGGAATATCATGCAAGGGCTCAAAGGGGGGACCCTGTAGCGCAGAAAGAACCAAATTCAAATCCCAAACCGGAATCAAAGGCTTCCTAGGAGGCCGCACATGCGTAACCCCCTGGAAAAAGGTCTTAACCAAAGGATGTAGTGCAAAAGACTATTGGAAAAATACCGCCAGGGCAGACACCTGCCCCTTCAGAGTACTGAGTTGGAGCCCTGAGTCCAGACCATGTTGCAAGAACTCCAAAATTCTAGAAACAGAGAATTCCCTACAAGGGAAGGCCCTAGACTCACACCAATCAATATAAGACCTCCAAGTCCTATAGTACACGGATGAAGAAGACTTCTTTCTAGCACGAATGAGAGTCTGAATAACAGCGTCAGAAAGACCTTCCTCCAAGATGGAGGTTTCAGCAGCCACGCCGTCAAAGCCAGCGTTGGTAAATTGGGGTAACGAAGATGACCCTGTGTGAGCAGATCTGGCAGCAGGGGCAGAACGAACTGATCTTCTGCCAACCTTACCACGTCTCGAACCAGACCTGTCTTGGCCACCTTGGAGCTACCAGAATTGCTCCAGAGCAAGCTTGCGCACTACTCTGGCCACCATGGGAAACGGAGGGAACAGGTACAGAAACCCCAGATCCCTCCAGTTCAGGGACATGGCGTCCGTCGCGAGAGCCAGTGGGTCCTTTGCCAGAGACACAAAAGCCGGAAGTTTATGATTGTGACGGGAGGCAAATAGGTCCACCGCCGGTGACCCCCACCTGAGACAAATTGAGTGAAAGACCCTGGGATTGAGAGACCATTCCCCCTTGCGGGCTGACATCCTGCTCAGAGAGTCCGCCTCCGTGTTCTCCACACCTGGGATGTAAACTGCTAAGATACACGGGACATGTCTCTCTGCCCAGTCCAGGATCAGAGACACCTCCTTGAGGGCATTCCTGCTGCGGGTTCCTCCCTGGTGATTGATGTAGGCCACCGCCGTCCGATTGTCCGACCTGACCTGGACCGGCAAGTCTCGCAGTTGATGAGTCAAATGACAAAGAACCAACCTGATGGCCCTCAATTCCAGAACATTGATAGACTCGTGAGCTTCCAGGGGACTCCACAAACCCTGAACTTGCAGATCCTTCCAAAAGCCCCCCCATCCTGAGAGGCTGGCATCCGTAGTGATTCACTGAGGAGTCCGAAAGGATCTGCCCCTCAGTAGGTTGGTTGAGTTCAGCCACCACCGAAGCGAGCGGCGAACCCGGGGAGACATCTGAAAAAGATGATCCAGCGACTGAGGAGACCTGTTCCAGACCGATAACAGATGGAGCTGTAGTGTCCTTGTGTGAAACTGAGCAAAGGGAACCGCTTCGAATGAGGCCACCATCAAACCCACCAGTCTCATCCCTAGACGGATGGACGGTCGAGGCATGGACATGAGCGACCGAACCAACTCCTGAATCAGAAGAACCTTGGACTGAGGAAGAAAAACTCTGGCCAGATCTGTATCCAGAGACATTCCCAGAAAGGATACTGTCCTGGACTTGGGGTAGTTGATCACCCAGCCGAACCTCTCCAGTGGATATTACCGTCCTGGTGTCCAATTCTGCCTGGCTGAATGACGGTGCCATGATGAGGAGATCGTCCAGATATGGCACAATGCGAATCCCCTGCGCTCTGAGGAGAGCCATCACCCCAGCAAGCACCTTGGTGAAAACTCTTGGAGCTGTGGTGAGACCGAAGGGAAGAGCTACAAACTGAAAGTGCCGATCCTCCACCGCGAACCTCAGAAACCTCTGGTATGCGGGAAAAATGGGAACATGGAGGTAAGCGTCCTGAATGTCTATGGACGTCATGAAGTCCCCCTGACGAAGAGAATGAATAGCCGAGCGCAACGTTTCCATGCAAACCTTCGCAGTCTGACGAACTTGTTGAGAATCTTTAGGTCCAGTATGGGCCGGACGGAGCCATCCTTTTTGGGGACCGTGAACAGATTTGAGTAAAAACCCCGACCCCGGTCTAATGAGGGAACTGGGCAAATGACTGCCATTTGCAGAAGACTCGATACTGCCGCCCGGAGCTGCTGCGCAGCCAGTGCCTCCGGGGACACCAGAGACCTGAGGAAACGCGGGGGAGGGTAGGACTCGAACTCCAGCTTGTAGCCAGAAGACACCACTTCCCGGATCCACCTGTCCGAGACCTCTCGGTTCCAGACCTGGGAGAAGTGCTGTACCTGTCCCCCCACCCGCACGGGTGAGGGCGCCCCCTCATTGTTGAGCGGGCTTGGCCACGGGTTTGGGTTTTGAGCCCCAATTGTATCCTGAATGGGCACGTCCTCTGCCCCTATTCCAGGAATTTCCCCTTGTAGAAGGGAAGGCGAAACCTCTTCCTGCTCTAGATCCCCGAAAGGAAGGAGTGAAGGAAGACGCTCCTCAAAAGGGGCGACGTTGCTTCTTGCGTTGAGGTAGTTTGCCCCCCTTGGCCACGGCATCCAGCTTGTCTCCAAAGAGCCGTAACCCAACGAAGGGAAGAGCTGTTAGTGACTTTTTTGACCCAAAGTCAGCCGCCCACTGGCGTAACCAAATTGAACGCCTGATAGTAACAATTAGAGCAGAGGCTCTACTACTCATCATCAAGGAATCATCCAAAGCGGCCACCATGAAGGACAAAAACACCTCACATTGTTTTAGTTCACGAAATTCCTCACTGTCCGGATTCAAACCGGAGGAGGATAACAAGTGCCTGACCACCTTTCTAGTAGCCACCGCCAACAGCGATGAGGCACAAACAGGCCTTATTGCTGCCCCAATACTGGCAAAACCATGACAAGCCATCTGGTCAATGCGTTTATCCTCACCATCCTTAAGAGAGGAACAATCAGGGTTGTTCAATACGGCTGAGTTGGATAACCCCAAAATAGGGGCGTCCACCTCGGGGGGAGACACCCAGCGCTTAACCGTAGCCACTGGAAAAGGATACCTCTTATCCCAACTTTGGGGAATGCCTGGGATCCAGGCAGGCCTTTCCCATTCCTTAGAAATAATATTATCAAAATGCTTTTATTAGGGAATTCCAACCGCGGCTTGGATTCGTCATAAAATTCCCCTTGCTGTTGAGGAACCTCCGCCGGAGGCGAGATAGCAAGCACCTCAAACATCTGAGTCAGAACATTAGGAGTATCCAAGGAAGTCCCTGAGCTCCGATCGGAATCAGCACCAACAAATTGCTGATCATCAGAAATATCTGAATCCTCAAATAATTCCTTCTTCTAGAGGGGAATAATCTGACCAATCCAGGCCGTCCTCGTCATCATCATATTCAAAATGATTAACCGGTGATAAATGCTTCCTCTTAGCCGGTGCTTTCTTGGCAACCGTGGAGGAAATGAATTTTTCAATACTGGCCAACCTGGCACACACATCAGATTGCGACTGCCCCCCCGTGGCAATCTCACACGGGGCACGGGTCAAAGTGGGAGGGGGAGAGGATGAAGCCGGCTGCGCTGACCCAGATGCCTGGGGACCGGACTGCCGTGTAATAGTCTGCTGTGCACATGATATACATAGGAAAAAATCATCCCCTGTTAGGGATACCCCACAACCCATACACTTCCAGGATTGTCCCGAGGGGAGCCCGGAATCTTGGGATGCCTCCATAAGGTGAACTTGAATAGTCGCTATGAGTGAGGGAATTACGCTATTAAGCAACCCGGGATGCCCTTATATTGTCCAAGTGGGAGGTTTTGTAATAAATAGCAAAAGTACCCAGGTACTCTAGGACCAGGAGAAACCTAAAAAAAATTTCTGGCAGTTCAGCCTGAAAAACATAGAAAAAGACAGTAAGAGGTTCTCCCTATATAAACCTATATCTATTATACATATATGTACAGATAAGCAACGGCCGCAGGGCCACTCACTGAGTCTTTGGGCGCCAATACACTGTGTCCTCTGCCTGAGGTAACACAGATCAGAGCGGGAGACGCAGCAGGGGGGCGTGGCCAGCGTGGATCGCGCGCTGCAAGGCTCCGCCCAGCAGCTCCAAACTCCTAAAGGGCGCGGGCTGCGGCCTCATACCGAAGGCCCGGCCCCGCCCCCTCACTGAAGAGCATGAGGGGAGAAATCCTCCCCTCAGCTCTGAGGTAAAAATCCAGTACCTGTCTCAGCTCTGAGGTAAAAATCCAGCACAGTGTCTGTCAGACGTGAGGGGAAGCTCCCCTCCATTAACACTCGCGCACCGGTGCCGCAGGCAGCCGCGGCACCGGGCGCATAATAGAGGCGGTAGCAGCCCGCATAACAAGCGGAGCTGCTCCCCGCTCGGTCACGCTACCAGCTCCAAACTCCTAAAGGGCGCGGGCTGCGGCCTCATACCGAAGGCCCGGCCCCGCCCCCTCACTGAAGAGCGTGAGGGGAGAAATCCTCCCCTCAGCTCTGAGGTAAAAATCCAGCACCGTCTGTCTGTCAGCAAAAAAGATTGCAACAAGTTTACATTATAACTATTCATACCAGAAAAGTAAACATTTTAAACAAACATTTCAAATAAATCTATTTTCCAGGCGTCCCCATAGAAAAACACCAGAAGCTGAATAAAAAAAGGGGAATAGGCCATTTAAGGGGAAAATTAAACTCTTGGACAGGGCATCCCAAACCGGAGTCACCAACCCGGTATAACCGCCTACCCTCTTTATATGGTCTCGCGGTGGAGCATAGCTCCTGAGCACCTGAGGTGCTGTTATACCCTCGCTCGGACAGCAGTCAAGACTGGGAGGCATTTAAATAGCTATATATTAATAAAGGGAATAAAGAGTCCGAACGGAAATAAAAATATATATAGGCCGGGAGTAGACCCGGCTACCTTAAAGTCCCCCTGTGCAAGGAGGGGATATCATCTGCTGCTTGCTCGCCGTCTGCAGAGATGAAGACTGGGTAATGAGTGGGAGGTCCCAGGTACTTATGGACTGGGAGGGGCTTTCTTTCCTCCAATCATCTCTGCAGAAGCCCTCTACAGGACCATACTACCCACAGGTAATGAATATCTTGAAGCGGGGTGTGTGACATACTTAGAATATAACCCCCTTCTGGAGGAAATCAAGTATAACTGGAAGGCTGGAGACAGGTCTTCCTCAGTTGGGGTGAGAAGGCGAACAAGGCTTTCTTTACCGCTACTCTCTCAGGTTTAAAGAGGACTGACTCGACCTATTGGACCACTCCCCATGTGCAGTCGAAGACCCGCAATGGGCCCCCCAACCCCATGAGGTGTCTGTTGTCACAATCTCTCCAAGCAAGACCCCTGATAAATGTGTTTTCGCACAGCCACCACTTTACCAAGCTCTTAATCAGGTCAGGGATCTCTATCAAACTTTCCAGGGATTCCCGAGACTTGTCCAAGGTGCTCAGGATGTGCAGCTGGCGAGTCATTGAATGTTGCTGACCCCACCTTATCTCCGGGAAGGCTGAGGTCAAAAAGACCCTCATAGCTTGATGCACCGGGGTCGTCCGACTAGAGCACAGAGATCGAGCCAAATTGCTGGGTACCAAACAGGGAGGATCCTCTAAACCTGCCCCTCCTAGCAGAAGAGACATTTGCTTCCCCTAAACAAACTCCTATTAGGAAAGGAACATCTAAATGAGGATTAATTAGAAAATCTCTTATTCTTAAAAGTCTTTACTCCTAGAGGGAAAGCATTTGTTCTCGTCAGCTGACCTATTACTTTTCCTACAGGGTTAAATGGGAAAGGGCGATTTCTCCAGTGAGTCTCAACTCACTGCCCTGGGCGGGTAAGGGAATCGCTCCCATTTTTGGCTGGGCATTTCCTGCTGGCCTGGGATAGGATGACCAGACAATATGCCGTAATTAGTAGACCAGGCCCACTAACCCCTCTATTTGAGAACTACTCCTTTGCGCAGGAGTGGGGGCTAGAAGTTTTCTGGCGTGGGAGGCATCGTCCAATGTTACAATGGGCAGTATTCTGGTGTCGGGCGGACTCCCCACGCTGGAGGATAAAGGGCAAAGGGTCCCAGGACAGTACACCTCTTGGTTCCTATATAGACAGACAGCCTAGTGCATTTGTTATGACTCAAAACATGGTGGAACGGAGTGGGACTCCCTTGAAGCAACTAGAGCATGTACTTATGCAGGCACCCCCTAGCGGGCATGCAATCACTGTCCTGTATCGGGTACTCTTAGCAGCTATGCATGATTCCTCACCAGTATATGTGAGGAGATGGGAAGAGGAGCTTGAAATATCTCTCTCTGAAGAGGATCTAACCAAGGTATATCTGCTCACCCACAAACTAGCAGTCCCGAGCATATCACAGGAAAGGAACTTTAAGGTGTTATGACGATGGTACAGGTGCCCGGTAGACCAGAGCAGGTTTGACACCTCGTGCTCCGACAGGTGCTGGAGATGTCTGGTGGGGCGTGGGAGCATGGCGCATATATGGTGGAGCTGCCTGCAAGGCCCTTTGGGCAAGAGTTATATCTATTTACAACAACCTCATGGGAGAGTTGATACAGAACTCTCCACAGGTGGCTTTGATGTGCCTGCTCCCTGGTTCTATCTCCCGCTGTAAAAAAGGGGTTCTGCGGCATTTCCTGACAGCGATGAGAAAGGTATGAACAGAAGACCAAGTAGCGGCCTTGCAAACTTGTTCAACAGAAGCCTGGTGCTGGAAGGCCCAAGAGGCCCCAATAGCATGAGTAGAATGAGCAGTAAGGCGAAAGGGGGGTACCTTCCCCTTGGCAGAATAGGCCTGAATCACAGCCTGATGAATCCATTTGCTAATAGTAGACTTGGCGGGAGCCAAACCCTTCCTAGGCCCGGAAGGCACAACGAAGAGAGCATCAGTCTTCCTGAAAGCCGCAGTGACTACCAGGTAATACTTCAAACACCTGACCACGTCCAAGGAATGCAGAACCCTTTCCTTATCGTTGCTAGGATTGGGACACAATGAAGGAAGAACGATATCCTGATTCAAATGAAAGACAGACACCACCTTAGGTAGAAAATCCGGCTTGAAACGGAACACCACCTTGTCCTGGTGTCTCTCATAGTACGGAGGCTGGACAGAGCAGCCAGCTCAGACACACGCCTAACCGAAGTAATAGCCACCAAAAAGACAACCTTGAGAGTCAGAACAACCAGAGCAGCATCGTGAATAGGCTCAAAGGGAGCACCCTGCAAGGCAGATAAAACCAAGTTTAAATCCCAAACAGGGAATAGGTTTACGAGGGGGACGCACATGAGTGACCCCCCTGAAAGTAGGTCTTAACCTGTTGAGCAAAGGATTCCTGAAAGAAGACGGACAAGGCAGAAACCTGACCCTTCAAAGTACGGAGTTTTAGACCTAACTCCAAACCATGCTGTAAGAACTCCAGAACCTTTAGGGACTGAGAACTCCCTACAGGGAAGAGACCGAGACTCACACCAGTCAATGTAGGTACGCCATACTCTATAATAGATGGCAGAAGAAGTCTTCTTCCTGGCCTGCACCATAGTACCTACCACCGAGGTAGACAAACCTTTCTCCATCAAGATGGAGGATTCAGCAGCCAGGCCGTCAAAGGCAGAGTTTGTAAATTGGGATGGCGTAAGGAGCCCTGAGTGAGCAGATCTGGTGCCCCTGGCAGGGCGTACTGGTCTACTGCCATTTGCACCACGTCTGCGAACCACACTCTTCTTGGCCACCTGGGGGCCACTAGAATCACAGGTACCCCTTCCAGAGCAGTCTTGCGTAGAACCCTGCCCAGAAGGGGGAATGGTGGAAATACATACAGGAGCCGAAACCCTGTCCATGACATGGACAGGGCATCCGTGGCCAAGGCCAGAGGATCCTGAGACAGAGACACAAAGGCCGGGAGCTTGTGATTGTGACGGGATGCAAACAGGTCCACATCCGGTAGACCCCAACAGTGACACAGGGACTGGAATACCCCGTTGCAGAGGGACCACTCCCCCTGACGGGACGTCCCCCTGCTCAGAGCGTCTGCTAGCAAGTTCTCCGCCCCCGGAATGTACACGGCCGAAATGCATTGGACATTGGCCTCCGCCCATGTCAGAATCTGAGACACCTCCTGGAGGGCACCCTTGCTCCGGGTTCCTCCCTGATGGTTGATGTAGGCAACCGCCGTCCTGTTGTCTGAGCGCACCTGTACCGACAGACCTTTCAGGTGGTGGGTCCACCGCTCCAGTACCAACCTGACTGCCTGTAATTCCAGAATGTTGATGGGTAAATGGGCCTCCTGAGGGCCCCACCTCCCCTGGAAGCGCAGGGACTTCCAGAAACCCCCCCCCCCCAACTTAAAAGACTGGCATCCGTTGTGACCGTCTCCCAGGAGGGGGCCAGGAAGGACCTGCCCCTTATCAAATTCCTGTGGTCCAGCCACCACGCAAGGGACTGTCTGACCAAGGGGGGGGGGGGAAGCACACAGACCCTGTCCAAGGACGCTGGGTTCTTGTCCCAAACTGACAGAAGGTGAAGCTGCAGAGGCCTCAAATGGGACTAAGCAAAGGGCACCGCCTCGAAGCACGCCACCATCAGGCCCACCAGCTGCATTCCCTGCCTGATGGAGGGCTGGGGGTACGAGAGCAGGAACCTCGCTTGCGCAGTCAGAGCTTCCACCTTCTGTTGAGGAAGGAATATCCTTGACTGAACCGTATCCAGAATCATTCCCAGGAACGGAGTCACCGAGGAGGGGGGACAGAGAGGACTTGGGGTAATTGATCACCCAGCTGAAGGACTCCAGGGTGGACACTACCAGCTGAGTGTCCAACTCTGCCTGCCGCAGAGACCGAGAGGTGATGAGTATATCGTCCAGGTAGGGTAGCACGCGTATGCCCCTTAACCTTATCAGGGACATCACCCCCTGCCAGCATCTTGGTGAACACCCTGGGAGCCGACGTCAAGCCGAATGGCAAGGCCACAAATTGGTAATGCTGATCTTTCAGTGCAAATCTGAGAAACCTTTGGTGTCCAGGAAACACTGGTACGTGAAGGTAAGCATCTTTGATGTCTACGGACGTCATAAAGTCCCCTGGGCGCAGAGAGCCGATGGCCGAGCGCAGAGTTTCCATGCAAAAGTGCCTGTTCTTGACAAATTTGTTGAGGATTTTTAAATCCAGAATGGGCCTGACTGACCCATCCTTCTTGGGTACTGTGAAAAGGTTGGAATAGAACCCCATGCCCCTGTCTCCTAAGGGGACCCTGCAAATGACCCCTAGATCCAGGAGACCCTGTACGGCCAGAAACAAGACCTGAGCTGAAGCAGGGTCCTGTGGAATCCGGGACCCAATGAATCTGGTGGGGGGCCGCACAGCAAATTCTATCTTGTAGCCGGAGGACACTACCTCCTGAATCCACCGGTCTGAGACGTGGCGCCTCCAGACATGCTCAAAGTGCTGCAGACGTCCCCCCACCGAGGGCGCCCCTTCATGCCTGAGGGGTTTTGGGAGGGGCTTTGGGCTTGAACCCCCAAGTCCTCTGTTCTTGTGCCAGGAATCTGCGAGGGACCCAGCGAAGGACAGCCCTTTTCCCTGTTTAGCCCCACGGTAGGGGATTGAAAGGGTGCCCTGGCCCCGAAAGGGCCGAGACTGCCACCTACGCTGGGGTAACTTGCCTCCTTTGGCGAAGAGGTCTAGACGGCCCCCAAACAGGCGCAGCCCCTTAAATGGAAGCCCAGTAAGGGCTTTCGTAGCAGCATTGTCAGCAGCCCACTGGTGCAACCAAACCGCGCGGCGTATAGCTACCGCCAGGGCAGAAGATCTGGCACACATCCTAATAGCATCATCCGATGCAGACAGGATAAAGTTCACAAACACATCACAGTTAGACAGTGCATTGATAGTATCAGGTGGCAACTAATCTGGGCCATAGAGTGCATTCCTGACCATGGCCCTGAGCGCTACTGCCGTGATGGCTAAGGCACAAACCGGGCGCAGAGTCGCTCCCCCAAATGCAAAGGCATGGCATGCCAATTGGTCAATACGCCGGTCCTCAGAGTCCCGCAGCGTAGTAGTGTCAGGGGAGTGCATAATAGAGGTGTTGGACAACCCTAGAATAGGAGCATCGACCTCGGGGGGCGATGACCAGCACTTAACCAAGTCAGCAGGGAAGGGATACTTCCTGTCCAAACTCTTAGGGATCCCGGGAAGTCTACTGGGATGTTCCCATTCTTTAAGCACGAGGTTATTGAAATGGGTTTGCTCAGGAAATTCCAGACGAGCCTTAGCAGTATGAAAGAGCTCACCCCTTTGCCTGGGAGCCGCAACAGGGGGAGAAATGGACAAAACATCAAAAATCTGAACCAGCAGCCTGTCAGTATCATCCGGAACCAGACTCGTCATGCCCCCTTGACCTCTCGTCGGATGACCCTGAGTCAGAGAACAGCTCCCCTTCGTCCGAGGGGGTATGGCCGTAAGGATGCAACAACTCATCAGATTCCATAGGGAAAAGAGCAGAGTCAGGGGTTAAATGCCGGTTCTTTGTGGTGGCCTTACGCGCTAATGAACTAGCAAGCAATTTTTCAACACTGGCCAGTCTAGTAGCCATATCAGGATGAGAATCCCCGCTTGTATTGGGGGGTTAGACTCAGGCTTGGGGGAGTAGGTGAAGTGAGGCGAGGTGCAGGCCCAGCCACAGAAGAGGCGGGAAGAACCGATAGCGTCTGCTGTGCACAAGGAACACAGACCCGTGCATTGTCACCGCTGCTAGGTAAGACACCACAAGCTACACACAGCCGGGCTTGTCCCCAAGGAACCCCGTTCGCATTATCCTGGGATGCCTCCATATGGTAATTAATCGGCACAATAGGCCAGTAGGGATTGACGCTGTAAGCTACCCTGGATGCCCCAATAACCCGCGGGGAAGTGGGAGTAAATTTAATAGGCTCAACCGGGAGCTACACCGGGCCAGGAGAAGCCACCAGAATCCACGGTCTGAAAGACATAAAGGGAACAAAGATGTCAGAGCCATGCGCAAGAAAAAGAAATAATGAAAATCGCCCACGAGGGCACTTACAGACTGAGGGGGGAGGACGGTCTTCACCACGCGCGCGCGAGTAAAAATGGCGCCAAGTGAACCTCGAAGGGCGGGCCAAAGCTTGCCGTGACGCGGAGCGCGCCAAGCCAGGACCCCCCCCCCCCCCGGAGAGCGCGAAGCTCCAAACCCGTAGCCAATATAGACAGCAGGGCAATGACACTTGAAAAATTGATCGAGTGGATTACTTCAGAAGAGCCACTACAACACTAAAAAGAGACGCAGCGCCACCGCCGCCCGTGCAGTACAGTCAATACAGGAAAGACGCGGCGGCGACCGATACAAGATAAGGGCAAACAGCGCGGCTCTGACACCCATTCCCAGTCAAAAGCAATACTAAGGCCATAAGCGTGTAATAGGGTACACTGAGGCCGCCATACTCACACACCCCTCCCCCCCCTTTCTTTCCCCCCTGGGCTAAGGGGGGAACGAGGGAGGATGGCGACCCTTTGGGCAGGGTCCACCGCTACACGGGCGTGGGGCAACGATGCGGGAGGGGCATCCCCTGAAGGCTCACCATCAGCCTAAACCGTCTACCCTTTGGTGGGGGACTGCGGTGGAGCGTAGCTCCATAAGCACACATGGTGCTGCCTACCTTCACCCGACCAGCGCAGCCCAGGCTGGGAGGCACATCACAAAGAGGACGGGTGGGAGTAGTCCAACAGGGCCGCAGGCTGTAATAGCCCCGCTCACCTGCGAGAGAGTGATACTTCATGTCTTCGCAGTCGGCACTGCAGCGAAATCTGGGGATTTGTGGGAGGTCCCCGGGTATATGAAGGGCCGAGAGGAGCCTGTTTTGCATGTCTCTGCAGTGCAGCGCCATCTGGCGGAGGATTACCCAAGTGTAAGTATTATATCTGGAGCAGGACGTACTGTATACTTAGAATAAAGTTAAGCATAAATGTCTTACCGCTGAAATTTGCCACCGATTTCTCATCTTCTGTTCAACAGGCATAACTGCATTTTTTGTGTGTATGTATGGAACAGGCTGGGGATATTCCCTAAGGGATTTTCAAGAGGGTTGGCACTTTACATGCTTGTCTAGATATGGAGTATCCTTTGATATATTTTAAAAGATACTCTAAAGTCAGTGTCCGTGACTTTAGAGTCCTCTCCTCTTCGGGACCAAGTCAGTGCAGAGGGTGGGGGTTCAAAATAACTAGCCCTGCCGGTCCAGCATTTTCCCATGGCTCTTCAAAGGCTCTTTAAAATTTCAGGAGGAACACAGTACAGTAGAGGAAATACAGCAGTATTTAAATATTCTGTTTGAAATCCGTTGTTCAGCAAGTTCAACGGTGACTTATGCGGGGGGGGGGCTCTAAGCAGCCATGGACCGATTTCATTGACAGCCAAGACTTGAGGGACAGGGCAGTCACCAGAGATGGGTGCCACCCATGCCCAATTCTCTCCCCCTCCCCCCGCCAGGATTGGAGAGGGATCATTGCAAAACAGTCAGCAGCATGTGACTCTTCCAAATGTTTTTGTGCATGTGGTTACTGTCAGATAAATTTAAATTAATTCTATTAAAAATGTATAAAACGTGGACAAGATCTAGCCTTGAGGCAGAGTTCTTTTTTAATTTGAAATCTCTGGTCCTTTGAAATATACCTGAACTTAGATTTGCTAAGATAGGAATTTGGGCCTTTTCTTATCTTGACTGTTAACTCAGTCTAACAAGGATGACAAGCCAAGGAATACACTGTTAGCAAAAGTGTCCCAAGCGAAGCACGAGAACCTCGCAGGCACAGTAGGCTGAAAGAGGCATCACAACTGAAATGTTATCGCCACACCTTTTAACAAGTTTTCCCAATTGTATTAGTATTTTTTTTTCTATATTACATACATGAACCAATTCTAGGTTCTTGCTTATCTTTGTAAAAATGCAACTTCATTATTATACAATCATGTATCAAGAGGGTATATAACCTGTGTGCTTTATACAGACTGCAATCAGTGGTTTTGTGATGCCACAGATTCACACATGTATGTAAATAAATCTTGGCCTGGTGAATTCCGATCCTTGTGTGATGAAATTTCAATCATTCCAGTCGCCTAGGGCTTAAAGGGGTGCCTATGCCTCCATCCTCCCCCCGAGGGAATATTTGGGGGGGGGGGGGGGTCTGTCCCACAGGAACAAAAAAACAGGGTGTGGGCTACTTCAAAATGAATGGACACAATCTAAAATCTAAATTTCTGCTATAACAAATTGCTTACCGTAGTGCTTTTGCCCCAAAATAAACAAACAACTCTTTTCCCAAAGTCTCTACGCCAGTATAAGTGGATGAAATCAAAGAAAATAGGGCGCTGGAGCCAGTTGATGATGTACTGTTCATTGATTTATTCAGCTGAAAGAAGAAGTAAAAATTAAGATTAAACATTACCAGGTAACTAACTTAACATCCGAAAGGGCAGCATACCACTGAGAGATTATGGCTCTGTCCCTAGGTAAGAACATATGACCACAAAAATCTTTAACGGCTTTAGCCCTAGCTCCAACTCACCAGTTTATTTTTCAGATCTCTTAAAAAAGACAGACAAAAGCCATAGCTAAAATTCAAGGATTCACTTGATTAGCAAATAATGTAGAATAAATCAGCTAGCGGGTGGGAAGCCTATATGCTGCCCTTTTGGATATTTGGAAAAGAAGTTACCAGGTAACTAAGTTTCTCAAAACATTCTCAGGGCAGCATACCACTTAGAGGATGAGATACTACCTCTATTGGGTGAGATACTACCTCTATTGGGTGGGAAATGCTACTGTAATACACTCCTGCCAAAGAATTGAATCTTCAAGATAAGCAGATCAAGGCAATAATGATTGACGAACATCCTAGCACTAGACCAGGTAGCAGTCTTACCAATCTGTTCAATAGAGGCACCAGCCTACTCTGCCCAAGACATAGACACACTTCTTGCTGGATGTGCTGTAACTAGCAGGAGACCCATTGTAAGCAAAACTAATAGCATTCATCACCCATCGTGCCAAGGTTGCCTTGAAAACAAGTTGTCCCCTTCGGTGGCCCCAAAAAAAGACACGAATGGGCAGTCAGCCTTTCTCCAATATCTTGTTTGGACAAAAACAAGTTACGAAGTCTAAAGATTAATCTACAGAAGCCAGAGGAACCAGGGTCACCAGCAGATGGGAGAACAATTTCTTGCGTTCTATGGAATAATGGGGGGGGGGTTTGGAAGCTAACAAGGATCTACCCATAGAACCACTCAATCATGAAAAATCTGAAGAAAGGGATGATGGCAGGACAGGGCTTAAATATCGCTGATCCTGTGGATGTTAAAGCCACCAATAAAAGGACTCTCCACGTCATGAATTTAGGATGAGAAGGGGTGCTTAAGTCTAACTGCTACCCCCCCCCCCCCCCCCCCAAGCAGTTAGAGACTTAAGCACCCGAGCCAAGTACCACTGCGGGACCAACTTCATTTGGATCAGACTGCATCATCTTACTGTTAACAGAAACCGCTTGACCAAGGCAAACAAAGTTTATTCAAAAACACAGAGAGGGCCATCAATTAGACTTTCAGGGTGCTGATGCTTAGACCCAATTTAACATCTTCCTGAAAAAAATCTAGTATGGACAGGGAGATTAAGTAAGACTTTCAAGTATGTGAAAGTTTGGAAAACCTAATATAACTCTTCCTTGTTATGCCCTTTCTGCTAGTAAGGAACGTTTTTATTACCTCCCCTGAAAACCCCTTCCAGAGCAATGCAGCCTCATGGTCCACAGAGTCAAACACCATTTCTGGGGATCCTGGCAGAGTACAAGCCCCTGGGATAGATGGTCTGATCTTACTAGAAGTTACCACGGCTCCTGGACAGAGAGCATCCTTAGCGAACTGGCGAGTTGGAGCTAGGGCTAAAGACTTTGTAGATTCTGGTGGTCATGTGTCCCTATCTAGGGGCAGAGCCGTAATCTCTCAGTGATATGCTGCCCTGAGGATGTTTTGAGAAAAAACACATAATCCCCACTCTGTATACTTTCCATGATAGTCAGAGCTTGACAGTGGCTAGGGATGCTTCAAATTGTGGCCAAGCTTAGCCAAAGCTTCAAGGTAAGTATACAGGCAAACCAGAGGGATTCACACTGCAAGTCTTGAAAAAGGAACAAAATGCATGATTTTCACTCTCCCAGGTTTTGTTCCTTGTCCTAAGTGGCATCCCAATGTGCTGTGTGTTTACCTCTCCAGGGACCTCGTGGCCCAAAAACTGAATAGTGGGGAGTGGCAAACGTGCAGCAGCCGGAAGGATGCCTCCCTAGACTGTGCATGTACAGTGCAATCGCGATCCTGATGTTTTCACACATCAGAATGCCCCATAGAGGGAAACCATAACTTAGGCCCTAGAGCAGCAGTTCTCAACCTTTTGCTGCATGTGAGCCACTTAAATGATTTAGAACCTGGTCACGGGAAACAAGGTATAGGTTCAGAATTTTTTAAACTTTGAATAGCATAATTAAGATTTTCTCCATTCGTTTATCTTTCCACCACACCCGCTGTATCCATGTGTAAAAATCCCCAGATGCCGATTGGGACCCTTTTTTATAGCCCACACCCATCATTCTTACGTCGTAAAGCAGACCTCCAGTCAAGAAAATAGCATTTAGTAAGTTGTTCCCCTAAAGCCCCCCTTTGAAGATCAGTGGCATATGCTGCTTGAGAGGGCTTAACACCATGCAGATGCTGGGGAATAGCTGCGTTCCTAGAATTACATGGGAGCGGCCATCTTGGAGCACACCTGAGAGGCCTAATTACACATGAGCACGAGTGCAAGGATGGGGGAGAGCTTATACTAGCACACAGACACAAGCAGTTGAGCTTGGAGCGTCCTTATGATCAGATCTGTTACCAAACAGAATGTTAGGAGATAACGCGGGCTGCATTGAAGATCAGCATGGCTACAGTACGTTTGTGTGATATTCTATCTCCGCACAGGGCAGGCTGCCTGCAGCTTGAGATCATTTTGTTATAAGCAGGCCTCACCAAACAGAGTTAACTCAGAAAAATGATCAGCAGCCCTCTGATTTTAAACACACACTATTAATCACCACCTGCTGGGGGGAGGGGGTCTGGTACTGAGCTTATTGGAAAAATCTACTGAAGTGGACTTCAGATGAAAAAAAACAGATGAAAACCTGCTACAGACTGCCCTTGAGGGGCAGGATGGGGGGGGGGGGGTTTACAAAAAAAAATCACTTGGGATCTACTTCTGTCACTAGCACACATGTGGCAGACGCAAAGAGCTGCATCTGTGGGGGGGGGGGGGGGGGGGTTGCCGCCACACGCAGCCTTGGAAATATGGCTGTGCCCAGTGTTCACAGAGGGATATTCCTGGTGATTTCTGCCTCAACAGTAGCGAAGGGAGGCACACCTGAGGGGTTACTTAAAGATTGGACTTCTGCTGCTTTAAAGCTGACTTAACCCATTTAAGTCCCATCAATGCTAAGCATATTACAGATGAACTATTTTACCGTGTCAAAGATTTCACCCAGGGTTAATGGTTGTACCAACATCACCACGTTCCCTCAAGCCACTGTTGTCACCTCTATTTGCCATTGTCCCCCTTCGCCCATCCTTACTTTATTCCTATTTAACTACATTTACACATCAGTTCCACTTACCCCACATCAGATGGCTCCAAGGGCCACATGTGGCCCCCAGACTGCAGGTTGAGCACATGTGCCCTAGGGTCTTATAGACTGCTTAGCTTTTCCTATCTCACCTGTGCTCTAACCTTTACCTACGTCTGCCCACTTCCCCACTTCAACTTTACTCACCTCTTCCTCCACACCTTTCCCGTCTCACCCCCCGACTACAGCTTTAAATTTCTTGTTAGAATTATTTGGATTCGGTCCACTTTACACAAAATGTCCTATATATAACTAGCAAAGTTAAAAAACAAATCTGGAAATATAAACAGCTACCCTCTCGGATGGCACACATCCTCTTAGAAGAAGTGTTGGCATCAATTCATCCACTTAAATATGCCACCTTGTTAACACAGGGAATCTCAGTAATGGATTTGGTTTAGCATGGCGCAGGAAATCAGCATATATTTTGCATAGGATAACAAGGTCTCTAAGCGCTCCCCATCGCCCTGACATTGGTATATTAAAGAAGCCCCTAATAGGCATTATAGAAAAGATGGATTGTAAGCTTCAGTCTTCTTCTGTTATCAGACCTTCTGGTTGATCCCATCATATTTCACAAATGGAAGCCATTAAGGATTATGGATAAGCCCTCCGCCATCTCTTCAGAGAGCCATTTTACAGGGAAATTACCCTTTCCAGTTCGCCCCATCATAACCAAGACCACGGCACTGATATATTTGTTTTAATAATTTAATGTAATGAAATTTCGCACAAATCATCACTTGCCGCTGTTAAGAGTGCAGAATTTTCCTTAAATGTCCAGGAGGGATACAATAGCATTGATAAACCGCTCAGGCTTCAGAAGAGAGTTTTGGCAGCATGCAATTTAAAAGTTTAAATCTTGGACAGTAAAGAGCCGTGGACCGCAAATAAGAAAAGGAAAGCTCCAGCTCCTAATAATGGACGACAGCAGTCATCTGCCCTTTTAGTTCACGCCAGGTAATTACAAAAATACTATTGGCATATGCTCAGGTCTACAGCACGGTCAATTACTTCTCCTCTCCCCCGAGTCAGTAATTAAAGTTACTTTAAATACTGCTATAAAAAAAACCTAAAATGACAGCAGTGCATTGTAGCAATGGAAATCTTTGAAAACAAAGAAAAAGAATCTGATATGGTGACACGTGTAACTGTAGGATGACAGAAACTTTAAAATTCCCTCATCTAGCAGAGGTCTGGTGTAGTTCTATTCCAATTAACAAGATGCAGGCTGTTATAAAAAAAAAAAAAAAAAGAAAAAAAGTCTGCGGCATGTGAATTGAAGCAGACCTTCTATGTCAGCTAAGGCAATTAAAGAAATAAAAAATAAGCATCACTTAACCTGGCAGCTTGCGTGCTCAATCCCACGAGGTCCTGTGGACAGCAGCCCTCCAGTTTCAGATCTGCCGATGCTGGTGTGACATAACACCCCTGAATAAGCCTAGGTGCACATCCCCCACTGCGGGTCACAAGAAGCAGGCTCCCTCATTGATTGTGGATGCAGAGTGGAAATCAGGACCAAGTCCACATCTTAATAGCTGAAGAAACTGCACCTGAGTGATTGTAATTTACTGGACAGACCCTTTCCCGAGAGTTAAAGTGGACCAAATCCCATGTTTTTCAATTGCTCAGGCTTTGAGATGCTTAAAGTGGACCAATGCCCTCCGCAGCAAGAGTGTTATAGTAATGCCACTATATGACAGAATGCTGGAGCCCCCACACATAATCCCCTCAGGACGCCTGTAAACCTTACCCTCACTTCCTGCCAGGCGCTTATGTGGGCAGGATATTCAGTGGCCGGAACGTCACTACCCACGTGAGTTCCGGGCAGCCAATCACAGGCCTGGATTCCCTGCGGGTGAGTAAAGGTCCATGGGTGTCCTGGGGTGTAATGTGCGTATTCTGGATGGCCCCCCAGTCATAGCGGTGGCTCCGGTGGGTACTTGTCAGCTTTAGAGCAGCAGAAGTCCAATCTAGAAGTAACCCCTCAGGCGTGCCTCCCTTTCCTAGTGTTGAGGCAGAAATCACCAGGAATATCCCTCTGTGATCACAACACTGGGCACAGCCATATTTCCAAGGCTGCGTGTGGCGGCATCCCCCCACTACAGATGCAGCTCTGGGCGGATGCCGCATGTGCGCTAGTAACAGAAGTAGATCCCAAAGTGATTTTTTTTGTAACCCCCCCCCCCCCCCCCATCCTGCTCCTCAAGGGCAGTCTGTAGCAGGTTTTCATCTGTTTTAAATGTCCACTTCGGAACATTTTTCCAATAAGCCAGAACCAACCTTAGCTCTTCCACAGTTCCAGCTTTCAGGGTAGGTATGTGTGTGTGAACCCAAAGCACAGTTACCCGTTATTCTCTATAAACATTTCAGCCAGGTCCAGTACTCCAGCATAAATATTGGGTGCCCAGAAAAGGAAATGTGCGGCCATCGGGAACTGGGCAGATATCTATAGTGGGGACCAGCAAATCACTTAATTTTAACTGCAGAACAAAGATTAGCCAGGATGGAAAATGGTTAACGTGTACCTGACAATCAAAGTCCGCCTTATAGCGGATGCATACCACAATATAAAAGGCAGGCGGCCTGACCCTTACGGGCTTCTCCTTGACACAAAATCCTTTCTCCCTTTTCCTAGGATTGCCTGATCCAATGCTGTCCCATGCTTTTACTCTGGGACCAGAGGCTGCTGCACACACACTGCCATTACTAGTTTCGCCTACTGGAGGGGCATCAGCAGGCAGTAATGTAGGCAGCAGAAGCTAGTCCCCTAACAAGCACCTGGATCGGCTAATCCTGAAGAAAAGAAGACCGGCAAGGAGGTTATTTGGGCCTTTAGTAGACCAAAACCCAGGATTTTGACTATCCTGAGTTTTGGTCTCTGCCCCCTGGGGGGTCAATTGGGGGTGCTCCGCTGTTTGAAATCCCCCAGGAAGCCTGAACAAACTTATGTCTACCCAGTCCTATGGCAAATACGTGGCAATTCGCCCAATCGGCGTGCTGGGATCCACCCCCCCTTCGCCAAGGAGCTCATCAAATGCGTGCGGATCCGAGTGCGCTGGCGGCTGCATCCCCGCTACCCTTTAACAGTGAGCGTGCCTGCGCTGGCCATTCACGAATGCCTGGTGTGGGCACAGCCCTGCTAAAGGGATAGCGAGGATGCGGCCGCTGCTGGTGCATACGCTTTTGCATTGGGAACGCAGGTGAGTTTTCGGGCGACCAGGGGGGGTTTCACACCGATCGGAGTACCCTGGGGGGGGGGGGAAGAGTATGCGTGGGTTTTAGTCCTCTTTAAGACCTATGAAAAGAACAGGGAGTAGAGGCAGGATATCTGAATCTCACCAAAACTTCTCTGAAATTTGCGATATAAAGGCAGAATTGGAATATGCAGGTAAGCATCCTGCAGGTCTAAATTGATCATAAGCAGGATGTGAGGATGTTCCTTATCAAATAAATAGATTTGATTCTGAACTTTTTGTACCTGATGAAAAGATTTATTCTATATCAGAATCATCCAATAACTTACCGATGGCTTTTGTACTAGAAAAACATGAGAATAGAACCCCTGCCCTCAGAGTTCTTGTAAGACTAGTGGAAAGGCTTCCCTTCGTAATTTGGTCACTAGAAAGAAACATTGAGGGATGATACAAATTATAAGCGGTATCCCCTTTCTAATGGCTATAGCACAAATTGACTTTGGGCAGCTACAAACCAGACGAGCCTCCCCCCACCGGGTAGTCTTTGTCAGGACTGAGACTTAGGGCCCTCTGGGGGTTTGCAGAGCAGACTACCCTTTCTCTGCGGCCTTGTCTGTGTCCATCTTTTCTTCTGCTCATTCTGTCTGCCCTGAAACTGCTTTATGGAAGTTTTGGCTTTAGCATTAGTGTGGTTTTGAAACTTCCTTTTCTTATTTGGAAATGTCTTACCTGCTTCACTAGAACAGGTCAGAAAAGTATCTAAGTCTTCTCTGAACAGCAGATTACCGCAGATCTTAGCTTTAAAAACCAGGTCTCCTGACAATGCTTTAAGTCAAAGTGCCCTTCTGGCGCATGCTAATAGAGCGGTTTGGCTTAGCTGTGGCCTCAATGGTCTCTGAAGGAAACTGCTCTAAAGAGAGTCGGTAAGGTCTCTACCTTAAGAGAGTCACTCTCCAAATAACCCTTCAGGTTACTGAGCCATGTTTCCATTCTTCTGATGACACCATTAGCTGCCAGGGCAGGTCTGAATGTGAAGGCTGAAGCATCCCAAGCTCTCCACTGGATCACACATTGCCCCCATATCCTCAAAACATCTGCTGCTCTGGATATCTGATTCAGCGGTGCGTCTAATTTTAGACACTTGGTCCAAAGCTCCATGTCCGGTTCCTGAAAAGGCTTCTGTCTCTCTTGAACAAGATGGCGGCGCCCAGGATCCAGAGTACCTGGAGGCCTGCCTAAGTTACAGACTGTTTTTAAATGTAACCCCTTTGTTCTGCCTCATCGCCAGGGTAGGCTGGCAGGGCAGGGTGGTGCATTAGATGAGTGAAGTTCTGTTTTAATAATAGTCATCATGGTGCACCTGACAAAATCATAGGTAAACTGTACTGCGCTTGAATTTCCCTGTGGTCCCAGAAAATATATGCTTATCGAGCCCCTACCCCCTACCACAGATTATGTACGGTATTACCTGCAGAGGTTAAATTATGTATTTTTTTTTTAGAAGAGTAAAATTCTTGGACTATACGGTTTGCAGGGGGAGGCTAGAGGCTGGCCCTGGAATCCGAAGTGCGAAAAATCTGCCACTGTAAAACATACCTTTCCAGAGACCCCACAGCGCACATGTGGCAGAATCCCTCAGGCCGGCAAAGGCATGCACAATCGGAGAGAAACGCCATTCAGCTTTCGTTGCCACTCAATTATGCAAGGCACTGAAAGCTGATTGGAAGCAGGCCCGCACATGCGCCATGGAATAGCCAACAATAAGGATTTTACCTACAGCAATTTGGTGCCCTTGTAAAAGGAACAAAGCCCTAGAAAGCGAAATTCCAAAGGTTTGGTTCTGGCTATTTAAGGAGTCCATAAGGCCAAACTGAGATGCTCTGCTGTGTGAAACACCCTTTGCACATGTGCGGCTGGTACCACTCGTCTCCCTGCTCGGCTGTGCACAGCCAACTGAAAGGAAGTAATTCCTCTCGCTGCTTGCAAGTGCTACTAGGGATTCCATTCAGCTTCTTAAGCCACACATTAATTAAAAGCAGACTGAATGAGCGGCCACGGGCTCGAGGAAAGTTTGCTCTGTGAGGGACCAGAACCAAGGATAGTGAAAATCCAGAGTTTTGGTCCACTCTAAACCAAACACTAACTTTATAGTGGTTGGTCTGCCCAATACTTTTAATACAGGTAAATATGTAATAGAAAAGCCATGGGTCTACAGAAGTGGTTACATTTGACCAAAACCCAGGATTTTGACTATTCTCGGTTTTGGTCCTTTCTCCCGGGTGCGTGAAACCCCCAGATCGCCTACGGCAACTCACTTTTTGCCGGTGTTACCGCGCATGCACATCCAGTCTGTGCGCTCGGAGCTGCTGACATCACATCGTTTAAGGCTTTGTCTAAGAGCAGCAGCTCAAAGCGTGCGCTTCCCTCTAACAGGGAGTGTGCCCGTGCTGGCTATTCACAAATGCCTGGTGCAGGCATGCGCCCTGCTAGAGGGATAGCGGGGATGTGCCATTGGACTGGGAAACAAGCTATGTGAATGGGGCGACTTGGGGGGTTTCACACAGCGGGGCATCCCGATTTTGGATGCCCGAGGGGGGGGGAATTAATCGCCCTGGGAATCTTACAGATTCCCAGGCCAATCAGCGTGGGTTTTGGTCCACTTTAACTAGACATGAGGCTCAGATTTTCAGGTGCTTTTCTGGGGAGTAGCCATAGCCATTATTTCCTCCAGGACCAAGCAAAAAAGTGGTGCGACAGCCACTCTGTCAGTGTGAGCGAGCTCAGCAAACCGCACTGGTCGCACAGCTTTCTCTGACCACAGCAGAGCATGCACAAGACTCAAAGCTGGACCATGACATGCCCTTCCCAGCTCAAATGTACACAGAAAGAGCAAAGTCAGCAGATTTTCTTAGAATACATAAGGTATATCATCGGAGAGGCCTTGAAATAGCCCCATAAAGGAGGAAAGCTAGGGTGTCTGGACAGGGAGATATAAAGCCGATTTCCTAAAACCTGTGGTTTCCCAATATGGGATGCCTTGCTGTGTGAAATCCTTGTTACACTCACATAGCTGGTGACCCCACATCACATGCGTGAGCCATGTACTCATCCGTTACACCTTTAGCTGAGGCACATACCTGCACCAGGCATTTCTGAATAGCTGATCCAGGTACACCAAAGGAGCAGCCAGCTCCATGCAGCTTTCCTCACATAAGGTTAGGATAACTGGAAAAAGGCATGAATTGATTGGCCAGCGACCCACGCATGTGCCATGAGATGGCCAATTAATCTTTTATGTCCAATAACCGGAGGAAACAAAGCAGGGTATACCAGATCAGAATATATCCTGCTGCAGGGGAACACCAATGAGAGTGAAAAACCCCGGTGTTACTATTTAAAGTGGACCAAACCCCAGAATTTTGACTGTCCCAGCCCTGCTGTGTGAAACCCCCCAGGTCACCCGAACAAACTCACCTCTTCTGGGTCCTGAGACGCATGCGCAGCCACTTGTCCAATCAGTGCACTCGCATCCGCTCAAGCTTCCTCATCCAGGAGCTTGTCTAATACAAAGTGGAAATAAATGCGCTGGCAGCCGCACCCCCGCTACCCTTTAACAGGAAGCGTGCCCACGTCAGCCATTCACAAATGCTTGGTGTGGGCCCTGCTAAAGGGTTAGCGGGGATGCTGCTCGTGCATGCGCCGTTGGACCGGGAACGAAGGTGAGTTTTCGGCGACTTGGGGGTTTCACGCAGTGGGGCTCCTCCGATCGGATACCTGTCCTGGAGTCTCATAGACCCCTGGGTGGGATTTGGTCCAGTGGGGTTTAAAGTGGACCTAAACCCAGGATTTTCCTGGGGATCACTAGGTTTAGGTCCATCCCCCAATTGAGGATGCCCCACTGCATGAAACCCTGTCATCTTCTTTTCTTACCTTTTCAACAAGACCAAGACACGATGGAATTCAGAGGCTGCACCCCCTGTATCCCTTGGCTGCGCAACGCCTCACCAGTCATACGGAGGGGCACAAGGAGCCCGAGTGACATGCTGCCGCCAGCCACACGTGTGCTGTGGGCTAGTTGAATCGGTAAGAAAAGCTGGTGAATGATGGGGTCTCATAGAGCAGGGCATCCCAAACTGGCATGCCCCAGAGATGGTGGTGGTCTAACTGGCCCTAGTGTCATTCATGCTTGTTTAGGTCCACTTTAAAATGACATCTGGGACAAAGGATAACAACTGTATGCTAATAAATGTTGTCACTTGGTTTGGGTCACCTCTGTGTGCGAATTCCCCCGGTTTGCCCTGTACGCGATCTGGTAATCCCGCGAGACATGCACAGGATATACTGTATTAGGACTGTGGTGAGATGGCTGCTAGTTAGTGATCGGGCGGGTTATGGAATATGAGGGAGGTGCGCCATACATACCGAGCCGCTCACTGCGCTGCCCCGCACCTCCCGCACTTTCTGCCCCTTGCTGACCCGAGCCCGGATCTTCTCCCCATTCAGGGTGACCCCGGGCCCCTCCACCATGATGACAGCTAGTATTAGAACACCGGCAGTTCTGCTGGATCTAAGCTACACTTGAAAATATGGCGGCAGCCGGGAGACAACATCTGATTGGTGGAGAGACAGGAAGCAGTGACACTTCTGCCCGCCTCTGTTGGGTCGCCCCCGTGTGTTTGGAACGCACGTGGCTAGCAAGCAGCGAGAGGGGCGCACGCGCACTGAGCGGGAGGTTTCTTTTCTCCAGGCGGGCAAGGGAAAGAGATGTAACAAGTGCTTTTGGAATATATTGTGAGCTTGGGATGAGGTTGCTTTACACTGGGCATGCGTTCTGACAGACAAAAGGGTCGCCAAACATTAGTGCCTGTTACCATAATTGTTTCAAGCGGACCAGAACCTTTTGGGCCTGCATCCCTCCAGCTGTGGTGCTATACCTATCTGAATGAACCTGCATACAGCCAGCGTGAGGCACCTGGCACTCAATTTATTCTGAATAGATTGCTAAGTGTAAGCCCGCACATGTGTAAGGAGTTTGCCGGAAAGTGGACCAAAACCCAGGATTTTGTTTATCCCGGGTTTTGGTCCTTGTCCCCGGAAGTGGGGGCATCCCAAATCTGGATACCTCTGAGGGATGGAGGTCCGCTGTGTGAAACCCCCCAGATTGTCGAGCGCAACTAACCTCTTCCCGGTCCTACGGCGAATACGCAGCCGCTCGTCCAATCAACCTGCTCAGAGCTGCTGACGTCACGTCGTCTAAGCCTTCGTCTAAGGCCAGCGGCTCTGAGCACGCTGGTGGCCGCTTCCCTCTAACAGGGAACATGCCCGCGCCAGCCATTCACAAATGCCTGGCGCAGGCATGCGCCCTGCTAGAGGGATAGCGGGAATGCAGCTTGCGCATGTGCCGCTGGACCGAGAAACAAGGTAAGTGTATGGGGTGACCTAGGGGGTTTCACACAATGAGCTATCCCGATTTTGGATGGAATTGATCGGCCTAGGAATCTTTTGGCGTGGCTTTTGTTCCACTCTAAAGCAGCACAAAACCCAACCTTGCCTTCCCCTGGGGCATTGGGATGCCCCGCTGTGTGAGGCTGGAGGCAGAAGCATGCTTGCCCTTGGGGATGCAGCCAATCTTTGCTCCAGATTCCCATAGAGAACCCTTTGCCTATCTAAGATTGGATGAGACCCCGTGCATGCGCTGTAGGACCAGTTTGTTTATTCTAAGTATACAACACGTCCTGTTCCAGAAGATATTCCTTACTCTTGGGTAATATATCCAGTAGATGGCGCTGGACTGCAGAGACAGAAAAGTGGCTCCTCCCGGCCCCATATATACCAGGGACCTCCCACAAATTCCCCAGTTCTTCTCTGCAGTCTGGGCTGCGATGACTAGAAGATGGCTCTTTCTACTCGCAGGTGAGCGGGGCTTATTAGTCTGCGGCTCTGTAGGACTATTCCCACCCGTTCCTTTTCACTGCCTCCCAGCTTAGGCTGCGCTGGTCAGGTGATGGTAGGCAGCACCGCTGCTAGGTGCTAAGGAGCGCTGCTCCTACCGCAGTCCCCCACCAAAGGGTAGGCGGTACAGGCCCGTGGTGAGCCCTATGGGATGCCCCTCCCGCGGCCGTTTGCCCTTCGCCCCCTGTCCCCTCAGTTAGGCTCCTCTTAGGTTGTCCGCTGCTTCCCCTGGGTAGATCTGGGGGGGGGGTGTATGTATTTACTTTGTGTTTTGGCTGGTTGCACTGTTTTTTTTTATTATTGCCACCACCGCCGCGCTCTTGTACTCCGCGGACGGCGGAGACATCGCCTCAGGCGCTGCTGCGCCGTCATTGCCTGGCCTTGTCACGGGGGAGCGTTTTTGCGCTTTTCGGGGGAAGGCTTCTGCCAAGAAGCGGCATTTATCACCTGGTGTTTCCCTCTTTCCTATTGAGTCTGAGGAATTTTTTTAAGTTACCGGTTATACCCCCCTGGAGGAGGGGGAATTATTTTCTGATTCAGAATCATCTGAGCAACAATCTAGGGCGTACGGTGCCGATTCTGGGTCTGACCCATGGGCTTCAGATGATACTGACAGGCTTTTATCTCACATTTTTGAAGTACTCTGTATCTCTCCTCCTGCCGTGGCTCCGCGGCAGCATGGGGTGCTGTTTCATGCTGTTAAACCACGCTTGGAGTTTCCTGAACAAACTCATTTTAATAATCTGGTGCTCAAAGATTGGGAACGGCCTAGACGGCTTCCCGGGTGCCAAAGAGTTGGGATAAGCAGTATCCTTTTCCCGCTGAGATGGTTAAACGTCGGTCATGTCCTCCGGAGGTGGATGCACCAGTTCTGGGGTTGTCCAACACATCCATCATGCATTCCCCTGACTCCACTACATTGAGGGATGGGGAGGACAGGCGCATAGATCAGCTGGCTTGCCATGCCTTTGCCTATGTGGGGACCGCGCTGCGTCCAGTCTGTGCCTCTGCCATTACGGCTGTTGCTATTAAGAGCCTGCTCAGGGGTCTCTTAGATGGGGCCCCTGATGATGCAGGTAGTGAAGAGTATAGAGCTCTTCTACGCTGTGAGGAATTTGTTGCATATGTTCTCTCTGCCTTGGATGATACCATTAGAATGTGTGGCAGGGCATCTGCCTTGTTGGTGGCGATACGCTGCTCCGTCTGGCTGCGCCAGTGGGCAGCTGACAATGCTGTTAAGAAGGCTGTCATGGGTTTTCCCTTGAAGGGGCTGCGCCTCTTTGGGGAACGTCTGGACTTGTTTGCTAAGGGAGGCAAGTTACCTCAGTGTAGAAGGCAGCCCTGGTACTTTCGGGGTTCAGGTGCCTTTCTTCCTTCCTTCCGTGGCTCCAGAATTGGACGAGGAGCTTCCTTTGCTGGAGCCCACGGAGATTTTTGGGGCAGGGGCAGAGGACGTGGCCGCTCTGGCCCCTCCTGGGGTCCCAAGTCTAAATCCTCCCCTAAGCCCCCTCAGGCATGAAGGGGCGCCCTCACCCATCCGGGTGGGGGGACGGCTTCGGCTCTTGGCTCATGTCTAGAGGCGTCATGTCTCAGACCGGTGGATTCAGGAGGTAGTTTCCTCCGGTTACAAGATAGAGTTTGCAGCCTGGCCGCCCCCGAGATTCATCAAATCCCGGTTAGCTCAAAACCCCCTGTCAGCTCTGTCCCAAGGCTTTCTGGAACTGGGAGTTCATCTGCCGGGTGCCCTTGAGGGAAAGGGGCAAAGGCTATTATTCCAATCTTTTCAATGTTCCCAAAAAGGATGGGTCCATCAGACCCATCCTGGATTTAAAGCGCCTCAACAAATTTGTCAGATTCAGACATTTTAGCATAGAGACTCTGCGCTCCACTGTGAATTTCCTATGCCCAGGGGACTTCATGACCTCTGTAGACATCAAGGATGCTTACCTTCACATACCTATTTTTCCAGGTCATCAGAGATTCCTCAGGTTCGCTCTGGAGGATCTGCACTACCAATTTGTGGCCTTGCCCTTCGGTCTCACCTCGGCTCCCAGGGTATTCACCAAGGTGCTGGCAGGGGTGATGGCTCTGCTGAGATCTCAGGGCATTCGCATTCTTCCCTACTTGGACGACATGCTTATCACTTCTCAGTCCTTCCATCAGGAAGAGCTGGATACTCAGTGGGTGGTGTCCACACTGGAGTCATTTGGTTGGGTGATCAACCACCCCAAATCTTCCCTGTCTCCTTCCCTGGTGAAGTCCTTTCTGGGCATGATTCTAGATTCATCTCAGATCAAGATCTTTCTGCCTCAGCAGAAGGTGGAGAGTCTTCAAGAGAAGGCTCAGCTCCTTCTGTCTTGTCCTCATCCGTCCATCAGGCAGGGAATGCAGCTGGTGGGCCTGATGTTGTCCTGCTTCGAGGCGGTTCCATATGCTCAGTTCCACATGAGGCCTCTTCAGCTTCACCTCTTGTCAGTATGGGATCGGGACCCCGTGTCCTTGGATCAGGTGTTTGTCCGGTCCCCTCTGGCCAGGTGGTCTCTATCGTGGTGGCTGCACTCAAGGAATCTGCTGGGGGGCAGATTCTTTCTGGCCCCTTGATGGGAAAATGTCACCACAAATGCCAGTCTGACAGGTTGGGGGGGCTTTTGGAAGTCCCTGAAATTCCAGGGTCAGTGGGGCCCTCAGGAGGCCCAGACCCCTATCAACATTCTGGAGTTGAGGGCGGTCAGGTTGGTTCTTGCCCACTTAACCCCACACCTGCGGGGTCGGCCTGTTCAGGTAAGCTCGGACAACCAGACGGCGGTTGCCTACATCAATCATCAGGGGGGGACCCGGAGCAAGAGGGCCCTCAAGGAAGTGTCCCTGATACTGTGTTGGGCGGAGGTGAATGTTCCCTGCATCTCGGCTGTGTACATTCCGGGGGTGGAGAATTTGGAGGCAGACTCCCTGAGCAGGGGGACCTCTCGTCTAGGAGAGTGGTCCCTCAGCAGCAGGGTGTTTCGCTCCCTGTGCTACCGCTGGGGTCAGCCGGATGTGGATCTGTTTGCGTCCCGTCACAATCACAAGCTTCCAGTTTTTGACTCTCTGTCCCAGGATCCTCTGCCCTTGGCCATGGATGCCTTGGCAATGTCTTGGACGAGTTTTCAGCTCCTGTATATGTTTCCCCCATTTCCCCTGCTGGGCAGGATGCTGCGCAAGATAGCTCAGGAACGGGTGCCAGCCATACTGGTGGCCCCCTGTTGGCCAAGAAGAGGGGGAGAAGGAGAGTGGTTCGCAGACATCGTGCAGCTGGCAGTAGATCAGTACGCCCTGCCCCGGGTTCCAGATTTGCTCACTCAGGGGCACCTACGCCGCCCCAATTTACAAACGCTGGCTTTGACGGCTTCGCTGCTGAAACCTCCATCTTGATGGAAAAGGGGCTGCCTGCCTCGGTTGTTAATACCATGATCAGGGCTAGGAAAAGGTCCTCTTCTTCCATCTACTATAGGGTTTGGCGTACTTACATTGACTGGTGCGAGTCTAAATTGCTTCCCTGTTGTGTGTTTTCTATTCCCAGGATTCAGGAGTTTCTGCAACATGGTTTGGATATGGGTCTTCAGCTCAGTACTCTGAAAGGTCATGTTTCTGCCTTGGCCATTTTTTTCCAAAGATCCTTTGCTCAGCATCCCCTGGTCAAGACCTTCTTCCAGGGGGTTACTCACGTGCATCCCCCATGTAAGCCTATGTTACCAGTCTGGGACTTGAACTTGGTCTTATCTGCCCTGCAGGGGTCTCCCTTCGAGCCCTTGCAGGGGGCCCCCTTGTCCATTCTTACGCTTAAGGTAGTCTTTTTGGTGGCTATCTCTTCTGTTAGGCATGTTTCTGAGTTGGCGGCGCTTTCCATCAAACCTCCTTATTTTGAGAGACACCAGGACAAGGTGGTGTTTTGTTTTAAGCCAGATTTTCTGCCTAAGGTTGTTTCTGCCTTTCATCTCAATCAGGACATTGTTTTGCCTTCTCTGTGTCCTAATCCAAGTAACTCTAAGGAGAGGGTTTTACACTCTTGGATGTGGTTAGGACTCTGAAGTTCTATCAGGTGGCTACTGAACCCTTCAGGAAGACTGATGCACTTTTTGTGCTCCCGTCTGGACCTAAGAAGGGTCTGGCTCCAGCTAAGTCCACTATCTAGTAGCCAGGGGCAGATAGGCTGTTGGCTGACCTATTGGTTTTCAGGGGAACCCTACATATGGGTTAAGTGTCCTTTCCCTTAACCCTTTCAGTGTCAAGCACGTAGATTCTACGTGCTCGCTTCTACTCCACTTAAGTGCCATGCACGTAGAATCTACGTGCCTGACTTTCCCCCCTGCTAGTTAAAAAAATAAAAAATACTCACCTGACCCCTCGTTGGATCCGGCCGGGTCTCCTCTTTAATTTGGTGCCATCCGATCTCCCGTGGGCGGTCGGATGACTCCAGGAGAGCCCCCGGAATAGCCCCCCCCCCCCCGCTTCAGCAGCAGTAGCTGCTAACTGTAAAAAAAACAAAAATTAAAAATGACATTTGCTTACCTGAGGCCGCGCTGTCTCCCGACGGGTGTCCTCTTCACTGGGGGGGCCTCTGATCGCCCCCCCAGCCTCTTCCATGGCGAGGAGAGGGCAGAAATTGCCCCCCCCCACTTCCTGGAACGGGTCTGCTAGCCCCGCCCCCTGGGGGCAGGGCCGGGTGACATCGTTGTGATGTCACCAGCAGCCATCTTAATGCCGGCACCCGACACAGAGAATCAGTCTGCTTGGGTGCCTGGAGGAGAGCAGATGGGGAGGAGGAGAGGGCTGAGATCGCCCCTCCCTAGGCTCTCTCTTCCAAACACCCGAGCAGACTGTCATCGCACATCGCCGGGGGACACAGGATCGGAGGTGAGTAAAGTAAAAAAAAAAAAAATAAATAAAGATCATTTTTTTTTCTTATGTGTCTGTGTCTTTTTATTTAACCCCTTGTGAACTGGAAAGGGGTCCATGAGACCCCTTATGCCAGTTCACAAGGCTGTGGGATGGCAAGTCACCCGAGAGCAGGAAGCCAGATTGATCAGCGTGGGACACAGGGATGGATGGGAGGTAAGTATTAAAAAGTTAAAGTTTTGTGTGGTTTTTTTACACTTAACCCCTTGTGAACTGGTAAGGGGTCCATGAGACCCCTTATACCAGTTCACAAGGCTGAGGGCTGGCAAGTCACCTGCCGCCAGCAGGTGACTTGCCGTTAACCCCCGCACCCCCAATTACCTGCCTCCCCAAAGCCCAGGGGGGGGGCAGAAGAGCCCGGGCCCACAGAGGCTATGTGGGCTTGTAGGCTGCAGGGTGGGGGGCCACAAAAGCTGGCCTCTCCACTCTGTTCCTACAAGCCCCCATAGCTGGTCCCGGGCTGGTAATGCTGGGTAAGGGAGACCCCATTTAAATTTTTTTGGGATTTTTAACCCTTAAAATTCCCAAAAAAACGCCCCCCCCCCCTTCCCCGGGAGGGGGGACCCTATGTCATTTTTTTTTTATTAACCCCTTATGTTTATAGTGTGGATAGTAGTAGTATTTTATTTGTAAATGTTATAAAGTGCTATTTTCAGTTTGGGGGGGTCTCCTGGGCATCTCCCATTGTAATCGGGAGAAATTGGGCTTTCACATGCAATATGTTTTTCTCTAATAAAGTAAATGTTTTATTTAAAATAAAGGAGACAATTGTCTAAAAAATATTTATTTATTTATTTTTACACAAAAATATTTAAAAAAACAGTAGAAAACATTTCATGTCCAAGCCTAAACTCTGCTGCAAAATATATATCTATAATTTTCCTGGAAATTCCGGCCAAAATCACGTTTAAACATGGCGCAGAATGGGGAATAATGACTTGTCAACAGAGGGTGACAAAACTTCAAGTAGGTTGGCAATTAAAAGGGTTAATAGTACATATGAATGTTGGGTATTATTCTGCTCGGGGACCTTGCTCTTTCAGATTTAGCTTGTTTTTTCTTGTTTGCATATTTATATTTTAGGAAAACATGTTATTTATTCAGTTTTTTTATTCACTTTTTTAGGGAAACCCTGTGCAACCTAAGAATTCTTTGAGGGATTACTTCCAGAAAAGTGAGCCTACTACAACAAGCTGGGTACTCTTAGAAAGCTTAACATGTGTACTTTCAGGGAATATATGGTTTCTAGGGGATATTCCAAATGTAAAGGGTTGTTTTGGTGGAAAAATTGCAAGGTGCGCATTTTGTCTGCAGAGCTGAAATTTTCAAGTAAAATTACCGTTATGCGCATGCTTTACTTGGGGTGTTTGCCAACTCTTCCCTTGACAGTACCTATGCATGTTGGGCATCGTTCTGTTCGGAGCATGTTGCTTTTTGAGATTTTACTTGTTTTTTCTTGTTTGCATATAGTTTTTTTCAGGAAAATGTGGCTCGATTCTTCCTTTTTGCAACCAAAGACTTTGTGACACCAAAGAATACATTGAGGGATTACTTCCAGAAAACGAAGCCCACATAAACAAGCTTGGTACGCCTAGCAATCTTGAGGTGTGTACTTCCAGAGAATATATAGTTTGTGGGGGGTATTTTAAATATAAATGGTTGTTTTTCTGGAAAAACTGCAAGGTGCGCATAGCGCAGTTGTATTTTATCTGAAAATCTCCTAAAGCTCTGTTTCAGTTTGGGGGAGTCTCCTGGGCAGGAAAGGGTGCATATCAATACATATGTGGTACCGCTGTGAATGGGAGAAATTAGAGTTTCGCACGCAATAAAATTTTATTGACAAACTTTTTTTTGCACATATTTCACCAAAAAGTATTGAGAATACACTAAAAAAAAGGCCAAACAAGAGATTTCATGTTGAAGCCCAGACTCTCTTGAAAAAAACAATATCTCATTTTCTTGGGAAATCCCAGGAAATCCTTTCAAAAATCACAGTTGAACATGTGTAGCGCAAAATAGTTAAACATGGTCTGGCAACAGAGGGTGACAAAAGCTGCAGGTAGGCTGACAGCGAAAGGGTTAAACTGGACTTTCAGCATGATTTAATGAAAAGCCCAAACTATTCCCCAGCATCTAGCCGCAGGTGACTTGCCAGCCCCCAAACCTTGTGAACTGGTTTAGGGGTCTCATGGATCCCTTACTAGTTCACAAAGAGTTAAAAGTAGAAAATAGACACTGCACATAAGAAAAAATGAAATTTATAAAAATAAATAAATAATATATATTTTTTTTACTCACCTCCGATTGTCAGCTTCTCTGTCCCTCGCCGATCCGATGACAGATGCAGAGAACGCTGGAGGGGGGGCAGGGGATCAGAGGATTCCCCAGCCCCTCTCCTCTGGCCGGCGATCACTGGATCCGACAATTGTAGAGTCAGGAGCGGGATGATGCCCACAGGGTGACATCATCCCCCCAGGGGATGGGTTAGTCGTGTAGATGGTGGCACCCATTGGGAAAGCAGGGGGAGAGGGCCTGTCAGGCTCTCTTCTGGAGACTGAAGAGCTTTGGGGGGGTCAGAGCCCCCCCCCCCCCTTGGTGAAGAGGAGACTTGGCAAGAGCATATGTAAATGTGGTAAGTTAATGTCATTTTTTTTTCTTTTCACAGGATTTGCTGGTGGCGGCTGAAACGGGGGGGGGGGTGCCCTATTCCGGGCTCTCTCCTGCAGCAGGAGGGGCATGGGGGGGGGCCAAGGCCCCCTAGGTGAAGAGGAGACCCAGCCGGATCAAACAAAGGGTCAGGGGAATGTTTTTTTTTTTTACTTTTTCTTTTTTTTTTCTGAAACCCCTAATTGCCATCCAGGTAAATTTATGCCACTCTTTATATTTTGTCAATATGTGCCTGTGACATTTCTAACTAAAGAGGGTCAGTAAAGAGTACCAGGGCTTATCCAATCCCCTTCCAGAACAATATAGGCTCTGTGATCTCCTAGAAATTGTCTACCTTAACCTGAAACTCAATATGAGCACAATACCTGCTACCTAATATCTGCAGGCTCCAATGCCACTGGGCATCACACAATGACTATGGCTGTCTGATTGGAACTGGCAAAGCTCCTTGGAAAGTATTGTTGCCAATGCAGACTAAATAATATTCATGATGGGTCCCACATGTTACAATAATCTTTGAACTCTGGTTAGAAGCATTTGGGTAATTATGAACCTCTAGCAGGTATAATGTAAATTATTTGGCAGACAGAAGTGATACTTTAGCTCTCCAATCACTCCCTTATGAGCCAAGGGAGAATACGATCTATTATTATTTATAGTGAACAATCGCTGCTCCTAATGTGCAAAGCAATTATGAACCCTCAGCGGTTTTTAATATCATTTGATTGGTGCTGTTATGCAACATCATTCTTATGGCTTTCATTTTGCATGGCCCATAACTTTAGGAAATGGATATGCGGGTGAATGTGGGGTGCACTTTCCCTTGGAGCAATATTCCAGATACCATTAACATAAATACAGGTTTTCATTGTAGTTTCTTTTTTTTTCTTTTGCTTGTTTTATTTTCAAACTTTTTGTTTCTGCTAAAGCATTTATATCTAAAATGCTACAACGGGAGTTGGCATAAATGTACCAATAGCAGCGTAAACCCAGCAGCAATACTAAGCAGCAAGCAGCACACCTGAACCCTGTCCCATGTACCTGTTCTCCAGGCGTGTACCTGTAATGAGGTCATGTGAGGGAGTCGTCTCAGATGGCACTGAAAGAGGGGGGCAGCAATCGTTACACCTGTTTTGTTTTTTATTATTATTTTATATATCGGTAGGGGTTCAGTGCAGATCTGGGGCACCACTGCACACCTCTACATTCAGAGCCGGTGGACTCACCCCCTGCAATGAATCAGAGGTAATCCAATCTTAGGAAGGAGCCAGGCTAGTAAATCACTGCTATATAAAAGTGGACCAAAACCCAGGATTTTGACTATCCTGGGTTTTGGTCGATGCCCCACTGTGTAAAACCCCTCAGGTCACCCAAACAAACTCACCTCTTCCCGGTTCTACAGCACATGCGCGGCTGACCGTCCAATTAGTGTGCTAGCGGCCGCATCCCCCGCTACCCTCTAACAGGGAGCGTACCTGTGCCGGCCATTGACAAATGCCTGGGGCGGCACGCACCTTGCCAGGGGGATAGCGTTGCTGTGGCTGCGGCTCGTGCATTCGCCGTTGGACCAGAAAATAAGGTGATTTTATGGGCGACCTGGGGGGTTTTCCACAGCTGGGCATACCAATTTTGGATGCCCCCGGGGGGGGGGGTGAATCCATCGGCCGGGAATCTTATAGATACCTAGGCCAATCTCTGTGGGTTTTGGTCCACTATAAGAATGTCCTGGATGGGGGTGCCTTTTTATAGTTTGCCTCCGGCAGAAGAGCGACTTAGTTTCACCCCTGCTCTCCTCTATTTCCTCCATTATGCAGTCCACTATGCAATTCAGCTTATGGCTGGTCCATACAGCTTGTTTATAGTTTTATTTTTGCTAAGATGTCTGGACCATGATACAAAGCACTTAGAATAGATTGTAAGCTTGTGAGCAGGACCATTATTCCTTTTGTTTCAATGGCTTAGCAATTTTGTTGCTATGTAATGTATTACTCTTTTACACATGAACCCTCTGATTGGAAAGAGCTGCAGAACATGTTGGTGGTGTTTAAAAAAACGATTATTGTTATTATATATTAACCAGCATGTGACTTGCCCACCCCTCCTTCCCTGTAAACTGGTATAGGGGACTCAAGGACCCCTTACCAGTTTACAAAGAGTTAGGTGTAAAACACCGGCTGCAGAAGCCGTCACGGGAGGCAGAGAACAGCAATTCACAGAATCCCTAATGAATTGGAGGCCCCCCTGGAAAAAAAGAAAACCCCTGGGATGGATTCTGGATGGAGGTGTGTGAAAACCAACTCACCTGTTCCCGGTCCTACGGCGCATGTGCGGCCGCTCGCCCAATCAGCACGCTTGGATCCGCTGACTTTGGAGAGCGGCCCTAAGCGCGATGACAATCGCATCCCCTGCTACCCTCTAACAGGGAGAGCACTGCTAGAAGGATAGCGGGGATGCAGCCGCTGCCCGCGCATACGCCGCTGGACAAGGAAAGGACCTGCTGCTGAAACTTTAGATGAAGCAGCCCATCAACCAACTTTTCCATGTTCGGGCCGGACACCGAACACAAACTTCTGGCTGAAGTCTGTGTTCAGGTTTGGGAGCCAGAACTCGCAAAGTTCGGTACGAACCCAAACTTTGTGGTTCCAGTTCGCCCATCTCTATTGATAACACAAAATTGAAAGTACTTGATCAAAAAAAGGTTAGGGGCCCCTGACCTAAAGCAGGTCAGGGGAATACGTTTAGCAAGTTTAACAAGAGTTTAAACAATAGCCTTTGATGTGTAAAAAAAATACTTCTAGTTAATGTAGGCAAGTATCATTTTGCTGCTTAGCATACGTACTTGTCAGTGGCATATAAAATTGGTAGAACAGTGTTAATTTACTAATGAAAATCATTCCACCCACTCAACATCTGTCTCCCTCACCAGCAGACAAAAGCAATAATGCATTTGGCAGTAGCTGGAGCTGCTATTTTGAATGAGCTTGTTAGATTTTTGTATGACAACTTGTGGCGTATTAAATCAGTAATACATCAAATTACTTTTCAAAAATTGACATTTTTGCATTCCTGAGAGACAACAATGTTGCTTCCACTTAGATTGGTGCGTATGGCAGGCAGAGCCGTGCACTGAGAATCATTAAATTGGACGAGCTACTACAGATTCACTAGGGATTATCATCATTTTCAGAAGTGATTTTAAGACGTGATATGCTCACTGTCAGGTAGATTTTGTATTGGTATGATAATGTTGCTATTTTAAGGCAGTATTGACATGTTTTATAGCATCTGTCTCTCTGTTGTATATCTCCTGTGTCTTCTATATTGGTCTTATGTTAAAACAGCCCTCTCTTAGGTCATTAATGCAGCAACAGGCTGACGGTATTAGGACAGCTGTCCAATATAATTATTATTTATTTAGTGTCATCTTCTTCTGCAGCACTGTACAAGGTGTTATTACAGACAATGCAAACCATACAGTACAGAGACTATTACAAACTAGGTGCTACAAAGTTTAAAGCAAATGTTATGAAAACAGGAATAGGGAAGAGAGTTTTCCCAATATATATTTCAGAGCCCCTGAACATTTATATTTATATTGTTTTAGGAAATAATGAATCATTTGTGTTACTCGAGAAACTTCTATGAAGTGCAGTAAACAGAAAAAAACATTTAACTAATCTGTGCTCACCATGTTCCTCGGAGGTTCTCACAGTGTCCTTAGCTTCATTCTTCATTGGCTGCACATCATCCCTGTACATGCCCCTCAAAAAGTCAGCAGTATGCCTACTTCCTGCTTCATGCAGCTTTGGGAGCCACCCTGGTCCCTGCAAGGTCGCATGCAGGAGTACAGAACAGGGGAAGCATGCAAGCTGGAGGGATTGATGATTCGGTTCTGGCCACTGCAATTAGGACCCGCCACCCAATGTCCAGGAGTCATATAAACATTGCTCATCAACACCCCGCCCATCATAGGGATGTCATGTTGGGTGTGCACCATATTAAATGTTAAAGTTGAAGTCCAGTCATGCCCCATCCGGCTTTTCTCTACAGACACAGGATGGGGGATTCCAATAAAAAAAAACAGTTTACCTCACCTGGGATCCATCGCTGATCTGGCACTTTAGGGTTCATCTTGGAGGGGAAGCACAGAGCGTCATCCCCTGCTCTTTGCATGGCCCCATCCACCCATTCAATTTAAAGGGAAGATGGCAGCGTGCAGGGGGGGGTGACGTTCTGTGTACTGCCTGTGGGGCTACCGCAGGAGCTCCAGTGACGTGCGGGATAGGGGGTGAGGTAAACATTTTTTTTCTAGTAACCGCCCCACCTCTGCATCAGGGGAGGGAGGCAGGCCAGGGAATGATTGAAACAATGGACTTTCACTTTAACCTGTTTCTGACAATCTGCCTGCCAGACCTTTGCCTGTTTGTCGCCCAGAACTACCTATTCGGTTTTTCACCTTGAGCTTATTTAACCTTACAGATACAATGAACCTGTGACTCTGACCCATGTTCAGGTAGGCAAGTTAAATAACGTTCATCACCTGATCAAAGGTCAGCACCTAGCCAGACCCTGTTAAAAAATAAAATATACTTATATAAAGGAATATTAGTTTTGCAACCCTTTTCCTTTCTACAACTTCATTGAATCTAATGCATCTAAGGCCCTGCAGAGAACAGAAAATGTGAAGATCTAAAGTAAAAAGCTCTATAAGTACTGCTGGTAGGGGATGCATTTCAAAGCATCCCAAAATCTCTGATTATATGTAAATACCTTACATATTCTAAGTAACATCACCTTCTGTAATACAATTTCTGGGCCATACCTGAGCTGAGAAGGACGTGTCATTGAGCAGCATTATGAGTCTTGAGCATGCTCTGGTGTGGTCAGAGACAACTGTGATATCACTGTGGCTTGTTGTGCTCACATGTGCTGAGAGCACCAAGGAACAGAGTGACTGACAATTTTTTGTGGTCCTAGAATAATGGAATTGAAAGGAGGGGCATACTTTGGAGTCCTGCTATGGCTTCTTCCCAGTGCTGCAGGAAATGGAGGAAAGGCACATGAGCCTGTCATCAGGTAAGTTGCTTTCTGTCTATTGCCAGTAGGTTCTTTAAAAATAAAGATTGTCACACACTGCTTTAAGGAGAGAGCGCTGTTAGGCTTAAAGTAGCCCAAACTCATGTTACTCAGTTGTCCCTCTTTAAGAGCTTTCCCTAGGGGCATCCCGATTTGGGATATCTTAGACTAGCATGCTCTTGTTGGGATCAGGGCAATGAGGGCAGGCACAATACCATCACCACAACCAAGTCACTGGTATAGTTTTTGAGACATATAGTTCTTCGGTGCCATTGCTATTGCAAATGTAATGTAACACTAGGTTCCACACAATACAGTCACTGACGTAAAGTGGGTACTATGTAAACAGGCTGGAGCCTTAGGGGGCAGCTGGCAAGACAGTCAGATAAGCACATGTAGGGGGGAGTGCTCAGTTACCACAGAGTTGCAACTGGAACATAACATGCCTTCTGGAAATCATAGACCACTCTCTCTCTAGCTACTGATGGTATACTTCCTGTCCTGCTAGTTGGTGTTTGCAGCCCCTTGCTGGAGGTATCAGAGACTATAAATACAGGACAGACGTCTTGTATGCTAGGAGAACTGAGCACAGGGCTTGCTTCCAGGAGCTCTGCTGCTGCCACCTGCATACACAGCCTCACAGTGGAGCCTGGATCACTTCACAGACTACTACACTGTTCACCTCCATGTCCAACTGATGGTGCCACGTGGGGGATCTTCTGTAGCTTCTTAAGTGCCTTCTGCCTGCTGACCTGCATGTCTGGCAGCTGTGTGCCCTGTGGAGAGCTGCACTGCATGTCTGATCATCGACTCCTGCGTGTCTAGAGTGAATCATCTCTTCGAGTCAAGATCAGTGGCCCCTGCAGCTTTCATCCTGTGCCAACTTTCTCCTGGAGGTATTTAGCTATAGACTATATATACCCGGGCATATGTTCATAGACTAACTAAAGCCCCAGCTCGGCCTTTCATTGTGTTATACTGTGTATGATTCATTTCTATTGCCAAGTTAACCTTTACTACATAAAGTTCAGTGTATTGTTATACTTGACTGCGTCAGTGAGTGACTTAGGTAAATGGGTGCTGGGAGCAGTGGTCCCTCTGCTCCAAATGTATTGTGTTGCTTAGACAACTTGATCTATTTCCCAGAAAGGTGTTCCCTATCAGTTGCAAGGGCCCTATTCTGGGTGTAGGCACTGCCACACAAAACATTTAACCCACTCTTCCACTCAGCAAAGGCTCATCTTCTCTTTGTTACCAACAGGTTAGTGCCATAGCCTGTCTTGAGTGGGGTGTTTACTATCACCCCCCAAAACAGCCCTACATATTGTTACTGTTCAAACGTGGCCTCCAGTAGCTGGGGAGCTGGGCTTACCGGTGTCTCTTATTGCTAGGCAATGGGGACACCGGGGCAGCTGTGGTGTTGGTAGCAGGAAGGTGATGATATGATGTTTATGATATCTTTAGGAACAGCAGTTACCAAAGCAACGAGAATTGATAAATGACTTTTTGTTCTAGGCAACTGCTGTATTTAGCTTCGGTTCATTTGAATAATGTTTAAGTTCAAATACACACAGAAACGAAGGAGGTCTGCTTCAACATTGAAAGAGACACTAAACCGCTTCTTCATTCACTGGTATGGCACTAAATGGCAGTTAATCAGTTGACCAATGGAAACCATTAATGTTTGATGTGCAAGTCAACTGGGAAATCCAGATAGGTCACCAGCAGTCACGTCGTCCACTCATACAACACAGGAAGCAGTTAGGGCTACCAGCCTAACCAGCTACCAATATGGGAGCACAACCAAAATATCCCCAAATATTATTTTATTCAAAGTACAAAATGTCTAAAAACTTCATACACACAGGACAATTAAAAACCACTGCTGCCACCCCCTGTCCCATACAACCTCTAAATGACCCACCAGGACCAAATCACTATCCAAAGTGAGGACCCATCACTAAAAATGAAATTTCTTATTTTAAAGGAATAAAGCGGACCATTGTTTGTGCCGGCACAAAAAAGAGGGGATAGAAAAACTTCAAAAGAAATATATAATCACACCAACCAAATGGCAATACAACTATAAAAGTATAAAAAATGACAATCTTATCAGTAAGAACAGCTTATTACTATTTTGATTCTATCCAAACCTACTCCTGAGAAAGAAACAATTGCACAAAGTATTTATCATAAATTGTAACCAATGAGTGATAAAGCAAACCTTGAACAAGTAAATACAAGGAAAATATCTAATAACAAACGTATTATAATCTGAAATAAATTACAAAGTGTGTTTGCCAGGCACTTGATACATTGTTACCAGATAGATGAATCAAAACATAACGTCCAGGTGGTGGGGAGGGAGGGCAAGGGGTGGCAGGGAGGAGAACACCTGCGCTCGCAGCTTCCCGTGCCGCTTCTTGCTCGGGTTAGCCACTCGTAATGAGCAAGTGATTAATATATGCAGGGCCAGCCATAGGCCAAGCATCACCCTGTGCAAGATTTTAAGGTGGTGCCCCCTAGAGACACACACACTCCCAAAATGAAGAGTGAGTAACAGAGAAAAGAAAGAAAAGAGTGATATAAAGAGAAAGAAAGAAGGGAAAAGAAAGGATTGCAAAGAAATAAAGTAAGAGAGAGCAGGAATGAAAGAAAGAGAGACGAAGAAAGTAAAAAGGAGAGTAAGAGATAGAAAAAGAGAGGGCAAAAGATAGAAGGAAAGAGAGTATGAAATAAATAGAGACAATGAAAGAAAGAGAGAAAGCAAATGAAAGATGGAAAGAGAGAACAAAATAGAGACAAAAAAAGAGAGATAGAGAGTGAGCAAAAGAAAGAAGGAAAGAGAAACAATGAAAGAAAAAGAGAGCGAAAGAAAGGAGAAAAGAATGAATGAGAGGACTAAATAAATAGAAACAAAGAAAGATAGAGAGAGAGCAAAAGATAGAAGAAAAGAGAGATAGAAAGCAAAAGAAAGAAGGAAGAGAACAAAATAAAGACAATGAAAGAAAGAGAGAGATGGGGACAGTAAAAAAAGGAGGAAGAAGCTGAAAAGAGAGGCAGAAATGTGCAAAAATAAAAGGAGAAAAAATAGAAGCCCACTTTTCCAGGTGAGAGCACCTGGCACCCCCTTACAAAGAAGTTAGAATGCCGCCTTGTGCGACTTACACACCCCAAAGGCAGACCATGATGGGTATAGGAAGGCTTTTATAAATGAATTATGTCTGAATGTAAGGTTATACATTTTGCTTATAGATATGTAGAAAGGGTTATCTTCTAATTTGTAAGATGATTAGAGTGGCTAGATACAAATAGTTCCTAGTAACATTTTTTACCTAATATATTTCTCCTTGGCTCCTTGATCCATTTCAGATACAGAGTACACACATTGAATAATAAACTCTTTAAATAATAAATAACATTGTTGTCCAAATAAGAACACCAAGTACTTGTGTTCAATGACAGACGTGATATTTACAGTACCTAAAGGAAATGGAAAGCTAAACTGGGAAATGTATTCCCAGATTGTCAAAACATGCAAACCTGTACCATTGAAAAGACACTAAAGGCTCTAATAAGCAATCAATGTACATTGTGGGAATGCGCAACTTAAAGTGAAAGACCAGTCATGGAGTAACCCCAGCCGCCCTGCCACTCTCCCCTGAGAGTTACAAAGAAAAAAAACCTTACCTCACACACAATCCACCATTCTCTTCAGATCCTGGGCCCTGGCATCTTGGAAGCAAGCACAAAGCGGCATCCCCCGTCTCTGTGCTCGCTCCCGCCTGCCCACCCATTCAAGTCAGCCTAATAGCAGAGACAGGTTGCCCACTGCCTTCAGCCTGTGGCTGAGGAAAAAAGGAGTTATTTACCAGTACAGGGATTAGTACAGGATGTACTTCTCATTAGACACTTGTACTGGAGGAATGACAGAAACCTTTGTTCCTGTGATCATGTGACAATGTACATTGGTTACCAAACCTTTTGTTAGATGTCTGAACCTATGTCTGATCATTACTTGTGATAGCTAGTAAGAGAAAATCCGCTCAGAAATGACCAGACTAGCTTTTTAACATGCGGCAGCCCGGATCAGATATTAAAGAGGGGGTACTCTTATTTAAGACTGGAATTCCTTTTTAAAGAGGAACATTGGACCCTCCCATCGGCCCCTACTTATGTTTTGGATGTCGCTGCTGTGGCGACATCTGGCTGCTTCAGGATCCGATCCTCAACCCGCCGCCTGCTTAACCGTCTGTTAATGACAAGCACAGTCTTAGCCATGCTTGTCAATGTCCCACAGCGATCTCACAGCTCAGCAAAGTCTCACAGGATTTCGGCCATTGCACAGACGCAAGATTGGGGGCGGCACAGTGCTTGATGGGATGCAAGAAGGTGGCACCCATTGTAAGATCACCCAGAAACCCAAGGGACCCAGAAGGTGGATCCCTTGAGGGGGGGCAGCAGATCGGTGAAGTTTGGGGTTTTTAACTGAACTGGTCATTGTCTTAATTATGACTTTGGGTTTGTCATAGGTGAATCCTATGGGAAAATTACACTAAGCGCTTGATGTGATGTGGCGCTGTAGGGAATACAAAACAAAGCACTGACGCTCTTGATATATGGAACTCTGCATGGCACTAGGAGAGGGGTTAAATATTTCTTTTAAATATGACTTGCTGGTGGCCCTCACGAAAAATATCACTACATGGCGTTAGCGTTTATTAAATTAGGCCCTGAATGTATCATTGCCAGAAAGCACCAGGGGTGGGGCTGCTCGGCCATGGAGCAATTTGGCCAACTGCATCCAGCTTGTATTGTTATGAATACTGGGCAAAGTCTTTAGTAAAACAAACAGTCTGTTTTGGGGCACTGGGCTGGGGATAGAAGGTGATATCCTTTAGACCAGGAGTACTCGACCACTTAAGGTCCATTTAAATGCATCCGGTAAGAGATGAAGGTCTGGGTGGAGGGCTGTGGATAGTTAGAAATCAGCACACTGGGGGTGGGGCTATAGATTCCCAAAAACTAAAAAAGACTGTTTTCCCCTTCCCCCACCCACCCCAAAATGGATGGGGCAGAGCGGCTAAGCTGGGTGGGGACAGACAAGGATGGGGCAGAGCTGGGGGGAAAAGATGGTGGGTCAGGGATAGATGGGGCTGAGTTGGGGTGGGGGGAATAGATTGGATGGGGAAAAGAGACCAAGAAACACATTTTGTGTGTACCTTGCAATGCCACTTCCCGTCTGTGTAGTATTTCATATTGCAAAACTAGGTGCCAGGGAGCCAGGACACTGGCAGGGAGACGGGGAGGCCGATTCATTAATAGCGCCAGGTAGCGACAGATGAGCGACTGTAGCGTGATTTTTTCAGCGCCAGCCAGTATTCGCTGTGCTTGGCCGGCGTTAGCTTGATGACAGCGACTCAGTCGGTGTGCGGTAATGTTGAATATGGGCTGGGGGGTCGCTGTTTCACAGGTTCAGCGTTGTATGTGAGCGCCTGACAACGAATGGCCAGAGCGAACGGCTAGCTTCATATTCATTAACAAATCACGCTCCAAATGTGCTGTCGCTGTCCATTCCTTGTTTAAACCCCAGAGCGCTGGCGGCGATCTGTATTAACTAGTTTTTAACCCCTAAACAACCATATTTTTTGAATGTAACATTATACATGTTTTTAGAATCATTTTGTAATATGAATACATTAATCTCAGACCTGTTAGATCAATTCTGCACAAATTATTTAAAAAATTTTTTTTTACTTAAAAATAAATCCTAACATTGCAGAAGTGGTCTCCGAATTTTTGACATAAAAAAAAAAGAATAAATTAATACCAATTAATTATGATTATTTATAGATTGCTCCATTGAAATGCATTGCACATCGCCAGGGAGCGACAGCTCATACCTGGCGCTGTGAGGGAATTTGCAGCGGCGCTGTTCGGTCCAGGTGGCTTCATGATGAATGCCGCGCTAGCCGTCGCTCTCGCCGGCGCTAGCCTCATTTTGCTTGATAAATGCGTCATTGTGAGCACCGCCGGGCGTACTTGAGTCGGTAGTCGCCGTTAGCTGCCGCTACCTGGCGCTCGTCAGACACTACCTGGCGCTAGCCCGTGATAAATAAGGGCCTAAGCACTACATCACAGATCAAGGGGGGCACTCTGAGCAAGGCAACACAGAAGCAACTGAATGCAGGGCTGTCAGGGCAGGGGTCCGAAAATCTGGCGACAAGGTCCCCATTTGGACCCCTCGTAAGGGCAGGTTCTATGTGCAATTGTAGCCTGTTTTTGTAACGGTCACTTTGAACTTTGTAGCATCTTGGTTGTTATGGTCAGTGTATGTTTTACCATTTGTAATGACTACTTTGTACAGCGCTATGGAAGAAGATGGTTCTATATAAATAAATAATAATATTATATATAAAAATACAAACACCCTTGGTAAATCATCCCTTAGATGTACTAGAATTTTTTTTCCAAAATTCAGTTGGGTCCCTCCTGTATTAGTGACATTCATTTAATTCCATTTATTTCAAGCTCTTAGATCAGAGATAGGGCAGAATAAACAAAATCAGATTTATTTAATTGAATTTGATTTTCATAGTTTTATCAAACCGCATATAAAGCTCATTGGAGAGGCATGCTTAGCTTTGTTTGTCACGATCCAGATAAAAGATGGCATATTTTATCAGCCAGCTGCATATGTGCAGTGTTTCATTTTAATTAGCTTTAAGATTCTTAGCTTAGATTGCATAGCAGGGGTCCCTAATTATCTTCACAAGCCAATGATCGTCCCAAAATGTGAAGAGCAATTAAGGCAGCAGGTAGCTGGACGCCAACATTTAGTCATTTCGTTATGAGCAGGAGTTCCCAGATCTGTAAAATGAACAATACCACAGCCGGTTATGGCGCCGGAATGTGCGCGCTGATCGCCATTCTAATTATTTAATGCTGGTGGCAAAACTAGCAAGAAGCTTAAACTAATATGAGGGGGAAACAAAATATGTTACATTGTTGTGTCTAGTCTGTATTCCACTCCTTCTCAGTATATAATTTGGAGTATATTTGTTTAATTGGTGGAGATTGTAAAAAGTAATTGCTTTAAAAAAAGTACAATTTGTAAAAAGTGCACTTTTTTTTTAACCACTTTCTTTTTCTCAGGCATCCCTAAGATACAAAGGAAGGGTGGCAGCCTCTCTGACCAATTTAGAACCCCCACCTTTAATTATTTACCTGTGCATATACTTTGGAGAGATTTAGATCGGTATGCAAAAAAAGTGCAAAAAACATTATTTTTTCCAAATAAAAAAGCCAGCCAATCAAATAATCGCCAAAGCCTGAAAAAATCTATTTGTTCCATGCAGTAAAGTTATTGATAAGCTAAAAACATGTTGTTCTCAAAGTAGTAAAAGAACACACAACCTTTTCATTAAATCTTCCTCACCTGGGTTTACTAAGTGGCGGGGTGACGAGGGCACTTTTTCTGCCTGATTTATAAAGCACTTCTGCCAGACAATGCCATATCAGTGCAAATTAGAGTAGTGCAAAATATCATTTAAAGTTATACAGCAGGTTGCTGCATCTCCTAATGTTTTAGTAAATGTGTTTCTCGCAGTGCAGCAACACGAGCCAGTGTAAAATAAAAATGATATATATTTTTTTGCGCTACTCTAATTTGCACCTATGTGGCATTATTTGGCAGAAGTGCTTGATAAATCAGGCCCTAGTCTTCTTCCTTTGGATTCTCTGTGTATCTCGTGTATCTCTTTGGATGGCTTTTGTAGGACTGCTACCAGTCCCCCCCCAGCCTGATGCTAGCGCATAACTTTGGGGAAATATATAAGCTAACCCTTGTTTCCATAGTTTTTTTTTTTTGGTTTAAAGGAGCCAATAATAAAAATCCAGATAAATATGCTAAACAGCAAGTTATTTTTTTTTGAGCATTCCATTCTGCTTTTACAGGGGAAAACTGCATAAAGTGGAGCAACGCTTAGGGGGGTTGCTCTACCTACTTATGAGGCACCCTCAATTTGGATGTCTTGCTGTGTGAAACCCTGCAGATTGCCCGATTGACTAACCACTCTGATATGCCCGAAGCCATAGCCGCATTCTCGGCATAACCCTATCTGTGGGGATGCCTGCAACAGGCCTTTCCTAATCGATGGAGTAGGCACGCATGGCACTAGAAACAGGGGTGGGGATGCAGCCAGCAGCACTTGCTGGTGGGGGGTGATGTTCCCCTTTAAGTTTTGGGGTCTGGCAGCTACTGGGATTGCTCACTATTCCATTACCTTGGTTACATTGCTGCTCAGTCTACTTTACACAGGAGGCTCTTTGGGGCCTCTCAATATATAATTATGTGTCAGCTAGCATAAGTGTTAATGTGGGGGTGTGATGTCGCTGCTTGGTGGGTCATATGTGCCTCATGCTTTTTAATAGACAGCATTGTTTATTTTTTTATTAAATTGGAGAGGGTTATTTTTGTTCTGGGTTTATATATATATTTATTTGCCATGCTGTTCTTTCATGTTTGATGTAATAAAGTAGACTAGGCACAATCACAGTAAGCCTTATGTGTGTTTTGTTGCGTATCATCTCTTGGGTTGATGGATAGCAGTGCTTCATAGTGTAAGGCCTCCCACCATTTCCCCCTTACTTCTAACCTGGCATTTACTATTATATTATATTACTTTTATATTATATTACTGGCATCCAGCTTTTATATTACAAAGGTGGAGCTTCTGATAAATACTCCTATGGGACTACCGACTACTGGAGGGGAGGAGCATTCCTGGCCTATCCATGCCCCTCCCATTAAGTGACATAAGTGTCACAGGGGAGAGATTCGCCTCAGTAATAAAAATCAAAATGTTTCCTCTTCCAGCTCCGGGTATTACCCTTGGTGGGATGTTTTATTTCTTTTTACTACTTGTGAACTGGTAAGGGACCAATCTCTTGAGGTAACAAATTACTGGGTGCCAGGTCTTTACTGTAAGGAATATGGTTGAGCTCCATAAAGCCGTATTTCCTGATAGCACCTTGTGATTTGTGAGACTTGGGGGGTCATTTAAGAAGGGATAGCACCAGGTAGTGCCTCATAGCGGCAGATAGCGTCTGGTGAACACCGGGTTCTGTACGCAAAACCACATTTATGAAAGCAAATCTGGTGAGCGACTCTAACAGCGCCATGTAGCGTCCAATGTATTATCACAGGTAGCTCAGAGTATAGCGCTGGTGCTCTAGTCCCTCTCCTGGCTGCAAACAAACACTTTTAGAAACTTTTTTGACTTTTTATATTTTTATGCAGAATTGTCATTACAGGTCTGGCACTAAAGTGTTAATGTCGCAGTGTTAAAACAATGTCATTCCATGTGTTTTTGCTTTGTTACAGGTGTATATGTGTTCAAAAACAGACATTAATCATAGAGTGTCTGGCGCTCTATGCTGTAGTGACCGATACTGCTATAGCGCCGACGCTGTGTGTGTCCTTTTTTGATGTGGTGTGGTTTTTGATATGGTGTAGAGCGCTGAGAGTCGGTCGCACTGAGCTGGCGCTACCTTTGCTCCTTGCAGTGCTGTACTGATGTTAGAGCGCCAGATATACATCACATTCATCAATGCGGGTCATTTTACTACAGCGACTGAGGCGCTCTGTTACAGCGCCTGATACCCGCTTACAGCATCTACTAGCAGTCGCTCTAAGTGCCGCTATACAGACGCTTATCTGCCGATACCTAGCGTTAGTAATGAATCAGCCTCCATGTGTTTGTCTCATATAATGCCTTCATTGTTGATGATAGGTGTCTCCATTTGTCTTGTGTGACATGAATTCTAGTACTAAAACACCTTCTGTATCCCAAAGAACTGTTGCTGTAACTTTTCTAGCTGACAGCTGCTGTAGATGACCCCTTGTGCTTTCATTATATAGACAGTTGTTTGGTCTCAGGATCATGGATGCGGGCCCATGTTCATCGCCCATAACAATTTGAGGAGTCCCCAGGAAATTTTTTTAAGCATGTCTAAATTCCCTTGGCTAAATTGCTGATGACATGTTTTTTCCGCAGTCATCAACATTCATGCACCTACAGGAACTGACCTTTGACATAATCAAAACATCATGAATGATACTGGAGACCATGCCGACTGAAATTCGTGAGCTATAACCTTTACCTTGACTTGACGATCTTCTAAAATCATGGTCTCCACTTAGAAGACGCTTCAACATGTTGCCCTGAACAGGGGTAATTTTTAGTTGATTGCCTACCCCATCTGAACTGCTTGGTATCATCAACATATACAGCAATTATATTTTATGGATTTCCTTGCGCTTATTTTCTACCTTTTTAAGTAATTTATTTATGAAATGAATCTTCAAATCCCTCACTTTCTTTGTAGATCCGCACTTGCCATCCCCTCACTTCTAGTGCTTTTATCAGACTGAACTGTTAATGTGTTTAGTGAATGTCCAGACATGTTTCGACCTGCACAAACAAACTCTTCTCTCTATCAACAACAGAAATTACAGGAGAAGATTACCTATAGATGTTTTATTTTTGCCTTTACAAACCCTTTAAGACAACATGATTTCCTGTGCTGTACATTATGATTTTTTTGACGTGGTTTAGAACACATTTTAGAAAACACAAACATCTTTATCATTTACATTAGATGTAGATTATCATAAATATTATTTATTTAGTTACCTCTGAGACTCATGTTCTTTCGAAATACCATATTTGTTTTTTGATTGTAGTTATTGTCACAATTTAAGTTAACTGGGTGCCATATTCTAACATATGACTTGCCGTTTCTGAAATGATATCTTATTTTTAAACTATGGTAATTTAATCTCCTAGGGAAGAAAAAAGATGTAAGAAGAAAAAAAAGCCATTAATTAGCAGCCTGTTTACAAGCTTCTTTAGCTAACCGCCTCCTTTGGGTGCAAAAAATAAATATGTCAACAGATGTGTTACTTCATCTGTCGCAGCAACTACATTTTAATCTCTCACTGTTTAAACAGAAGTAGTTTTATGCTCCATTGTCCTGTTTTGACTTGCATTTTGGTGATCACGCATATTAAAAAGTTACAAGATCTACTTTTTTAAGGGGATGTTGCTGAAACCCCACAGATTGTCTTCGAACTTGGTCAAAGTTTGACTATGATGCATTAGTCAACCATATAGAACATGTCTGATCATTTCTGCAGGTGAAGGAGTACTTATATTGCTTGTCTTCTAAATATATTCAGCTTTTCTCTGTCCTTTGGGAAATCAGCTTGCGTATGGGTGCCCGCAAGCTTCTGCATCAGTGAGGAATGATTTTCTCCCACCTCTCATTTTCTATATTACAGTAAAAGGTGAAGTATTTGTTAAAGCAGGCAGAATACCACAATTCTTATATTTTCAACTTATACATATCCATGAATCTGTTAAAAAAAACAAAACTAGGTGCATTGAGTTTAATGGGAAGCTTTGGCTAAGATATATTGGCAAGTAAAGGGGGCTTTTTACTTCAAGTAGTTATTCACATAAATATTCCTCTTTGCTGCTTGTGAATGAACAATGTAGTTTTATTATTGTTACAACTCCAAGATCGTAACTCATACTCAGTTGGATCTAGTTTATCCTGCAACAAGCAATTTAGATTTAAAGTGAATCTCTAGTCAAGAAAAAGTAAATTGCTCCACCAAACCCCTTAGCTTCTTCACAATTAGTGATATAGGCTACTACATGCTGATGTTGTGAAATAGCAGGCAGATTCTCTGCTACTGAATTGCAGAGGAGTGGCCATCTTACCACAGCTTTGACAGCCTTGCTTCTGAACAAAGCAGTCCTACAGTCAAAATTACCCTAAATATTGTTGAAATTATTATTTATCTCTAGACCGAGGTAAAAAACCATCAGGTGTAATGATTCATCACCGCTCAGAATGCTCCTAAAGAATTGTATCCGCATTGTAAGCAACTGCTGCAATGCTCTGTGGCACGACAGTTGACAGAGAGGTTTAGGGCAAGAGGGTACCCTCACAAACTCCTGAGAACGTGCTTCAAAAAAGCTTTAGAGTTGACACGAGACGATTTATTGAAAGTGAAGTCCCCTATTGTTAGATCTAAGGGAGATAGCCAGCCAATTCTCCTGATTACGCAATATGGAGCACATTGGGAATGTTTTCGGGAGATTTTGGAGGCTCACTGGCATGCGCTGTCATTGGATCCTGTAGTAGGGAAGTTGGTGGGGCCGCGCCCCCTACTTACCGCCCGCAGAGTGAAAAATATGCAGGACCTGCTAGTGCACAGCAAATACAAATCAAAAACCAATACAGATATTCGCTCGGTAGAGAAATTAAATGGTTCATTTAAATGTGGCCATTGCAATATCTGCAGATACATGCAGAAAACTAGCAGTTATGAAGGTATGAATGGTCCCCCCCCCCCGACAGATAAAGGGATTTATTAACTGTGCCACCTCGATGGTCGTGTACATGCTCACCTGCCCGTGCGGTAAAAAATATGTCGGTAAGATAAAACGTGAATTGAGGGTGCGGGTGGGTGAGCATGTGCTGGACATCAGAAATAAGAATGAGAGGAGCCCGGTGGCTGAACATTTTAAGGTGTGGCATAGGGGTGATCCCAAAGATCTCCAGGTATGTGGCATTTTTGGAGATATTTGTGTTTGTCTCAGCGCGGATATACCAAATGGTGGTTTAGCTGCACCTATGGTAAGGCGAACCTGTCCTTTTGGGTAACTGGAGTGAGGTGTTTACTTATCCTGATCCTATAGTTGTTCTAGGAAAAAGGTAAGTATTAGGTGCGCTGTGGATGGAATTGAAGGTTAGTAGGAGAAATGGTTAGCACAAATGAGAATACGTTCTTGTTAGGAGGCTCGGTTGGCGTTGCAGGTGATTCTTCTAAGTCTGCTTGTTAGAGGCTGGAAAAAAAGTGGATGGCCGCTCCTGCGGCTTAAATGTGACAGGTAGTGGAGCCGCTCCTGCGGCGAAGAAATGTAGCGAGGCCGGCGGAGGCTTTGCTGTCACATTTAAGCCGCAGGAGCGGCCATCCACCCCCAGCTAAGCCTCCGCCGGCCACGCTACATCATTCAGCCGCTGAGGCGGCCCTATCCAGCAAAATATAAAGCCGCATAAACGGCTGGCCCGCCGGCCACGCTGCATAGCTTTACCGCTTAAGCGGCCACACACCTTTACACAAATCAAAGCAGCAGGAGCGGCTGGCCCGCCAGCCACGCTACATCTCCTCGCCGCTGACAGCGGCCACTGATATTCTAAGTATGTCACACACCCCGCTTCAAGATATCCATAACATGTGGGTAATACCGACCTGAAGGGGCGTTCCTGCAGAGATGATAGCAAAAAAGAAAGCCCCTCCCTGATCCATAAATACCTGGGACCTCCCACTCATCACCCAGTTTTCCATCTCTGCAGACGGCGAGCAAGTCAGAAGATGATGGCTCCTCCTTGCACAGGGGGTTTTCAGGTAGCCGGGATGACTCCCGGCCCGCTATTTATTTATTTCTGTTTGGACCCTTTTTTCCCCAGAACTCATATGCCTCCCAGCCTCGGCTGAGGGTCCAGGCGAGGGTATATCAGCACCTTAGGTGCTCAGGAGCTATGCTCCACCGTGAGACCCTATATGAGAGGGTAGGCGGTAATACCGGGTTGGTGACCCCGGTTTGGGATGCCCTGTCCCTTGAATTAATTTTCACTGGCCCTTCCCAATTCCCTTTTCCTCAGCGGGGATGGGGAGTGTGGGTCCCTCCTTTATTAGTTTCAGGTTATGTAGGAAGTATCTCATGTTGTGTGTGAGTGTTCCTTTAAATGTTTCACTGTAGCTAAATGTCATTCTTTTCACAGGGCAGCATACTTTGAGTTTCTTATCTCCCCCCCTTCTTGCTTCTGTCTTCTATGGCGGAGGCAGCTCCCTCATGCCATATTCTACACATTAGTGGGGGGGGGGGGCGGGGCCGGTCCGTCGGCGGGGCCGGGACCCGTCCCTGCTGTCTGCCTGTGTGTGTGTGTGCGTGTTCGTGTGACTGTACCGGCCGGCAGCCGCACTTCATGCTGCGGCGCCGGCCGGTTCTTGGCGCCTTTTTCATCTGAGGAGATTTCTCCTCATGATGTTCGGGGGGCGGGGCCGGTGCGGCGCGCGTCACCGCTGCCCGCCCCCATCTGTCCCCGGCGCCGCTGCGGAGCTCTGCATGGTGTGGGAGAGAGGGGGGGGCGTGGTTCGGCGTCGCGCGCGTCCCACGCTGGCCACGCCCCCTTCTCCTCTTCTCCTCTTCGTCTCTTCTCACAGCAGCATCACGAGGATCCTTCTGGCGCCTTCCAGCTCCGCGGTTCCGTGAGTGGCCTATGGCCCCCTTTTTCCTTCTTCTCTGTATTGTCCTGTAGATTGTTTTTAGCCATTGCCTTACTAGTCCTTCTGTGTCTTTCAGGTGGTGGTTTAGGAGGATCTCCATTAGCATTTAGGGGGTCCCTCCCGATCCTTTATCACTGGGTTCATTATTGTTATAAATCCTCCCACTCGGGACATTAAAGGGGCATCCCGGGTTGTCTAGCGGCGTAATTCCCTGGGTCATAGCGACTATCCCTAAAAAAGTTCACCTTATGGAGGCATCCCCGGATACTGGGCTCGGGGCCCCTTCGGGGCATCCCCGAAAGTGTATGTTGTGTGGGGTATCCATTTCTGGGGACGATGTACTTCTGTGTATACCATGTGCACAGCAGACCATCACGCGGCAGTCCGAACCCCAGGCGTCTGGGTCAGCACCGCCAGTCGCTTCATCTCCCCCTCCCGCCTTGACACGCACCCCGTGTGACTTCGTCATGGGCAGGGAGCTGCAATCTGAGATGTGCGCCAGATTGGCTAACCTTGAAAAAATTATCTCCAGCTCGGTCGCCCGTAAGGCTCCGACTAAGAGAAAGCATTTGTCGCCGGCTCCGCTGGTGGAGGACCAGGAGGATGTTAATAATCTGGATTGGTCTGATTATTCCCAGCTAGAGGAAGGAGAAGTTTATGAGGATTCTGATTTTTCGGACGATGAGCAGTCCTTTGGCGCTGAAGCCGAGCTTGGTGACTTGGGGAGATCCTCTGATACTCCCCACGCTCTGGCTCTGATGTTAGAGGTACTGAATATTTCCCCTCCTGAGGAGGTGTCACAGCAGAAGGGTGAATTGTTTGAGGAATCCAGGCCGCGCTTGGAATTCCCTACACAAAGGCATTTTGACAAAATTATTGCCAAGGAATGGGACAGGCCGGCTCGGCTCCCTGGCATCCCTCAGGCATGGGATAGGAAATATCCCGGAGGCGGTTAAGCGCTGGGCATCTCCCCCCGAGGTGGATGCACCGGTTTTGGGATTGTCCAATTCCTCGGTTTTAAATAGACCTGATTGTTCCATTCTCAAGGATGGAGAGGATAAACGTATTGACCAGATGGCTTGTCATGGTTTTGCTAGCGTTGGGTCAGCCATGCGGCCCGTTTGCGCATCGGCACTTATGGTGTTGGCTGCCAGGTCCGTGGTTAGGGACCTGTTGACTTCTTCCGGGCTTCGTCCTGGTAGTGCTGAGTTCCTTAGCCTTAAGCGGTGTGAGTTGTTTTTATCTTTTGTGTTGACAGCCTTGGATGACACTTTGATGATGTGTGGTAGGACGTCAGCGCTGCTGGTCACTATTCGGCGGTCGGTGTGGCTGCGCCAGTGGGCGGCAGATTTTATGTCCAAGAAGTCACTAACGGCTCTACCCTTTGTTGGATTACGGCTTTTTGGAGAAACATTGGACTCTGTTACCAAGGGTGGTAGGTTACCTCAACGCAAGAAACAACGCCGTCCCTTTCGGGGGGCGCCTTCCTTTACCCCCTCCTTTCGTGGGGCCAGATCCGGCAGGGGATTTGCATTCCCCTCTTCCAGAGGAGATTCTGGGAGCAGGGGCAGAGGACGTGCCCGTCCAGGATTCAGTTGGGGCTCTAAGCCCAAGCCGGCTGCCAAGCCGGCTCAGCAATGAGGGGGCACCCTCACCCTTGCGGGTGGGGGGACGGCTGCGACTCTTCTCCCAGGTCTGGGATCAAGAGGTCTCGGACCGATGGATCCGGGAAGTGGTGTCTTCCGGTTACAAGCTGGAGTTCGAGCTCCGCCCCCTTCCAGATTTTTCAGGTCTCGGATGCCTTCGGAACCTCTAGCGGCGCAGGGGCTCCTGTTGGCAGTGCAGAACCTTCTGGACATGGCTGTCATTTGCCCAGTGCCCCCTTCGGATCGGGGCAGGGGTTTTTATTCCAATCTGTTCACGGTACCCAAGAAGGACGGATCGGTCCGACCCATCTTGGATCTGAAGTTTCTCAACAGGTTCATCCGGCCTCGGAAATTCCGCATGGAAGCGCTGCGTTCGGCCATTCACTCTCTTCGTCAGGGAGACTTTCTGACGTCCATAGACATCAAGGATGCTTACCTACACGTTCCAATCTTTCCTGCACACCAGAGGTTTCTCAGGTTCGTGGTGGAGGATCGCCATTTTCAGTTTGTGGCACTCCCCTTCGGTCTCACCTTGGCTCCTCGGGTGTTCACCAAGGTGCTAGCGGGGGTGATGGCTCTGCTGAGGGTTCAGGGTATCCGCATTGTGCCCTATTTGGACGATCTTCTGATCATGGCCTCCTCTTTCAACCAAGCGGAGTTGGACACCAGAATGGTGGTGTCCACCCTGGTCAACCACCCCAAGTCTTCTCTTTTTCCGTCCAGAGTAGTGACCTTTCTGGGAATGTCTCTGGACACTTCGCAGGCCAGGGTGTTTCTGCCCCAGGCCAAGATTCTTTTGATTCAGGAATTAGTTCGGCTTCTCTTGTCGCTCCCTCGTCCGGCCATCCAGCTAGGGATGAGGCTGGTGGGGTTAATGGTGGCCTCATTCGAGGCAGTTCCCTTTGCACAGTTTCATACAAGGACGCTTCAGCTTCATCTGTTGAAGGTTTGGGACAAGTCCCCTCTATCGTTCGATCAGTCCTTCCTGATGACTCCTCAAGTTCGTCGATCCCTGCAATGGTGGCTGGGGTCGGTCAATCTGTTGAAGGGCAGATCTTTTCTGGCCCCGTGTTGGGAAACAGTCACCACGGATGCCAGTCTGTCAGGTTGGGGGGGGGGGGGGTGTTTGGAAGGACCTCCAGTTCCAGGGTCTGTGGGGCCCGCAGGAGGCTCACGAGCCCATCAATGTTCTGGAATTGAGAGCCATCAGGTTGGTTCTGTTTCGATTGACTCATCAGTTGCGGGGCCTGCCTGTTCAGGTCCGGTCGGACAACCGGACGGCGGTTGCTTACATCAATCACCAGGGGGGGACTCGCAGCAGGAGTGCCCTCAGGTAAGTGTCTTTGATTCTGGACTGGGCGGAGAGCCACGTCCCGTGTATCTCAGCAGTCTACATTCCGGGAGTGGAGAACACGGAGGCGGACTCGCTGAGCAGGGCCTCCTCTCGTCAGGGGGAGTGGTCTCTCAGTCCCAAGGTGTTTCGTTCGATCTGTCTCAGGTGGGGGTCCCCAGTGGTGGACCTCTTTGCCTCTCGTCACAATCACAAGCTTCCAGTGTCTCTCTCGCAGGATCCTCTGGCTCTGGCAGTGGATGCCATGTCTCTGAACTGGAGGGATCTGGGGTTTCTTTACCTGTTCCCTCCGTTTCCTATGGTAGCCAGAGTGGTGCGCAAGCTGGCCCTGGAGGGCGCGTCGGCGATTCTGGTGGCACCAAGGTGGCCAAGGCAGGTTTGGTTCGCAGACCTGGTAAGACTGGCAGAGGATCAGTTCGTTCTGCCTCTACTGCCGGACCTGCTCACTCAGGGTCGGCTGCGCTATCCCAATTTACCTTCGCTGGCTTTGACGGCGTGGCTGCTGAAACCGCCATCTTGAAGGAGGAGGGTCTTTCTGACGCGGTGGTTCAGACTCTTATTAGCGCCAGGAAGCGCTCTTCCTCTACTATTTACTATAGGACTTGGAGGTCCTATATTGACTGGTGTGAAAGTAGGTCTTTCTCTTGTCGGGAGTTCTCCATTTCCAGAATTCTGGAGTTTCTTCAACATGGTCTGGATCTGGGGCTTCAACTTAGTATCTTGAAGGGGCAGGTTTCTGCCCTGGCGGTGTTCTTTCAAAGGTCCTTTGCACTTCATCCCTTAGTCAAGACCTTTTTCCAGGGAGTTACGCATGTACGGCCTCCTAGGAAGCCTTTTGTTCCAGTTTGGGATTTGAACCTGGTTCTTTCTGCTCTTCAGGGTCCTCCGTTTGAGCCCTTGAATGAGGTTGCTTTGTCTTCTCTTACTCAAAAGGTGGCCTTTTTGGTGGCTATTACTTCGGTTAGGCGTGTTTCTGAGTTGGCAGCTTTATCCATTAAAGCTCCGTACTTTGAAAGGCACCAGGACAAGGTTGTCTTTCGTTTCAAGCTGGATTTTCTTCCTAAGGTGGTCTCTGCCTTTCATCTGAATCAGGATATTGTTCTGCCTTCTCTATGTCCTAATCCCAGCAACGACAAGGAAAGGGCACTGCATTCCTTGGATGTGGTTCGTGTTGTGAAGTATTATCTGGTGGTTACGTCTTCCTTTCGTAAGACTGATGCCTTTTTTGTGGTGCCCTTTGGACCTAGGAAAGGTTTGGCTCCTGCCAAATCTTCCATTAGTAAATGGATTCGTCAGGCCATCATTGGGGCCTATTCTGCCAAGGGGAGGAGTCCCCCTTTTCGTGTTACTGCTCATTCTACTCGTGCGGTTGGTGCGTCCTGGGCTTTCCAGCACCAGGCCTCTGTTGAGCAAGTTTGTAAGGCCGCTACTTGGTCCTCTGTTCACACTTTTTCCAAGTTTTACAAGGTTGATGTTCGGGCCTCAGCGGATGCTGTTTTTGGCCGCAAAGTTCTGCAAGCTGTTGTGCATTGTTGCCTTGTTTTGGATCCCCGCCCTTTTTTATGGACACTGCTATTGGATGTCCCACATGTTATGGATATCTTGAAGCGGGGTGTGTGACATACTTAGAATAATACCATTCTGTGAAATACTCACCTGTAAAATGGGTATTATAAGTATGTCACACACCCCGCTTCACCCGCCCTTCTTGTATTCAGGATCCTTTATTTTGTGAACTTTGCGTGGTTATGACTTATATTTGCCTCTTCCTGGTCCCTTACCTTACTGCTTCTATATACTGGGTGATGAGTGGGAGGTCCCAGGTATTTATGGATCAGGGAGGGGCTTTCTTTTTTGCTATCATCTCTGCAGGAACGCCCCTTCAGGTCGGTATTACCCACATGTTATGGATATCTTGAAGCGGGGTGTGTGACATACTTATAATACCCATTTTACAGGTGAGTATTTCACAAAATGGTATTTTCAGCATTTATAAAAGCCTCAGCAGCTTTCACATACCCTACCTACCCAGCATACCTATCTAATATATGAAAGCATAGCATAAGCCATCCATCCTGCTCTGCTCTTTCAAACATATAGGGGAACCAGCAACACGTTAAGCCTTCCCACTAAAGGTATTAACCCATTATAATCTGCACAGCTTTTTTTGATACAGATCACATCTTACAGCAGCACTAGCATCCGGAACCCCAGTCCACTCTCAAGTACTTACCTAACAGCAGAACAGCCTTCAACAAGATTATCATCATCAAGGCACCATAGTCCACTCTCAAGCACTTACCTTAAAGCGGACCTACACTTCAAATAAAGAATTTAACTTCATGACTTCAATCAACCTTTGAAGACAGGTGAGTCCAGCACTGTGCACCACCGGTAATTACAATACCTCTTATTTGCAAAAAGAAGTACCCAATAGAGCCAACTACGGCACTGGGTACTTACTGTCCAGGTAACCATTAATTTGGGGACCAGGTAGAGTAAAAATCTCCAACAACTTTGGAGATTTTTGAGGCCTAATCGGCCAGAGGCAATGATACCGGTTGTCGCTGGCTTGATTAACTGGTAACAATACCAACCTCAAACATTCCTAACCCTAAAACTTTTTTTCCAGCCTCTAACAAGCAGACTTAGAAGAATCACCTGCAACGCCAACCAAGCCTCCTAACAAGAACGTATTCTCATTTGTGCTAACCATTTCTCCTACTAACCTTCAATTCCATCCACAGCGCACCTAATACTTACCTTTTTCCTAGAACAACTATAGGATCAGGATAAGTAAACACCTCACTCCATGTGGCATTTTTGTCCTTAAAAAAGTGGGGAGAAGGGAGCAATGGGAGCAGAGATTGCTGCAGTAGGAATCCCGACTAATCTATGAACTAAGGACATTGGCATCCAATGGTGGTTTAAACACGGACCCTGGCCTAAGTGCTTTTTTATAAGCCAGTGGAGGATAGTTGCGGGTAGCCAATATTCTGGAATGCAATTGAGGAGGACATTTTTGCCCAGTGAGGTTACTCCCCTGTGAAGCATATTGATGTGATGGGCTAGTCAATTGGATGGGTTTGGGGGACCGGCAGGGTAGGGAGACAGTTTATGTCCCGCCTTGCTTTCCTGCTTATTCCTTCTTTCTCCCCCTCCCCTGTGCCTGTCCCTCTTTCTTGTAGTGTGCATCCCTCCTTTTCTATTTCCTGCCTCTTTAAATGTGTATGTGAATCGGGATGTGTTTTCATACATGAGCTGCATGATGTCTGTGCGATTTTTGTCAATGTGTGATCTGTGTGGGTGACAATTGTAATTGCCACTATGTCCCCAGTGAGAGGCCGACATAAATGAAAAGTAGAAAAACCAGGTTCTCCCAATAATGTGGAATGCAGCATGCCAGTGTGCAGTGTATACTGTGCCGATTTATGAGTATGGCTAACATGATTACCAAGCCTGAATGTGCCAGATATGGTGTCTCTGCGCCGATGGGCAAGTGTGAAAGCCTATAAAGTGTGGTCCCATCGCTGTGTATTATGTGTAGTAGATAGTATAGTAGAGGGCTGCGGATGGAAGTGCGGCTGCGCAGCCCCAGTGGACTGTTATGATGCAGAGGAGACTGCGCTCACTACGAAGGGATCAATGACATCCGGTGGGTGGAGTCTATCGGTGGTAAAGAGGCATCAGGATTGGCCGAGTGTCACCCTGACGAAGCCCCGGTGGGCTGGGCGAAATGCGCATCGGAAGTGGGAGGCTCCACCTCGCCTCGTGTCCCTCCACCATCTGTTTGCGGACCAGCCTGTTGCTGGAGTGTTGTGAGAATGCCTACTCGCAGGAAGGAGAGGCTCAAACGAACCAGCAGGAGCAGCAAATACGCAATGTTATTGAGCTAAGTAGATTGCACATGTACTATGCCTATTGAAATCACTGGGTGTGAATTGTGATATCTGACAGTACTATGCTGCCTTAGCTGCGCTGAGAAAGCTGCTTGCCAGACTGGTCTTGGAATGATGATTCAGCCAGAGGAATCTGAGTGTATATATCCCTGATGCTGCTTAGCACATGCACTTGTTGAATTTAATGTGACCAGTGCAATGAGCCTGCGGACTGCTGCTTTTGTCACTTGCGAACGATATGAACTGCAGGATGTGTAGTTCAAACCAGTCTGCTTCCCTTTTGCTGTCTAATATTTAGCACACAGCACTTTATGCATCAAGGCTGTGGAATCAGGATAACTTTTTGTACAGCTGCATATGAACTTTGAATACAGCGAGTGCATCTTTATGGATTAGTGACTTTTAAGCTTGGTGCTCAACACTGAATTATGAACAGCATGTTGTTCAGTGCAACTTAAGATGGCCTGGAGTGGACAACAAATGAGTGGGTAGTGGATGAGTTTGTGAGGCGATGGTGCATGTGCAGGGGGGGGCCCCATTTTTTAGAAACACAACGTTTTTTAATTATTTTTGGTGTAATACTTTGGTGCTTAGAGGGTGTGTGCAATAATCTGAATAAATATGTCTTTATTGCTTTCTATACTGTCCCCTTGCTTGATTATGCTACATTTGTCATAGTGCCGGTCCCACGGGTAACCTAGTCTCTGTGTGTTTGTGAATGCTCTGTGGCAGCCAAGGCCTTTGACTTACATTGATAAATAGTTACATTCATCCCCTCCAGCAGTTGGTGATCAGTGTGTGAGTGTGTGTAACATGACAGACACGCTGATCCTTTTTCTGAGGCTAAACCCCAAGCTGCAGATAGCCTGCTTGTGGGTGAGTGGAGAAACAATATCACACAGACACCCCACAGCCGTGCTGATCTTTGCATCATTCCATCCAGCTAGAGAAGGATTTTATCTCTTTCTAGCATTCTGTGGAGAAACAGACAGAATCTCTCTCTCTGGCTGATTGGGCTGATCATAAGGAAGCTGCCAGTTCAATCACTGTATGTCTGTGTATTAGCAAGGCTTTACCCCCATCCCCCACTCATATTGAAATGTAAGCAGGCCACACAGATGTGATCCAAGATGGCCGCTCCCACATAGTTCTAGGTGCGCATTGGATGAGTGGACTAATGGACATTTTCATTTACTAATTACATAATCTTGCAGGGCAGAATGTCTGTGGCTATACCTTATCTTATATCACCCAGAATCATGTATACTGGGCAATCGGGTTAGATCAGTCATATATTTCCCTGATACAGTGGCTATAACAGATATGGAATGTGTGGGCTCTATTTACCATTTACCAAGCCTGAGAATTTCACTTTTAGTGAATCACCAGGTAGGAAGACAATGAAAGTCAATGACATTTTTTTGCTAAAAACGAAAAGTAGTGAACAGATTTTTTACACTTAAAAAGTAAAAAGTGCCATTGACTTTCATTGTCATAGATCAATTTACCTGGGCATTTCTATTTGGAAGGCCCTGCTGTGTGAAACCTCTCAGATCACCCACACAATTCACCTTCCTGCTGTTCCGCTGGCGCATGTGCGGTCTATTGTCCAATCAGTTCTTTATAAAACACTGTTTTGAACAGAGTGCCGGCATAGGGAGCAGGAATAATCACATCCTCAGTCTCCCTGAGTGTGTGGTACGCTTCCATCCCCAGCCTATCTAAATGGCTGGGTGTGGAAATGTGCCAGTGCAGGGGCGTAGCATAGGGGCAGTCGACCTGGGCGCTATCATCAGTTGGGTGCCCTAGCGCTAGTTAGATGGCAGGGCAGCAATGCTGTGTGAGGGCAGCATGAAGGGCAAGCCAGGATATTTATTGTGCGGTTCCCGGGGTCGCACAGGAAAAGCTGCGCACAGTGTGTGTTTTTCTGATTGAGCAGGCTCCGCATTATCACTCACGCTGCCTAGTCTCCAGGGCTGTGATGAGAGAGGAGGAAATTCTGTTGAAGCTCTGAGAATCTTCGTATACCAATATGTGAGTTTGTTTGTGCATGTGTCTCTAGCTCTCTGTGAGTCTTTGTCTGGCTGTGAGTCTTTCTGTCAGTCTGTGTTTGAGCCTCTCTCTCTCTCTGCGTCTCTGTCTGTCTGTGTCTCTCTCTGTGTCTCTGTCTGTCTGTGTCTCTCTCTGTGTCTGTGTGTGTCTACTTTATATGTTTTTCCCATTTACTAAAGCACTGACCAATCTAACTATGGTTTGAATGATGGAACCCTGATTAAAGCGGAACAAAACTTAGCAGTGGCTTGTCTGGAAGCTAAAGATTCCAGAGCCAGCTGCTGGCTTTTCCCCGGGGAATCTCAAATTGGGATGCCTCGCTGTGTGAAACCCCCCCAGGACGTCCATAAAAACTCACTTTTCCCTTTTCCACTGGCACATGCACAAGCTCTCGTCCAACGAAAGCCGCTTGCTATGACTACGTCATTTGGCAGGTGACTTTCATTTCTATAATGGAGAGCACAAGCCGCAGCATCCTTGGCGTTATATGCGCACTCTCGTCCCAGCCATTCAGATCGTCTCTAATTGGATGAGTGTCCGTGCATTCATCATTGGAGCCTGAACAGCTGAGTTTTTTGGCTTCCTGGGGGGCATCCCAAAGCGGGGGGCAGGGATCGAAAACCGTGAAGTGTGAAATTCACAGGTTTGGTCCCGCTTTAAATATGTATTTAGGATTAGTTTGGTAGAGGTTGTTTTATGGCAGCCTGTCATGTCTTCATACGAAGGAAAATGATTCTGTTCTGGGTGGATTTTAGTTTTATTGGACTATACATGGCTTTGGTAGTTTACCTAAAAAAGGAACAAAACATAGGCCATGGGCATGGTAAACTTTGGTTAGGGCCACATTTTTTGGGGTTCTTTTTTTAAACCAACCCAATGCACCAAGCATAGGGACTGGGAAGCCATGGCTCAAGGGCCAAACTGATGACATCTGGCCCTAGTACTTACCAGCCCCTACGCCTTTCAACACAGGATCGGGGCTCTTCCAGACGTACCCCTGGATGAACACTGGGCCAATGCTATGGGCCCCGGGTTCTTCTGCAACCCCCTGCCCTGTGGGGTTGGGTGTAGCAATGCAGCATGGCAGGCAGGTGGCTTTCTGCCCCCCTATGCTTTGAACAGGTATTGGGGTTCCTTGGACCCTTTACCAGTTCACAAGATGTAAGGTTAATTAAAAGCCCACCACAACATTTTTGTATTAAAACAAATTTAACCAGCTTTATTCCACCTACTCCTTATGTCCTCCTGTTTCTTCTGATGACGGCGGCAATGGTTACCATTGAAGCCACTCCTCCAGCATTTGGTGTGAAGGGGGACACAGGTCCCTCTACCTTGCCTTCCAGCCAAGGGTAATCATTGGCTGCCAATGTGAAAAGCTTTTATATAACAGAGATTGAGCCCATGGGACCATCTATACCCCAGGGAATCCTCTCCAAGCTCCTCCCCTCCAGTGACGTACATGGCAACATATGAAAGCTTCCCTCCCTGGCAGCCTGCCATTACCACGACACTAGAGATGCCAGCAGTACGACTGCAAAAGCCGCTGCTCGGCATCAAGAGAGGAACCTGGCAGACTTTTTTGCTAGTGCCAAAGTAAGACAAAATATTTAAATACTGCACAAAGCAGACAAAATGTTTTGCTTGGGTGCAGGTTTGTATATTGTTTAAAAAAGGTCAAAGCATAACAAAATGTTCTTTTATCATAAAAAATATATAACAAGGATATATAATATAGTTATTTGCATAAAAGCAAGCTAACAAAAAATATAAAATACTGTTTGTGTCACAGGTAAACGATGCCCAGGGGGCTCCTTTTGTTTGGCCCCCTCCAGCTCCCATTATTTATGGTATCAAAGGTATCAGGGAAGCTTTCAAGGAAGGTAGTTATTAACCAAACCCTTAAGTCTATTAATGATTGGATAATCAACTTTGGAGTACAACTTACAATTAGCATCTACTATGCATAAGCTGTTCTCTCATCTTACATCATGATTACACATCATATTCACAAAGTTTAGATAACAGAGTTAAGACCAATCAGGTTAAAATAGATAAGCCTCATTAAACCGGCCCAACAGCCTGGCACAGTTGGAAAAGAAAGGTAGCGTCCATTTTGGAGCTTCTTCTCCCCGGATCTTAGCCATGCTGCTGCCTAAATTCAATTGACATAACTGACAATGCACAGTAACAGAAAGCCCAGCAACACACTTCCTGTTGGCAGGCGTTCTGCAGATGCATAAGCTGCCATTTTGTTTTTAAAATTTATAAACACAAGTGGAAAGGCATGTGAGAAGACATGGAGGCGAGAGTGAAAGGAAATGACCGGGATAGGGAACAGGAGAAAGTCAGAGGCAGATCAGAGGATGCTGTATTAGAGATGAAATGTAGCAAGGGACCTGGCTGGAGAGAGCTTTGTAAATTAGTGTTAGAATTCTGTCCGCAAACCTGGTAGCCAGTGGACTTACTAACAGAGGAGGAAGAGCTGGGAGATTGAGAGGAGAGGTTCATAAAGTGAGCAGTGAAGTTCAAAATAGATTGGAGGGATATTCACATTGTTCAGCACTTTGGAAGACGATGATGCTTTATAAATAAACATTATTAATAATATAATAATGATCAACACATGTTCAGGGCAAGCATTTTAGTGATGTCAGGTGAGACAAAGGGATGGATGCAGGGGATGTTATTAAGCTGGAGACGAACTGGGAGTGGCCAGGGAGTGGGTGTAAGTTTTGAGTCTGGGGAGTTGCAGCTAGTATTAAGTATTAGTTATTGCACGCGTGACAGACCAGCGATTGAGCAAAACTTACTGCAGCGAAAACTCAGACTTTCATAATGCATTTTGCTGTATTTTCACTGCAATTAGGTCACGAAAGTCACAGGTATTTACATTGAAAAGTGGTTTGGAGAAAGCTGGCGATATGCTGTGGCAGAATTCTTTAGCAAAAACATGAAATATTGCTGAAAACTCACTTTTATAGCATATGTCCGCATTGGAGGGGTCTCAGAATATATGTGGGGTATCTTGGGAGTGTCTGGGTTGTTTGAAAAGCTTAAGAATAAAAGTTTATTTGAAAATATAAAAGTCATGTAAATGACCAGTTCTGTTATACCAACATTAAACTGGACCAACAGCCTGGTACAGTTGGAAAAGAATGGTAGTGGCTATTTTGGAGCCTCCTCTCCCAAGTGACGGGCAGGCTGATTCATTACTAGCGCTAGGTATTGGCAGATGAGCGCCTGTACAGAGGCGCTTAGAGCGACCACTAGTAGATGCTGTGATCGGCTATCGGGCGTTGAGTGGCTCAGTCGCTGTAGTCACCTGAACGGTTGAGAGAAAAACATTTTAAAAACAAAAAACCCTGTGTAAACAGAAGAAAAGGAATGTCCATTGAAATGTATCGGAGAGCGACCTGCCGCTATCCCTTGATGAATATGCCTGCATGAGCTGCCATCTTATTTTAAAAATGTACCAGAGCAAGAATTAGAAAAGGGTAAATGAATTTGTATGTGCAGCAATCTAAATTGCCCTGGGAAAGGGATGCATATGAGCACTGTTTGTTGTGTTGGTCGGGTTTAAGTCATTTTCGACTTTTGGTTCGCTTTAAGTTTGAGGGAACGAGAAGAAATAAAGGAAGAAATAACTGCTAGACAGAGCGCTGTGCTGGATGTTTAATAAGGGGGCAAATTCCCTCTCTTTTCTTCCCCTCAGTGATCAACTAGAACAGAAATGCAAGCATATGCGCTGTATAAATGTGAGTGGTCACGTTGCAGTTGCTATATAATTTAAGCGGACCAAAAACCCCCAAAACATCTCAATCTATTTTGCTCCCCCACCCCAGGCACATTACTGTTTGAATATTTTCTGCTCTCAATGTTGCGTGGTATCAGTGTTATAGTAATTTTAATTTTTGTTTTTCTACAGGATACCATTGTTGTAAACTAGATGTTTAAGCCCCACTCCCCCCTCCTCGCAATCTCATGCTGGGAGCAATCCAAGCATATTGAAGATAATGCAAGAAGAAAGATACGAGCCAAAAGAAGAAGAAGGCCTTATTTATGATGTGCACTGTTTAGCATCTCTCTGGTCCCTATAGCGCCAGTCTTGCAGTGCCAGAATTTTAATCTTGTCTGGCGATGCGCTGCGGACTTCATATGGTACTATAAGACACAGCGGCAAACGCTAACCAGTTTGCTGTGATTGTTGCACTAGTCATTGGACGGCCTGTGTGAGCACCTCTTGGACCCGACTGCCGATTATCCCAGCGCCAGTGAGCGCCCTTTATTCTAAGTATGTCACACCCCGCTTCAAGACAATCATTACATGTGGGTATACTGACCTGTAGATGGCGATCTTGCAGAGATGTAAAAAAAAAGATAAGACCCTCCCGGCCCATAAATACCTGGGACCTCCCACTCATTCCCCAGTCTTTCATCTCTGCAGAGGCGAGCAAGTCAGAAGATGATGTCTCCTCCTTGCAGGTAGCCGGGATGACTCCCGGCCTTCTATTCTTCTTTTTCTGCCCGGATCCCCTAATTTAATTACTTGCCTCCCAGCCTAGGCTGCTGGTCCGGGCAAAGGTAGTTGGCACCCTAGGTGCTCAGGAGCCGTGAGACCCCATAACAAGGATAGGCGGCTATCCGGGTTGGTGATCCCGGTTTGGGATGCACCGTCCCTTGGCCCTACCCTGGCATGGATTCCCCCTCTCCCGGATACCCTTAGGGGGGGGGGGGCCGGGTCCCTTATGGATTCATCCCATTTATTGTGTATGTGTATGTGTTGGTGCCTTAACTGTGTGTGTTTTACTGTTAGACTGGCGCCGGCCTCCGGCGTGCGCACCCATGAGGGCTTCTTCTCCTCAGGACGGGCCCCCGTGCTGCAGGCGCCGTTTTCAGGTCCTGGCTTCTGGCCGGGAGAGTCGGGGGAGGGGCGGGGCCGGGCGCGATGCACGAACCGCGCCGGCCCGCCCTCCCTCCTCCTACTGCACACTGCGCGGCTTCCACTTCCCCTCCTGCCTGGCGTGCGGTACTCAGGTGTGGTGAAGGTCGGGTGAGTGGCCTGTGGCCCATCAGATGCATCGGTTATTAACTCTTTATGCATTGCTAGCATGGTCTGAGCGTGTGTTTTTGTTTGTGTGTTCCAGGTGGACCATTGATCCTATTAAAGGGGGGTTCTCCCGGTCCAGGGTCCCTGGTTAAATTTAGTTGGCTTAAAATCCTCCCACTCGGGACTTAAAGGGGCATCCCGGGTTGCATTATTGCGTAATTCCCTCGGAGCATTGTACACATATATATATATATATATATATATATTTAAAAAATCACCATATGGAGGCTTCCCCGGATACTGGGCTTGTACCCCCCTCGGGCCAATCCAGGCTGTGTTTGGGGTGTGGGGTATCCCTTTTGGGGGATGATGTATTTCTCTGTGTACCCTGTGTGCAGCAGTCTATTACGCGGCAGACCGGATCTCAGGCGTCCGGTTCTGCTCCGCCAGTCTCCTCTCCGTCTCCCCCTCGCTTGACACGTACCCCGTGTGATGTGGTCATTGGCGGAGAGTCGCAATCTGAGGTGTGTGCCAGATTGGCCAATCTTGAAAAATTGTTTTCCAGTGCTGTTGCTAAAAAGGCCACGGCAAAGAGAATACATTTGTATACGGCCGCGCTGGGCCTTGATAGGGAGGATTTTGACTCCCTGGATTGGTCTGATTGTTCCCCGCGAGGAAGGGGAGCTGTATGAGGAGTCTGATGGCTCCGATGATCAGCAGTTTGTGGGCGCTGATATCGAGCAGGGCCAGGGGGACTCCTTGGATACCTCTAGGGTCCTGGCTCATATGTTTGAGGTCTTGGCTATTTCTCCCCCCGAGGCAGCTCCTCCGCTGAAGGGGGAGTTCTTTGAAGTGACCATGCCGCGCTTGGAATTTCCTTATCAAAAGCATTTTGATGGTATCATTCTCAAGGAATGGGAGAGGCCGATTCGGCTTTTGGGTGTCCCACCGGGTTGGGACAGGAAATATCCCTTTCCGGCGGATGTGGTGAAGTACTGGTCGTCCCCCCCGAGGTGGATGCTCCTGTTTTGGGGTTGTCCAGCTCCTCAGTCCTCCATTCTCCGGAGTGCACTACTCTCAAGGATGGTGAGGATAAACGCATTGACCAGATGGCTTGTCATGGTTTTGCCAGTGTTGGATCGGAGTGGGCGGACGGTTTGTGCTTCTGCGCTTTTATTGGTAGCTGCCAGGTTGGTTGTTAGAGGACTGTTGACCTCTTCCGGGCTTGACCCGGCTAGTGAGGAGTTTGCCGACCTTAAGCGATGTGAATTATTTTTGTCTTTTGTGCTGTCCGCCTTGGACGACACATTGGTGATGTGTAGCAGAGCTACGGCCCTGTCGGTTTGGTTACGCCAGTGGGCGGCTGATTTTGTGTCCAAAAAGTCGCTTACGGCCCTTCCCTTTGTGGGGTTGCGGCTCTTTGGAGAGAGATTGGATTTGGTGGCAAAGGGAGGTAAGTTACCTCAGTGTAAAAAGCAGCGTCGCCCCTTTAGGGGGGCGGCTTCCTTCTCTCAGTCCTTTCGTGGGGCTAGAGTCGGCAGGGGTTCGGCTTTCCCCTCGTCCAGAGGTGATTCCTGGACCAGGGGCAGGGGTCGGGCCCGTCCAGGACACAGTTGGGGCTCCAAGCCTAGAGCCGCTGCCAAGCCGGCTCAGCAATGAGGGGGCGCCCTCACCCTTGCGGGTGGGGGGACGGCTGCAACTCTTCTCCCAGGTCTGGGTCCAAGAGGTCTCGGACAGGTGGATTCAGGGAGTGGTGTCTTCCGGTTACAAGCTGGAGTTCGAGTTCCGGCCCCCTCACAGATTCTTCAGTTCTCGGGTGCCGTCAGATCCTCTGGCCGCCCAGGGGCTTCGGGCGGCAGTGGCAAGTCTCTTGGACATGGCTGTCATCTGTCAGGTGCCTCACTCAGACCGGTGCCTGGGCTTCTATTCCAATTTGTTCACGGTGCCCAAGAAGGACGGATCCGTTCGTCCCATTCTGGATCTGAAGCTGTTCAACAGGTTTGTTCGTCCCCGGAAGTTGCGTATGGAAACTCTGCGATCAGCCATCCACTCACTTCGTCAGGGGGACTTCATGACGTCCATAGACATCAAGGATGCTTACCTGCATATTCCAATATTTCCGGCACACCAGAGATTTCTCAGGTTCGTCGTGGAAAATCGACATTTTCAGTTTGTGGCTCTTCCGTTTTGCCTTACCTTGGCTCCAAGGGTCTTTACCAAGGTGTTGGCAGGAGTGATGGCCATCCTCAGAGCCAGGGGTATCCGCATCGTGCCCTATCTGGACGATCTTCTCATCATGGCGTCTTCCCTCAGTCAGGCGCAGCTGGATACCGGGAACGTGGTGTCCACTCTGGAGAGTTTTGGTTGGGTGATCAACTATCCCAAGTCCTGCCTTACTCCCTCCAGGGTGGTGAAGGTCCTGGGAATGTCTCTGGATACTTCTCAGGCCAGGGTGTTTCTCCCCCGAGCTAAGGTTCTTCTGATTCAGGAATTGACTCAGCGTCTCCTATCCATCCCCCGCCCGTCCATCCGGCTAGGGATGCGACTGGTGGGATTGATGGTGGTGTCGTTAGAGGCGGTTCCCTTTGCCCAGTTTCACACAAGGACGCTCCAGCTCCATCTTTTGGCGGCCTGGGACGGGTCCCTGCTGTCATTGGATCAGTCCTTTCTGATGTCCCCCCGGGTGTGGCGTTCCCTTCGGTGGTGGCTGAAACCGAGCAATCTGATGAGGGGCAGGTCCTTTCTGACCCCTCGTTGGGAGACGGTCACCACGTATGCCAGCCTGTCAGGTTGGGGGGGATTTTGGAAGGATCTTCAGTTTCAGGGGCTGTGGGGGCCTCAGGAGGCTCACGATCCCATCAATGTTCTGGAGCTTAGAGCCATCAGGCTGGTTCTGGCTCACTTGACTCATCAGTTACGGGGACTACCGGTTCAAGTTCGGTCGGACAATCGGACGGCGGTCGCCTACATCAATCACCAGGGAGGGACTCGCAGCAGGAGTGCCCTCAGGGAAGTGTCTTTGATCCTGGATTGGGCAGAGGGCAATGTCCCATGCATCTCGGCAGTGTACATCCCGGGAGAGAACACGGAGGCGGATTCACTGAGCAGGGGGTCATCGCGCCGGGGGGAATGGTCACTCTGCCCCAAGGTGTTTCGGTCGCTTTGCCACCGGTGGGGGACTCCGGAGGTGGACCTCTTTGCCTCTCGTCACAATCACAAGCTTCCGGCATTTGTGTCTCTCTTGCGGGATCCGCTGGCTCTGGCGGCGGATGCCATGTCTCTGAACGGGAGGGATCTGGGGTTTCTATACCTGTTCCCTCCGTTTCCCATGGTAGGCAAAGTGGTGCGCAAGCTGGCCCTGGAGGGCGCGTCAGCAATTCTGGTGGCTCCAAGGTGGCCAAGACAGGTTTGGTTCGCAGACGTGGTAAGGTTGGCAGAGGACCAGTTAGTTCTGCCCCTTCTGCCGGATCTACTCACTCAGGGTCCAATGTTCTACCCCAATTTACCAACGCTGGCTTTGACGGCGTGGTTGCTGAAACCTCCATCTTGAAGGAGCAAGGTCTTTCTGATGCTGTCATTCAGACTCTGGTTAGGGCTAGAAAGAAGTCTTCCTCTGCCATCTACTATAGGATTTGGAGGTCTTATATTGATTGGTGTGAGGTCAGGGCCTTGCCTTGCAGGGCGTTTTCTATCCCTAGGATCTTGGAATTTTTGCAACATGGTCTGGACCTAGGTTTGCAGCTTAGTACGCTGAAAGGGCATGTTTCTGCCCTGGCGGTTTTCTTTCAAAAGTCTTTTGCTCTTCATCCTCTGGTTAAGACCTTTTTCCAGGGGGTTATGCATGGAAGCCTTTGCTCCCAGTTTGGGATTTGAATTTGGTTTTGTCTGCCTTGCAGAGTCCTCCTTTTGAACCTTTGCAGGATATTGCACTTTCTATGCTTACTCAGAAGGTTGTTTTTCTGGTTGCCATCACTTCTGTTTGGCATATTTCAGAGTTGGCAGCCTTGTTCATTAAGGCCCCTTACTTTGAGAGGCATCAGGACAAGGTTGTTTTCTGCTTCAAGCCAGATTTCCTTCCTAAGGTGGTCTCTGCTTTTCATCTTAATCAGGATATTGTTCTACCCTCCTTGTGTCCTAAGCCTAGCAATGACAAGGAGAGGGTTTTGCATTCTTTGGATGTGGTTCGCTGTGTGAAGTACTATTTGGTGGCTACTTTTCCTTTTCGTAGGACTGACGCTCATTTTGTGGTGCCCTCTGGGCCTAGGAAGGGTTTGGCTCCTGCCAAGTCTTCCATTAGTAAATGGATTCGCCAGGCCATTGTTGGGGCCTATTTGGCTAAGGGGAAGATTCCCCCTTTTCGTGTTACTGCTCATTCTACTTGTGCTGTTGGGGCGTCCTGGGCCTTCTAGCACCAGTCTTCTGTTGAGCAGGTTTGTAAGGCTGCCACTTGGTCTTCGGTTCACACTTTTTCCAAGTTTTACAAGGTTGATGTTCGGGCCTCAGCGGATGCTGTTTTTGGCCGCAAAGTTCTGCAAGCTGCAGTGGTTTAAGTTTGTGCCTTGTTGCCTTGTTTTTTGGATCCCCACCCTTTATGGACACTGCTATTGGATGTCCCACATGTAATGATTGTCTTGAAGCGGGGTGTGTGACATACTTAGAATAATACCATTTTGTGAATACTCACCTGTAAAATGGGTATTATAAGTATGTCACACACCCCGCTTCACCCTGCCCTTTTGTATTCTGGATCCTTTATATGGTGAACCTTTGTTAGTTTTAATTGGCTTTCCTGGTCCCTTTCTCTTACTGCTTTTATACTGGGGAATGAGTGGGAGGTCTCAGGTATTTATGGGCCGGGAGGGTCTTACCTTTTTTTTTTTTTATTGACATCTCTGCAAGATCGCCATCTACAGGTCAGTATACCCACATGTAATGATTGTCTTGAAGCGGGGTGTGTGACATACTTTTAATACCCATTTTACAGGTGAGTATTCACAAAATGGTATTTCTACTTCTGTCTATTCAGTGCTGCACAGCGTATTTATGAAAATTTTCCTCCTTGAAAAGACAGGCTGTGTATTTTTCCAGTGCTGGTCAGTGTTTCATTATTACAGTTACAGTCTGACGCTTCATCAACCAGGGCGCCCGGATCTGTGAGCTTTTGGGCGCCATTGTTAAATAAGCTACATTAGGTGGCGGCCGCATCAATGCTGACTTCGTTTTTTTCTTAAATGGTGCTGCTGAGGCAAAAAAGGGGCGCTGTTTGACGCTGACGCTTCCAAAATAACACTCTTAGTTTTCCCTTAATTTTACTGCCAATTTCATTATCAGGACACTAAGGGGAGTTGATACATGTTTTTTTTTCTTAATTTAACCTTCCGTAGGGCCACTTTAAATGTATTTTTAAGTATGATGCACTATTGTTGATTCCATTTGATGATGTTTCAGCTGGAAAATTATAAACTCCCAGCACTGTGCTGAGGTTACTGAAAATATACTTTTAAGGGATAAAGGCAAAATCCAATTATGGTTTCTGGTAAGTGCAAACACTTGGTGATTGGAACCACTTTGCATTCTCTATTTGGAGCCCTGCATTGAAAAATGGAGTGAAGCCACTGGCCATTGACTGATGATTAGGTATCCGCGAACACCCCAAAGTTTAGGTCCGGCAAGCTCAGCAGAACTTTGAACAAATATTCGGATGTGGGGACCCGAACACGAACCTGGTGCCCACAGAAATCAATGGGGACCCGAACTTTGGGGTCGGGGCTCACAGAGTGTGCAGCAGTAAGGGCGCCACTATAACTCACTTCCACCTGCTATCCTTTTCCTATCAGTGACTGTGGCGTCTTAAACCTGCCCCAGCCAGGGCTATAGAATCATGGCTGTTGGCTCTCATGAGTGAGGACACTTCTAGTGCCTCTGACAGGATGAGGATCGGGCAGAGGTGAGTTACAGCAGCTTCCTGCTGCTGCAAACTTAGGTGCTCAGCAGCCCATCAACCAGCTTTTCCGCATTCTGGCTAAACACCGAACTCTGACTTCTGGCTGAAGCCTGTGTTCGAGTTAGGAACCCGAACTCTCAAAGTTGGACACAAACCCAAACATTTGCCCATCAGTACTGATGATAAAGGGTTTTCTGATGCATCCGTCTAACTGGCAGCCAGATTCTGGAAAGACCTTGTGGGGATATCGGTTTTTCTTTTTACTTCTAGATACTACTAGATTGTGTAACAGCCTATGCAGTGTGACCAGGGCCAGTTTTGGAAAACTGTGGCCCAGGGTAAGATTAAAAATAGTTCCTCAAGTCTCACTAACAATTGACATCGGCTGCAAGAACCTTCGTGCCCACATCTGCTTTGCCCAGAACTGCACATCACCACCACCACCATCCATCAACATTAAACTGAGTAGCATTTTCCAATCCAGCAACAGTAATTATATAATATAAAATGAAAGTACGTTAAAAAATGTAGGCCTGCCAAGGGTCCCTTTTGAGGATGGGGCCCTGAGCAATTACCCAGTTTGCCTTTCCCCAACACTGGCCCTGAATGTAAAAAGGTAAAGCAATCAAAATATTGCTAAAAGTGGAAAACATTTTTAATAAATAATTGTAAATACTGTACAAATATTATGTAAATGCAATGACTGTCCAGTGGCTCAGAAACATACTGTCTGTTTTCTGTGATAACGCTGTTACTAAAAGGCACCTTTGTCTGTCAGCTAAACCATTAAACTGTACAGTAGGAGCTCAGTGAATTTTAGATTTGGCGTATTTCTTTTGATTTATTAACTCATCAGTACGGGTTTGTCTTGGTAATTCTTTCTCAGCAAAAGCAATTGTGATACTGCAATGCTCTCTAGTGGAAAGTTGCATTAAGGCAACTCACAATATACAGTGTGTTAAAATAAATAATAAATAATCTGTAGTTACGCAAAATGAAGCAAGTCAGGAAGACAAATATTAGTTGTAAAAAAAAGGTTTTATTCAGATATGTATGTTTCTTGATCAATTTCTCTATATAATGGGATGCAAATTAAAATAGAAATCTTTTCATTATTTCAAAACTTAAACTGGACCAACACCCGTTTTTCAATAGGTGTTGGTCCCACAGACAGCTAATGAAAGCAAGCTCGGGGGCATCCAGAATGCTGGAGCCCCCTCACACATAACCCCCCATAACACATTTAATCATCACCTTCACTATGAACCAGCGCCAGGAACGGAGTCCCAAAATTGGCCAGTGGGCGGTCACAGGAGCAAGTCTTTCTGGTGGCCGCCGAGGACGTGACCATGGGCCAAGTGGCCGACGCCCATTAAAGATTAAACAGGTGTTGGTCCTGTTTAAGTATATTCTTAGTATACAGTACGTACTGCTCCAGATATAATACTTACTATCAGGTATTACTCCGCCAGATGGCGCTGGACTGCAGAGACATCGAAAATAGGATCCTCCCGGCCCCTCAAATACCCAGGGACCTCCCACAAATCCCCAGATTTTCTCTGCAGTCTGGACTGCGAAGGACGAGAAATGGCTCGCAGGTGAGCGGGGCTATTAGCCTGCGGCCCTGTAGGACTATTCCCACCCGTTCCATTATTAATGTGCCTCCCAGCCTTGGCTGCGCTGGTCGGGTGATGGTAGGCAGCACCGCTGCTCCACCTCAATCCCCCACCAAAGGGTAGGCGGTGCAGGCTTATGGTGAGCCTCTATGGGATGCCCCTCCCGCACTTTTGCCCCTGCCTATCGGTGGGCCCTATGCTAAGTGGCCGCTGTCCTCCCTTATTCTCCTTGTAGCCTTCGGGGGGAAAGAGGGGGGGTGTCTGTGTGTATGCAATGTATTTACGTGTATTGGCCTTATGCTTTATTTCATTCTGCTTTGTGTCAGCCGCCGCGCTGACTTGCTTTACTATGTCTGTACTTAAAATTGCCGCAGCCGCGGGCCTTTTGTCACTATGTTCCGCGCTTGGCGGCAGCGTTACCTAAGGCGTGCTGTCATTGGCTGCTTGGCACGTGTTGGCTTTGCGCTGTTCAGGGGGGCGGGGCTCGTCTCTGGCGCGTTCCGCATCATTGCTGGTGGTGGCCTGCCCCTCGAGGTATACTGACACCATTTTGTCTGCTTGGTCAGCTTATGCGTGACGGACCTCTACTTACCACGGTCCGTAAGTACCCTCGCGGGCGGCTTTATTACCACCTTTTTATTACTGTCTGCTTACGGCCCCCTTTTATTATGTCTTTCAGACGGGCGAATCCATTGGCTTCTCCCGGCCCTCTATTAGTTGGTTAACTTGTGAGGCCTAGTGTAATTACTCCCACTTCCCTTGCGGGTTATTGGGGCATCCAGGGTTGCTGTATAGCGTTAATCCCTATCGGCCTATAGTGTCGCTATAATCACCATATGGAGGCATCTCAGGATAATGTGACCGGGGTTCCTTCGGGACAAGCCGGGCTGTGTCTAGCATGTGGGGAGTCTCATGTTGACGCTGACAAGGCGCGGGTCTGTGTACCATGTGCTGAGCAGATGCTTGCGCTGCAATCTGGCCTTCCAGTGGCTGGGCCTGCACCTCGTTTCACTTCACCTACCCCCCAAGCTTAGATCTCACTCCTACTGGGTTGCATACAAGTGGGGATTATCAGCCTGATATGTCTTCTAGATTGGCTACTGTTGAGAAGTTAATTGCTAATACCTTGGTGCGTAAGGCCCCTGCTAAAAAGCGGCACTTAACACCTAATATCACTCTTTTCCCTATGGAAACTGATGAGTTTTGGAATCTTTGTGACTATACCCCTTCAGACGAAGTGGAGCTTTTCTTTGACTCAGGGTCATCTGATGAGAGGCCCAGGGGTCATGACGATTCTGGCTCTGACCCCTGGGCCCCGGATGATACTGACAGATTGCTGACCCAGATTTTTGAGGTTCTGTCCATTTCTCCCCCTGTGGCGGCTCCCAGGCAAAGGGGGGAACTTTTTTCCTGAGCAAGCACATTTCAATAACCTTGTGCTCAAGGAATGGGAACGCCCCAGACTTCCCGGTGTGCCTAAGACATAGGAAGTATCCCTTTCCTGCTGATGTGGTAAAGTGTTGGTCATCCCCTCCTGAGGTGGATGCCCCGGTCCTAGGGCTATCTAACACCTCCGTCATGCATTCCCCTGACTCTACTACCCTGCGGGATGCTGAGGACTGGCGCATTGACCAGCTGGCCTTTGCATGTGTGGGGACGGCGCTGCGCCCGGTCTGTGCCTCTGCCATTACCGCTGTGGCCATTAGGACCCTGATCAGAAGTATACTTGATAGTGCCCCTGATAATTTGCCTTGTGAGGTGTTTAATGCACTCTCCAGTTGTGATGTTTTTGTAAATTTTGTCCTCTCTGCCTTGGACGACACCATTAGAATGTGTGCCAGGACATCTGCTCTTGTGGTGGCTATAAGCCGCTCGGTTTGGGTACGCCAGTGGGCTGCTGACAACGCTGCCAAGAAGGCCCTCACTGGTTTTCCCTTCAAAGGACTACGCCTGTTTGGGGACCGCCTGGACCTTTTTGCTAAGGGAGGCAGGTTACCCCAGCACAGACGGCAGTCTCGGCCCTTTCGGGGTCAGGGCTCCTTCTCCTCCCCCTACCATGGTGCTAGACAAAGTAGGGGGGTTTCCTTTACTGGGGCCCAGGGAGATTTCTGGGGTAGGGGCAGAGGACGTGGACGTGGATGTCCTAGCTCCTCCTGGGGCCCCAAGGCTAAATCCTCTCCCAAGCCCCCTCAGGCATGATGGGGCGCCCCCTCACCCATCCGTGTGGAGGGACGGCTTCAGCACTTCGCTTACGTCTGGAGGCTTCAGGTCTCAGACCGGTGGATTCAGGAGGTAGTGTCCTCCAGTTACAAGATAGAGTTTGCTACCTGGCCGCCCCCAAGATTCATCAGATCCCGGATCCCTCAGGACCCTGTGTTAGCTCAGGAGCTAGCGCAGGCAGTGCAAGGCCTCCTGGAGCTGGGGGTCATCTGCAAGGTCCCTTTAAGAGAAAAAGGCAAGGGCTTCTATTCCAACCTATTCACAGTACCCAAAAAAGATGCTTCAGTCAGGCCCATCCTGGACTTAAAGATCCTCAACAAATTTGTCAGGAGCAGGCACTTTCGCATGGAAACTCTGCGCTCTGCCATCAGTTCCCTGTGCCCAGGGGATTTCATGACTTCTGTGGACATCAAGGATGCTTACCTTCATATTCCTGTATTTCCAGGTCATCAGAGGTTCCTCAGGTTCGCTCTGGAGGATCAACACTACCAGTTTGTGGCTTTGCCCTTTGGTCTCACCTCAGCTCCCAGGGTGTTCACCAAGGTGCTGGCTGGCGTGATGTCTCTGCTCAGGTATCAGGGCGTCCGCGTGCTGCCTTATCTGGACGAAATTCTCATCACCTCCCAATCTCTACATCAGGCAGAATTGGATACTCAGCTGGTGGTGTCCAACCTGGAGTCATTTGGATGGGTGATCAACCACCCCAAGTCCTCACTGTCCCCCTCCTTGGTGAATCTGGATACAGTTCAGGCAAGGATTTTCCTTCCTCAACAGAAGGTGGACAGTCTGATTGCAGGTCCAGTTCCTGCTATCTTGTCATCATCCCTCCATCAGGCAGGGGATGCAGCTGGTAGGCCTGATGGTGGCGTGCTTCGAGGCGGTCCCTTATGCTCAGTTCCACTTGAGGCCTCTGCAACTCCACCTCTTGTCAGTGTGGGACAAGGATCCAGCGTCCCTGGACAGGCTCTCCCCCCTGGTTAGGAGGTCCCTCTCGTGGTGGATGGACTCAAGGAACCTGTTGGGGGGCAGATCCTTTCTTACCCCTTCCTGGGAGACGGTCACCACGGATGCCAGTCGGTCGGGTTGGGGGGGGTTCTGGAAGTCCCTGCGGTTCCAGGGGAGGTGGGCCCACTCACCTATCAATGTCTTGGAACTGCGCGCGATCAGGTTAGTTCTGGCTCAGTTGACTCCTCACCTTCGGGGCCTGCCTGTTCAGGTGCGCTCGGACAACCAGACGGCAGTTGCCTACATCAATCATCAGGGAGGGACCTGGAGCAAGAGGGCCCTCCAGGAAGTGTCTCTGATCCTGACCTGAGCGGAGACCAATGTTCCCTGCATATCAGCTGTGTACATCCCGGGGGTGGAAAATCTCCTGGCAGACTCTCTGAGCAGGGGGACCTCTCGCCAGGGAGAATGGTCCCTATGCAGCAGGGTGTTCCAATCTCTGTGTCACCGTTGGGGCCAACCAGATGTGGATCTGTTTGCGTCCCGTCATAATCACAAGCTACCGGCCTTTGTCTCCCTGTCCCAGGATCCTCTGGCCTTGACCACGGATGCTCTAGCAATGTCATGGCAGGACTTTCAGTTTCTGTATGTCTTCCCTCCATTCCCCCTGGGCAGGGTTCTGCGCAAGATTGCTCAGGAGGGGGTGCCAGCAATTCTGGTGGCCCACAGGTGGCCAAGTAGAGTGTGGTTCGCAGACGTGGTGCAGCTGGCAGTAGATCAGTACACTCTGCCCATGGTTCCAGATCTGCTCACTACGCTATCCCAATTTACAAACTCTGGCTTTGACGGCCTGGCTGCTGAAACCTCCATCTTGATGGAGAAGGGGCTGTCTTCCTCGGTTGTTGATACCTTGATAAAGGCTAGGAAGAAGTCTTCTTCTTCTATTTACTACAGGGTTTGACGTGCCTACATTGACTGGTGTGAGTCTAAGTCTCTTCCCTGTCATGTGTTCTCTATTCCCAGGATTCTGGAGTTCCTACAGCATGGGTTGGAGATGGGGCTCCAACTTAGTACTCTAAAAGGTCGGGTTTCTGCCCTGGCTGTTTTCTTCCAGAAGTCCTTTGCTCAGCATTCTCTGATAAGGACTTTTTTCCAGGGGGTGACTCATGTGCGTCCCCCTCGTATGCCTATGGTGCCTGTTTGGGATTTGAACTTGGTTTTGTCAGCCTTGCAGGGTGCTCCTTTTGAACCTGTGCAGGATGCTTCCCTGGCCATTCTTACTCTCAAGGTTGTCTTTCTGGTGGCTATCACCTCTGTTAGGCGTGTGTCTGAGTTGGCGGCGCTTTCCATTCAGCCCCCCTACTATGAAAGACACCAGGACAAGGTGGTATTTCGCTTCAAGACAGATTTCCTGCCTAAGATAGTGTCTGCCTTTCATTTGAATCAGGACATTGTCCTCCCTTCATTGTGCCCTAATCCTAGTAATGCTAAGGAGAGGGTCTTGCATTCTTTGGATGTAGTTAGGTGTCTGAAGTACTATCTGGTGGCTACTGCACCTTTCAGAAAAACTGATGCTCTTTTTGTGGTCCCTTCTGGTCCTAGGAAGGGTTTGGCTCCTGCCAAGTCTACTATCAGCAAATGGATCCGTCAGGCTGTGATTCAGGCCTATTCTGCTAAGGGGAAGAATCCTCCCTTCTGTCCTACTGCTCATTCTACTCGTGCTATTGGTGCTTCTTGGGCCTTTCAGCACCAGGCTTCTGTTGAACAAGTTTGCAAGGCCGCTACTTGGTCTTCTGTTCATACCTTTTCAAAGTTTTACAAGGTTGATGTTAGGGCCTCAGCTGATGCTGCTTTTGGCCGTAAGGTTCTGCAGGCGGCAGTGGTTTAAACTGTATGCTGTTAGCTTTGGGGATCCCACCCTACTTTATGGACACTGCTATTGGATGTCCTGATAGTAAGTATTATATCTGGAGCAGGACGTACTGTATACTAAGAATAATACAATTCTGTGATTACTCACCTGTAGAATTGGTATTATGAGTATACAGTACGTCCTGCTCCACCCCACCCTTGGTTTTGCATTATCTTGGATCCCCTGTATGGTGATTGTTATCATTGTTATAGTTACTAGTTTGGGTTGTTTTAATTCTCCCGGCTTCTCGTTAACTGCTTTTCAGTGCTGGGGATTTGTGGGAGGTCCCTGGGTATTTGAGGGTCGGGGAGGAGCCTATTTTCGATATCTCTGCAGTCCAGCGCCATCTGGCGGAGTAATACCCGATAGTAAGTATTATAGTAACGTGAAGATCCTCGACAAATTTGTCAGGTGCAGGCGCTTTCGCATGGAAACTCTGCGCTCTGCCATCAGTTCCCTGCGTCCAGGGGACTTCATGACGTCTGTGGACATCAAAGATGCTTATCTTCATATTCCTGTGTTTCCAGGTCATAAAAGGTTCCTCAGGTTCACTCTGGAGGATCAGCACTACCAGTTTGTGGCATTACCCTTCGGTCTCACTTCAGCTCCCAGAGTGTTCACCAAGGTGCTGGCAGGAGTGATGTCTCTGCTCAGGTCTGAGGGCATCCGCGTGCTGCCCTACCTGGACGACATTCTCATCACTTCCCAGTCCCTACAACGGGCAGAGTTGGATATTCAGCTGGAAGTGTCCACTCTGGAGTCATTTGGCTGGGTGATCAACCATGCCAAGTCTTCCCTGTCTCATTCCTTGGTGACTCCCTTCCTGGGAATGAATCTGGATACAGTTCAGGCAGGGATTTTTCTTCCTCAGCAGAAGATGGACAGTCTGATTGCGCAGGTTCAGTTCCTGCTATCTTGCCCTCATCCTTCTATCAGGCAGGAAATGCAGCTGGTGGGCCTGATGGTGGCGTGCTTCGAGGCGGCCCCTTATGCTCAGTTCCACATGAGGCATCTGCAACTCCACCTCTTGTCAGTATGGGACAAGGATCCTGCGTTCCTGGACCAGGTCCTTGTGCTTTCCCCCCTAGTCAAGCGGTCCCTCTCGTGGTGGTGGGACTCCAAGGAACCTGCTGGTGGGCAGATCCTTTCTGGCCCCCTCCTGGGAGACGGTCGCCACGGATGCCAGTCTGACAGGTTGGGGGGGTTTCTGGAAGTCCCTGCAGTTCCAAGGGTGCCCTCAGGAGGCCCACACACCTATCAACATTCTGGAACTGCGGGCGATCAGGTTGGTTCTGACTCATTTGACTCATCACCTTCGGGGCCTGCCTGTTCAGGTACGCTCGGACAACCAGACGGTTACCTACATCAATCATCAGGGAGGGACCCGGAGCAAGAGGGCCCTCCAGGAAGTGTCTCTGATTCTGGCCTGGGTGGAGGACAATGTTCCCTGCATATCAGCTGTGTACATCTCGGGGGTGGAGAATCTGCAGGCAGACTCTCTGAGCAGAGGGACCTCTCGTCTGGGAGAATGGTCCCTCTGCAACAGGGTGTTTCAATCTCTGTGTCACCGTTGGGGCAAACCAGATGTGGATCTGTTTGCATTCCGTCACAATCACAAGCTCCCGGCCTTTGTCTCCCTGTCCCAGGATTCTCTGGCCTTGGCCACGGATGCTCTAGCAATATCATGGCAGGACTTTCAGCTTCTGTATGTGTTTCCTCCATTCTCCCTGTTGGGCAGGGTTCTGCGCAACATTGCTCAGGAGGGGGTGCCAGCAATACTGGTGGCCCCCAGGTGGCCAAGAAGAGTGTGGTTTGCAGACGTGGTGCAGCTGGCAGTAGATCAGTACGCTCTGCCCAGGGTGCCGGACCTGCTCACTCAGGGTCACTTATGCCATTCCAATTTACAAACTCTGGTGCCTTTGACGGCCTGGCTGCTGAAACCTCCATCTTGATGGAGAAGGGGCTGTCTGCCTCTGTTGTTGATACCATGATAAAGGCCAGGAAGAAGTCTTCTTCTTCCATTTACTATAGGGTTTGGCGTGCCTACATTGACTGGTGTGAGTCTAAGTCTCTTCCCTGTTGTGTGTTCTCTATTCTCAGGATCCTGGAGTTCCTGCAGCATGGGTTGGAGCTGGGGCTCCACCTCAGTACTCTGAAGGGTCATGTCTCTGCCCTGGCTGTTTTCTTCCAGAGGTCTTTTGCCCAGCATTCTCTGATCAGGACTTTGAGGTTACTCATGTGCTTACCCCACGTAAGCCTATGTTGCCTGTTTGGAATTTGAACTTGGTCTTGTCTGCCTTGCAGGGTGCACCCTTTGAACCTGTGCAGGAGGCTGCCCTGGCCATTCTTACTCTCAAGGTTGTCTTTTTGGTGGCTATCACCTCTGTTAGGTGTGTGTCTGAGTTGGCGGCGCTTTCCATCCAGCCCCCCTACTTTGAGAGACACCAGGACAAGGTGGTGTTTCGCTTCAAGCCAGATTTTCTGCCTAAGGTTGTGTCTGCCTTTCATTTGAATCAGGACATTGTTCTTCCTTCATTGTGCCCTAATCCTAGTAATGCTAAGGAGAGGGTCTTGCATTCTTTGGATGTGGTTAGGTGTCTGAAGTACTATCTGGTGGCTACTGCACCTTTCAGAAAAACAGATGCTCTTTTTGTGGTCCCTTCTGGTCCTAGGAAGGGTTTGGCACCTGCCAAATCTACTATCAGCAAATGGATCCGTCAGGCTGTGATTCAGGCCTATTCTGCTAAGGGGAAGAATCCTCCCTCCTGCCTTACTGCTCATTCCACTCGTGCTATTGGTGCCTCTTGGGCTTTTCAGCACCAGGCTTCTGTTGAACAAGTTTGCAAGGCCGCTACTTGGTCTTTTGTTCATACCTTTTCAAAGTTTTACAAGGTTGATGTTAGGGCCTCAGCTGATGCTGCTTTTGGCCACAAGATTCTGCATGCGGCAGTGGCCTGACCTGTCTGTTTTTACCTTTGGGGATCCCACCCTACTTTATGGACACTGCTATTGGATGTCCCAAGTGTAAGTAATCTTATCTGGAGCAGGACGTACTATACTAAGAATAATCCAATTCTGTGAGTACTCACCTGTAGAATTGATGTTATATGAGTATACAGTACGTCCTGCTCCACCCCACCCTTAGTTTTGCATTATCCTGGATCCCCTGTATGGTGATTGTTATCCTTGTTATAGTTACTAGTTTGGTTCTGTTTTAATTCTCCCGGCTTGTCGTTAACTGCTTTTCAATGGTGGGGATTTGTGGGAGGTCCCGGGTATTTGAGGGTCCAGGAGGAGCCAATTTCGCTGTCTCTGCAGTCCAGCGCCATCTGATGGAGTAATTCCCAAGTGTAAGTAATCTTATCTGGAGCAGAACATACTGCATACTCATAATATCAATTCTACAGGTGAGTACTCACAGAATTGTATTTTTTATATAGGCCATGGAACAGTTAAAATCACTTGTTATTGTCTTTTTTGTCTGGCAGTCTGTGAACCCATTGTGGAGACTTAGGGGGTTATTTAAGAAAGGCTAGCGCCAGGTAATGCTACCTAGCAGAACATAGCGCCTAGTGAACGCTGGGTGCTGTATGTGAAACCACATTTAAGAAGGCGAATCTGGTGAGCGTCTCTAACAGCGCCATGTAGCGTCACATGTATTACTAGAGGCTGCTCAGCGTATAGCGCCGGCGCTCTAGGTTCAGGAGCGCCACATATTAACTTTCATGCAGTGTCGCTCTCCCATACATTTCAATGGGGTTTCATTTGGTTGTGTTTAAATAGCATGTTGGGCAATTAAAATGTAATTTTTTTTGCTCAAATCATGTGTGACCTCTCCTGGCTGCAAACATACATTTTTTTTTTGTATTTTTATGCAGAATTGTATGTGCAGGTCTGGCACTAAAGTGTCATTGTCACAGTGTTAAAACAATTTCATTCCATGTGTTTTCGCTTTGTTACTAGTGTATATGAGTTCAGAAACAGACTTTGATCACACAGCATATGGCGCTATATGCTACAGCGCCCAGCTTTTGAGTGCCAACGCTGTGTGTGTAGTTTTTTGTTAAATACAGTGTGGAGTGCCGAGTGACGGACGCTGCAGCGTTATCCTGTTAGATGTGGTGTAGTTTTGGGCGCTTTGACCTTAGGACACAACCTAGCATTCTCCATTGGCTCTGTAGTGAATCAGGGACAGCGCTTCTACAGCGCCCACCACACATCAAATTCATCAATGCCGGCCAGGATACTACAGTGACTGCTATACAGACACTCACCTGGCAATACGTGGCGCAAGTTGTGAATCAGCCTCTTAGGGCCTTATTCATGAAGGTATAGCGCCAGGTAGTGCCTGTACAGCAGCAGGCGAACGCCAGAGACGGCACGCAATTACACATTTATGAAGCCGAATCTGGTGAGCGACTAGAACAACGCCATGTAGCGTCCGATTCATCATTATCCCAGGCTACAGCCCGGCGTTCATCCTTGCAGAGCGCCACGTCTTACCTGTCGCCATTTTTTTTTGTATTAATAATATTTTTATGCAGAATTGTCCTTACAGGGTTGGTATTAAAGTGTTCATGTTACAATGTTATAACAATGTAATTCCATATGTTTTCGCTTTGTTACTAGTGGATACATCAGCAAGATGTCCATGGATCATGGAAAAGCTGGTTGATGGGCTGCTTTAATATTTTTTGGTAATTCTTTTTGCATTTTTGGTTAGATACTAGTTTTAACTAAGGAAGAATAGCCTGAATTTTTTTTTATTGTATTTTTCCATTTTAGGTGTTTTAGTAAATGCGGCTTTTCAAGGCATCCAATTAAACATTGCCTCCAGGTTTACTTTTTTAATATTTTTTGGTATTATTATTTGGCATTTTTTGTAAAAGAATACCAAATGAAGAATAGCCTGACTTTTTATTTTTTAATTGTATTTTTTCAGTTTTAAGTGTTTTACTAACTGCCGCTTATAAAAGACATTCATTTTAAAGTGAAACTACCTACAGATTAGCCAGACTTTTTATTCTTTAATTGTAGTTTTTCCTCCCAAGGTAATTTGTTTTTTTTGGGAGGGGTACTTAAAATTATTGTAAAATGTCTGCAAAACCCCAGTTTAGTAAATATATAGGAGTTAAATTGTCATTTTATTTAGTACTAACTTCTTCAGTTTAGGGGGTAGATTTAGCTATATAAATGTAATAATTATTTTTCCTTACTTGTCACACTTTTTTCTTTAATCATTAGAACGTCCAATGCACTCCAGCAGTGGACATTCTCTGATCTACATTTTGCAGTGACTTATAATTGGTCTTTGTGACCTCAGCTGTCATTCTTTGAACATTTAAGTCTCAATGGTTAACTATGTACTAGGACAGCATATAATGCCTTCTAAAGATAAGCAGGAATGTAGCTGTAGGAAAAATATGTTGGTGTGGATCAAAATTGGGGGTTGATAGGTGTACAGAAAATCTATGTCAGTACATGTCAACTCAATACATTCAAGACCCTAGGTCTGTTGCAGACTTGCCTCCTGGACCTAAGGTACTCATATACCAAAAAACTTTCTGTATGATTGAAAGCTGTACCTGTGGTTGCACACCATAGGTAAGAAGGAAAGGTCCTAATAAAGTTTTTCCAAGAGAAGTATGAGCTCAGCATGTGTTATACAGTACCTGTCGGCTGTAAACTGAGCATGGTGCCATGTTCCTATAGTTGCATCAGCCACCGAGGGAGGTGAGAGCAACCTGTCCAGATTATACCTGCTGCACTCTCTAACAGTTTGTTTTCTATTGCGGGAAACAAAATTCAATTTTTAAAAGAAAAAATTCTAAACCCAATGGCAATAATTAGCCAGCAAGCAGCTGACCTGATGCCTGTCCCATCTACCTCTACATATCTGCACCTTCCACAAACTAGAGATGTTTTCTGACAACTTTGGTATCAATCTACTTGGGGGTTCCACTTACTTGGTCACCCCTGATGTGACCCTACCTTTTTTAGAATTACACTTTGTCAATGGTTTTATAACATGCTGGTCCATATATAGGCTTTCTGTAGCATAACCTTTTGGGGCTAGGTACTCCCCAGGAGGTAAATGCCTTTATATATGACCCCACCACAAGAATATCTTTTAAGACATCACATTTATTTGCAAAATATCACAATAGGTGTACACCATTATACATTTAAAATCTTTGGCAATGTTAAACATATTTAATCATACAGTCCGTGTTCCATTGTTTTTTCCTTTTCTTTCCTATGTCTTTTTTCATTTTCATTTTTTGATGGGCAAACATGTTTCACCTAATGCTTTCTCAATGCCCTGCATAAACAAATGAACATGCATATCGAATGTACTTGCCCCCATGAGGATTCTAAGAAAGAGAATATGTACAATGAATGGTAAACTCTTTAATTATATTTACCAAATATCTTTTTCTATATATACCTCTGTGCTCTATAGATTTACCTTTAAGCCAAAGAAAATGCTGCCATGGCGGGGGAGAGAGGCATTTATCCTGCACAGCCCTTAAGTCTGGTTTAATCTGGCAAGTTTTATGGGTTGCAATGACATGTATAAATAGGCATGGGATTAATCCCAAGGTTCCACAAAAACCATATATCCCCGCACCGCAATTTCCTCATTTGCCTTACCTATGTTCCTTTAACCCTTTAACTGCCAGTCTACCTGGAGATTTTGTCACCCTTTGTTGCCAGACCATTTTGCACTCCACGTGTTCAACTGTGATTTTTGAAGGGATTTCCCAGGAAAGTAATATATAGTTTTTTTTCAGCAGAGTCTGGGCTTTAATATGAAATGTCTTGTTTGTCATTTTTTAGGTGTATTCTCAATATTTTTGGGTGAAATATGTGCCAAAAAAAAATAAAAATCTATTTTACAATTTGTAGTGTTTTTTTGTAATAAAAAATGTAAGTTTGTCAATAAAATCTTATTGCGTGTAAAAGCCCAATTTTTCCCGGTTACAGCGGTACCACATATGTATTGGTAGACACCCTTTGCTGCCCAGGAGAGTCCCCCAAACTGAAACAGCTCTTTAGGAGATTTTCAGATAAAATACAACTATGATATGCGCTATGCGCACCTTGCAGTTTTGGAAGAAAACAACCCTTTACATTTGAAATACCTAAATAAACTATATATTCTCTGGAAGTACACACGTCAAGCTTTCTAGGAGTACCAGGCTTGTTGACGTGGGTGGAGTTTTCTGGAAGTAATCCCTTAATGAATTCTTTGGTTGCACTAAAGAAGAATAAAAAAGAAGAATCAAAGACACATTTTCCAAAAAAACTATATGGAAACAAGAAAAAACAAGGTAAATCTGAAAAAGCAACATACACCAAACAGAACGATACCCAACATGCATAGGTACTGTCAAGGGAAGAGTTGCCAAACACCCCAAAGTACAGCATGCGCATAACAGAAATTTTACCTTGCGATTTTTCGAATATCCCCTATAAACAATATATTTCCTGAAAGTACACATGTTAAGCTTTCTAGGCATACCTGGCCTTTTTGTAGTGGGCTCATCTTTCTGGAAGTAATCCCCTGAAGAATTCTTAGGTTGCACAGGGTTTCCCTAAAAAATCTATAAAAAAGCAGAATATAAAACACCTTTTCCTAAAATATCAATATACGTACAAATAAGAAAAAATTAGCTAAATCTGAAAGCGAAAGGTCCCCTGAACAGAACAATACCCAACATGCATAGCTAATTTTAACCCATTTAATTGCCACCCTACTTGCGATTTTGTCACCCCATATATATTTTTTGGGGCAGAGTTTAGGCTTTAACATGAAATGTCTTGTTTGTAATTTTTCTGCAGTTTTTAAAAAGATTTTTGAAAAAATAAATAAATTAAAAAATTTAAATTGTCTCATTTATTTTAAATAAACCATTTATTTTATTAAAGAAAACCATATTGCATGTGAAAGCCCCATTTCTCCCGATTACAACGGTACCACATATGTATCGGTAGCCCACCATTCCTGTTCAGAGGACACCCCCAAACTGAAAAGAGCACTTTATAACATTTAGGAATAAAATACAACTACTATCCACACTATAAAGAGTTAAATTAAAAAAATAAATTGGCATAAGGTCCCCTTTCTCGGGGGGGGGGCATCTTTTTTGGAATTTTAAGGGTTAAAACCCTTAAAAATGCCCCCAAAAATGGCATGAGGTCCCCCTACCCAGCATAACCAGCCCATGACCAGCTATGGGGGCTTGTAGAACAGGGCGCAGGGGCCAGCCTTGGTGGTCCCTGGCCCTGCAGACTACAAGCTGGCATAGACTATGGCTATGGGCCCTTCTGCCCCCCCCCCCGGGCTTTGGGGAGGCAGGTAATGGGGGGCTCGGGGTTAATGGCAAGTCACCAGCTAGCTGCAGGTGACTTGCTAGACCCAGAGCCTTGTGAACTGGTATAGGGGTCTCATAGATCCTTTACTAGTTCACAAAGGGTTAAATGTAAAATAAAACACACAACACAGAGAAAAAATATTTTATTATAATTTTTTTAATACTTACCTTCCACCCATCACAGAGCACTGTGTCCCACACTGATCAATTTGGCTTCTGCTCTCCTGCTGATGCTGGAAGCTTTTTCTACCTGCTGGGTGACAGGTAACATGGGGTTAATTTAAAAAAAATGCCATAGGGGGGCCCCCCCTCCTGGGTGCTAGGATAGATTTATTGGCATTCTGGAAGTTCCCTGAGGAATTGGTTGCTCTGGGTTCTTTTTCCAGCTTGAGCTCTCTGAGCTGTTCAGTCGCGATTGCCTTACCTCCGCTGCACTAACGGGGTGATCGGGAGCCTTGAGTCCTTCTATCTCCCGGGTCCCTTCCACGGGAGCACCCGCGCTGCATCCTCTGCCGAGCCTCCTCCACTGCCACCGCTGCCGCTGCACCGCCAGCGCCGACGAGGGATAGGGAGGTTTTTTTCCGGGACATCTTCCTGCTCCAGCGGTCGGGTGAGTGGATCTCGCGTGTGCGCGTTCGGCACACATTTTTCTAATTTTCCCACAGGAAATTGGTTACTAGGCTTCTTCCTCCCAGGCTGCTGACGTCACATCCCGGCGCGCGTGTTTTTTCCTGCTTTTCCACAACACATGCTTGGCCTTAAAGGGGCAGCACAGTGTTTTGGTTTATGTATTATGGCCTCCCCTTCGAGTGAATCTTATGAAGGGTTAATTTACAAATTATAGGATTTTGCTCCTGCCCTATTTTAGGCGGACTCAGGAAGCATTTCCATTGGTGCCTCATAACCAGAAGCATGGCAGACCACATGGATGAAGTTTCTCTTGATCCTGCTGAAGATGCCTCCACAGATATGCCTCTTGTGGACCAGGAATCATCCAATATTCCGACAGCTGCCAATTCTGGGAGGAGGAGGCCCAGCTCTGCCCCGGTAAGTCACTTTCTTTATTTGTGCTTTTGGGGTATGATTTTATTAAGAGGGATATAGCTCATTTCCCCTATTTTTTTGCTTATGTCTTTTAGTCTAAGACCCCGGACAAAGCTTCCAAAAAGGTACATAAAAACTCTTCTTCTGGATCTAAATCCAGTAAAAAGAGTAGAAGATGCCACTTATGTGATACAAAGCTTTCAGATTCCTATAAGAAACCCCTTTGCCAAGTTTGCACAGATAAGGTGGTTATTAAGGAGCAAAATGAGGATCTGATGCGGATGATGAGGGAACTGAAAGACCAGATTTCTTCCTCACCTATAACCCAGAGGGCCCCGGATAATGCGGATAACCAGGTTGTTTTTTCCCAACCTGCAAAAGGTCCCTTTGATGCTTCTTTATTTTCCAGTCAAATGGGGAAACCCACTTTTTTCGCCACTCAGGTGTCCTTTATGCCTGACGACGAATCTGAGGAAGGAGAAATCTCTTCCCCAGAGGAGGAGGACAACCAGGCCTCCGGCTCTTCAGTCCCAGGCAAGGCAAGATATTTGTTTCCTCCTGGAGACTTACGTTTTCTTTTACATATGATTTACCTATCTATGGGGATAAAAGAAAAGGTCCCAGGCCCTAGGTCCAAGCATGATGGGTTTTATCCGGATTTGGCTCCTGACTCTTCCTATTCATTTCCTTTTCATGTTTATTTAAAGGACATGATTTTGGAGGAATGGAAGGATCCATCTAAGAAGGTATTCAGGTCTTCGGGTCTTAAATGCAGATATCCTTTTGCGGAGGAAGACTCAGATTTGTGGGAAAAGTGTCCCAAATTGGATGCCCCTTTTGCCAAGATCTCTAAAGGAGCAGGATTAGCTTTTGAGGATTTGGGGGTTTTTAGTGATCCCTTGGATAAGAAGATGGATTCACTGCTCAAAAAGGCCTGGCAAGTAGAATCTAATGTCTTGAGACCTATTTTGGCATCCAGTTGTGTGATCAGAAATTTAGGTTTCTGGCTTCAACAATTGAAGGACTGTGTTTTGGAAAGGACTAGTCTGGAGAAAATTTTGAAGGCCTTACCTATCCTTTTTTCAGCTACGGCTTTTGTGACTGATGCCATGGCTGAATCTATCAGATTTTTGGCACAAAATATGGCTGTGACCAATTCCGTGTGCAGGACTCTTTGGCTGAGGACCTTGTCTGGGGATATTGATTCAAAGATGAGACTTTGTGCCATGCACTTCAGGTGAGATTGTCTGTTTGGTTCAGATCTGAGTAAAGTTTTGGATATGACGGTGGATAGGAATAAATGTTTTCCGCCTCATCCCAAAGCTCCTGCTAACAAGAAGTTTTACCCCAGAAATAGTTTTAGGCGCTCCTTTCTTAACAGAGATGCCCCTAAAAGATCCAGGGGTGGTTCTTCCTCTTTCACTAGGAAAGGAAACTTTAGAGATTCCACTTTGTTTGGAACCTACCAGGCAAAACCCAAGAAGAAATTACGCCAATTCTTGGATTGGTGCCAGGCTAAGGGGTTTTTGCAAAGCCTGGCAAAACCTTTTGGATTGCCGTTCATTGTAAGAGGAATTAAAGAGGGCTTTTACATAGATTTTTCTCAAGACCCTCCTTTAAAATGTTTGATTTCCTCTTTGCCCAAGGGCAGAGAAGAAAAGAGAAGCAGTTCACTTGAGTCTTATGGACATCAACAGATTTGAAGGATGCTTACTGGCAGATACCAATGAGTCCTCTGGCTCAATCTTTTATGAGATTTGCAGATTCGGCCTGGCCTCAGCTCTGAGAATGTTTACAAAAGTTCTGGCAGAACCTCTGGCATATCTGAAGCAGAAAGGGATAGGGGTAGTCGCCTACTTGGACGACCTATTACTTTTTGCCCAATCAAGGGACAAGTTGTTGGAGACTCAATTACACCCTGAATCTGTTATCCCGCCTAGGTTGGATTGTGAATTTCAACAAGTCAACCTTGGTGCCCTAACAAGTAATGACTTACTTGGGGTTCGAGATCAGTTCGATCCGTCAGGTCCTGATTCTGCCTCTTGGGAAGATTCTGGCTCTTCGGGAAGCAGTGTGCCTTCTCTGCACTGGACCAGCACCTACTATAAGACAAGCAATGAGAGTACTGGGACTTTTGACCTCAACATTTCCGGCTGTGAGATGGGGACAGCTACACTCCAGATTCCTTCAGATGCATATTCTAAGGAACTGGGACGGAACCCAGGATGGGTTGGAACATGTTCTACCAATTTCAGAGGAAGTGAGATATTCCCTGGATTGGTGGCTGGAAGAAAACAGTTCTCGGAGGGATTACCTTGGATGGATCCCAAGGAGATGATAGTAACAATGGATGCTTCAGCGTGGGGCTTGGGGGCCCAATGCAAGACTTGGACGGCACAAGGGAAGTGGTCCAAGGCCCTGAGTCAGTCCTCTTCGAACCTGAGAGAGTTAATAGCAATAATGGAAGCATTTTTGGCGTTAAGGTCTCACCTAAAGTGGAAGCATGTGCAGATCAGGTCGGACAATGCTACTTCAATGGCCTACATAAATCATCAAGGAGGGACAAGATCCTCGAGATTGATGACTGTAGTGGCAGAGATCTTACTTTGATCAGAAGAAAATCTGAAATCCCTAACAGCAGTACACCTGAAGGGGGCCTTAAATCAGGTGGCGGATTTTCAATCCGAGAGTCGATCGCAAATAAGAGAATTGGAATGGTCTCTGGATCCGGAAGTGTTCAAGCAGATATGCGATCTGAGGGGCATCCCAGAAGTGGATCTGTTCAACTTCAGCAAAAAAACACAAATTGGACAATTACTTCTCGTTGAATCAGACAGATCTGGCATTAGGAATGGATGCCCTGACACAGAAATGGGAATTCAATCTAGCCTATGCCTTTCCCCCAGTCCTATTGATTCCGATTGTACTAAGGAAGATCATCAGGGAACCAGCTACAGTCCTCCTGATAGCACCCTGGTGGCCCAAGAGACCTTGGTTCTCGACCTTGATGGAACTATCTGTCCAGAATCCATGGGTGATTCCAGTGAACACATGGTTATTATCCCAGGGTCCAGTGTTTTGTCCAAACCCGCAAAGGTGGAGGCTGACGGTATGGACCCTGAGGTCTACCTACTATGGAAGAAAGGATATTCTGGATGAGTCATAGACACTCTGCTTTCAAGCAGGAAGATCATAACCAGAAAGATCTATCTTAAAGTCTTAAAGACTTTAAAATCTTGGAGAATTGAAAATAGGAGATTTTCATTCAAGATACCTGTAATATTGGATTTTTTACAGCATGAAGTCGACATGGGACTCAGTGTAAATACTTTGAAAGTTCAGTTGGCAGCTTTGTAGTTTTCCTGTATAAAAGGTTGTCATCTATTTCTGTTATTAAGAGGTTCCTGCTGGCAGTTAAACGCCCTAAACCTGCGCCATCCAAGATAGTACCTCAATGGGACTTGTCTAAATTTCTATTAATGCTGAGATCTCCTCCTTTTTTTCCCAACAAGAATTTGAACATTAAGTTCCTCACCTGGAAGGTCTTGTTTTTGGTGGCCATTACTTCTGCACGCAGAATTAGTGATATACAGACCTTATCATGTCATCATCCTTTCCTTCAGGTATTTCCGGATCGCATAGTGATGCGAGTGGATCCTTGTTGCTTCGGATTTTCACAGAACTCAGGAGATTATTATTCCTTCTATCAAGGAGGACTCTGAGCTTATTGCCTTGGATGTCAGATCTCATCTGTTGCAATATCTACAACAGACGAAGGATTTCAGGAAAGCTGACAGCTTATTTATTTCCTTTTCAGGCCTTAGAAAGGGTCTAAGAGTATCCAAGACAACGTTGGCAAGATGGATGAAGGGTACCATTAAGTTGGCTTATCAAAATGTCAATATGCCGGGTGGAGTCACGGCTCATTCTACAAGGAGTGTATCTACATCTTGGGCAGAGCAAGCTGGGGTCTCCATGGAACAGATTTGTGAAGCAGCCACTTGGTCTTCAGCTAAAACCTTCGCAAGGCATTATCGCTTGGATCTTCTGTCCCAGAAGGACCAGTCATTTGGCAGAAGTGTCCTTCGTGCAGTTCTTTCCACCCAGTGAGGTAGTCCTCATCTATCTCTCAGGCGTATGCTGCCCGAAGGATGTTTTGAGAAAACTTAAGTTAGGTACCTGGTAACTTTTTTTTTTAAACATCCGAAAGTGCAGCATACGCCGGCTTCCCTCCCTTATTTTTATATGTGGAGTTGGATTGTGTATTATGTTATGTGGAGTTGTGGCTCTGTATCTTTTCTCTCTTTCAGATCTCTACAACAACTAGGGAAGAAAGAGAGGAGTCAAGAATTTATTTTGGCTGGTGGTCACATGTTCCCCTTGGTGGGAGGAGCCCTTAGGTCTCAGGCGTATTCTGCCCTTTCGGAAGTGTAGAAAAAAAGTTACCAGGTACCTAATTTAATTTTTTTTTTTTTACTTTACTTTTTACTACCCAAAGGAGCGGTGCTACTCGGCAAGATGGCAGCGCCCGTCGGGAGGGCAGTGGGAGAGGGTCTGTTGGCCGCCCTCCTCAAGACTGAAGAGCCAGGGGGGGGGTGATCGGAGGCCCCTCCGAAGAAAAGGAGAGCCGGCGGGAGCGATCGGACACCAAGGTTAGTAAATGTCATTTTTTTTTTATTTTTCTTTTTTACATGTAATACTGGCAGCTCGGAAGCAGGGGGGGGCAACTATTCCGAGCACTCCCCTGCAGCCGGAGGGGGGCCTGGGTGGGGGATCGATCTCTGACCACAGCAGAGCAAGCTCATGACTGAGATATTAAAGCAAAGAAATCAGTTTTGCCTAGAATACATAAGGTACAATGTCTGCCAAGGATCTTCTCCTGTCCTTAGCCATTATCACTTCCTCCCACTCTTATGTAATTAAGGTAAATACATTTATATACCTAATTATTCAAACCCAGTTTTCATTATATTTTGTTGGATTTTTTTGATGCCCTGACATGGTCAACCCACTTTATTCACTCCAATACATAGGGGTAGGGGTACACCCTATGCATTATAGAGACTGGAGGGGGCACGGTTAGTTACTGTAACCGACATGGGTAGGGGGCATTGGTCTGCCTATTCCCATCTGTGAGTAGTGAACTACTATGGAGCTTTTTTCAAACCAGAGTTTCAAACCAGAGTAGGAAGCTCTAAAGAGGGCCAACAGTTGTATATGACTTGTTGTTTTTGTTCTGCCTGGACAGTCACATTTGGATGTTAAAGTACATTAAATAGGGTAGACATTTTTATGTCTGCATAATGGGCTGGATGGACTAGCCATAGAGAAACCTAGGAGAATTCGAGGTGGGTTGTACTGATTTGGAGCTGGCTGGACTGCAGCTGCTTCTACTGGCTCCCTAGTCACCTGTCAGCCAAGAAACCCCATCTTATGTTATGTCCCTGTAAATCTATGATCTTAGCATCATAGCTGTGGGGGTGGGGAGAAATACCCTCCCTTGCAACAGTATTTTCCTCTTTAGTTCAATTCATCAATTTTTGCCTGCCCTTGACCAGCCTGGGAGCACATTGGAAGGTTTGGGGGGGGTTAGGCTCAGTGGGGGCAGGATGGTCATGGCCTGTCTGGGGTTCCCTTGATTATGAGGGCTGCTTTGTGGGCCACTACTGGTAATTGGGATATAACAGTGGCACATTAATGGCAATTCTTAGTTACATAATGCCATGAAAAAGTATTCATACACCTTGAACATTTCCACATTTTCTAGCTGTGGCCATGTCCACGACAGCCAAACATAGAGGCCTGGCAAGAGTGTGAGGCTGGCTAGAGGCATATAGGAGATGCGGCAGCAGTGTCAAGATGCAGTGGGGGCTCAGGGAAGAGCCGATTGGATCACCCCTGGGGTTTTACATAGCCAGACATCCCAATTTGGGATTCCTCACAAAGAGATAGAATGCTGTCCTAATAGTCTTATAGACTCTAGGGACGTGGTTGTTCCTTTTTAAAGACCCTATCCAGGCATAAAACAAAAAAAAGCTTATATTTACCTTTTGTACTCTGTGGGTCCTGTGTGTCCAAAAAGCTCCTTCGTCCTGTGCCAACATCTGTATACTTACAGAGGGTGAAGATCCAGTGATTCGGTCTTCAACAGCTGTAGCCTCTCTCAGCGGCGTCCTGGGGGGCTTGTATCCTCACCAACATGCTTACTCCATTCATTGCAATGTGCACCAAGGTATGGTCGATGCACCTCGCCTTGGCACACACCCTCTATTGCAATAAATGGAGAAGGCGTGTAAGGGGGCATTAAGCTAGCCTGATGAATCGGTAAGTAAGAAGATGGTGTTGCTACATGAAGGAACGTTTAAAAATGAGGAATCAAGGGATATGAATAAATGTTTTAAGGCACTGCAACTGGCAAAGAGAAGGCTTAATAAAAGAAGATTGGATAAAGGTCTGATTGTGTGGCATCCAAGTCAGTTGTCATTAAGCTGGGGGAAGAATGTTCAGCCAGCACCCTCATGTTGTACTTCAGAGTCTTCTAAATGAACTCCCATGTGACCATTGGTGGCCAAGTTGTGGGGCTGCATTTTGGCAGAGGATGACATTTAAGTTAAGGATTGTGGGAGGCTCCGGCAATCTTTACAACATGTTAAGAATATTCTTTCTGGTGTACAGTGTTCCGAAAGATGATGTCACTAAAAAAAAACAATAATAATATGTATACATTTTTACTCTGATGCCCGGCTTGAATCTGGGGGCGGGGGGGGGGAACGAAAGGTCCTCTACCAGCAAGGGGAATGAGTTTAAGGGGGGAAGGCTCCTTTTATACAGATAGGTGGAGCCTCTCTGGGATCTCTCTCCTCGTGACTCCCTAAAAAAACCCTCCCTTCGTCTCCCCTCCTGTGATGCGAAAGTCACATGGGGGAGATCCCAGAGAAGCGCTGCCTCTCAATTTAAAAGGGCGCTCTCAGTTTTTATCATTGAAAACTTTTACAACTTGGTGACAGAGATTCACTAAACTGTCATCCGAGTTGCAAATTCTTGGATGGAATTCATAATTCTATGGAATTCTCAAACATAACAATCTTGGATTTGTGCTTTAATTCATGCAAGCCGGCAAGAATTCACGCCTGTGGGTTTGCTCTCACACACACAGGCTGTGACCAATAAGGCTTTCCTGATTTCCTTAGAGGCATCCTGATTTAGGGTTGCTCTGCATTGATAAATCTCTTGGTTTGTTTGTATACTCCCCTCTATCCTCAGTCCCACAGCTGCAGCTAAGCTTCACTGGGGACGGGGCACTGCCTGCCAAAAAAGTAGAGGCATGGCACATACCTGCTTATAGGAGACAGTAGCAGCACCATAGTATGGGTGAGGAGTGGGGCAGTTTTCTTTCTTTTCCGCACTGACAGCTATTTTGCCTAGAAAATGCCCTGGCCACTGTAGTATGGGCTTTGGTTCACTTGTTGGCCCGGAGTCAGCAAGCTTCCCTTAAATATAAGGATTGTATTTATGCTTTATTTTCAAATAAGGCATTAGATAAAATTAGGTGTGGAGACAGAACATACACAGAGTTTATACATCCTTTCATGACTTTAGTGAATTGATTTACTTCACGGCACAAAAACAAGACTCCAGGGAAGATCACTAGCCTGCCCCTGGGCATCCTAAGTCGGGTTTCCCCACTGTGTGAAACCCCTGGTGGCTACTGTGACGCTGTGTTCACCAGTGGCATCTCTGTAGCTGTGCGTGCTCCCACCATAGTTTAGGGGAAGTTATCTGAATCAGTGCTGTAGTATTTGTGTGAGGAATGGGAATTACTGTGCATTTTCCTCAGACTGTCAATTGCTTGATAACCACAAGATGGTGCTGCAATATGTAAAATGTCAGCTAAGGCTAAAATACACCAAAGAAGACTGCACATGATAGTATCTGATAGTATCCCCCATTGTGTGCGTGGGGGGATTCAGCAATCGGGATAATCTTTTCTAAAATAGTGTAAAATCACTATAAAGGGATCTTCTAGCATTACAGTATTTGCAGATTTTCAAGTTCTAAATTTGATGAAATACCCACCAGTGGAGCAAATTAGCCAGACTCTCCACTGGGAACAGCAAAATAAATTGCTCTTCTCACTTACCCTGATATATTTGAAACCATGTTTTTGCCATTCTATTTCTGGGCTCCTACACCATTGGATTGTGGTGCTGAGCATGCTCTGTGTTACACATTTCTTTCCCTCCTCAAATTCCTAGGGCTAGGTCATGATACAATCCGGAAATCACTGGTGCTGCAACTCAGACCCCCTGGCAATCTACTGGGTAGATGGACCTCAGGGAAATAGGGATCTATTGCTGGGATAGGGGAGAAGACATAATGGTGAAACCAACTAGCTTTTAAGACATTGAAGAGGTATTGAAGACATTGAAGACATTTTGCTTTATAATTATAATCTTTATTTATATAGCACCAACATATGAAGCAGCAGTTTACAATTATAGGGTTCATGTAAAGACAAGGCAGGTCTTTATTAATCCATGAGCGCACTTACATTTGCCATTCCCTTGTTCCTTTTTCTGGTGCAGAACTAGAAATAGATATTTTTCGCTTTTCAAGTCTTCCTGGAACACTTGAAAATTGGCAAATGGTAATCTTCATGGGGTGAGCAATTCAGGGGATGCTAGTTAAAAATGTGGGTTTTGGTCCGCTTTAACAGCATCCATGCCACACACACATGTTCCCAGCCCTGGTTCTTGTCTGGGAAGGATGTGGCCTGTATAGGGCCGGCATCCATTGAAATGGTGTGGGACCAGCGCAACTTGCCAGAAACACGTTTGTGTGGTGGCGTTAAGATGTGTGTGTGTGTGTGTGTGTGTGTGTGTGTGTGTGTGTGTGTGTGTGTGCAGGCAGGTGGCTGTAAGGTGGGTGAATGGCAGGGTGTGGGGGGGGGGGAGATTACACATTTCTTTTATTGGCACACTGCCTGTAATGTGAAATGCAACTCACTGTCTCTAATGTGGGATGCTGCACACAGCCTGTAATGTGGGATGCTCCACACTGTCTGTAATGGGGTGAATGAGAGGAGGGATTTTAGCACACCTTTTGGTTCAGAATATTTTTTTCATATTTTCCTCCTCTAAACCGTGCGTCTTATGGTCGGGTGCATTTTATGAGGTGAAACATACAGTAAATACGGAGTTCAAAGCCTAAATCTTGGTGGTACCGAGCGATGGACACTAGTGCTGTTCTAATCAGCCTAAGCGTCCAACAGGCGCTGACACAGGCCGACCAATACCTAGTACCAAGGAGACTTAAAGAACTTAATTTGTACAGTCTGGAGGAAAGAAGGGAGAGGGGGACATGATTGAGACCTTTAAATATGTGAAAGGATTGAATAAGGTTCAGGAGGGAAGTGTTTTTAAGAAGAAACTTAATGATAGAACAAGGGGGCCCAACCTGAAGCTAGTTGGGGGGAAGATCAGGAGCAATTTTAGAAAATATTATTTTACAGAAAGAACAGTTGGAACAAACTTCCAGCAGAGGTAGTTGAAAAATCAACAGTCACTGAATGTAAACATGCCTGGGATAAGCACACATCTATCCTAAGATAAAGAGTACATACAGTATACACATAAGGGCAGACTAGATTGACCGTATGGTCTCCTTCTGCTGTCAACCTTCTGTGTTTCTATGTTAGTGTGCCAATTCAGTCATCAGACATTGTGACTTGCAGCATCATTCTGTACAAATAACACCCCCAAAATAGAATTGCCAGTGCTCCAAAGCAGATGTGTATGCCTCCAAAATGACACTAAGGGGTTTATACATCAAGGGATAGCGGCAGGTAGTGCCTCGTAGGGACAGGTAGCGAACAGTGAACGCCGGGCACTGTACGCAATACCACATTTATCAAAGCAATTCTGGTGAGCGACTCTAACAGCGCCATGTAGGGTCCGATTCATCATCACAAACGGCTCAGTGTGTACCGTTGGCGCTCTAGCTTCCAGAGCACCTGGTATTACCTGTCGCTACCTGTCACTCTCCCATACATTTCAATGGACGTTACTTTTCTTCTCTTTAAACAGGGTTTTCTTTTTTTTTTCTCTCAAATAATTGTGTCACATCTCCTTACCTATTAAAAGTCATTTTTGAAAACTTTTTGGATTTTTTATATTTTTATGCAGAATTGTCCTTACAGGTCTGGCATTAAAGTGTTAATGTCACAATGCTATAAGAATGTAATTCCATGTGTTTTCACTTGGTTACTAGTGGATATAAGTTATAAAACAGACTTTAATCACACAGCGTCTGGCGCTATGGGCTACAGTGACCCAATTTTGAGTGCCGGCGTTATGTGAGTGTGGATTTTTGATGAATATGGCGTGAGTCACTGAGAGTCGGTCGCACTGAACAGTCGCTGCCATCCGCTCCCTGCAACGCTGTACTGGTGGTAGAACGCCCAGCATACATCTCATTCATCAATGGCGGCCAGGTTACTACAGCCACTACAGCTCCCGATAGCCGATCACAGCTTATACTAGCGGTCGCTCTTAGTGCCTCAGACTTACAGATGCTCATCTGTCGACAGCTGCCGCTAGTAACGAATCAGCCTGCCCATGTCGCACTTCATAAATATGGCTCTAAAGCTCACAGTCTGTTAAAGTAGATCTCTAACCATATCCTCAATGAGGTTTCCCAGGGGAATAGTTAGCTTCAGATATGGGGTTAGTGATGAACCGAATATGTGTTCGCTCCTTATCACCCAAATACAAATCACATGAAAGTCTTCAAGGGAGGATTCAGGGTGTGTTTTTGGGGTCTATGAAAAACAACTGCCCCCATATTTCATGGGGAGACCACAAAATCTATAGGACATATTTTTGGATTACAAGACAACAGTTAGTTAATTTGTTTGAAAGATCTGTATGTAAAGCAGATGTTTTCTTTAAAAAAATAATGCATTACTACGGAGAAAATAAATCCACTTTAACTCCTTTAACACATGTGTATGCCATGCTAGAGGTTCTCTTGATCATAATAATATTATTAATTACAATCTCTTTTTAACTTCTTTAAAACATCTGAATGTAAATCTAGAGGCCACACTTAGCAAATCTATGTATTTACAAAGTGGAAGAAGAACCTCCCATTAAAGTGGACCAAAACCCATGCCGATCGGCCCGGGAATCTATAAGATTCCTGGGCCAATCAATTACCCCCCCAGGGCATCCAAAATCAGGATGCCACACTGTGTGACACCCCACAGGTCGCCCTATTCACTTGCCTTGTTTCCCGGTCCAACGACACGTGCGCGAGCCGTGGCCGCGTCCCGCTATCCCTCTAGCAGGGTGTGTGCCTCACCAGGCATTTGTGAAGGACCAAAACCCAGGAAAGACAAAATCCTGGAGTTTTTCCTTTACTGTCCTAATGTCAGACCTGTGTATCCGATATCACCTTATGGCCTATTTATACAATCCAAAACCCCCCCAACCACTGTGAGGTTTATTCATTCTGTCTAAACCCTATTCATACTGCTTAACCCTGAGCTAATACCACTTATCTGTGTACCTCATTCCACTGGATTCCGGTGGATTTGGGTATTTAAAATAAAGCATCTACAATGGTGTAGTATCCCTTAGAAATCATTACCTTGTGCCAGTCACTCAGAGTAAGCTGTACTCTAAAGAAAATGGTTGGCTAATAAGTGCTATGCATGTCTTACAATAACATTGATAAATAGAGGTAAATATCCAAATCTTATGGTGACTACATCATTCATCAGTGTCTGCAAGGAATTTACTGCATAGCAAATCCAATGAGCAACTGAAACAACTAATGAAGGTAAAATTACATAAATCTCATGTTTTCATATTCTTGTAGAAGGTTATACATGCATCTTGTAAGGCTTAACATTTCCATTATGTACTATACAGCTTTTAATGGATTTCATTTATTTAATAAGTATATGGAATCTTTGGCAGTATTCACTATATACAGTTTTACTGCCTTGTGACACACTAAAAAGTAGCCCAATAGCTCCTTATACAAATAAGGTGGGCAACCACAGCTCTTTTAATAGCATACTTCCCAAGTATCCCTGATTTGGAGGGACTATCCCTCTTTTGAGTCCATGTTCCCCTGTCCCTCGTTGTTCTTCTGTGTCCTTCTTTGAGGTGTAACATGCAGATCTGCAGCAACAAAATGATTCATTTGCCTATTCAAAGTGTTTATATTGTTGTAACGACTACATCCTATCTCCTAGCCATCAATCAATGAGGGGGCGTGGCTTAATTTAACAATTGTTCCTCTTTCCCACCCTGAAAAGTTGGTAGGTATGCAATAGGTGACATGCTTGACTGCAGTGCATGTATATTCTCTGTCCCTATCAAAAAGATTTGCATGCTTGGCTTACTAAAGATTTTTATAGGGACAGTCCAGGCAATGGCAAAATTAATTGCGGGTATACACATCCTCAAATACCAGCCAAAAAACAACTACCAGCACTGTCAGTCCAGTGGCTAGTAAAGTAAAAAGAAAATACCGACCAGGTGGCCTGTCCCATGTGCCTCTACTCTGCCTTTCCACACTGTAGATGCTGTAAGCATTATGTATTTTAATACCTTTACATACATTCCCTCAGGGGAGAACTGATCGTAGGGAGACCCAGGAGATTTCCTGGTGGGCATAACCCAGGTTTGTCTAACTGTTACCAGGAACACATAACTTTTAATGATTCTCCATTAAAAATGCATAAATAATCCCAGTGTGGGTGCAGCAATGTGTAAAATCCCCAACCGGTAACATGTTTTGGGGTCAAGGTCCCTTACTTATTAAAGACTAATAAGCCTGGCGGTGCACTGGGCAAATATTGATGAGTAAGGGTAAAATTGAAGCGTAAAGTGCGCAGTGAATTAAACTTGGAAGGGAGCTGAAATTTAAAGCCCAACCTGGAGGAGGAAATTGCTTTGCTTAAGAAAAATCAGAAAAGGAACTTTAATAAAAACCTGGAACAGGGTTAAAAAGGGAATATATTGAAACAATAACTGGCTTTAGAAATCAAGTACAAACAGAACAAAGTCTAAAAACATTAAGCTCACACAATGCATAATACAAATACTGTCTGGGAATCGCCAGCCATAGGCGGGGGTGGGGCCACGCGATGACGCTTTTCCTGTCACTGCTGTGCGGCCTGCCCCTCAAGGAACGCGCCAAGCTGCCTGCTCTGTGCCATCTTGGACTGCCCTTTCCCTGCACGCTGCCTGGGAGTCCTCCAAGCTGCCATCGCTGTCGGTGTTGTGAGTCCCTCTTGTTAATGGCCTATTGTTGTGTTAATTGCGCATGTGCTGTGGGATACTGATCCTGATACTGATTTTCTGCTTGTGTCTTCTAGGTGGGCCCCTTTGATAGATTAAGGGTTGCGGTTCCTCCCGGTCTGCCGCCCCCCCTCCGCGCCCTCTCCCTTTTAAGAGGGATCACAAAAGAGGGACTATTTATGAGGGCTTATTAGGTTTGGGCTGTTAGTGCCTTGTAACTTGCATATCAATTACTCTAATCACCATAATGGAGGCATCTGGGGATAGTGAGCTGGGGGCCCCATCTGGGCGGGTGAAGCTCTGCCCCATGTGCAGTGCCAGCCCTCTGGGCGGACTCAGCACTGTTTGTGTCACTTGCGCCAGGAGCGTCTTTTTGGAGCATGATCGGTCGGGCGTATCTGCCCCTAGCCCGTTATTGCCTGTGGCCTCTCCAGAACCCCCGCTACTGCATTCAGCCCCCAGCGAGAGGGAAGCCAGCAAGGGGTCCCATGTTGATTTGGCATACCGGGTGGCCAGCCTTGAGAGACAGATCTCTCACACAGCTCCTAGGAAGGCCACGAGTAAGAAGCGGCACATCAAGCCCGTTTACTTGGATAATTATGATGATGACCTTTTTTCAGGTCTGGGCTCCATGGAGGAAGGCGAGTGGCATAAGGACTCTATTTACACTGTGGATTATTCTGCCGGCTATGACAGCGGGCCTGGCTCTTCCTCGGGCGAGGACATGTGGGTCCCTGATGATACGGAGAAGTTGCTGGCTTCTGTTTTTGAGACATTGCACATTGTCCCTCCTAAAGCGGCTAAGAGAAAGCAGGGTGATTTGTTTCGGCCTGAGAGACAGAGACTTGTCTTTCCTGAGCAGGCCCATTTTTCTAATATGATCTTCAAGGAGTGGGAAAGGCCTAACAAGCTACCGTCGGTGCCTAAGGGCCTGGACAGGCGGTATCCCTTTCCTGAGGAGCTGGTCCGCCTATGGTCCTGTCCCCCTGAAGTGGATTCCCCTGTGTCGGGGTTATCCAACACTACAGTTATGCCGTCACCCAATACTGCTTCCTTGCGTGATCCAGCTGACAGGCGCATGGATCAGCTAGTTTGTCATGCCTTCACCTTTGCTGGCGCTTGGTCTCGCCCTGTGTGTACCGCGGCTATTGTCTCTCGCCATCCGAAAGAAGGTGAGACGCCTTGTGGATATTGCTAAGTCTCGCAAGCAAGCGGAGGAGTATAAAGACCTCAAAGCTTGCGTGGATATTGTTGCCTTTGTTGTCTCTGCCATGGACGATGGTGTCTGGCTCGGTGCCAGGGTTTCGGCCCTGCTTGTTACGCTCTGTCGCTCGCTCTGGTTGCGGTAATGGTCGGTTGATGCCGCGGCCAAGAAGTCGTCACTAGTATCCCCTTCATGGAGCACAGGTTGTTCGGGGAGCATCTGGACCTCCTGATTAAGGATGGGAGACTCCCTCAGCGATGGAAGCCTGCGCGGCCCTTTCGGGGTTCCTCTGCCTATCGCTCCTTTCGTGGTGGAAGAGGCGCTTCTTTTTCAGGTGGCCGCAGAGATTCCTGGGGACGAGGTCGGTCCCGCGGCTGATCCAATCTCTCCTGGGGATCCAAATCCAAGCCTCCTGCCAAGGCCCCTCAGGCATGAGGAGGCGCCCTCACCCATCCGGGTGGGGGGATGGCTTCTGTCATTTGCTCATATCTGGAGACAACGCGTCTCGGATCGGTGGATTCAGGAGGTGGTGTCCTCTGGTTACAAAATAGAGCTGGCAGTCAGGCCGCCCTCATGATTTCTTCAGTCTTGCATATCCCAGAATCCAGTGGAGGCACAGGGCCTGAGAATGGCCGTGCAGCACCTCCTGCGGTTAGGTGTGATTTGTCCTGTACCTCGTCAGGAGCAGGATCAAGGTTTTTACTCCAATCTGTTCACGGTTCCCAAGAAGGACGGAACATTACGACCTATCCTGGACCTGAAGGGTCTCAACAGGTTTGTAAGAGTCAGGCATTTTCACATGGAAACCTTACGGTCAGTGGTGAGCTTGCTTCAGCCCGGCGACTTCATGACCACGGTGGACATCAGGGATGCCTATTTGCACATCCCGATATTCCAGGGACATCAGAAGTTCCTGAGATTCGCTCTGGAGGACCAGCATTACCAGTTTGGGGCTCTGCCACTCGGAATATCCTCAGCCCCCCGGGTTTTCACCAAGGTGCTGGCGGGCATAATGGCTATTCTGAGGAATCAGGGCATTCGTGTGCTGCCTTATCTGGACGATTTACTGATTACGGCTCAGTCCCTTCAGCAGGCCGAGTGCGACACACGGATGGTGTTATCCACTCTAGAGGCCTTCGGATGGGTAATCAATTGCCCCAAGTCTTCGATCACTCCCTCAATGGTGAGGTCCTTCCTGGGCATGACGTTAGACACCTCTCAAGTCAAGGTTTTCCTGCCACAGCAGAAGATGTTGGGCCTTCAGACGCAGGTGCAGACCTTGCTGTCTTGTCAGCAACCGTCGATACGTCTGGGGATGAAGCTGGTGGGCCTGATGGTGTGATGCTTCGAGGCAGTGCCCTTCGCCCAATTCCACATGAGACCTCTTCAATTGAACATCTGGGACCAGATGCAGGAGTTGCTGGAACAGGAATTCTCACTGTCCCCAGACCAGACAGTCCCTCTTGTGGTGGCTGGACCCCAGAAACCTGTTGGTGGGCAAGTCCATTCTGACTCCCCGGTGGGAGACACAGAGACTCCAGGGCCAATGGGGTCCACAGGAGAACCACTTGGCCATAAATCTCCTAGAGCTGAAAGCGATCGGGTTGGTGCTTTTTCACTTGACTCCCCATTTAAGGGGTCATGCAATCCAGGTTCGCTCGGACAATCAGACGGCTGTCGCCTACATCAATCACCAGGGCGGGACCCTGAGCAAGCGAGCCCTCAAGGAGGTGACCCAGATTCTGACTTGGGCAGAGGAGAATGTTCCCTGCATCTCGGCGGTTTACATCCCCGGGGTAGAAAGCCAGAAGGCAGACTCCCTTAGCAGGGGGGCCTCTCATCTGGGAGAATGGTCTCTCAGCAACAAGATTTTTCACGCTTTGTGTTTCCGCTGGGACCAGCCAGATTTGGACCTGTTTGCATCCAGACACAATCACAAGCTCCCAAGGTTCGTCTCCCAGTCAAGAGATCCTCTGGCCTTCGCCACAGATGCTCTGGCGTCCTTTATGCATTTCCTCCGTTTCCACTCCTGGGCTGAGTGCTGCGCAAGATAGCCCAGGAAGGGATACCAACCATCCTGGTGGCTCTTTGCTGGCCGAGAAGGAGTTGGTTTGCAGACATAGTTCAGATGTCTGTGGATCGTTACATCATGCCCGACGACCCAGGGCTCCTCACACAGGGGTCGATGCGGCACCCCAATTTACAGACACTGACTTTGACGGCCTGGCTATTGAGACCTCAATCCTGATGGAAAAGGGCCTGTCTGCCACGGTTGTGCGTACCATGATTCAGGCACGGAAGTCTTCTTCCATGATATACTACAGAGTTTGGCATGCCTACATTGCTTGGTGTGAATCCAAGAGTTTCCCTTGTCACACTTTCTCTATATCTAGGATCTTGGAGTTTTTACAACACGGTTTAGACTTGGGTCTCCAGCTGAGCACCCTCAAGGGCCAGGTATCGGACTTGGCTATCTTTTTCCAGAGATCCTTTGCCAATCATAGATTGATCAAGACCTTTTTCCAGGGTGTTCCCCACGTACGTCCACCGCGTAAGCCTGTATTACCGGTGTGGGACTTGAATTTGGTGCTTTCTGCTCTCCAGGGGCCTCCCTTTGAGCCTTTGTGCGATGCTGCTTTGCCTATTTTGACCCTCAAGGTGGTCTTTTTGGTAGCGATAACCTCGGTGCATCGCGTGTCTGAGCTGGCCGCGCTTTGTATGAAGCCTCCTAATTTTGAGCTGCATAAGGTGGTTTTTCATTTTAAACCTGATTTTTTGCCTAAGGTTGTGTCTCCCTTTCATCTTAATGAGGCAGTAGTATTGCCTTCCTTGTGTCCAGCACCGACTAAGGCTAAGGAACGGATCCTCCATGCCTTGGATGTGGTCAGAGACGTTAAGTATTACCTGGTTGCGACTGAATCTTTCAGGAAATTGGATTTGCTCTTTGTCCTAACAGAGGGCTCTAGGAAAGGTTTGCCACCAGCCAAGTCCACTCTCAGTAAGTGGATCAGACAGGCGGTGGTGCAAGCATATTCTGCCAAGGGGAAGGAACCCCCTTTTCGTATTACGGCTCATTCTACCAGAGCTATTGGTGCCTCTTGGGCTTTTCGACACCAGGCATCTGTTGAACAAGTTTGTAAGGCCGCCACTTGGTCTTCTGTTCATACCTTTACCAAGTTCTACAAGGTTGATGTTAGGGCCTCAGCTGATGCTGTCTTTGGCCAAAAAGTGCTTCAGGCAGTAGTGAAATTAACTACATGCTGTTCCACACTGGGGATCCCGCCCTAATGGACACTGCTTTTGGATGTCCCACATGTAATTACTTCTGGGACGACCTGGACTGGATATAGTGAAAAATACAATTCTGTGAAACTCACCTGTAGAATTGTTTTGGAATATATCCAGTCCAGGTCGTCCCACCCGCCCTTTGTTCATTATCTCTTGTTTGCCTTTTATGGTGATTACCATTTTTGTATTGGACCGTTGTCCTTAAGAGTACATGCTGAAGCTATGTAACATGGTTTCCTGGCCTCCCGGCCTGTCTCTTTTTTCTTACTGCTTTTTAACCACTGGGGAATCATAGTGAGACACCTGCTTTTATAAGGGTGCCGGGACGAGCGACAGCTTTTGATCTTGCAGTCGAGCGCCACCTAGCGGTGGAATACCCACATGTAATTACTTCTGGGACGACCTGGACTGGATATATTCAAAAACAATTCTACAGGTGAGTTTCACAGAATTGTATTTTTTGCTCCAAAATAGGTGCTAGGGCTTATTTTCAGGGGATTTCTTATAGCCGTCTGGCAGCTGTCCAGATAGTGGTAGCAGTACAGCAGCTCTAGTACAGTACATACACAGAGCACACTGGTTGGCAGCGGGGGGTTGGCCATGTGACCGGCATGGGACAGGCTGGGGTAGAGCCAGCAAGATCAGACATTTCACTCCTGACAGACAAGCTTACCTGTGTGACTTGAGGTGTCCTCACCCTCCTTTACAGCCATGATGTGTTGTCACCCTCCTTTACAGCCGCTCCTGTCCCTTTGCTGAAACCCTTCAGCTAGATTATGAAATCTTAATTTCAGGGTAGGTCTTAGTAGGTAAATATAAAATAATTAAAGCAAGATCATAAAATACAGTTAAACATTGTAAGGGGGGTTGTGTGACAACCAGGTAAATATAATTGGGACACAATACTCGCTTCCAGTCTCGCTATCACCCCCGGTAGCTATTGACTTGTGTGGTTTTACTTTGCTCAAAGACCAATCAAGCCTCTTATGTAAGTATTAACCCAACCAGACCCTCAAAAATGGTTTTGAGTTGGCCTGCACTTACATAGAATCTCTGCCTCCCTAGACTCCACTCTAACTCACTGCACAACACCCAGCCCCAAGAAAATGTTCTGCCTTTGCAATGCTTTAACCCTAGTATCATGGGTATTGGGTTCCATGCCCTCCCCTGACAAATATCTGCACTTACGATATTAGGGCTTAAAGAGGAACTTCGGAAGCATTGGAGTCTAAAAGACTGTTTTTGGGGATTCCCGAATTGGGATGCTCCACAGTGTGAAACCCCCCAGATGCCCAGATCTACTCACCTTCTCCCGAGTCCTCATTGCTTCTCTGCACTGCGACCGCAACACCTCTAGCCATGCGCGCACCTGCGTCCGGCCTTTCTAAATGAGTGGCGTGGGCATATCTCGGTGGCGCTAGCTTTTAGCTCGACCCTGCGCCATGGGAGTGACTGGAAGGTAAGTTGATTGGGCGACCTGGGGGAATACACACACCAGGGCATCCCAATTCGGGGTGCAGACGCACTGAGGAACAACACACGGGAAAGGGAAATTCCTGTGTGTTGTGCCGCTTTAAAATTCCTGTCCAGCCACACACTAACTTTCTCCCACCTTATCCCCTTAGGGAACAGTGTCTCAAAGCACTTGGAAATCTCTGATTGTATGTAAATACCTCATGTATTCTAGACTAAACTGATTTCTTTGCTTCAGTTTCTGGCTGTGGCTTAGCTAGGAAGGGCATGTCATGGCACCGATTAATGAGTGTTGAGCATGCCCTGGTGTCAGAGACAACTGTGGGAGTACTATGGCTTGCTGTGCTTGCTCATGCTGAGATATCCAAGGGACAAAGTAGCCGTAGGACTACTTTTTTTGCGTGGTCCTGGAGGAATAAAAAAAGGCAAACTTTGCAGCACTGCTACATCTTTGACCCTATGCTGCTGGAGATGGAGGAGAGGCTCATGGGACGGGCATTAGGTCAGCTGTTTTCTGGCTGGTAAAATGGAGGGTGAGGCTGGTTTCACACTAGCGCTATTGCAGGATGATCACGATTGACCCAGGAATGCCGCTCATTGGCTGTACTGAGGGATGCCCCACTGGCTGTACTGAGGGATGCCCCTACTGGCTGTGCTGAGGGATGCCCCACTGGCTGTACTGAGGGATGCCCCACTGGCTGTACTGAGGGATGCCCCTACTGGCTGTACTGAGGGATGCCCCACTGGCTGTACTAAGGGATGCCCCACTGGCTGTACTGAGGGATGCCCCTACTGGCTGTACTGAGGGATGCCCCTACTGGCTGTACTGAGGGATGCCCCTACTGGCTGTACTGAGGGATGCCCCTACTGGCTGTACTGAGGGATGCCCTACTGGCTGTACTGAGGGATGCCCCTACTGGCTGTACTGAGGGATGCCCCCACTGCCTTTATTGTAATGGGGTGATTCTGCGCACTGAATGGGGGAATTTAAGCACACCATTTGGTTCAGAATATTTTCTTTCTTATTTTAGTCTTTAAACCCTGGGTGCATCTTGTGGAACAAAAATAAGGTGTGTATATAGTGACATTAAGAACAGTGCAGCAGTGCTGGTGTGCGCCAATAAGTCCCTGGCCGTTTTTTAGCCCCAGTCCGCCCCTGGTCCCTACAATGCTAAAGCCTCGCCCTTGTTGACTGGCCAGAAAGCCAGGGAGGCTGAGTGTGAATAGAGCGGGCTCACCATGGGGATGCGTTCACCAGCGAGCTCAGAGCCGCTGGCTTTAGACGAAGGCTTAGACAAAGTGACGTCAGTGGCTCTGAGCGTGCTGATTGGACGAGTGGCTGCGCATATGCTGTAGGACCAAGAAGAGGTGAGTTGGGCTCAGCAATCTGGGGCGTTTCATGTAGTGGGGCACCCCTGATCAGGGTGCCTCATGGTAAAGAATCAAAATCCAAGATAGTCAAAATCCTGGGTTTTGGTCCACTTTAATGCATGTGCCTAGTAGCTGAAATACACCAATATGCCTGTAGAGTCAGTCACAGAGCATTTTAGGATTTTTCACTAAAGTTTTGTAGAACAGTTTAAAGACGACAGGTATTTATAGCATCTTTTTAAGCACGTAGGATGCTTGAAAGTACCTATTGTTGAGTAATAGGCACTTAATTTAATGATGTCTGGAGAGATCCAAGTCCTTACAGTTGTACTTCATTCTTCTTCAGATATGTGGAATTTCACTGTGCTATATCTTCGCTTGCCCTTTCTGTTCATGACAGTTTAATGGATTACATGATACAGGAGGAGCGGCGAGCTGTCTTGGGATGGATGTATCGCATTGCTATAAGGGCTGTGTGTGCACCAGGAAAGCAATGTGTTTCATTGCTATTTTACTCCAGAATCAGCCTGAAATGACCTTATATCTAATTCCGAGTCCTCCCTGGCTACTAACACTTCCAGCGGTCCCTGTAGCTGGGAAAAAAGTGCTCCCAGATGTCTTTTTTTGTGGAGAAATCACCTTTTGATTCATGCACAGAATGTTGTTTTTGCATATGGTTTTGAATTGTTCTGAAACATAAATATATAGATTTCTGTAAGTTTAGACAATCTTTGGTGTAAGAGTATTTTATAATAGATCTTGCATAACACACAATGAACCATGCGTGCCTCTCTGCATATTCCCATCAAACCCTTTGTAGATATGAATCATTGTGGCTATGTTAAGCATCAGCCTTTCCGACGATTGCAGCATCTATCTAGCTTTAGCATTGTAGCTGATGTATGACTTGACAGGACGACAATCCGCTGGATATAGATGTACATTGTTACTTTTACTACAGCTAGCGATAATGATGCATGCTTAGGATGATAGCCTGCATGCATGTATGGTTGAGGTCAGAAAAAATCTGAATTCAAATGGACTAAAGACTTTTGGCCTACTTACAGTGATCACTGGGGGGGGGGGCAGGATCTCTAGGTGGATGAGTGAAAAACTCACCTAGACCCAGGATTCTACTGCTTTCATATTAGTAATTACCACTGAGTGCTGGGTACAGCGTCGTAATCCAGATAGACATTAGTGCATTACATGCTTACATGGTGGCTAAACACAGAGAGAAAAAGGAAGAAGTACCAGTCATAGAGTTCACAGCTCAATATACAGGAAATGCAACACAGCAGTAAAATGCATAAAAATTCTACAGTTGAGCAGTGGTCACAACGCCGTCACTAATCACATTCAAAGACAAGCTGTAAGCTGTTGCAAAAGTATTATATCTCCAACAATCACAACCCTCTGCTTCCCGATTTAGGAAGCCCCCTAGGGAAGGGTTTTAACCAGAGTCTTTTAGTCTCTGGTTTTAATGGAAAAACTCCCTTTTCAACAGGTTTTTGGTGTTCTGCCTTATTGTTTTCCTCTTTTGGAATGTAAAATAAACATGTTTTAGTATTGTGCCCCCATACTTGTGATTTATTTATCAGAATGCTGCTTTCATGTTTTTTATATTCCTGTGGCTCTGTGTTGTTTAAGTAGGAGTGGCTTTTCTGGCCTTTAGTAAAGCTCCTAGTATACTTTGAGGCCGATTCATTAATAGCGCCAGGTAGCGACAGATGAGCGACAGTAGCGTTATTTTCACAGCGCCCGCTAGTATTCGCTGTGCTTGGCCGTTGTTCGGCTGTTGACAGCGACTCAGTCGGTGTGCGGTAATGTTGAATACGGGGTTAGGAGTCGCTGTTTGACAGGTTCCGCGCTGTATGGGAGCGCATGACAGCAAATGGCCATAGCGAACGGCTCCCAGCATATTCATTAACAAATCAAGCTCAAAACATTCTCGCGCTGTGAAATGCTTGTTTAAACCCCAGATGGGTTAAAAGTAGTTTTTTTAACAACCATATTTGTGAAAAAAAAACATGTTTTTACAAACATTTTTTAATATGAATACATTAATATCAGACCTGTAATATCAATTCTGCACAAATTTTTTTTTTTTTTTTACCTTAAAAAAATATCTAACATTGCAGGAGTGGTCACAGAATTTTTGACATTAAAAAAAAAAAAAAAAAACATTAATAGCAATTAATTAAGAATATTTAAAGATTGCTCCATTGAAATGCATTGAAGAGCGCCAGGTAGCGAGAGGTCATATCTGTCGCTGTTCAAGGTCGCTCGCTGGCGCTGTGGGGTGAGGCTGGAATAATGATGAATGATTCGCTATCTGGCGCACTGTCAGTTGCTAAGCAGGATCGGCTTGATAAATGTGTGATTGCGGAGGGGAGCCGGCGTTCTCGTGGTGGTGAGCGTCATTACCGTTCGCTCACCATTCGCTACCTGGCGCTATCCCTTGTTAAATAAGGGCCTTTATGACTACAAATCCCAGAATCCTTACACTATAACAGGTAAGCTAATCAACAGCTAATCAACAGCTTAGGCTAAACAAAGCAGCAGTAATCGTCTCCCCGGCTGAGAATGCAGCCATCAACTCTTTATAGCTACTGGAACACAAGACTGTGACCCCCCTCTCTGTAGAGGCTAAATTCATGCAGATGGTGTTAAACCTGTTGTTCTGCCCCAGCTAATAACTATCAAGACAGAGTCTGGAAATTTCTGAAATGTCTATTAGAACATCAATTTGATGTACTTTTCTAGGGTAAACACATTGTTGCTCTGTTAAACTGTTTTATTTTATAACTCAGAGTTGCAAACAAATAGAAAAGAAAAATTAATTATTAGATAAGCTCAGGACCTTGAGTACATCAGATTGGCACACGATAATGGAAACTTTCAAAAATGCCATTGGAAGTGGAATTATTCTTTAATGCCTTGCAGATATATATACATAAATGGTAGAAGGTTAAGTGACTACAAACACATTGCATACATATAATGTACAACATCTAGTAGGATGCCCACTTACTGTATGTACAGTATCATTACTGTAAAATCAGCTGTGCCTACCCCACAGTAATTTATGAATACATCAGTGCTCAGCAATGCAACCCTGTTAGTGAGCCTGCTTTTTCTGTTGCACAGCTTGCTAATCCATAGGATATAATGGGCAAATGATTCCTCATATTACTATTTTACCAATTTTTATTTACTGTTTTATATAATCTAATTTTGACCATGAGAATTGAAACATAAGAGGAACAGAATAGCAGGAGCAGAAAAAATCATCACAGACAGTCCTCTGCCTCTTATAAATGTGGTACATTCTCCCACACCACCCATGAGGTTGTTGCATTATGATAAATTGTAACACTTTTTTATCAGCTAGACTGGAATAAACGTTTCACAATGTGACGGACAATCTCAGCAGCAGGAGAATGTAGTAAGTTTATTAGCTCAGAGGCATACTAATGTTGATAATGATAGTGTCACGATGATCCACTTACCTGCTCCCCGGTCCCGCTGCATCCTTGGCTTCCTGCTCGAGTGGCACCTGCGCGGGTGGCATGCTGTCGATCAGCCGCTGCATCAGCTACTGGTGCCCGGTCGAGCACGCTGCGGCCTTCCTCCTCTTCTCGCAACCCTGGCTCCTCCATGTGTAGTTTATGCCCTCCGGCACCACTAGAGACAAAGAACCTGCCAGGGGACAATTTGAATGGGCCAATGAGTCCCATCAATTAATGTGGGGCATGTGCCCCTCAGTCCTCAGGTTATGCATGGGCCAATAAGCCAGAAGCTGTCCCAGCCAATTCCCAGCACCATAGCCCTATTTAAGTCTCAGTTCACTGTCTCATTTCCCGTGATAGTGTTATGCTGGGTGTTATAGTGCTTCTGCTTGGTTATTGTTATCCGACCTTGCCTTGTCTGACCATTCCTTTGATTGCTGCCTGGACCGACCCCTGCCTGCCTGACCCCAAGCCGCCTCATCCGCTGTACCACAAACTCTCTGACCACTCGGCTTTCACCCTTGGCTTGACCCTCGGCCTTTCTTCTGCTACTCCCCTTGGTGCCATGTATCGTGAGAACTGTCTCTCCGTGTATGACGCCGACCAGCCTGATATTAGCCAGTCTAGTCCCTGGTTAATCTTCCTTCACGCCATAAGTCCACATCCTTTGTGCTACCTAAGTCCTGGGGGCAACTCTGTCCAGTGAGTTGTATCCAGCATCCCGGCAAAAGGGGGCTTGTCTATAGGCAGAAGCAGCAGTGTTCACTAAGGTCTTGGTGGTGCTGATGGCACTCCTGCAGAGGCAAGGTGTGCATACCACCCCATACCTGAATGACTTGCTCCATCTCTGGCAGAGGCACTACCGGATGTTCAGGTGGTCATTTCCACGCTGGAACTTATCGGGTGGGTGGTCAACTACCCCAGGTGCTTACCTCTATGGTGGCTACTTACCTAGGTATGACATAATATCAAAGGGCATGGGCCCTTCTTCCGGTGCAGAGGTGCATGGCTCTTCAGGAGGCAGTGGGGGGGGGGGGGGCGCTATTGACGCGACATCTAACGATCAGACAGGGCATGCATCTCCTTGGCCTGAAGGTGTCTACCATCGAGGCAGTTCCATATGCCCAGTTCCATTCCAGGCCTCTACAAATGCTGCTCCTATCGAGGTGGCGCAGGGCTGTGCAGACGTTGGACCGTCGCTTCATCTTGACGGACAATGCCCAGCGGTCCATGAAATGGTGGCTGGACCAGCGGTCGGTGGCAGGGGGAACGGTCTTTCCTGCTGGTCTGGTGAGTCGTCCTGACCACAGATGCCAGCCTGACGGGTTGGGTTGGCATTTTGGATAACCATACGGTTCAGGGTCTCTGGTACCAGAGGAAGTACAGTCTTCCAATCATTTGAAATGAGGGCGGCTCTGCATTAGTCTGCCCAGCTCCAGGAAGTTAGTCACCATGATGAGGTGGGCGAAACTTCATGTTCATGAGTGGAGAATCTGCAGGCCAATTATTTGAGCAGGGAGGACCAGGGGGAATGGTTCCTTCACTAGGACGTGTTTCATGCCCTTTGTGACCGGTGGGGAGTGACAGAGGTGGATCTCTTTGCATCTCGGCACAATCGAAAGGTCCAGAGGTACATTCCCAGGTTGCGATACCCCCTGGCCATTCTCTGGTCAGGCTACAAACTGCTTTATGCATTCCCGTCACTGCCACTTTTGGGTCGCCTGTTAAAGAAGGAAAACTGCAAGAAGATTTCTATCATCCCGATCGCCCATATGTGGTCTCCTTGTGTCGTCAGCCTTCCATGTTTCTATGTTTCTCAGCAGGGGAGAGCTTACACCTTTTTGGTTATGTGGTTTCTCTGACAATAAAAGCATATTCACTGGTTGCGCATTGGCCCTAAGTCAGTAAAGCCACAGGCCAAAGAATGGAGACTCAGCAACACTAAAGTAGCTATAGCCATTCTCTGACGAATGCTCAATAATTCAACAATTGGTTTGTCACCTAGAAAATGTCTTTAGGTCCACTTTAATGTGGATATGGAGTTTCCACCAGGTGTTGGGGTGGATTTGAGGAGTAAAATAATATACAAAGCATACTAGGGAGATTGCCAGCTCCTGCTGTGACTGGGGGCCGCTACATGTTGATTGCCTGACTAGGCACTAGAAACACAAAATCACTGCTCCTAGCGTAGAAGTGGGCGGCCAGCGTATAAAAGGTAAGGCTTGTTTGTTATTTAAAATTCACAAATCCACCACAGCCCTGTGGTGGGGGGTATCTGCAGCGGTATCCAGCAGAGTTAGGACTTGCCCTTTAAAGTAAACCTAATGTAAGAAGGGAAATCATTTTTAGCAAAAATTATATATAAGGGTGGTGCCAGCAACCACCCCAGTAGTATCCAAAGAGCAGCACCCCCTCCACCACAATCAATAGATTAAACCAAATCTCATGAATTCATATTTATTGAAAATTAAAAAATCACATTAAGATACATATATACAACACACACAATCCATTTTTGGGGGTATCCCAGATAGATCCATAATACATACAACACCAAAAACCTCAAAATCAATAAAAGTTTAAAATATAATTTATCCAACTATAAAGTGCATAAGTGCCAAAAGTGCAAAATATTTCTATAACAATCCCCCATAAACTATTAAACTAATGTGGCAAGAGAGACAAAATGCTGACCGTGCAAAAACCACAACAACTATGAAATCACCACATTACCTGAATATGGATCCCGGAATTTCCCCCCAAAAATGGTAATGCCAGGAGAAGGTCCCCAACGCGTTTCGTAGTCCTCGACCCAGGCTACTTTCTCCAGGTATAGATATGCCCCAGTCATGCCACCCTCTTATATATGGAGTCTCACCTCAAGAAATTGGGAGCGCACAGCTCGGCGCGCATCACGGGCCTGGCCGGAAGCCGCACGCACGCTCACAGACCGAGCGTCCCCCTGTTCCAATTGGAGCCATCAACGTATGCTGGTGCAGCAGGAAGCCCGCCCCCCAGATCGCTCACCCAATCAGCTGCACGCAGCAGCATCTGTAATGGTGCATGTCAATAACAGCTGCGGGCAGCAAGAGGGGCGAGACCTCCTACGTAACCAGTACAGCTCCCAGTACAGCTCCCAGTACGCAAGATTTGTAAACATGCGTAAATACAGAGTGACATGGCTGCGGCATCCATCCCATCCTCATCATACTGACAGACCCAACACAGAACAAATATATTTTCTACACTACTTTATTACAACTAATATAAACTTCATCTAATTAACAGAATTCTATTCAACTTAATATAATAAATGTATTCGTTTATTCAATAATTTATTTATTTGTTTATTTATTTACAAACTGCTACAGGCTTCTTAAATTAGATTAATCTTAATCCAAATTTTTAATTCCAATCAAGAATACCAGAGAGAGGAGGGGAGGGGGAGTAGGGAGGGGGGGGAATTTATTTACATATAGCGATAGGATTCAAGTATTTAATTTAATTGAATTTAATCTAATTTTCACCAGATGTTATATTTATTTCACTTCACTTAGATTGAATAAGGGGGCATGGGGCCTGGGGGGAGGGGAAATTTTTTTGCTAGGATACATATATTGTAAGCGGGCAAACAATCAGCAGTGACGGACAACGGATTTAAATGGCAAAAACGGCTTTTATTCAGCAAAGTTCAGTAGATAGTTCAAAAGATTGCAGCATAAATGCAGTAAGCAAAAAGGGTTACTTCACCAACCAAATAGTCCTGGTCTGGGTACTCCAGCAAGCTGATCAATTCCAGTCCACTTTACAGGGCGTATCAGCCCTCTGCTCAAAGTCCAGTGCTATCCTTCACCACGGTACAGCTCAGCCTGGGCTCACTCCAACAGGCTGGTCATAGACCAAGGAAAGGCCGTGTGCTCTCTTCTTATACAGGCTTCTCCTGTAATCAGCGTGCACACTTGTGGAGGCCTTAGAACATGTAACAACCCGTTAGGGAATTGGGGAAGTGACCTGGGTCCTGAAAACCCGGCCCGGATTGTGCTTTATACAGACAAGCAGGGGAGAAATAGACATTTTGATACATTTACCACATATCCCCCCCCTCTTCTTCAGACCCACGGTCTGACAACCTTCAGCGGCCATACAGTGGGTTCGGGACACAGCGACTACATTCCCGGCTTATGTTCTGCTTTAAAGTTCACTTTTTCAGCCAGGGGTACTATTCTCCGCACTCGGTCACCCTGATTACAGGCCCTCACCCTGGTCGGCCTATTACATAATGTGTTGGGGACCACACGTCTAATGGACTTAACGGGGAGGGTTACCAGTTCTGCCGGGGGTACTCCATTGTTGGCAGGAGGGATACACCTTTCCCACAAGGGCCAGAACAAGGGGAAATCCCACCCAACCACGACATCATAGCCCAGGCGTTTTACTACGCCAACCTCATGGGACAATGTTCCCGCGGGGGTCTCAAACTTACCCACTGCAACAGGGTAAGTCACGACATCCCCGTGGATGCAAAGCACGCTCAGCTTTTTCTTTGGTTTGCAACCACCATGCACCAGGTTGGCCCGGACCAAAGTTACCCGGCTACCTGAGTCCAATAATGCCTTTACTGGGCGACCATTCATCTTTAAAGACACAACCTGCTTTTCAGATTTTGACCGCTGACTGGCGGCCCAACCGGGGTCTGCCAACAGGGATCTTCTGCGACCCGCGTCACATTCCATGGGTTCAGGGCCGAGGGGGCAATCCGCAGCTATGTGCCCCCACTCACGGCACCTCCAACACTGGGGACCCCGGAACCTCCTTGCCCGGACATCTTCCCTAGGGTTAGGGGGCCTCTGGGGGTCAGGGACAGTCTTTTGCCCTCTCACAGCGCTCCACACACCTCCCAGGGGAACTTGTTTACTCACTGGTCTGCCGGACTTGTCAGGGGCATCCCGAAGTTGATCCTCAGTCGCAACAAATTGTTCCACGACGTTAACTAGCTGCTCAGCAGTCTGTGGGTCGCCCTGTCCAGCCCATTGCTGTAGCTTTGGCGGCAGTGCCCGAACAAAATGGTCCACCACGACTTTTTTTGATGATCTGCGCAGGGGTCAAACGCTCTGGCTCCAACCACTTTTGGACCAGATGAATTAGGTCATACATCTGCGATCGGGCAGGTCTATCAACAGAAAAAGTCCAGTTGTGTACTCGCCTTGCCTGAACCGCTGGCGTGACTCCCAGGCAAGCAAGGATCTCCATTTTTAGCTTGGCATAGTCCCGCACATCCTGTTCCCTGAGATCAAAATATGCTTTTTGCGGCTCACCTGACAGGAACGGTGCAATCACATCAGCCCATTCCGTGACTGGCAGCTGCTCTCTCTCAGCCATGCGCCGTGAGGTAGGCCTCCACATCATCCTCATGGGTCAGCTTTTGTAAAACCCACTGAACGGTTTTTCTCGCCCCCTCCGCCTCAACCGGGCTTCTCTCCGGTTGTGAAACTTTGGCACCAACAGTCTCTCTAAGCGCGGCCATCTGTTCAATCAACAGGCGATTTGTCTCCTGCTGGTTAGCCACGGTCTGCTGCTGCATTTGGAACTGTTGTGCCAGGGCCTGCTGCTGTTGTGCCAGGGCCTGCTGCTGTGCTTGCTGCTGTTGTGCCAGGGCCTGCTCATGCCGGAGGTCAGCTTGTATTAGGTGTTTTATCACCTCCTCCATTTGCTTTTGTTGAGACATCTTGATTGCTGCCTTCGCCAACGACAACCAAAAATGCAGTGCGTTTTGTCACTCCGTTGCCCCTAGCAACAGTCACTGTGCCCCTCGCATCCTCCACCAATTGTAAGCGGGCAAACAATCAGCAGTGACGGACAACGGATTTGAACAGCAAAAACGGCTTTTATTCAGCAGAGTTCAGTAGATAGTTCAAAAGATTGCAGTATAAATGCAGTAAGCAAAAAGGGTTACTTCACCAACCAAATAGTCCTGGGCTGGGTATTCCAGCAAGCTGATCAGTTCCAGTCCACTTTACAGGGCGTATCAGCCCTCTGCTCAATGTCCAGTGCTATCCTTCACCACGGTGCAGCTCAGCCTGGGCTCACTCCATAGACCAAGGAAAGGCCGTGTGCTCTCTTCTTATACAGGCTTCTCCTGTAATCAGCGTGCACACTTGTGGAGGCCTTAGAACATGTAACAACTTGTTAGGGAATTGGGGAAGTGACCTGGGTCCTGAAAACCCGGCCCGGATTGTGCTTTATACAGCCAAGCAGGGGAGAAATAGACATTTTGATACAATTTACCACAATATATATACACATTTTATCTTGTCTTATATTATGTTGTTATTAATTACTATTTACATTAAATGGATGTACATGGCATCAAACCCATCAATAACATCAAAAACCAGTAACAAAATCATTACATCATTATTTGTAAAAATATGTATAGCATATTGAGTAATAAACCAAAAATTTAAAATTAATTATTATTTAAAAATTAATTCAATAAATAACTAAATGATTATACCCCAATCATTTATATTACTACTCCAAAAAATAATATTAAGTACATATACCATGTGCTAAAGTGCACATTCCAATATCATTAGTAATGGTAAATGATCCATATCCAAACAGAATCCAAAAGTATTCCTTCAACCAAATAATGATAATTATATAATAATAATCACCCAATATATTAATTTTGTGTAAAATATACCTCTAAATTCATATAAATAAATAATATTAAATATGTGTAACCAATTAACAAATAATAATAATAATAATAAGTGAATCAATTAAAGAAGGACAAACAATCAATACATAAATATACAATTATAAAACAGTGATCAAATCAATACATAATTAAGTGACAATTGGATAATATTCAATCCAATATTAATAATAAATACCAAAAATAAATAAATAAATTAATTAAATGGTGTATAAAAAATAATATGAGTTAATTAAATTGAATTAACCCTTTAAGTGCCAGTCTACCTGGAGTTTTTGTCACCCTTTGTTGCCAGGCCATTGCCAGGCCACTATTTTGCACTACGCATGTTCAAATGTGATTTTTGAAGGAATTTCCCAGGAAAATGATATATTGTTTTTTTTCAGCATAGTCTGGGCTTTAACATGAAATGTCTTGTTTGTCATTTTTAGGTGTATTCTCAATATTTTTGAGTGAAATATGTGCAAAAAAAATAAGAAAAAATCTTTTTTTTTGCAATTGTAGTGTTTTTTTGTAATAAAAAATGTTTGTGTGAAATCCCAATTTCTTCCAGTTACAGCAATACCACATATGTATTGGTAGACCCCCTGTTCTGTCTTCTTACACGTTCATACAGTGTGTAATCCAACATTCAGCATAAACCATTCCTGTCTTCCAAATAAGAGGCCTGTTGTCTGCAGTTTAACAGGTTTATTATGTGATGGCGAAACAGGTTGTGTGTGTTTGTGGTAAAACTATAAGAATACAGATGACAATGCATAAGTACAGAGTATAACATCTGTAGATATCATACATTGCATAACAGTGAAGTACACGACAAAAAGGCTGCATATGAGAAGGATTGCATGGCTAGCTAGCAGTTTAACATCTACACATTAAACTCTCTGAGTAGTACAAATATCTAAACAGCTCTAGACATCATAATGCCCTAGTAACTGAGGTAAATGACTCACCAGATATGCTGTTACACAGATGGTGGAGTTTTAGATGAGAGAAATATCATGGCAGCTCTGTGTCTGGAGGATAAAGACAGCCCACTTCTTCCTCACAGAATGCATTGCAATCTCCCATAATACTTTTAACTCGGAAGAACATGTTAAACAACTTAACACCACTAGATGGTGCTATAACCTCACTAATGATACGATGACAGGGCAGAAATGAATTATAATGATTCTATACCCTGCTGGGCAGAACACTCCCCGTCTGGCGTCAACCGATGCCACTACTAGGTTGTTCAGGTGAAAACAACAAAACTAGTTCCGCTACTGGCCTGAGGAAGAACTTGCATTCGCCAAGCTTCCACACTTTGACCTCGGCCTTGCGTACGTTCCCACCCTTGCTTGGGAATGTGTTGGTGATTAGGCCTAATGGCCACTCATTCCGGTGTGACTGGCTGTCTTTTATGAGCATGACATCCCCAGGTCTGATGTTCGGTTTGTTAGTTTCTTTAGCATAACATTCATGTTGTATAGTGTAAACTATTATGTCTTTGGACTTTTCCATATTGGAAATGGTAAATGCATGTTTGCAGTGATGCCAACCTTTGCATGGCTTCTCACTCATGGGTAATGATGACTGGTAAGACTGAGCTATATGAACTAGACAGGCTATAGCATGAACAAGCGACATCCAGGTGGAGAACCTGACGAAACGGTGAGATTTGAGTTGGTGGTCCGTAATGGCTGTATTTAGAACAGATACTTCAAGTCGGATTTCTTCATCCACATCTGGGTCAACCAATTCAAACGAGTCAGATTCGATGTTGCAAGACGTTGAACGGTACAGGAATGCAGGACCTTTAAACCATGTAGTGTCCTTGAGGTGGCTTGCTGTGACAGATCTAGTTGCGTGGTCTGCAGGATTATGATGTGTGGACACATAGTGCCACTGTTTAGGACTAGTGGATCTCCTGATCCTTAGCACCCGATTGCTGACATAGACGTAGAAGCGTCTCATTTCATTGCAAATGTATCCTAGGACTAACTTGCTGTCCGTGTAGAACTCAACTTCCTCGATTTCCAGATTTAGTCCTGTTGTTATAAGTTCAGCTAACTCCACTGCAAGTACGGCAGCGCAGAGTTCTAGTCTGGGTATTGTGTGCTCACGGAGTGGCGACAGTTTGGTCCGGCTCATAACGAAACCCACATGGCATTGCTCTTTGACATCTATGGTCTTTAGGTATGCTAGCGCTGCAATCGCCTTGACTGAAGCATCACAGAAGATAAATAGTCTTTGCATCTTGACCTCAGTTGATGGCACAGAAGCATATGGTTGTGCCACCTGAAGGCTGGACAAAGCTTCGAGAGACTTCCTCCATCCTATCCACTGGTCTTTTTTCTCCATGAAGGTAAAGAAATGTTCTTTCATCTCTGGGTTTCTCTGAAGTTTGTGTATGAGGGAGATAAAATGATTGTAGACAAGTTCTTTGTTGTTAGGTAAGCATCGTCTCTGCGGTTTAAATGGCAAAGGTGCAATCCAGCTTTTTGACTTGTCTTTTTCTATTCCGTGATCCATGATATCCAAGAACAGCCTGTCCTCTATGGACATTGCGACCTTGTTATCTTCTCTTGTCCTGTGGAAGACTGTGCACCCTAAGTGACCTTGCTCACCATCGCAGGCGTGATCTTCACAGGAAGGATCTACGTAAGGACAAAGAATGGGAACGCTATGTGGCAATTCTTTTATCAGGAAACTACTCTGGCACGGCTGAAATAGGGAAGGACGCCCATTTTCAAGTGTGTTGGTGAGCATACTGTTGACTGAGGTCGGCTTGTGTGCTCCTCCTAGACAGACATCTCCTATGATGACCCATCCTAGGTCTAGTCTCTGGGCGTATGGAGCGTTTTGAGGGCCGTTAATCTGTCCTCTAGCCTTGTGAACTCGTAATATGTCTCGTCCAAGGAGTAGGAGTATTGGGGCTTCCGGGTCCAGTTCTGGTATCAGGTGAGCTATACGCCTCAGATGGGGGTGGTATGCTGCTACCTCTGGTGTTGGTATCTCAGACCGGTTGTCAGGAATGTGGTTGCACTCCAGTATAGTTGGTAAGGACAAGCAGTTCTTGCCATCTATGGACTCTACCTTGTACCCAGTTGCCTTCCTCCCCGCCGTCTCAACGGTACCTGCACATGTCCGTAAGGAGTAGGGAGAACCAGGCCCTACGATGTTGAAGGTGTCGAAGAAGGCGGCTTTAGCTAAAGACCTATTGCTTTGATCATCTAAGATTGCATACATCTTGAGCGCCTTATCTCGCTGACCGGCTGGATAAACTCTGACAAAGCAGATTTTTGAGCAGGACTTCCCTCCTGCGAGTCCTTTACAGATTTCTGTACACTGAGAGGTGACTACTGCGGTGTCTGTGTCCGTGTCTATCTGCTTTCTGTCATGCTCCTCTGCTTGGGATGATAACTGAGAGGGTGGTCCGGGGTGTAAAGCCGTGTTGTGTCCTGTGCTACCACATTCTGTGCATGTCACACTGACCTTACAGTTCCTGGCGAAGTGCGATGTTGTAGTGCAGCACTTGAAGCAGATGTTGTTCTCTTTGAGGAATTCCTTGCGGTCCTCTAAAGACTTCTCCCTGAAGGCTCTGCATTTCAGTAGAGAGTGTGGTTTCTTGTGCAGGGGGCATTGTTTAGTAAGGTCTTCCAGTTTGTTTCCTTCTTGAGAAGACCTAAATGACCTGTAAGGAGAACCTGTTGAGGCAACGTTAGTCTTATGCACTGCCACTGGTGTTTTATGGGGCTTGACACCAGGGGCAGTGGGACATGACAATGTAAAGTCAAAACTGGGATCATTTCTAATCTTTGCCTGTTGAGCAACAAAGTCTACAAACACTCTAAAGGGGGGAAAAGGTACATTATGAACCTGTTTATAACAAGAACCATGTGTGATCCACTTCTCCTGTAGGTTATAAGGGAGTTTTTGAACGATGGGATTAACACCTCTGGCAGTGTTCAGGAATTCTAGCCCTGGGAGATCACCTTCTGCCTGAGCAACCTGTACCTCTGTTAGCAAGTCACTGAGTTCCCTGAGCTTTTGGTAACTCCTACCCATTATTTTGGGAAAACTTTCAATTCTCTTATATAAAGCATTTTCTATAGCTTCTATTGACCCATAACATTCATCAAGTCTTTCCCACACCATCTTTAGGCCTTTGCCCGGGTAGTTTATGTTAATATCTCTGATTCTTCTGGCGTGTTCAGCAGACTCACTTCCGAGCCATTTTACCAAGAGATCTAACTCCTCACTGCAGGAAAGATCTAAGTCCCTTATAGCGTTCTGGAAGGAGGCACGCCATGACCTGTAGTTCTCAGGGCGATCGGTGAACTTTATAAGTCCTTTGGTAACCAGTTCCCGTTTAGCAAAGAACTTAGCAAAGTCCATGGCAGCCTGGTTAGTGCCAGTGATACCTGGTATGCTGTTGTTATGCAGTGTGCGTGGTGTATCACCATACCTTTTAGGAGTTTCTAGCATAGAGAAGTCTGCATAATACTGTTCAGACGCGAAGGGTGTCCCTTTAAGTCGGAGTGAAGGTTGCAGCTTTCGTTCTGTAATGTGGCAGTTGTGATCAGGATCACTTTGTCGCATACTGTCTTGCTCGAGGTGCTGTGATGCAAGGTAGGGTCTTTGGTGCTCTGTATAAGCTGGCTGATATACAGGATCGTAGTTGTCATCTGTCTTGGGATGCTGGTGAACGAATTCTAAGACGCGATGTGCTGGATCCTGTTGATCTAAGTCTGCTCCGAGTACTTGGCTGTGTTTCTCAGATTCAGAAAACTCTGCAGCTTCTAGGAACGCTGCCTTGGCTATTGCGGCTGCTGCTTGTTTCTCTGCTGCTAGTTTTTCCAGTGAAGCTTGCAGGCGCGCTGTCTCTTGCTTTAGCTGCATCTCCTGTTCAGCGAAGGAAGCCTTTACTTTTGCGGCCTCAGCTTCTGCGCGGGCAAGAGCAACCATTTCTTTTATGGAGGACTTGCTAGAGCGGCTTGCTCGTGACCTTGTCCCATATGTTGATGCCTTGCTAGTAGACATGGTGTACCTGTTGCTGGCTGCTTGATGTCTCTGTGCAGACACAGTCTAGGTGAAAACCGGCTTTGGCGTGGATTGGATCGTGCTGTGCTTGCTGTGGGCTGCACTCTCGCTTCTAGTGACTGTATGGCAGCCGCTGCAATCTTTTGCGCATGACCGCGTGGACGATGGCGGCTCCGTGTAGTCAGATCCACTATCGCTGGTAATTAGCATCTGTTTTACTGTTCTGTCTTCTTACACGTTCATACAGTGTGTAATCCAACATTCAGCATAAACCATTCCTGTCTTCCAAATAAGAGGCCCGTTGTCTGCAGTTTAACAGGTTTATTATGTGATGGCGAAACAGGTTGTGTGTGTTTGTGGTAAAACTATAAGAATACAGATGACAATGCATAAGTACAGAGTATAACATCTGTAGATATCATACATTGCATAACAGTGAAGTACACGACAAAAAGGCTGCATATGAGAAGGATTGCATGGCTAGCTAGCAGTTTAACATCTACACATTAAACTCTCTGAGTAGTACAAATATCTAAACAGCTCTAGACATCATAATGCCCTAGTAACTGGTAAATGACTCACCAGATATGCTGTTACACAGATGGTGGAGTTTTAGATGAGAGAAATATCATGGCAGCTCTGTGTCTGGAGGATAAAGACAGCCCACTTCTTCCTCCCAGAATGCATTGCAATCTCCCATAATACTTTTAACTCGGAAGAACATGTTAAACAACTTAACACCACTAGATGGTGCTATAACCTCACTAATGATACGATGACAGGGCAGAAATGAATTATAATGATTCTATACCCTGCTGGGCAGAACACCCCCTTTCCTGCCCAGTATACTCCCCCAAACTGAAACAGCGCTTTAGGGTATTTCCAGATAAAATACATCTATGCTATGCGCTATGCACACCTTGCAGTTTTTCCAGAAAAACAACCCTTTACATTTGAAATACCCCCAACAAACTATATATTCTCTGGAAGTACACACCTCAAGCTTTCTAGGCGTACCAGGCTTGTTTATGTGGCCACAGTTTCTGGAAGTAATCCCTCAATGTATTCTTTGGTTGCAAAGAGTTTCCCTAAAAAAGGATAAAAAAGCAGAATCAAAGCCACATTTTCCTAAAAAAAACTACATACAAACAAGAAAAAAACAAGTTTAATCTAAAAAAGCAACATCTCCCGAATAAATTGATACCCAACATGCATAGCCACTGTCAAGGGAAGAGTTGCCCCAAAGTAAAGCTTGTGCGTAACGGTAATTTTACTTGAAAATTTCAGCTCTGCAGACCAAGTGCGCACCTTGCGATTTTTCAACCAAAACAACCCTTTACATTTGGAATATCCCCCATAAACCATATATTCTCTGAAAGTACACACGTTAAGCTTTCTAAACGTACCCAGCTTGTTGTAGTGGGCTCAACTTTCTAGAAGTAATCCCTCAAAGAATTCTTCGGCTGCCCAGGCTTTCCCTAAAAAATGTATAAAAAAGCAGAATAAAAAACACCTTTTCCTAAAATATAAATATGCAAACAAGAAAAAACAAGCTGAAACAAGAAAAAACAAGCAAACAAGAACAAACAAGTCTGAAAGCACAAGGTCCCCCGAACAGAACAATACCCAACATGCATAGCTACTTTTAACCCTTTTAATTGCCAGCCTACTTGAGATTTTGTCACCCTCTATTGACAGGTCATTTTTCCCCATTTTGCGCCATGTTTTGCACCATTTTTGCTGGAATTTTCTGGAAAATTATATATATATTTTTTTGCAGCAGAGTTTAGGCTTTAACATGAAATGTCTTGTTTGTAAATTTTATTCTGTTTTTTACAATATTATTGAGTTAAAAAAATATATATATTTTTCTTTAGAAAATTGTCTCCCTTATTTTAAATAAAAAATGTATTTTATTAAAGAAAACCATATTGCATGAGAAAGCCACATTTTTACCGATTAGAATGGTACCACATATTTATCGGTAGCCCCCCGTTCCTGCCCAGGAGACCCGCCCAAACTAAAACAAACGTTATAACATTTACAAATAAAATATAACTACCATCCACACTACAAAGGGTTAAATCGAGAAAAAAAATGACATAGAATCCCCCCCAGGGGCGTCTCATGGACCCCTTACCAGTTCACAATGGGTTAAATGTAACCCACCTGCTGGAAGCCTTTTATAGCTGGGTGACAGAACATAAGGGGTTAATTAAAAAAAATTACATAGGGTCTCCACTCCCAGGTTAAAAACCCCTAAAAATACCCCCCAAAAATGACATGGGGTCCCCCTTACCCAAAGTAACCAGCCCAGGACCAGTTATGCAGGGATTGTAGGAACAGGGCGCAGGGGCCAGCTTTTGTGGCCCCTGGCCCTGCAGGCTACAAGCCCACATAGCCCATGGCCATGGGCTCTTCTGCCCCCCCCTGGGCTTTGGGGAGGCAGGTAATGGGGGTGCTGGGGGTTAATGGCAAGTCACCCACTAGCGGCAGGTGATTTGCCAGCCCCCAGCCTTGTGAACTGGTATAGGGGTCTCATGGACCCTTACCAGTTCACAAGGGGTTAAATGCAAAACATAAAGACACTGACACACATACAGAAAAAAATGATATTTTTTATTTTTTACTTTACTCACCTCCGATCCTGCGTCCCTCGACGATGTCCCGCGCCACTGTCATCTGTCACTGACAGATGCCGATAGTGATCGGAGCAGGGCTCCGCCCTCTCACCCGCCCTGTTCCGATCACCACCGGCATCTGTCAGACGCCGGAGCTGGGGTGAGGGTTAAGAGGAGCGGGATGACGTCATCCCGCTGCTCCCAAAAAAGGCGGGGCTAGGGGCGGCGGCCATCGCTGCCATTAGAGGAGGTAAGGACCCCGAAGCCTGCGGAGCCCAGGGGGGATCGAACCCCCCCTGGTGAAGAGAAGAGCCGGACAGAGAAATCGGGCGAGGAGGTGAGTGACTGTCATTTTTTTTTTCTTTTGCAGCCGCAAGTATCAGCGGCAAAAACGAGGGGGGGGGCAGTTTCGGGCCCCCTCCTGAAGACGGGAGACGACGAGGGAGGGATCGGGTTCCCTTCCCCCAGGAAGTTAAATTAATTATACAAAATAACCAATCCATATAATCCATTTAATAATCAATTATAAATTAATTATCTAGCAAATTTTAGATTTTAAGGTTTCCAAGGGTCCCCATATGATTAACTGCTCCACATTCTTCCAATGATTTTAAGAATTCACATAATTCTCCCATATCAGAAGAGCGTGGTCTGAAATCGTCAACCGATCATCCAACTCCAAGAATAGAATTAGAAAGATGAAAATCTCCAAGTGTCATATGGCTAATTCACTAGATCCAAAGAAAAAAGAAAACCAATCAATATCAAATTAACCAATAATTATCAATATATATATATATATATATATATATATATATATATAGATATTAAAAAAAGGAACATTTATATATGTATATGTGTATATATATTCCAGCTACTCTTGATAATATCTACCTCCCCAAAAATAGTCCAAAGGAGGTATCCTCATTGAGGCCCCCTGGAAATGCAGTACCCAATTTAAAAATCCATCTTTTTGAAGGAGGTTTTTTTTCAAATTTCCTCCCCTAATGCCCAAGGTAACTTTTTCAAGTGGTATTATCCTTAAGGTATCCACCTTCCTCCCATGGGTTCTTAGGAAATGGTCTGCTACTGACGATATGATCTTATTATTTTCTATGTCCCTTGCTGCCAATTTAATATTTGAAATATGGGCTTGGATACGTTTCCTACGTTCATTCTTAGTCTCCCCAATATATCTTAGACCACAACCACACTCCAACAAATAAATAACTCCTTCTGTTTTACAGTTTAAGGGCTGCATTATCCGAAAGATCTCTTCTGTGTAAGTATTTCGAATTTGATTTGTTTTAACCACAAACCTGCATATGGAGCATTTGCCACAAGGCTGACTGCCATTAATTGGATTCTTCCCCAACCAGGTCTCAGATTGTACAAAATGACTTCTACACAGATGGTCCCTAAGGTTGGGAGCCCTTGCTGTCATTTTTGGTCTCTGTGGAATAAACGATTTAAGAGAGGGATCCAAGGTTAAAATGTTCCAATATTATAACTGTTATAACTAGTAATAAATCTTACCGTATTATCCTTTTTCCTAATATGGGGTTTCAGCATCTTACAAAGGTCTCCATCTTTTGCTCGTTTGTATGCAGATGATATTGTTTTCTTGGGGTATCCCCTATTCAAGAAGCGTTGTGTAAGATCCTTTGCTTGTAACCTGAATTCTCCGTCCTCTGAACAATTTTGTCTTATTCGGGCAAACTGACCCCGTGGGATACCATGTTTCAAGAAATCATTTTTAGGTTGTGAATCACATCCTATTGTCAGGGGTCTGGTGGCTTAAAAGAGTGTGCATGCGCACGGTAGAGAGCTGCAGTGCAAAGAAAACCTGCATTTCATTCTGCTCCAGGATTTATTTTTTGCACCCTTTCATTCAGAAGCCTGGATTCTACAGAGAGTCTGCTCTTGGGACTTCCACAAGCTTACTATTTATTGTAGACTCTTGCAGCCATGCTTTGCTGTGTTGTCAGTGTACCTTGGATTTTTGTCTTGAATCTGCTACTTTAGACTGATTTCTCAGTTGACCAGGCTTGCTCCTTGATGCTTAACCTCTGCCCATGACCCTGATTTCGGCCTGCTCCTCGTATATGATCCTCTGCCTGTGAGCCCAACTTCTGCCAGCTTCTTGTATTTGAACCTCTGTCTGTGTACTCAACCTCGGCTCATCTGACCATCCTCCTGTCTGCTGATTTAGTACTCAGCCTCCTAGTCCACGGCAGCGTCCAGCTTCTTGAGGAACGACCCTGGTAGTGTCTGCAGCGCAGTCTAACCCTCCTTGCGGGAAGGCCCCATGGAACACCAGACCTGCCAGTAGACTCCAGTCTCTGGGGGGCTCGCCCCGATAAAGGCCCTTTTAACACCTTGGGACTCCATCTTGTTTGCTGCCATCCTGAATCCAGTCATCAGAACAGTGAGTCTGACACCTATCTGTTAGGGCTGCTGAAAGAAATTCTGCCAGACTATGGGGTTTATTCATCAAGGGATAGCGGCAGGTAGTGCCTGGTAGCTCCCGGCAGCGTCTGGTGAACGCTGTATGCAATACTACATTTATGAAGACGATTCTGGCGAGCGACTCTAACAGCACCATGTAGCGTCCGATTCATCATTACAGGTGGCTCAGCGTATAGCGCCGGCTCCCTAGCCTTACAGAGCGCCAGGTATTACCTGTTGCTACCTGTCGCTCTCCCATACATTTCAATGGACGTTCCTTTTCTTCTGTTTAAACAGGGTTTTTGTTTTTAATTGTTTTTTCTCAAATAATTGTGTGACCTCTCCTGGCCTAGAAAAAGTCATTTTTGAAAACTTTTTAGATTTTTTATATTTTTATGCAGAATTGTCATTACAGGTCTGGCAGTAAAGTATTAATGTCACAATGTTACAACAATGTCATTCCATTTGTTTTCGCTTTGTTACTGGTGGATATGTGTTCAAAATCAGACTTTAATCACACAGCGTCTGGCGTTCTATGCTATAGCGACCAGATCCAGAGTGCCTACACTGAATCTGTTTTTTTGTTGAATGTGGCGTGAGTCGCTGAGAGTCGGTCGCACTGAGCTGCCACTACCTTTCGCTCGCTGCAACGCTGTACTGGTGTTAGATCGCCCATCATACATCTCATTCATCAATGCCGGCCAGGTTACTACAGCGACTGAGGCGCTCTGTTACAGCACCCGATCACAACGTATACAAGCGGTCGCTCTAAGCACTGCTATACAGAGATAGCTGGTGCTAGGAATGAATCAGCCTCCCATGAACAGGACTGTGTCAGTGGCATAAAGCATAACCAAAATCCTTAGATTACTGGATCAGCAAACTGAATGTGTGGGCATTCTCAGACCACACACTAATGTTTCATGTTGTAATGCAAAAGAAGTGTTCTTGCCCAGCCTTCAGCTTGCAGTGCCAGACTGTCTTTGGTAAACCAGAACTTGGTAAGCCATTTTCCATTACAGCTTTGATAAAAAATACTCAAACTCACAACTGAAAATGTTTTTTTTTCTACAGTGAAACTCTACCAAAATAATTTTGCTGGTGAATTTTTTTCTCAAAATGCAACAATTAAAATGACGGTATTTTTTGTTTTCTCCCAAGGGTAGCTTTGTTCAGTCTGCAAAGAGTCTGACAATTTTTTGATGGAGAAAGTCAGAATCTATGACTTAAATTATAATGAGTGGATGGATCTTCTAACAATTCTTAGGAGATGCATAAAACAGCAATGATTTTTCAGACTTGACATGTCTATTACTTGTATTACTTATATTACTTATTTTAATCAGTAGCCAGTAGGTAGCAGCAGTGTTGTTTCCAAACTATCAGAATCATAGCTTTGTCATCTTAGTATTAATTCAATGATTCATGGCAAAGCTGTAATAAAATGTCTGTTCTTTGTGACTAAAAAAAACATTGTGTGTACAGGATTATCCAAATGACCTATTTACATAAAGTCATTTTGTGTGTTTTATACTGTACCTTCAGCACATTTTATTTAAACATTAAATTGGATGAAAAATAATATTAGATCAATTTTAAAATCCTCTTTAATATATTATTGGTAAACTGCTTTCCTTAACCTCTACAGAGCCCTTAAAGCTAAACCATGCACCCTTACCACCCGATTACCTTGAACAATTATGCGGCCTCTGCCTTGGCCTTTTTTTACAAAAAGGTTTTTCTCCACTACCAAGACCACTCCCACCTTGCATTTTTGAGATTGCAGACTGGCTGAATTTAAGATTTCTGGCTGAATATGACCAGCCCACTGTTTGCATCCCTGGCTTCCCTATAGTATGAGAAGCACTCTATCTTCTAGCCTATCTTAATGGCAGGTGTGGGAGTGCGCCTCAGCTACAGGGAAGTGGGCAGTAGAACACATCCCAATTTGGACTGCCCCAAGGGAAGTCTAGCCAAAATACAGAAATTTTTTGTGCTTGCTCAGAATTTCACCTCTGATCACAGAATATTGCCAATATAAGCACTACTACATTTAATACACAATTTCTTTCTTGTTACAGATAACATTTTTATTGCAACAGAAGTAAAGATAATCCTTATCAATAAATACATGATTTTTATTTTGAAATTGTCTGTCCTGTGTTCAATGAGTGAGCTGTTTTAAAGTAATTTTTAATAACTCACAAAGGATAATAAGTATAACGTTTTGAACCATAGCTTTCAATGGACAATATAGAACTAAAGAATCATGCTTAGACACTATTCCTATAATCTAAACCACATGTGCTCACCCAGGCTCACATGTGGCCCTCAGAACTATGGGATGTGGCCCCTGACCTACTATGGGAAGTGGGAGAGCTAAATAGAACTGACATGTAAAAGATGGTTAAATAGGGGCTCTGTAATATTGGACGATTGCACAGAGAGTGATAAAGGAGGGGCGCATTGGCAAATAGAGGTGACAGCATTGGCATGGAGGAATGTGGTTACATTGATAGTACAAAACCACCCCTGGGTGATATATTTGTCAATAATTTAGTACCATTTTGTTTCTATATTGTATACTTAAAACTGGTGGGAGTTTAGATGGGTTGAGTATTGGGAACATGTTTAAGATGTGGGACTGAAAGGTAAGCCAATCAACATGTGTATTACTAACATGTTGGCATTGTTGTATATTAATGTAGGGGTGTGGTGGAAGGACATACGAGTGGAGCTTGTGAAGACAATGGGTACTGTGATTGTTGTTAAAAAACTTCACTATGCTATTCCAAATAAAAATATTCTAAGCCTCTTCATTGTGGGGATTAAGGGAGATTGAATACAGAGCAGCGGTGAGTGAAAAGTGGGTAAAGTGTGTGTCCATCTTTGTGAGTGGAGGTAGCAGACCATAGTTTGAGGACAAGAGAGGTGGTCAACGATAGTAATTTGGTGGAGGCAGGGTTGTTGGTGTCAACTGGTATGTTGAAGTCACCCATGATAATAGCTGGGATGTCCATGGGCAGGAAGTAGAGGTGGAAAAGTGGTCCAGGAAGAGAGTAGCACGACCAGGAGGGCGATAGATAATTATAATATTTAGGTGACAGGGAGAATAGAGACTGGGTTAAATGAGCAGTGTTCTAATAGAAGGATTCCAACACCCCACCCTGTTTGTTGTTTGATTGAGGTGAGACTGAACTGTAACATAGATATGACAGGGGGTGAGCCCAGTTTCAGTAAAGGCCATGAAGGTGAAGAGGTTGGTAGTGAACAGATCATGGATGTATGCAAGTTTGTTGCACACTGAATGTGCATTTTCTAGTGCGCAGGTGACAGCGGCAGGAGTATGTGGGGAGGGAGCAATTTTTCTGAGGTTGGCTAGGTCATGTGTGTTTGCTGGTTTGATGCAGTGCTTAGGGGAGGTATAGATGAGTTAAGGGGTAAATAGATGGCCCTGGGTTTGGAGGTATGTCACCAGCAGCTAGTGGGAGCAGGGAAAGGGAAAGGAAATGACTGTGGGATTTCAAACTGGGGGAGCAATTTTTGGCTCAAAGAAAAGGTGAGGTTATCGGGGGTTTATGTGCGAGGGAACTGCAGCATTCTGGATGCCCCCCTAGCTTGATTAGATCAGCTGTCTGCGAGAACCATTAAAGAAAAAAACGAATGTTAGTCCAGTTAAACAGGACCAACAGCCCGACACAGTTAGAAAAAACAAAACTCTATTTTGCAGTTTCCTCTCCCAGCATCTCAGCCATGCTGCTGCCTGGATTCAACTAACAATGCACAGTAACAGGAAGCCCAGCAACACTTCCTGTTTGCAGGTGGTCATTTTTGACTGTTGGTCCGCTCTAAGTCCTGTGATTCTTACGTCACTTTTGCTGGAATGACAAGTCCGAAACACATGGATTAAAATGCAAGTCTGTAGGAATTCTGCAGCCATTGTTGTAGCATGGAACAAGTATAAGAATCGGTTATGGTACATTGGATGTAAGCTCCAGCATTGTCACTTATTGTAATGATTTTTGTATATTTTCTTCACAACAGTTATTTCAGTATACACATCGTATGATCACACTGGACAAAATGTGTGCATACGTGCTACAGGACTTATGTTAATGATACTGAAGCTACTGCTTTAGCGCAGAATAACACCCTGCCTCCCACTGAGAGATAAATTGCATTTTACAAGGCAGTAAAGCTTAACACATTTTACACCTGTTGTGACACTGGACTCTAGTAAGCATTAAGAAATGCACTCATGCAATTAGAAAGCAGATGTGTATGCATTATGACTGTATAACCATCTGACAAAATGGATTAAATCTGGTATTGTAAATTCTATTTTAGCTGGTCCATGGCCTCACATATGCAGGTGCGTGGCCATTGTGCAATGCTCTTTGCATACTTTTCAGTAAAAACAGATCATGTATCAAATTCAGGTACACCCATATTTATGGTGCAACATGAAAAAACATACAAATTTATCTTTGGGGGAATTAGACATGGATTGCACTTGCCATAACAGTAGCCAATTTATAATGTTTGAGAATGGACAGTGACAGAACACCGGTGGGAAATGTTTATGTGAATATGCAAACATGTGCATTAAGTCAACTGGGCTAGCCAAGCTTGAAATTTCAATGTGTCTGAGAAATCAATGTGGACTTTACTTCCACTTAAGGGTTTGCTATCATTTAACAAATTCAGTGGTGAGATTGTCAAAATCCTACAAGAACTAATCCAAAACTATCTAAAATCCCTAAGATTTGCAGGCTATTAATGCAACATAAAAAAGGAAAGAAAAACAGATTTACTATCTTTTGATCACTACACAACGATGACTACATGGCGATTGATATATAACAATATAACATATCCATTAGATTGTAAGCTTGCATGGGCAGGGCCTTCACTCCTAGAGTATTCCAGTACAAATGTGTAATTGTGAATTTCCGTCACATACGACTTGTAATACCTATATACTATGTATATTATAAGTGTATTTGTTTTACCCTGACTGGTATTTCTACAATGCCACAGAAGATGGTGATGTAAATGTAAAAGCTTTGTATAAGTATTGCACACTTAGTGGATCAAGGCACTTGGAATGGCATAAAAGAGAAGAGATGATTTGCATGGATCTGGAGTTATGTGTAATCCTGCAAACAAATGGGAGGGGGGTACTGGAGGGATACTGTGGCACTGTTATTTCTGTCCGCACCAGTTATTAACTTTTAACAGTAGCGACTGGGTACTTGTTTTGCCCTGAGGGGCTATTTGAGGGAGTGGGGGGAGCCGCTTGATCTCACTTGGAATCTTGGGAGGTCCCAAAGTGAGAGTGTCTTGATCCCTATGTACATACTAGTCACTTACTGTTATCTTCTCAAAATATCGCTTTATTTACTGTAAGTCGATTCCGTGTAAAAAAAAAAAATCCTGTTATTCTTGGTCTATATAAGCCCTATCCATTCTTTGTGTTTTTAAAAAGAATTCTTCATTTGAAAGTGATTGTTTTGGTCTATTTTAGCCCTGTATATTAAAGTGATATTCTAGTGAAAAAAAACCTTACCTCAGCCATGGCAATAAAGAAAGAGATGCTGGGGTTCCAAAATGGTGCACTTCATAAATAAGGCCCTTTATCTCTAGTGTAGACTGGCACATTGTAAATAAGACTGTAAATATAGTGTACCGACTGGTAGTTAGGGGACATCCCCAAGCTACCAGTTGGAATATTATATACTCTAAAGGTCCAACTTGCTACAAACTTTATGCAGAATTTCTGTTGGCCTGGCCTTGCTACAAATGTATTTGTACCTACTCCAAACCAGGAACATCTTTATACCAGATCTTAATTACTCTCTTGACACCAAACTCCTGGAGAAGCCCCGTTCATTGAGGACAAAAAACGTTGAAAGCTTTATAAGTGCAAGCTGAATATGATGGTAACTATTTTGCCTACAGTAGGACTTTTGTTTTAATACAAGTGGCCACTAGTCAAAACAGTAAACATGTAAGAAAATGAAAACACATTGTATTTTTGAGCTATAAAGAGGAGTTGGAAGGGTGGGCCTTTAGGGAAAAAAAACTAAAAAAAACTATAAATAAATGTTATATATAATAATGAATACCAAAAAAAGTTAAAATATTATAGATTTCTTTTAAAAATACTCACAATCTAATATTGTAAACATTTCTTGAGAAAAAAAAGGAGAAGGCTCTGCATTCCAGCTGCTGATTAGCTACATTTACCAATGTCTGCCTCTTACCAGTGACATAAAAACTGACAATGATTCTTTTCTCTGTGAAGCAGACAGATGAGAAACCTGCATACCACAATATACAAGTAAACCGTTTAAAGAATCAGCGTAATTGCAATGGCCGCCCCCTGTCTTCAACCACAGCATTTTTTTCTTTAATGATGATTGATAGAAACACTATGGTCAATTGCCAGAGCCTTTTATAAACCTATGAGGAAATCTTTTAAACAATAAATCAAGCCATCATTTATGTAGCTACATTTCAGAAGAATAAATTTTCATACTGCAAAACATAGCAGAGCTCCAGGAGGTAATGTCCTTGACCTGTGCCAGTTCATTCTCAGCATCTTCAGTCCATATGAAGTCATACACTGTACAGAAGTCACATGACCTCCAGCTGCTGGCTGCTGCAGATTCTCCAGATGTATATATACCCATTATACAGCTGTAACCGCAAAATGAGCAAATGCAAAAAAGTGAACTCTGATTTGTTAAACCGCTTACAAAAATTTGGCCACATGGCTCGGAAAAAACTGCAGTATTATCGCTCATATTTTTTCAGGTTTATTAAACAGCTTAATGAAGCCAATTACTGATAGATGCTGTGAGCCTGATTGTGATGTATAAATGAATATAAATGACTATGAATAACCATTAAGTACATATTTATTAATATTAGTAATCTAATGTAAAAAAATCAGCAGAGAGGTGACTTGTGTTTATAGAGGAAGAATTGATTCAAGACACATTAGTGGTTTTAATGTTTCCTTGGAAAATATTATGAGAGCTTAACCTTTGCAAATATTGATTTGTCTAAATTCAGTTTGAATATTGCATATGCCAGAAAAAGATATACGATACATAACAACTAAAAGAAAGCCTGAGACTAATTGTTTCTATTTTTGCTGTAGTTTGACCAAAGCTGGATCAATTAATCTATTTTTCCTTAGCGTGGTCTGTGCAGAAGGAATACGTACCCATGTAAAGGGTAAGGCTCCTTTTGATGGTGTGTCCATTACTCTCTGCCAAAATTGTGTCCTTAAGGTGCTGTGATTATATGTTATTTTTTCGTTTTTATTTGTTTGCAACTCTTTGTTTCAAATAAATAGTTTTCTCTAGCAACAGTGTGTTTACATTAGCAACCGTACACCAACAAGGTGTGTTTGGTGTACAGAAAGAGACCTCCTGAATCTGACTTGGTACTCACCTGATTGTAGGGCTAGCGGGCTGCTGTGGGTGGGAAGCAGAGACCCATTTAGGCTGCTATGAGCAGGTTGGGCTTTTTAAATGTAAAAAATATTTTAAAAAGCTGCGTGGGGTACCCCTTTCAAGGCATTAACTAGCTCAGCACACCAAGCATAGGGGCTGGTAAGTCCAGAGCCAAGGAGCTCAGCGGCTGGCCCCTGGCCCTGTTGCATTGCCAGCCCCTATGCTCTTCTGCAGGGCCTTGGTGCTCTTTTAGGGAGAGTACCAGGCCCTTGCTGACAGGCATCGGGCATTTCGACACCCCATGGTGGGTGGGGGTTTGAATTATAGGGAGCGGATATGTCGGGCAAGTGGCTTGCATTTCCCCTACCCTGTGAACTTGTAATTTTACTTTGTTTAACATTTTGAAACTCTCCCCACACACATATTCAGATGACTATCATAGTTACATATTGATGCCTAAAGCTTCTTTGGGAATATGCAGTAACAGTAAAGCATTTAGCAGAAGAGCATACTGTGCATTGAGGCTGAGGAGATGGTTTGACCAAAATTGTTACTGCAGCCAGATTCTCTTGTACTTCGTTTTAGATTACGGAAACTTTATATTCATGTGTACATTTAATATTTTCCTACTATTCCTAAAGCGAAAACCCATTTTTAATATACAATGAGCACAGGAAACAGATTATGAGCATCCATAAATCAACATTATACAACTGAGGTAAATGGAATGTGTTCTTGGAGTCTTCAGAGTTCAGACACCATACCAACTAAATGCAGTCAGCATCATCATCATTGACTTGTGACCTCATACAAATGCTAATTCCTACACTTGTTAAGTTCCAGGAAATAACATTTGAACCAAAGAGTGAGCACCTGGTTTGATACTAGCAACAAAGGGTGGAGAAATAAATCATTTGACAAAGCCTTCGCCCTTTCCATATAACGTGTCTGTGTGGTCAGTAAGTGATCTGAAATTCTTGCAGCAATTTTTTCACGGACAGTAAAGGAATGTGATATGGGAAACATATGTGAAAGCAGCACGAGAGTCGAGCACCTGTGTCATTGCTCTTTGAGTAGTTGAGCAAACAAATTTGAGTGTGTCAGTCACAAACAACTATTCTTGGCTCCCCTTTATGTTCTGGGTTTCTCTAGTGATTATTGTTACTGACCACATACTGTACAGCTTTGAATCCAAGAAGGAAGCTGTCATCCATTTTGGTTGACAATTGGCACAGACAGCAGTAGCTCCCTGACTAATGGAGTGACACCCTATGCAGAGCTTTAGCAGTGATAGAGCTGGAGATGTCTTAAAACATGTGGAGAACATCCTGGTAAAGGTGAAGCACCCCTGTAGGGAATTGAATGTCTCAACAGGAAGCCGAGGTGAGCAAAGGATTCCATGGCTGCAATTAAATAGCTAAAGGTAAGCCAGTGTCAAACGGACATTGTATGTAAGAGGAGAGAGATGAATCTAAGACGGCAAAGTCAGGATCAAGCCTGCTCAGAATTGGGGTAAGAAATGTAGCACTGGCAGAATGAGTTCACTTAATCAGAAAAAGAATCAGATTTACATATATATACATATATAGTATACACTATTCTTGCATTGAAAAACAGCACAAATTTACTAAGAAATAATTGAAATCAATACAAACTATATTCAATCTACTAGGTATTTCTGAGAAGTTACATATCTAAGAAGGGACAACAGTATGTCAGTTTGTCCTTCCTGAATTCCCCTTCATACCACATAATAAAGGAAGCACACATGTCTGTCTGCTCTGCACTGTAAAAAGCAACCAGCAGCTTACTGTAGGTTTTGTGAGCTGCCATAAGAAATGTCTTTAGGATGCTTTGCTGGTAACCCTGTCTATGTGTAAGCTCCACTTCAGGTCTTGGGTGATGGTTAGAGATGAGCGAACTTCTTGAAAGTTGGATTCGGGCGATTTGCCGAATTTCCCCAAGAAATTCGGGTTCGCCGAATCGAACTTTCACGAATCGCTCATCTGAAAAAAAGAATGCCGGCATGGTGGGAGCGGGCAGGCCGGCTACGCCTGTCAGCGGGCCGCCGCCGGCCCCCTGACAGCGTAGCTGGCCTGCCCGCTCCCACCATGCCGGCAAAAATGGTGGCAGCGGGCAGGCCGGCTATGCTGTCAGCGGGCCTGCCCGCTCCCACCATGCCGGCATTTTTTTTTTAAGCAAAAATGCCGGCATGGTGGGAGCGGGCAGGCCAGCTACGCTGTCAGCGGGCGGCGGAAGCCGGCCCGCTGACAGCGCAGCCGGCCTGCCCGCTCCCACCATGCCGGCATTTTTTTAAAAAGCAAACACTTACCTGCATAGTCGGAGCGTGGAGGGCGCGCCATCAGAGGGCGCCTGAGAGCGGCGCCGGCCTCCACGCTCCGACCATGCAGGTAAATGTTTGCTTTTTAAAAAAATGCCGGCATGGTGGGAGCGGGCAGGCCGGCTGGGCTGTCAGCGGGCCGGCTTCCGCTGCCCGTTGACAGCGTAGCCGGCCTGCCCGCTCCCACCATGCCGGCATTTTTTTTTTATTTCAGGGAAAATTCGATCGTCCGAACCGGTTCGCTCATCCCTAGTGATGGTGGTACTCTAGTCTGTTATTTCCACTGTGTATGTATATAGCATGATGTTATTAGGATGGTTTCCTGAAGTCTGTAAAGATCTCCACATCTCTGCCAGTTTCCAGTATTAAGAATCAGGTTGTTGTTATATATATAATAAAGCTGATGAGTGATGTCATCTGAAGATTTCACAATCTTGACTTTGTAGGCTTCTGCATCAACATCCATGATGGGCTGATAAAGGTGGTGTTGTCTACTGATTTCATGACCAGTTGGGCTGATGAGTGAAAATGAAAAACGTGAAGATAAGGGAAAAAGAACACATCCTTGAGGTAGACAAGTGTTGGTAACCTCGGCGCTGGACACTATTGTTTCTTTTTTTATGGCTGCCAAGAAGAGAAAAATAGATTCCTTTGTTTCCTTTATACAGTGCCTTGAAATAGTATTCAAATTCCTGGAACCTTTCAACATCTTACAGCTATACTCTCAATGTATTTTTATTGAGATTGTATGAATATTCTTTGATTTAAACCATTCCATTTTAGCTTCGGCTTTATTCTTAGGGTTGCAGTAGAAAATAATGGTGTGTTCAGGGTGATTTGCACGGTCTTCCACACACAGCGTTTGGCATGTAGGCCTAAAAGTTCAAATTTTTATTCATCTGACTAGAGGACCCTCTTCCACATGCTTGTTGTTTCTCCTACATAGCTTGAGGCAAACTGCAAACATGCCTTCTAATGGCTTGCACTCAAATATTTCCATATTTCCAGATTTGTGGAGTACATGACTAACACTGTAGTTGTCCTTAGGACCTAAGCAGTGGAACTCTAGCTCCTCCAGAGTGATCCTTGGCCTCCTGGCTGCTTCTCTAATTAGTGCTCTCCTTGCCTTGGATGCCAGTTTAGCTGGAGGACCAGGTCCTGGTACGTCTGCAGTAGTGCCATAGGCCTTCCATTTAGAGCTTGTTTAGAGCTTGGGATATTTTTGATGACGGTGAGTCATTTTTTTTAACATTGGGCTCATCATCTGCAAAAGAAGTTATAGGGAACTTCAGGTCACTGGATAGCTTCTTTGTTTCATAGGATAGCAGAGTACATGTACTGAAAAATAGAATTGCACATTAATGGTGCATAATGCCATGGTGCCTGCCTGGTTTGGTGTGTTTATATGTTTTAAATGCTTTTAGATGTTTTCTAATCTTTTGTATATACTGCATTGTATAAAATGGTCTTAGTGATCAATAGGACTACTTTAAAAAAAAAAATGAAAAAAATAAATATCAAAATTCCCCCCAATATATTGCTGAAGGTAACATTACTTTATATGAGCATCAAAGTGTGTATAGTGTGTAAGCTGTCAGAAGGAGCAATGAGCTGCATGTGTAGGCAATGAATGATCTTTTGCTGTACTGACATTGGAGAGATGAATAGAGTAGTGGCAGATAACAGTTACAGAGTGCAGAAACAGAGGGAATTAACATTCCAGGCCAGGCAAACAGTTTTGATGTGACCACACACCATAGCTGAAGACAGGTTACCATGTCGGTGGGGTAATGTGCCACTGTTTATGGTTTAAGTAAGGATCAAAACGTTATGTTTCTCCATTTCAGTAGACATTTTCCTTACTGAGAAATTAAACCTGAAGGTCGTTTTTAGGGCCCAATGGCTTTTCAGTCAGCCTGTAATCTTACTACTTTTGTGATCCTGGGTGCAAGCCAAAATAGAGCACAGCTCTGTGCTATGTTGTCCCTACAGTTTAAGTTTGTGTTCTCTGCTGTCTGGGGCATGAGTCGGGGATGCGACCATGGCCTGCAATCGAGGCGTGGGAGCACCAGGAAGTGTTTATAGGAAGTTTGCACAGCCGGGCATTCCACCCTGGGATACCTGAGGGGTACTTGATAGGCCAGCCACAGAGTCTTTTAGTGGTTATTCCTCTTTAAATGTAAAAAAAAGTGTACAAATCATACATATCCTGTACTCTCTACTAAAAAGTAGAGCTGAATACCTACTTCTACTTCTTAAGAAGAGGACCTCCTAACCACTCCTCCTCCCGCAGGTCAGGGACCCCTGCATTAGATGTTCAACATGAAATGGGACGTTTGTTGCCTACTCTAATAGTGCCAGTTCTTATTATGTAAATTTATAGCACACAGGGGGCACTGAAGTGATGGGAGAACACACCTATACGATCAATTCAGAGCTGCCATTCACTTTCATTGTCTACCTTGGGGCTTTTTCAGCCCCAAGATAGTAACATAGTAACATAGTATGTAAGGCTGAATAAAGACTTTAGTCCATCCAGTTCAGCCTGTTTAACTCCTTCCAGTGGTCTAGTAGCCATAGCTGGAAATGTTATTACATGCCAGGAAGGCATCAAGGCCACTTTTGAACATTTTTAATGTATCCCTCATTACTACCTCCTCTGGCAGCGAGTTCCATAGTCTCACTGCTCTTACAGAGAAGAATCCCCTCCTATGTCGGTGGAGAAAGCACCTTTCCTCTAACCTTAGTGGATGCCCCCGGGTTATGGTTACACTCCGGGGTATAAATAGATTGTGGGACAGATCCTTGTATTGACCCCGAATATATTTATACATAGTTATTAGATCACCCCTCAATCGTCTTTTTTCTAGACTAAATAAGCCTAACTTGGACAAACTTTCCGGGTACTCTAGCCCCCGCACTCCTTTTATTAACTTTGTTGCCCTTCTTTGAACGTGCTCCAGTTCTGATAAGTCCCTCTTAAGCACAGGTGCCCAGAACTGTACACAGTATTCCATATGGGGTCTGACCAGTGACTTGTACAGGGGTAAAATGATGTTCTGGTCATGAGCACCTATGCCCCTCCTGATGCACCCCATGATCCTATTTGCCTTGGCAGCAGCTGCCTGGCATTGATTACTACAGTTGAGCTTATTGTCAACTAAAACCCCTAGGTCCTTTTCCATTGTTGTTTTACCAAGTGTTTCTTTATTTAGTGTGTAATCATGACACAGATTTCTCCTTCCCATGTGCATAACCTTACATTTATCTGTGTTAAACTTCATTTGCCATTTAACTGCCCATGCTTCCAATTTATCTAAATCTGTTTGTAGTTGCCTGTTGTCCTCCTTTGTTTTAATTACTTTACTCAGCTTAGTATCATCTGCAAAGATTGAGACTTTACTGTTTAATCCATACCCAATGTCATTTATATATATATTGAAGAGAATTGGTCCCAGAACTGACCCTTGTGGTACTCCACTAGTAACAGTGACCCAATCTGAGTGTGTACCATTGATGTGAAAAGTTTCACCTGTCAAGGTAGAAAATGAAGGTGAATGACAGTTTTCTTTTCTAAAAAGCAGTGCGTTTTCTCACCTGGCTCTGAATCGAGCCTTACAACTTTCACTAAGTATAATTCAGCTTTAAAGAGGAACAATTGCCTCCCTGGAGTCTAAGAGACTTATTTGGGGTGTCCTACTGTGTGAAATCCCTGAATTGCTTAAAGTGGACCAAAACTCCTAAAATCTATATGGGTTAGTGCCACTTAATTCCCTCCCCTCAGGGCATCCCGCTGTGTGAAACCCCCCAGGCCATTCAGTAAACTCACCTCCCCTGATTCAACAGCGCACATGCAAGTAGCGGCCGTTGTCCCTTTAACAGGGCGCACATCTGCATCAGGCGTTTGTGAAGGACCAGCATGGGCGCGCTCCCTATTATAGGGTGGGAGGAATGCGGCCGTCGTTCGAGCGCTGATTGGACGAGATGCCATGCATGTGCCATAGGACCGGGAATGATGAGTTAGATTGGGTGACCTGGGGGGTTTCACAAAGCGAGTCAAGGTCCAAAACCCAGGATTTTGACTATCCTGTGCTTTGGTCCTCGACCCACTGTGTGAAACCTAGCAGGTCACCCATTCTAACTCACCATTCCAATAGCACACGCACAGGCCATATCCCCGCCTTACCTCCGCTTATGCACATTTCTGGGGTAGGTATTTCTGAATGACTGGTGTAGGGGAGCAGTGACTAGTGGAGCACAAGCCACTGATTGGTTGACACCTGTGCATGCACTTTAGGATTGTGGGAGAGGTGCCTATAGAAGGTGATGTGGGGAGTTTTAGGGTGCCGTGGGGAAGCTGCAATTTGGCAATAGCTGGGTCGAATCTCACTTCATCACGGATCCGAAGCTCATCAGAGAGGTTGCTTATACACGCTGCATCAAAATAAATAATAACTTGCTATGCTTTTTTCATTTGCAAGAAGGAAATTGAATTGGGTGACAGGCTTGTGAATTTACCATTGCATGGAAAGCACCGTTTAAATTCCTGTTCCCTGAGCCAGCTTGTGCTGGAATAATAGGTTATTGCTAATTACATTTTAAAGATGCCTGTACCCATCATCCACTGCAAATATTTGAGTGGTTATGGTACTATTTCTCACAGATTGACTCAGGGTTGGGGGGGTCCACAATATGGCATGAACAGTTCTCCATTGTAAAAATGTAATGGCAGCTTGAAGACCTGTCATCTGTTCATCTTTCAGTAAAGGTAAACGGCAAGCTTCCAGAGCCACTAATGTGTGATGGTTAGGGTGTCGGCTAGCTAGAGGGGGCATTTTATATGGCGAGTGAGGTCGCCATCACTGGAAAAATAACATACAAGACATTTCTGCCCCCAAAAAAATATATCATTTTTGAAGAAATTCCTGCAAAAATCACAATTAAACATGGTGAAAATGTTATGGGAACAGAGGGTGACAATATATTTAGGTAGGCTGCCACTGAAAGGGTTAATAGAGGAAAGAAGTTTGTTGCATAATTTGGACAGGTGAGACAGAACCCTGGTTACATCCAGGGGCCTGGTTAAAAGCCAACCCAAGTTTGATAAAAGGATTTAGAACACTTTTAGTGTTAGTATTTTCTTACATCAATTATAGAAATTGTAGTGGAAGGAATTGATCTACAATAGGAGACAGCAGTGGGAACCAAGCCAAATCCCCATCAGAGCCTGAGAGTCAGAGTAGAGAAGCAAGCCTTTTCACCCATATACTTGTGGAAGGCCTAGTCACCACTAAGGGACAGGAATGCGGTGCAGCTAACTTTTGCTACAAAAAGAACACACCTGTGCAGGAGTAATTGCTGGATGTATTGATGACAAATACATGTAGTGTATCTGGATTACAACTGTTGGATACTGCTGAAGTTTGACATATATGCGTTCTACAATATAGTACCTTTTTGTTCTCCAGAGAATGTTTTGTGTTACTAGAGACTGTCAGCATCCCAAAGCCCATTGCTCCCCACTGGACCCCTCAAAGCCAGAACCATGAAGGAATCTTTCCCCAAGTACCGGTCTGTTAACCCCTTAGGCTCAAGTGTGCTATAAATTATTTATCTAACAATGACCAAAGGCAAGTGTCGAAGTGTAGAATTTTAACAGTGTAATCTGTTATCTATCCATTTTTGGGTCACATCAACAAGCTGTTAAGCATTTCCAACTTAAATTTTGAGGATGAAGACATGTTAATCTTCTCAAAATAATGTTATTACCATAATGAAATATAATATATACAAGGAAATCAGAACTAATCTCTTGCTTGCAGTTATCTCTACAAACTGATTTTTATGGAACGCTCGTCTATATATCAAGTAAGTTACAACATGGCAGAATCCATTAGTGTAAGAATGTAGGTGTATACATTTATACAGTATCTAAATAGCATACCCATTTGTAATGTATAACCATATCTGTTAAAAACACGTGGCAAAGGTTGGTGGTGAATCTTATAGGCACTGGTTGCCTTAACCTTTTGATGAGCGAGGACCACTTAAATTTAATTGGAACATGGTCACCGGTCAAAATGAGTAGGTTCCCAATTTTTTCTTTGGGAATAGCATAATAAAAGTTTTCTACAACAATCAGGATACCCACTCACTGTCTCCTCACACTCGACTTGTATGCCCTTCCTCCACACCCCTACATTCATATCTACAATCTCCACATGTTAGCAATGCTAACTTTCCACTCTGGATATAGAGGTCCTGTATTTATAGCCCTCCCCCATCAATCCCACATCTTAACCATGCTCCCAATACTCAACCCATGTAAACTCCCATCAATGCTAAGCATACAGTTATTATTGAACATGATTTTACTAAATAATTCTGCCAAACTATTCACCCAGGGGTGGTGTTGTGCAATCAATGTCACCATGCTCCTCCAAGCCACTGCTGTCACCTTTGTCCTAATGCACCATCACTATATCATTTTTCATGCTACCCCCTATCCTTACTGTACTATGTAACTACCTTTACACGTCAGTTCTATTTACCCCTCCCACTTAAACCACCGCAGGTCAGGGGCCACATCAGATGTTCCTGAGGGCCGTATGTTGCCCCAGGGCCAAAGGTTGAACATGTGTGGCTTAACATCATTAAAGTTAAATGAAAACACTGTTGTGATTAGCGAACCCAAATCGTAAAGTTCTGGTCCTTACCAAACTTTACGTGTTCAGGTTGCCAAACCCGAATACGGACTTCAGCCAGTAGTCCATGTTCGAGTTTAGGCATAACATGGAAAACCTATGTGCTGTAGCAAGAACTGCCCCTGGCACTAGGAGTGTCCTCACTTATGGGAGCAGCAGCAACCTTACTGTGGCCCCCGCTGTATCTGTTTGAAAGGAACGCCAACCACCTACAGGAACAGGATTGCGGGGCTTAGGTAAGTTACAGCAGTGCTTTCTGCTGCACACTCAGCGCTTCCTGCTGTGCACTCTTTTTTTATCCATGATTTTGCTTCTGCCCGGGTGGTTGGGGAGTGGGGGAGGCAGGGTCACCCTCCAAAGAGCGGATCCCCGTTGATGTCAATGTGGACTGGGTTTGGTGACTGTTATTCAAAGTCCGGCAGAACTTGCGGAACCCAAACCCTTGGGTTCGCCCAACACTAGTTGTGATCAGAATGTGGCAAGGTCCTGGTCAGATTGGAGGTTGTATCTGTGCTGCCATTTATTGATAAGTGAATAAATGTGCCTGGTTTCAGAGAGACATGTCAGTTAATGTTAGAATTTTAAAATAAAATCTCTCAGCCAATAAATTGTATTGGCAGTGACTCTGGTAACCTGTTACATTTACACAATAAATACATCTTAAAATACTTAGAACCCTAAGCAGGACCCTCTCTAGAAGTTTTATTATACCCAGCTTTAGGATGAGTAGACTTCCTCTAATTGATTGTGTACTTCCCTTCTCTGGATGACCTGCCCATAGTTTCTTGCAGTCCATGGCCCAGTAATGAAGTCAGTCCTCAGAATTGCATGAACAATCTTTGCATTGCACAATGTAAAGTATCATTTGCGAACAATTAGTGACATGTGCAATTTTTCATTTGCAGAAAAGTCTTCAAAATAACAAATTTATGAGCAATTATGTTATTTGACACAACTGGATGACAGGTAGATGTTAACAGCTTTCATGCATGGATTCTAGAAGAAAAGGTTTGGCCCTGTGTAGGTGCTGATGTGACCTCCTCCAACTGATGTGTATTAATTATTAGCAGCTCCCTTGTCTCTATGCTTTCTGATGATAACGTGTAATAATAATATATTTGTCTATCTACATTTAGAAATACTTTCATCACACTGCAGATTCTCCCAATTTTATAGTCATCTATGAGTCAAAATGCCAGATGTTAAATGAGAAACATATCTGCCATGGTTTTTAATCCATTCAGTATCAGATTACAGGTACACACACCTTTCCTGGTGACCTTAGGAAAAGCTGGTTTATGTGACTGTGTGCTCTGGTTTGTGTCATTATTCATGGTGATTATCTGTTGAATCAGTGCAGTGAGATAAAATTTTAAAATGCTGATTTTATATTTGGAACATAAACGACTTTATAACTTATCACAGTCCAGCTTCCCACAAACTTAGATGGGCAGCATTAAATAGTAAATGTATGGTTGCACTAGAGTACACTGCCAAGAGGCAGGGCTCCGTTTGGTGAAAAAAAATGTAATCAGTTTTTAATATACTACATTACTTGAATATACCATAATCATTTTTTGTTGAAAAATGCTGTTACAATACAGTGCAAGTGACACTGAGATCCTATAATTTTTTTCAAAATACAGTAACTATAAGTGAATAGGCAAGAGTTCTTGGTTCTTATCTTGCTATGATTCGCCCTGTATATTAGACATAGGCCCTTATTTATGAACGTATAGCGCCAGGTTAGCAACAGGCAACGCGAGGTATCGCCACGAGAACGCCGGCTCAAATACGCAATCACACATTTATGAAGCCGATCCTGTTTAGCGACTGGGAGAGCGCCATGTAGCGTAATATTCAACATGTTCCCAGCCTCAGCGAACAGCGCCTGCATTCAGCCTTGCCGAACGCCAGGTATGACCTCTTGCTACCTGGCGCTCTCCCATACATTTCTATGGCAGACAATGGAATGTATTTTCTTTGCCTTTTAAAAAAATTTTTTTTTTTTTAAAGTTAAATTGTAATGTGTCACTTGGATGTTAAACTCACAGCCCTACCCCAATGTAATTTCTGTTATTTTTAGCGTTTTGTAATGTTTCAAACCACACAAATAATCATTTTTTTGTAACCGTGACTGGCGCTCTATGCCGCAGTCAGCCAAAAGCAGCGCCCACGCTCTTTCCTAGAAATTCCCTTATTGAATCTGGATTCTTGCGGCGAGGGCCAGTCACTATTCCGAGTCGCTACGTGTCGCAGGCAGCGGCGCTGTGCTGTTCATACATGTTTTTTTTTTTTGTCAATGAATTAACTTTGAACGCCCAGAGTCGGTGTTGTTGAATACGCAGCAGACATTTGCGCGCATCTGACTGCACTACCATGACCTTGAAACCATAGTTAAAGCAAATCTGAACCCATTAGGCATCACATTGTGAAACACATTTTTAAACCTTACACTATTTAAGCATTCCAATGTATGTCAAGCTAGATCTGGAGTCTGGTTTTGTACACATTCACACATCTATCTAGCTGCTATTATGCTGTTAAAAATAATTACGCAGCATCAAACAATTCAAAACCATTTGAGCGTGTGTGCATGTAGCGGATGAGATTTTAAGCTATTTTACTTTGCGTATACTAGCGTTTTTCTAATTGTAGTTTAGCGTATTAAGGCGAGGCGTGTCAGATTTTTTGCTTTCACCTTCGTTTTTTCCACTTCCGGTTTACACCTACGAGGATTCATGATGAGGCCTAGACGCCCAGCCCGACATCTCCCCAGCTGCTCCTCAGATTCTGTGCCATCGTTATATGGGATCATAGAGCTGGCACCTCCAGCAGCTATGCGCCAGACCTTCCCCTCGGGCATAGTCGTGGTAAGTGTTTTTTGAGCTAACTCACATGGTGTATGTACTGAGATTCCTAACTACATACACATGTTTGATGCTACCCAGCATTATATTGTATTGTAAAGTTAACAAACTTCAGTAACACCAATCCAGTTCAATCCAAATGCAAGCAACTCCAAAGTTACATAGTCCAGCATGATGCTGCATCGCAAATGTGTTTTTTTTTTTTGGTTGCTAACACATGTGCCAGACTCATAGAAACATAGAAACATAGAAGGTTGACGGCAGAAGGAGACCATACGGTCCATCTAGTCTGCCCTTATGTGTATACTGTATGTACTCTTTATCTTAGGATAGATGTGTGCTTATCCCAGGCATGTTTAAATTCAGTGACTGTTGATGTTTCAACTACCTCTGCTGGAAGTTTGTTCCAAGCACCTACTACTCTTTCTGTAAAATAATATTTTCTAACATTGCTCCTGATCTTCCCCCCTACTAGCTTCAGGTTGTGCCCCCTTGTTCTATCGTTAAGTTTCTTCTTAAAAACACTTCCCTCCTGAACCTTATTCAATCCTTTCACATATTTAAAGGTCTCAATCATGTCCCCCCTCTCCCTTCTTTCCTCCAGACTGTACAAATTAAGTTCTTTAAGTCTCTCCTGATAAGTTTTAAGTGTAAGTCCTTCCACCATTTTCGTTGCCCGCCTTTGGACACGTTCTATTTGAATAATGTCTTTTTGCAGGTAAGGTCTCCAGAACTGCACACAGTATTCTAGCTGTGGCCTTACCAGGGCTCTATACAGCGGCATCACAACCTCCCTCTTCCTACTGGTGATGCCTCGAGCTATGCAGCCGAGCATCCTGCTTGCTTTTCCCACTGCCTGGCTACACTGTCCACTCATCTTGCAGCTATCAGTAATCAGTAATCAGTAATCAGACTCTACTCTTAATCTGCTCTGCTCAACTTAAATGACTGCATTTGCATTGCACTGTAAATGTGTTTGGCGCATTATATTGATGTGTTCATGTTGCAAAAATAAATTAGTCACCTGACCTCAAGGACCACTAAATATGCTAATGTCTTTCAAACATGTGTGTAAACATGGTAGCATGATTTACAAGAGTCCCTAAACAGGTGGATATGGAATATTAATTTGTAAGTGCCAAGCTTATGATGTTTTTTTGTTGCTTTTCTATAAACAGATGTTTCCACGCAGACGGACCCTGTGACCATACTCCCCACCCCAGCTCCAGGGACACCCAGCAGCATGGGCCATAGCCACAGCTGCGATGGTGAGTAGAAAAACTTGTTATGAAAACATACTTTGCCCACCTATGTCTTACCCTAAAATCGATCATAATAGTCAATGTCCCTATGTGTTTAATTAGCACACATGTAGCTGACATTTGCGTCACCCACAATCATAAATGCATGTCTGCATGCTAGATTGTTGCCTCCCCTTTGTTTCCTTGAAAAGCCATAATACATTTGGGTTACCAAAGACTTAAAGGAGCCACAGCACTCTGTTAGCTTGCAGACCAACCTATAATCTGTCTCTAAATCTGGTAAAAACAGAGGCTCGGTCACACACATCTGCATAATTATGCTTAAGCTGCACCACCACGCCAAGGTGCCTCTATGGGTGCAGTCCTAACTCTAATCTAACTCTAATCTAACTCTAATCAATCCCCTCGATTCAAAGAGCAAAAGTTAATTGATTTTGGATCGAGAATCGTAAGTTTGGGTGGGTGTTAGTCATTTTTTCCTTTTTTTTTGGCCATTTACGACTCGCATGAGCCTACGTTCGAATGCGTATATGCTCTTACGATCATCGCAAGTTCGTTCCTAAATTTTAGGATCAAAACGTAAAACTTAGGATCAAATCCTAAAACTTAGGATCAAAACGTAAAACTTAGGATAATCGAATGGGTTTAGGTGTGATTCAGAGAACAGTTTTCAAACCTCTAAAGACGTTTTAAAAGAAAGCCACTGCCGACACCTTTTAGCAGTCGTATTGCTGTTCTTGAACAGGTTTTTTGGCTATGTGGAGGAGTCTGCGCGTCTTGAGCTCCAATGAACTGCATGTATCAGCATGGCCGAGGCCATAAATTGTATAGCAATGCATACCTGATTCATGTATGCCTTATAAAAGCATTTTAATGTGGACCTTAATTAGTCCTTTCATGTAAACCTTTATTTGGCAATATATTTGCGTTAATTAAAGAAACTTATGTCCTTTGGTATTTATTTTTAAATTGATGTACTAGAATAATATTTTTAGATTGCATTTATTGGTGTAGTTGTTTACCTTTGCTTTGTTTAATTATTTAAGCACATCTTTGGTCAGATGCATCACACTTACTGAGGAGAGGAGAGCGGGATAAAGTGCAGGATGTGGGTTACTGCTGTATTTTGCACAGACACAGCAGAGCTGGGGGCACGGAAAGGTCAGAAATCAAAGAATCCAGAGCAACACAGTCACAAGGCCCTTTCTGTTTGCAGGCTGCCCGATAATACCTGAGCCGCCATCTTGGCTGTTTCTAGGCTCATAACATGCAGAAGTTGCTGGGTGTTTTTTAATATTTGAGAGCAATCTGTATGTAGAGGGTGTGGGTAACCACACACAAGATTTTAAGTTGTACCATTTGAAGCCTAAATATTAAAATTATATCCACAAGTAAAAAATGCAAGTTAACTAAAAATTAAACAAAGTAAGATTTACTTATGCAAATGCATTCATTAATGGTTGGTTACTACAAAATGAATGAAATAAAGAAAAATAAAAGACCAAATATTTAGAATGCACTTTAATGAGGTAAGTTTGTAGTGCGCAGCCGCAAGATCAGAAGGATTTACGTCCAGACAAAAAAGGAAAAAGGGCAAAACCAATGTTGCAACCTGAGAAATGAAACGGAAAATTCAGGATGGAAACTGACATAGGTCTGATTCCCGAACTGCCATACGAACGGACGTATATTTTAGGATAGAAACGTATTTGCTCATAGAATCACTCGCAAGTTCATACGAACGCACGAGCGGACGTGAAAAATAGGATGATCGGCACCAAAATCCAAGCTGTTACATGTTTCTTTGAATCGACACTTATGAGTGCCCCATTTGGGACATACAATGCAATAGATAAAATGGGAGCAGCTTACCTGAGGTTGCCCTAAACCTCAAGTGCAAGCCATGGGGTGGAAGGGTCAAGGCCTTGCAATACAGCCTAGACCCCACACCCCATGTGCTTGCACAAATTCAAAAGGAACAAAGGAGGGGTGGCAGCTGTTCAGACCATTTTATAACTAATCTGGAAGGTGCAAGTCAGCAGGGCAATTAGGTTACCAAAGACTTGCACCTCCCAGGTTAGTTATAAAATGGTCTGAGCAGCTGTCACCCCTCCATTGTTCCTTCATAATACATTTGACCTGTGTTTTTTATTTGGCCGAAAATAAACTCATTTGCCAAGAATGTTGTGAACTAGAATAGGAATAGCATAAGGTTTTTAGTGTTTACTACTTTGGGCACGATGTTTGTAGCCAAACAACGCCAACAATGTCCACAATCTTACTTAGGCCTTCATTAACTACAAACTACAAACTACATAATTAAATATGTAGGGTATTGCTGATAACTGCCCATGTAAGCCACAATTACTCATATAATGGAACAACATAAGGGCTCAGTTAGCACAAATGTTAATCATGTGGTCACATAATGAGTACCAACTATTTAAGAGTAAATAATCTGTTGACGTTTGTATCCATTTCAATACAATAATGAAGTTTGTTTCTCCCTACAGCTTGCGTTAATGAGCATCGCAGACTGTGGCAGTACTTCCGGCGAACACGATTTATGCTGCTGGGAAAGAAGAAACAGCCGTGGGGGGGGGGGTATGGGTTTTTCCGCTGTGCAGAGTCCTATTTTGGCCATGTTGGCCCCTTTTTAAACAATTAAAGTTTATGTTTATACTTTCAGTGTGTTGTGACTTTTAAACCATAGTTAAAGTGTATAACAACCCATTAGTTCTTTCATTATTTAACACATTGTTAGGCCTTACATTCTGTAAGCATAGTAATGTATGCCAAACAATGTCTGTAGTAAGTTTGTGTAAACATTAACATATCTAGATATAGAGAGGTATCACTGACTGGGTTTGTAGGTATGTATTTAGTTAACCCACTCAATTTAGTTCATTTTGCAATACATTTATTAAAGTAAATAAAGTCATTACAAATTCCAGCATTTGAAATGTCAACCAACTGGACCAATTAGTCCCTGGGTGGCCTGGGAGTTTCCGACTCATTGCTAGGGGCGGTGTTGGGGGACAAAATAAAAAAAAATAGACTGCTGCTGTATTAGCTGATGTACCAACAACAAGGTTTAGTCCTGGCGCTGTATAGAATGTTGTATGCCACGCATCATTTCTTGTATAGCATGCATGAGTTCAGACTGTTGTTGATTCCGCACTTCATGAAGTTCTTGCCTCAGGTCACGAATTTGATGTTGGTCCAAAAGCGATTGGTTTGCCAACGCCGCAATGCGCTCCAGAGTTCCATCACGCGGCTGTTGGCGACTGTAGGCCTCCAGCATCCGGCCCCCTAGCTCATAAAGGTCTGCACTTGTGGGTGCCGGTCGGCCAGTTGGTTGTTTAGCAGCCTAAAACAGAAAGCACAATATTGTAGTCAAGCTTGAATTCTGAAGGTAAGCACCAAAAAGAATACATTGATGGTCCCAATATCATGTACCGTTGGTTCAGCCTCTGTAGCCTGGGCACATGGCACTTGGGCGGAGGACACATCCTGGGTTTCAAGGAAGGATTCATGCTAAGAACAAAGTATGTTGTATGTTACATGGTGGAACATGATTGACCCAAAAACACGTAAACGTCATTAATCTCAAACCAATTCAGCCATGGTACCTGAGTGTGCTCCTCCACAAAGAGATGTGGCAACATCGCATATGCTAAACAGGAAAGTCGTGTTATTGGGTCAGTTGATATTGTGTGACTATTTGTTTTAAACATTATCCAGGCCATACCTCTCCAAAGTAACTGATTGGCCAAGACACACAACCTTTTATTTTCTAACATATTATGAAGATGTATGGAAGACCAAGAGGATGCAATCCTTGTGCCAAACAATAACATACAGACATAGCTAAAATTACACATACCCGCCAGACTTAGGCCCTCACTAGAGCTTTGCCCTAAAATCACATGTTTAAAATCAAATGTCAAGAGACAAACAACATTTCTGGGCAAACCAGATGCTTACTAGAAACAAACCAAAAACATTCTTACCCTCATCCCTAGCAGCCGCGCGGTGAAGGGCCCTTTCAGGACCAGCACTTCCTGTATTCTGGCCTTCAAAAAGCAACAAAAAGGAGATCAATATTACCTACAATAGTAGTGATAATTTAAATGGTTTAAATTGGCAGCCTAATGGAAAAACATGTATATTGCATTGACATAATTGGAACTTTAAAAAATATGATCCGGTTGATGGCAAAACCTAAATAACTATGCCGTTTGGAAGCTGAAGTATCATGATTGTGACAAATTACATTGGAAAATATACACATTCAAAAGAAAAATACACAAAGGATACAGTGTGCTTAGCAATACACACCAACAGGGTCCTGTAGGCCTGCAACACAGGAAGTGGGGTCCAAAGATGAAGCAGGGACTTGGCCTACAATTAAATACCATGATTGTGATACATTCACACATTTAGAATCCATTTACAAAAGTCAGGTTGGCACATGCACTTATTGGCATCCAAAGAGTAGGTAGCCTCAGGAGGAGATGCTGGTGCAATTCTGAGGGCAGCTATGAGAAAACACAAAATGATGCATTGGTAATGTGTTGCAAACAACAAAACTAAAAACAAATAAATAAAAAAAACATTACCTTCAATATTAGACTGGGTTAAGGTTGAGGCTGGGGGAAGGGCAGGATTCTGGGTCGCATCATCAGCTGACTCCTGCGAGTCCTCATGTGCCACTATGCATAAAGCAAGAGAAAGGCAATTAAAACATGACATAGCTATAATCTGCTACTTACCGTGACCTACTGTTAGTATGAGAAAGAGTTTGTTGCAATAAATGGAATCAAATTATTAACAACAATCATTTTCCAGGTTTAAAAAATGTACCTTCACCCCACCCTGTGGTGCCATCCCCAGCATCCACATCCTGCAGCCGACAAAGTGGGATCTTGCACTTTAGCATCTCCTCATATGGCCTGTATTTACTCTTTGGACCCTGCTTCGTCCCACTGTCTACAAGTAGATCATTCTTCATCTTTTGCATAAGGGCCCTTTGCAAAGTGTAGAAGCATTTCTTGCAGGCTGTGCCACTACGTGGGTATTGAGCAGTGCTAGTAAGCTGCTCACCAATGGCATCCCACAATTTGCTCCTTTCTTGTTTGCCTAAACACTGACTTTGGGAGCCAAATAATAACTCCCATTTAGCCAGTGTCAGACGCACAAGAGTATTATTATCCGCCAAATTAAATTCTGGCTCCCTCTTGGCATAGGCACGCTTGGCCTTGGGTGGTGCTTCGCCTTCAGGCTGTGCCCTTTTCCTTAAGGAAGGTCTACCGCCAGGCCGCACACCACTGGTACTGGGCCCAGCAGGAGACCCAGCAGTGGCCGGCAGATGTCCAGAATTTGGCTCCATCCTGTAGCTGCGCACACCACAAACCAACACACACACGCACTCATGCAGACTACAGAATGGCAACAACTGCTGTCTGTGTGTGGCAGAATTTATGTGCTCTAGTAACCAATCACAAACAGGTCCAGTTAATTGCTTCACACATCCTGGCCAGGTGTTTGTAGCTACATCTTGACTCCCATGACTGATGGTTCTGGCAAACATGTGTGTCAGGCAATGAACTAATTAATTACCTACTTAACAAGGCAGACAGACATTATGAAGAAATGTGAACCATGTCTCTTAACAACATTTGAAATGTGGTGCCAAAAACGGCTATTTGAATTTGGAGCACAATAACTTTCATTGGCCAAAAGATGTCTGAGCAACCAGATCCGCAAAAGTACGCTATTATGCTTGCACTAGCCATTTCCAACACACCTGTGGTAAGCTAGCTACAGGCCGGAAACAGCTAACAAACGCAAGAGGCGGCTAAGCGGACCAGTCCTTTGGATAAGTTAAGTATAAATACCTATTTTTTTTAAGAATTCTTTTCTTGATACACTGTGGCAAAGGCTGTGGTGTTTTGGTTTACTTAGCCCTAGCTTGCACTAAGTGTCTGGCTGTGTTTGTTGCTTACTGTCTGTGGCTTTGTTGAGGTTTTCTGGCATCAGTGCTGTTTCTTTGGGAGATTTTGGGGGATATTGTGTGGAATACAGCAAGTGAGGATTATTTTGGGGACCTATTGTGGGTTGTGCAGCAACTCCCCTCTTGGTTGTGCCAAACTTTGAAAGCATACTTGCAGCAGGCTGATGGTTCTAACCACTATGCATCTGGTTTTGTGGTGAGCTGCATTTGTGTGATTGTGTGAGGATTGTGATTGTGTATATGGAGTGGTTTGTCTGCGTGTTGATATTGTTTTTGTTTTTTGTGCAGTGCCTGAGCTCTAGCCAGTGATTGTGAGATGGATGAGAGGGTGATGTTTGGGTTATGGATGTATTGTTGTGGCAGCATACAGGCAGGTCAGGAGGTAAGGGAGGAGGGTGCTGTGAGGCTTAGGGCACCCTGATCCTTCTGCCATCCGCCTCTCTGTATGGGATTTAAGTGACGAGCAGATCAGAAGCAGATTTCGTCTGAATCGTGTAGCACTACAGTCCCTATTTGATCAGATTAATACCAAAATCGATCCATCCACCAGACGCACCCAATCCATCCCTGGCATAGTTCGCCTATGTGCCATGCTTAATATTGTGGCACGGGGGAATTTCCAGGCAACCTCTGCCCTCCTCAGCGGGATCAGCCAGGCTACAATGAGCCGCATATTTAACAAGGTAGTCCTGGCTATTTGTGACCTTATCCCTGTTTATATAAAATTTCCTGAGGATGAGGAGGAGGTTGCCAAAATCAAACGTGCGTTCTTTGCATGGGAGGGATCCCTAATGTGCTAGGGTGTGTGGATGGTACACATATCCCTTTCCGCCCTCCCCGTGCACAGGAGCTGCATTACCGGAATCGGAAACAGTTCCATTACATGAATGTCATGGTAGTATGTGACCATGACATGAAGCTGCGGGACGTGAGATCTGGCTTCCCCGGCTCATGCCATGATTCTTACGTGCTCCAGCAATCAGTCCTGTGCCGGAAGTTTGAGAACAATGAAATGCCACCTGGCTGGCTACTGGGTAATTAATAATCCATGACATCTACTAAGTTTAATATGTGGACTAGTAACTGAACCAAATATATAACCGAACCTATAATGTTTACATTATGTTGATTGAACTTTACTAATTGCTCGCTCTCTCAATCTGTTTATTCAACAGCGGACAATGGATATGGGCAGAACATGGCCGCAGACAGTACGGAGGACACCCAGACTGGGTTTGAACGACAGGAAAGCATGATTACCTCTTTTTTTTCGGTAAGCTAGATCACCTTAACTATACTACAACTACTGTACTACAGGGCCCTTCCAAAAATTAATTTAAAAATATGTGGTTGGTTTAAAAATGAAAGAACCAAAAATGTGTAGCTTCAAAACATTTAGCAAAAATATATGTGGGGGGAAATTTTAGAGCAAAAAACAACCAACAAAGTTAATAGGGGGTTTGGTATGTAATTAAATTCAACAAACAAAAAAAAATTTTAAACATATATTTGGAGCCAACTACATTAACTAACTACACTTCTGTTTCTATTTTAGTACTGCTGCTGCTTCTACTGCTGCTGCAAATCTCCTCATCACCCTGCAGCTTGAATCCTGTGTCAACATTATCCTGCAGGTATTTAGCTAATATATGTGTGTATATATATATATATATATATATATATATATATATATATATATATATATATATAAATGTGCAGAACTCACTAAAGCCCCAGCTGCGATTTTCCATTGTGTTGTTATACTGTGTTCATTTGCAAGTAAACCTTTATTACATAAAGATCCTAGTACTGTTATACTTGACTGTGACTTTGATTGACTAGGGTTAATGGTTGCTGGGAGCAGTAGTTCCTCTGCTCCAAATGTATTTTTTTGTTTAGACAACTTGATCTATTTCCCAGAAAAGTGTTTCCTATAAGCTGCAAGGACCCTAATTTTGGAGCTGGCATATTCGGCATTCCCTGGTAGTCTGCATGTCCTAGCACATACTTACCTTTGTCCCCCTTGCTGGCATCTAGGACATCCCATGGCAGTCTGCATATCCTTGCACATACTTACCTTTGTCTCCCCCTGCTGGCATTTAGGGCATTGCATGGTAGTCTGCATGTCCTTGCACTTACTTACCTTTGCCCCCCTGCTGGAATCTAGGGCAACCCATGGTAGTCTGCGTGTCATTGCACATACTTACCTTTGAGATGCATCTAGAGCATCCCATGGTAGTCTGCATGTCCTTGCACATACTTACTTTTGCCCCCCCCCCCCGCTGGCATCTAAGGCATCCCATGGTAGTCTGCATGTCCTTGAACATACTTGCCTTTGAAATTTAATTTTATAAAACATGTAACTCATAACCCTGATAACTCACCTTCTCTGTTGTACATCCACTTACCTGGGAAGTTCTGGCTGTAGAACCTCCGACCCCAAGGCCATTTTTGCCATTTAAGGTCTGACCAGTTCTGCATTATTTGGGAAAGGTGTAAGACTACGTCCCCTCACCACTCACATGGGCTGTCACTTCCTCTGCCAAGGCGAAGGCGAATGGCATGAAAGTGTGACTTACCATCATAATGTCCTCCTGCTGATCATGGATGAACATGGTGGGTACCATGTTGGACCTTTGTATGTCTTCTATATGATGCATTCCTGCACAGGACTGGATTAAGTGTGGTGGAGGCACTGCCAAGTAACTGATTGGTGGTTGTCTGGCACCCACATAAAACAGTGAGAACAGGAGATATCAGCACTGTCCTACCCTTAAAGTACTGGTCACCAACTGAACACAGGATCAAAGATATACAAAAGACTAGGCTTTTAAGAACATAGTCCTTTGTATATCGTTGTCTGGCACCCGCCTATTTACTGCAATGTCCCTTGTGCCACCCTTGTGCAGGTGCATGCTGGGCGGGGGGTGTATTGAGCTGCCAGTGGCTGTGCTTGGTGGCTTATGTGCAGTGAGCGGCCGCAAATTGACAGCTCTGCACCCACCCATCCCTGTAGCATTGTGGACCGTGGCTTTGCTGCTCTAGATTCTCTGCGTCCTGCCATGTGGTGGATTTTGCTGCAGGGATGCAAAAACAGAGGCTTGCCCAGGGTGGCCCCACTGCCGCTGATAGCTTTGTTGGCCCATCAGACTAAAGACAGAAAAGCCTCCTGAACCAGCCAATAACCCAAAGGTTGGTGGAGGCTCCTTTTGCAGGGCAAGAGGTGGAGGCCATGGCACATGCTCCCCTTGCTCCCCCCTCATAATCCGCCCGGCCCCTGTGCCTTTGTACCCCATAGGTTACTTGCTCCTTTTAGGGGCTGTTAAATAAACCAAATAGTTTCCAGTACAATTTCCCACACAATTAGGTATAAAAGAACACAGTTGAAGGTCAGATTTTCTTGCCACTGCTGACGTAGGAGCTCACTATGCCACACCATAGGCGTCACCACAGAGCCAGAAAAACAGGCATGGCGGAACCAGTGGCACCCGGCCCAGGTACTGCAGCCCCAGCCCCTGAACCCGCTGTTTGTCCTGCAGGCACTCCCCTGCTGATACTCACACTAGTCACTCTGAGCAGCTCATCCACAGAAGTTTAAGGCATCAGCAGCGGGAGTCAGAAAACCAGGGCTCCCAGCACAACCTAACATGGACCAACCAACAGTTAGGACACTGGAGCACTTTTTGGACCACAGGACAGACCCCAGTGCAGGAGCCAAAGGGGGAGCCAAAGGCTGAGTAGCATTACCACAGCCAGTCCTGCTTTTTTTCCCAGGCCAGTAGTCTGGGAAATCCAGACATCTGTTCTGGACATGGGAGTGGGCATAGTGACTCCCCCTTCAGCCAAGACACCACGCAGCAGACCACAGCATCGGCCACTCACCCTGGGTGCAAACTAACAAGTTGAGTGGCCGATTTAATGATGCCCAGCTGGAGGTTCGGCAGGATGGTGTTGCCAAAAATTATAATCGACTAGCTGGATCCCGGACCCGCTCAAACCCCAAAGTGTTGCAGGAGCAGTTATGGTTGGAGATACCCGAAACATGACGGGGCGGGGCCAGAATCCAAGAATGGTGCCCAGGCCAAGAAAAAGTGAGACAACCTGAAAAGACTGGAGTGAATGTGTACCCCATATACCAAACCTAGCTATAATGAATGGGGTGACTGAGCACTCTAGTAGCAGACCTAGCTGTGAAGACTGGGGATTGTGTGTACCCCATCTACGAAAAATTAGCTGTCGTTAATGGGGTTATTGTGTCCCCTTATACCTAACCTATCTGTAAAGACCGGGTGACTGTTTATCTTTATAGCAGACCTAGCTGTAAAGACTGGGGGTTCGGGGCCCCAGACCCAAAGTTTGACTGCAAGTTTGGGCAAATTTGTCAAACACGAATTTCAACCAACCCAATCATCATAATCCTGCCTTGGATTAAAAGGGAATAAAAATGTTCCCTAGAATGATGATGGGAACAACGACCTCAGCTATTAGTCTTTACAACTTCCCCAGGAATAGAGTGTAGTATAGTATATAACTACTATTGGCCTGATCTGGAATTTCTATATGGGGCCAGTGCTCCTGAAATGTAAAATGCCTTGGTAACATAACATTTATTTGTTTGATATTGTTTGCTCTATGCAGGGAGGAAGCACAAAAAATAACAAATCATATACTTAAATGTACTTTGTTGTTACATATAAGCTGCAGATCAATAATTACAAATCAAAACCAGCCCTTGGTGAACCCCTGGCATTCCATTTAATTCCCTTAGGGCTATAATTGTTTTAATATTGGTTGACCTAAAATGGAATTATTTTTGCATTGTATGGAAATACAATCCTTTAAAGAAGGGTATAATTTTTCTTTGGTGTAGAAAGATTTTATAAGACCGCTGAAGATAAACTTGGAAAGAGTGGAAGAATTAGCAAGTATGCATCCATTGTGTACATGTGTGAATAAAGGATTACCCAACTATTTCAGAATGTGAGAACCTAGTTTCTTATACACAAGAGCTTTTTCTGAAAAACAGAAGACCCCTGAAGTAGGGTGAAATTTAAGACTTAAGTTTCATAAATATGTTTTTATTAGCAGATGTAAATATCAGTGCTAATATATATATATATATATATATATATATATATATATATATATATATATATATATTAGCACTGATATTTACATCTGCTAATATTATGGGGAATATTATGGAAGGAGTATAAAGATGATTCCCTCCTGAACCTTCTTTCCTCTAGACTGTACAAATTAAGTTCTTTAAGTCTCTCCTGAAGTTTTAAGTGTAAGTCCTTCCACCATTCTTGTTGCCCCCCTTTGGACCCGTTCTATTTGAATAATGTCTTTTTGCAGGTAAGGTCTCCAGAACTGCACACAGTATTCTAGCTGTGGCCTCACCAGGGCTCTATACAGCGGCATCACAACCTCCCTCTTCCTACTGGTGATGCCTCGAGCTATGCAGCCGAGCATCCTGCTTGCTTTTCCTACTGCCTGGCTACGCTGTCCACTCATCTTGCAGGTTTCAGTAATCAGAATCCCTAAATCTCTCTCCTCCAAAGTCCTGGCTAACACAGTACTGCCCATACGGTACTCAGAGCAGGGATTCCTTCTACCCAAGTGCTTGATTTTACATTTAGAAACATTAAACTCCAGTTTCTACAGTGTTGACCATTTATCCATTGAAGCCAAAACATTTTCCATGTTGCAGACACCTCCATGGAGTGTCCCCCCTATTATTAACCTTTGTATCATCCGCAAACTTTTCCTACCAACCCTTCTCCTATGTCACTTACAAACATATTAAAAAGAATTGGGCCCAGGACAGAGCCTTGTGGTACTTGTAACTCGCCTTTGTTCAGATTGCACACCATTAACAACAACTCTCTGATACCGATCCTTCAGCCAACTGGAAATCCACTGAACTATCCAGGGATTCCTAACTTCAATAACTTATCTATGAGCTCTTTATGTGGTACAGTGTCAAAGGCTTTGCTAAAATCCAAATAGACAATATCCACAGCACAACCCTCATCTTACACTTGAGTGACATTGTCAAAGAAATCAATAAGATTGGTCTGACATAATCGGCCCTCAATAAAGCCGTGCTGTTTTGGGTCCACTGTGTTGTTAATTTACAGATGGGAAGTTATTTGTTTTTTAAGAGAGTTTCCATTAGTTTGACCACTATAGATGTTAAACTAACTGGCCCGTAATTACTGGCTTCTTCTCTACTCCCTTTCTTATGGACTGGTACAGCATTGGCCATTCTCCAAACATCTGTAACCTCACCAGCTGAAAGGGAATGGTTTAGTAAATCAGCCAGAGATGCTGCAATCAAAATCTGAGTTCCCTTAGAACTCTGGGGTGGATTCCATCTGGACCCATCGCCTTACTTACTTTTAGATGTGCCAGCTCAGCTAAGACATCAGCCTCCAGAAACTCCGGAGCTGTGCCCTCCCAGCTGGATGCTATGCTATGGCCATACATGCTATGGGTTTGAAAACCACTATCTGAAAGTAATGAACAAAAGTAGCTATTCAGATGGTTATATATATATATATATATATATATATGGTACTAATTTACTACTTTCCACTATTTTTATATGCCTAATAGAGTGGATAGGAGTTATTTCATCTCCAGAAAATCTAAATGTAGAAATAGCTGTGGAAGTAAACTTGGCATTACATCCCCAGAGATCAGTTCAGTACAAGGATCCCTTCATTCACCCCTGTGTATCAGAGAACATGTGACCCCCTGGCAGACAGGTCCGTAGCAATGAGCATGTCCGTCTGGTGAACCGGAATGGCCACAGGTAGTCATGAAAGAGGCCAACCCTGGAATGAAAAAGTGGTGAGTATTGGACTTGACACGTGGATCCCAAATTGAGACATTCCCATGCAGTGGGGTTCAGGGTACAAACAACTGGAAACCTGATTTGTTTTGCATTAGAGAGAGACCTGTGAAGGGAGAGAAAGCGAGTAAATGATTTTATTATGATAATACTTGTTGACATGGCTTGTTTATATAGTCATGTGTGAGTTTATATATTGTATGTATGATATGTGTATATTTGTATTTAAACCAGACCAACACCATTACAAGAAACATATGCATTCCCTGGGTAATCAATTTACCTTTTTGTATCTCCTATTGAGGTTTATTTTTACTTTTTGTATCTCCTATTGAGGGTATTTTTACCCTTCAATGGTGCCCTATGGACCTGCCAGTGGCCTGCAAAGAGGAAGAGCTGCTGGGTTTCATGCAACTTTGCATTGTGTGTTGTGTTGGTTAGGTCCAGACCAGCATGACTGGGAAGCTGAAAAACGGAGAAGCCTCCTGGGTGCTCCAAGATGGCCTCAACAAGGAAAAAGTGCTGACAATGATTCAGTATTAGGCATGCAGATGGGACAAGTGAGTTTTGGGGAAGTTTTTTTTCAACTGTGCAAGGTTGTTAGTCCAGTTTAACTGATGCAATTAATAAAAATATTAATCAGAATGGAGAACAAGCTGTAGCACACAATAAGTGATACATGACAGGAGAATGAATGTTCATATCCAGGCTAACAGTGACATCCCCCATGGTAACACTGTAATAAGTAGTAAAATCAGCTTTTTTTCCTATTTCCTTCTGAAAATCCTGCTATTTTCCTGCTGAAAATCCAAAACATTTGAAAGCATCTTTGGTGCTGCAAAGAATTTACCCAAATGGTTTTATCCATTTCTCACAACCTCAGACTGATCAGAAGGCGTCCCCATAAAAATGTCATTTGTCTTTATTTGTCCCTGAACTTAAAGTGGACCAACACCCAGGATTTTGACTATCCTGGGTTTTGGTCCACTTCGGCGGGGCACCCCGATCGAAACCCCCCAGAAACCCCAAAAAACTCACCTCTCAACGCTCCCACGTGAACGCCGCAGCCAATCCCCGCCAACGTCCAGGCGGGGATCAGGAACGTCCAAGCCGCTTCCACCGCCACCGCCTCCCGCGCGCCAGTCTCGGCGCGCGCGCGCCCCCGCCGGCCATTCACAGAGGGCCGGCGCGGGTTCGCGCACGTCTGGAGGGGCGCGCGGGAGGCGGCGGATACGGTAAGATGTTTTGGGGGTTTCTGGGGGGTTTCACCCCGCGGGACATCCGAGATTGGGAATCTTATAGATTTCCGGGCCGATCACCCCTGGGTGTTGGTCCTCTTTAATATATCGCTTTGAATCTGCAGCCATTACTTTTTATGCACTTGTGCAATTGTCATTTTGTTATGAAGGCTCACATTCATCCATGTAATGTTAGATATGTATTTGGCAATAGATCCAGGTCATTGGACTGTTTTCATTTGCTGCACATGATTTGTTTTTCATTAACAATGCCTGTTAGGAAAGGCAGCTGAGAGACTTGTTGTCATGTTGAAGTAAATAAAATAGTGATTATGGTTGTCTAGGTTTATTCCTATAGGCATGCAGGAGTTGTTAATTTTTTGTTTAATAACAATTTATAAAAATATGTCCCCCCTCACCTCTAGATTACCACACTTGTGCGCCAGGACCAAAAGGCTGAGCAGCCAGCCTCTGTCTCTGGACACTTATTTATACTTCTTCCTGGGTAGCGTTGGCATGAGAAATGGGCCCATACTAGTGCCTGGGTTGAGGTCTTCTGGAGGAAGAGGTGCCAAGTTCTTTATCTAGCAAAACCATTAAAACATCTAAAGTTAACTAAATGTGCTAAGAATATTTACACTTGCTCAGGGCTATTTAAAAGAATAGTAAAAACTAACATTTGTTTACACTTGTAAATTTTAAATATGTTTTTCAGTGAAACAGAAATTGCAAGGAAAATAAAGCATGTTTTTTTCTATGCTGAATCACATAAATTTCAAAAAGAGAAAAATGCTTCTCAAAACATACACATTTTTTGTTACAAACTTTGTGTATAAAACCCTTGGTCTTAAAAAAAATGAGTATGATTAAGGAAGGATATGCTAAAAATCCAATGACTTTGCTGAGAGCTTCCTGTTGCAAATTATTGTATTACTGGGGCCAGACAGAAGGAAAATAAGAGGCTCTATCCATTTTGTTGCTGTCAAATTCAGAGCTTGTAAGAAGACCTTTATAATTCAAACACAGCAAAACAAATAACCATAATGTTTGGCAATGTTTGATTGTTGGAGAAATGTAGTTGATGTTCCTGTTTCTGTCATGCCATAGGAATTAATATTAGGAACGTTAAGGATGACACAGACATACTAAAATATATTTTAGACTACTGGGAAATATAGTTTTAGATGATAAATCAAAAACACATTCAGGCCCATCAGATACAGAAAATCACCAGTTTGAGGAGTATACTGCAAATAGATTTCTAATTTCAGGAGGAAAAATAATATTTGTTTACAGAGCTATCCTGGATATGGAGTGAAACTCAAAGACCTGTCAACACATCTAGTTTCTCTCTAGCGTTTCTAAATGAATTTTGAGGAACTTCGTAAGATGTTAGTGTTGGCCTTGGTGCAAAAGACACATTATGCTGGGAACACATTTGGCCAATTTCATTCTTCATCTGCATTGAAAACAACTCAATAATGAAATAATCACCATATTACAGCATGCAATATCTATGACAAAGGAAGTATTGTTTTAATTTTACTTTTATCTTACTTAAAACTTTGAGCTGAGGTTCACCTGAGATCTTTCAAGGAAGACCTAACCACAACTCCTGCTGGCTGTATGGTAGTTTGTAAGGTGTCCACAAGCACGGAAAAAAAACATGGAGCACAAAATTTAAAAAATCATTTTTATAAATGATTATATTATAAAATATTATAACATTTTAGCTAATGCCCCAGTGCCAGATATTTATAAACATGCTTATTCAAACATCAATATTACACTTACCAACCAGTCGGATAATTTCAGCATATAATTAAATAATTTTCCAAGATACTTTCCAGCAAACAGTGTGTCAGTAATAATTGTCTACCATGGACGGAGGTTGGAGGATTTTGATCATTTGTGTTTACTTTGTGTTCATTTAAGGGTTTGTCAAGGCCTCTATATTCAAAACTCTATACACAATTTATTGTACATTTATTGAAGAGTATCATTTCCTTGGAAATGTTCCGGAAAATACAGCTTGTAAGATTATCTAATTATATGCTGTAATTATCCTTTTGGTCTCTAAGCTTTCTATAACTACATTTTTTTTAAAGAGGACTTAATTGTGTATTGTGTTATTTTACTTACTTGCCAGTCTATTTGGAGCAGCAACATGTGGAAAGTGTGCCGATGGATCAATCTTTAAATCTTTATATTAGGTGTGGAAATTTGATTTTTATTGCCATCCTCCAGCCAAAAGTAATGTTAGTGACAACCTCTCATGTTAAGGTCACTTGATGGCAGAGCCAAAGCTAGGCTTTGGGTCTAATTTTTCTGGGATGTGATGATAACATTTCATAGAAAATAATAGAGTTAGGATATGGTTTGGAACATAGGAAAGGAATAATCTCTGTGTGTTTGGAATGCAAGGCTATTTGTTGACTTGTAGACACTTTTAGTTATATACAGCACTTCTTTACCAGTTATTATTAAAACTGTGTACATCCAACATGTCAGGTAATTTACTGCTTTAAAATGTGTTCAGTTTTTACACAGGTAAATTGCATTCCTTCTTACAATAAAATTTGATCCTGTGAAAAATCTTTAAATATCAAGTCAGAATGTTTTTCATAAAACCCTTTAAGATTTTTCAAATTACTTAAATGCGGTTCAGTGATATATTAGGCAACTTGCCTGTTTAACTAAGTAATAAAAATACCAGTAGAGATCATGTCAGTGCTCTATATATTTCACTGTTAACACTTTACTCTGTTTTGATTGAGGGATTATCTTTACCTGGTTTTAGTCAGTTTAGGGTGATTTGCATATCTGCAGAGCCTTGCTTTACTTAACTGTAATCCCTATGTATGTAAAGTTGGATTTACATTCCTTAATTGAATCCTAGGGAATTTTAGAACATAAAGTGCTGTTATAAATACAGCCTTTTTTTTTCAAAAAGGGTTCAGAGTTTACGAAGTATCGTTCATTTGGAAACATTACCCATCCAATGCAATCTGTGTTAATGCATTTTCACTTTGCTATGAAAAAGGGGAGTATTGAAAAAAAGATAAGATTGTTCCAATTGATATTCTCAAGAGCCAGTGAATGGCCATATTTTTGTGCCAGAACGCTTTTAGTTGAGTACGGCGAATAGAACTGATGGATTACCTGTTTTATTGGAAATTTGTTCAAGTGCTATAAAGTCTGTGGACCACAAGGACATGGCTAAACAGCATTCTATTGTATTATAGTTATTAAATACATCATTGGAATGGTCGTATTAGTTTTCATTTCTGTTAAAATCTATGAAATAGTCACATTTATTCATATAAGTCAAACAAGTCACATCTAGCTGGCAATTTAATGAGCCTTGTTAATATATTTTGTTGGACAGTATATTGGAAATTGAAAGCAATAGCTTAAGCCTCCTCCATACAAATCCATACAAAAGATATTTTGATTTGGATAGCATAGGGTCTATTTATCTGCAGCATCTGGTTTGCAGGCTATGTGACCCCCTTCCTCCTTCATCTAGGGCCCACAGTAGTCTGTTAGTATCCCAAGTTGGCCATTCTTTGAACTCCAGTATCCCTGAATCTGGGGAATGCTGTATCCTGGAATAGTAGGCAACAGTCCTGCCAGGCTAAAGGGAGATACTGATGCCCCAGACATTGTCCAATGAATCCAAGTCTAGCCAGCAGTCATGTATAATTAACATCACAATTATTGATAAATGTTTAAAAGCAGCAAAATAGTCTCACCCATAAAACCATGAGTTGTCATGTCATCTACACATTTCAAACATGACATGTTCTTAAAGTGATACTGCAGGCAAAGGTTATTGTTACACCATTGTGCCGGGCTACATTTGGCGCTGTCCTAAAAAATTGTTTTCAGTTTTGAAATTGAAGCAGAAATTGAAGCAGATACATGTGTCTTTTCCAACTCATGTCTGTTCATTGTAACATGGCTTCTCCCTCACCTGAAAAACTGCCACTGATGCCTGGGGCACAAGTGCACCAACCCAGGAGAGAATCCCCCGCAAGGTTAGAGGAGGTCAGAGATGGCAACACTTGCTTTACTGAATACTGAATACTTTATTGACCGCCAAGTAAGTACAGGATACATGCAAGGAATGCTTTTTGGCAGGAGATTCACCATTAGAGCTATAAACAATAACATATAATACATATAATACAAAGTAGTAACACAGTGACATCGTAGTAACAGGTAAAAGTTCAGTGCAGGTTGTTCAGTGCCCTAACGGCCAAAGGAAAAAAGCTATTTTTGTGCCTGGAGGTTCTAGTTGAAAGAGCCAGGTACCTGCGGCCAGGAGTCTGAAGAAAGAATGTCCTGGGTGTGTTTGGCCTTTATGCAAATTCTGCTCTTGAATTGTCCCTCTAGAGATGGTAAGGGGCATCCTATGATCTGCCTGGTAATCCTCTCCAGCCTATTCTTGTCTTTGGCTGTAGCCCCGCTGTACCAGACAGTGAAGGAGGAGGTCAAAAGCGATCCTATGGCAGCATTGTAAAAGGTTTTTAAGATCCTTTTAGACATACCGTATCTTACCAATTGTCTCTTGAAGTATAGCCTCTGTTGGGCCTTCTTTAAGATGATGGTAGCTTGCCTATTCCACTTCAAGTTCTGCGTGATCACGGTACCAAGAAATTTTGTGCAGGTAACGATTTTGACTTCTTCATCACCAATCGAAATGGGATGATGCGTTAGGTGGGATTGCCTGAAGTCAATTATGAGTTCAACTGTTCTGGGTGTTCAGGATAAGGTTGATTGCATTGCACCAGGATTCCAGGGTTTTGACTTGGGTCCGGTAGGTAGACTCATTGTTGCCATTGATGAGGCCTACCAAGGTGGTATCATCTGCGTACCTGATGATCTTGATTGAAGGATCTGAGGAGGTGAAGTCATTTGTGTAAAGTGAAATGAGAAGGGGAGACATAACACATCCCTGTGGGGCACCGATATTCGTGATCCTATACAAGGAAATAAAGGGGCCCAGTTTGACTCTCTGGGTCCTGCCAGTAAGAAAGCGAATAATCCAACCGGATAACCTTGAGATGCCCAGAGAAAGCAGCTTCCCATGGAGAATGTGGGGATCAATGGTGTTAAAGGCAGATGGGAAATCCAGCAATCTGGTGTATGACTTGGGTCGATCAACATGATCTAATGTGAACTTGATTGCCAGATTAACTGCGTCCTCTGCAGACCTGTTTGCTTTGTATGCAAACTGTAGTGGATCGCACTTGGAGCCAATAGCTTCCTTGAGGAATGACATGACCAATGGTTCGAAAACCTTCATGACCACTGGGGTGCCAGACCTGTAATACAATTCTGCTTAAAAATATAAAAAGCCCAAAAAATGTATAAAAGTGTTTGTTTGCAGCCAGGAGAGGTCACACAATGGTTTGAGCAAAAAAAAAAAAATTAAATTGCCAAACACACTGTTTATACACAGCTAATGAAGCCCCATTGAAATGTATGGGAGAGCAACACTGAGCGACAGGTACTACTTGGCGCCCCTGAGCCTAGAGCGATGGCGCTATACGTTGAGCCACCTGTATTAATACATGTGACGCTACATGGCGCTGTTACAGTCGCTCACCAGATTCACTTTCTAAAATGTGGTTTTGTGTACAACGCCCGGCGTTCACCAGATGCTGCCTGCCGCTACGAAGCACTACCTGGCGCTATCCCTTCTTAAATAACTCCCTATGTGAGAAATAAAGTGCAGTAAGGGCGAAAGTGCCGGTATTGTCACTATAAATAGCTGCAATTAAGGGCAAAGGTTAATACAGTGCAGTGCACTGTGATACTAAAAAAGAAACTGAATGCTCAAAAAACCAATCAGGAAAACTGTCGGGTGTCAAAGAGTAAGTGTAAAAAGAATTTGTGAACCAAACATCGGCGCCAGCAATCTTAATTACTATAATCAGCATCACTAGGGTCAATGAGCAGAGAGATGCTAGTTCTTATATTAACCACCCTCTGTCTATCAATAAGTCAATACTTAATATGGTCACATCTATGAAAAATTCCAATTTGAACCCTTTTCGCATAAATTATTTATTGCTGAAAATTAATACATTGGTATCCTCATATATAAAACTCATATATACAATAGCTAAGAGGCCGATTCATTAATAGCGCCAGGTAGCGACAGATGAGCGCCAGTAGCGTGATTTTCACAGCGCCAGCTAGTATTCGCTGTGCTTGGCCGGGGTTTGCTTGTTGACAGCGACTCAGTCGGTGTGCGGTAATGTTGAATACGGGGTTAGGGGTCGATGTTTCACAGGTTCTGCGTTGTATGGGTGCGCCTGACAGCGAATGGCCAGAACGAACGGCTTGCTGCAGATTCATTAACAAATCACGCTCAAAAATTTCTCGCGCTGTGAATTCCTTGTTTAAACCCCAGAGCGCTGGCGGCGATGTGTGTAAAGTAGTATTTAACCCCCAAACAACCATTTTTTTTTAATGTAAAAATTATACACGTTTTTCTAAACATTTTGTAATATGAATACATTAATATCAGACCTGTAATCTTAATTCTGCACATATTTATTTATTTTTTTTCTTAAAAAAAATATCTAACATTGCCGTAGTGGTCACAGAATTTTTGACAGTTAAAAAAAAACAAAAAAAAAAAAAATAAACCCCATTAATTATGAATATTTAAAGATTGCTCCATTGAAATGCATTGGAGAGCGCCAGGGAGCGACAGGTCATACCTGGCGCTGTGATGGGATTAGTAGCGGCGCTGTTCATTGCAGTCGGCTACATGATGAATCCCGCGCTAGCTGACGCTCTCGCCGGCGCTAGCCTCATTTAGCGTGATAAATGCGTCATTGTGACCGCCGTCGGGCGTACTTGATTCGGTAGCCGCCGTTAGCTGGCGGTACCTGGCGCTCGTCAGACACTACCTGGCGCTAGCCCTTGATAAATAAGGCCGTAATTATTTGCAGCCACAAAATGCACATCCCAAATATTATCAGTCCATCTATACCCAGCCCTATTTTTTTTGTGTATTTTGTTTATTCTTTTGTTTATAAATAACTAAATAAATTAAATATTATGAGAATATAGTTATAAGTATCATCAAAAACTGAACCAGTCTACAAACCAAATGCATAAATGGAATAACAAATAGTTATATCAATTGTGAAACTCCTAGTCCAAATATTATATCAAATACAATTATACAGTGACATCACAATAATCAATCGACAAACCCAATTAGTCCAGGAAAAATATATTTAACATTAATTCACCCCATTCAGAACCAATTAATTTATATTAAATGGTTCTGAAATGTTTCCCTGGCTTGAGAACATAAATGGTTCCAAAATGTCTTCCTATCTTAAGAAGATGCCTTAAGAGGATTACTCTACCCCTTTGATTCCCCGTACCCATCTCAAGAACAGAGATTAATGCTACTCTTAGGGAGAGGTGAGATGATCTGTAAGTTACACAAACAGAATAATGTCAGAAACACAATTCCAATATTACTGAACCCCAAATTGACTTTGTGTATCATTAATCAGTCTTATCCAAGAAACACTCCACTTTGGGGTAAAATTCTAAGGTAAACATTGTTGCTAGGGAAAACTTTTCTTTTATAAGATTTTTATGCACTGTTTAATTAAAGTATTTGTCAGGCCCCGTGGAACACCCACCTTCAAGGTAAGCCCACAACCCCCAATCTCCGCTGCTAGTTTCACCTTTAGTCAATCCCCCGTTTGCGGGGACGCTTTACACTCCTCGCCGGACATGGTTGTCCCCAGGACTTCGTAGCACAAAGGTTGTGAGCTTACAGGCCAGACTGGGCAATGTCGCTTAAGCCGGAGTCAAACACGGGAAGTCTGTCCTTAACTATCGCAGCACCAAGGGAGAGACAATAGAGGAGTCGAGGAAAAGCCAAATGTCAATCTGGGAGGTCACGGGTATGCGGCACAAGGGACAAGGCAGTAACCTGGTCAGGGTTCAAGCAAGAGTCTGTCCAGGGGCAATCACAGAATGGTCAAACAAACAAGGTTGGCAACGGGATCAAACAGGAATTCTCAGGATCAAGAACACACCCAGCTAAATGCTATCACGGGCAAGGGATAAGTGTGGGGAAACGAACCTTATTATTAGATGGGAGCTAACGGGATTGGCTGGAGGGAATGCAGTGATTGGTGCAAACTGGAACCTTGGGCTAATTGCCCAGTTTAAACTTTAAAGGGCGTTTTTGGCCAGAACACCTCTGGGCTCACCGGTCCTTTAATACAGCTGTACACAGCTCGTCCGCTGGAGGGCAAAAGAGAGACGCGTGCTCAAGCACATTCAGAGAAGCCAGGGATGCGGCGGTGAAGAGAGGAGGCCGGCCGTACTCGGCGCCGCACAAGCTGATGCTGCCTGAGCCGGCACTCGGCGCAGCCGCCGGGCAGAACTAGTCCTGGCCAGCCTCCCCGAGACAACGTGGGACCGATCCCGAGGTAAATTGATCGTGACAGTATTCTAGTCAGACCGTATTATTAGCTAAAAAAACTACAACCTATTAAAAAAAAAAAAAAAAACACTGTTTTTCCATTTGATGAAAAAGGTCACATTACCATGGAGCATAGAAGGGCACCAATAGGAAGTAGGCACACACTTCACTTGTCAAAGCAACAATCGCCGCTCCTAGTCCTCTGACAACTTCTATTAACAATTCTAACCATACAAATCATGTTCCTTTTAAGGATCAGGACCACATATTGCTGCAAAATTAGATCATGAAATAAAATGTAATTAGGTTTTCATCAAAAAAGAAGGAGATTCCATTCCAATTATTTCCTATATTATTGTGTTTAGAATAAATAAGCTGTGATCTCTTGTAGACGTAATCCCTCACGGAAGATTTATTTCAGTTAATGTACTCCCAGAGGTTTTATTGGATAAGCAGGCATCTGTTTCTAATGTAACTTAACGAGTCTTGCTGAGGCATTTTGTTTTTGTAGTTAAAGTGGTCAAAAGAAAATCTGCATATTATAAGAATATTTAAGCATAATTCACATGGACATGTAAATTGCGCACTGGAATGAAGCTATCATTCTTATTGTTGTTCATGTGTGGGTTGCACAGCTAGAACTAAGGACATGGAAAAATCACCATGTTAAGGCACAATCATTGACAGCACATCTGAACCAATCAGCTGACATGCAGATTTCCTGCTATCTTTATTAAGAGCCTTATTTAAGGAGTGTTAGCACCATACAGTGCCACTTTTTTGGCCTCAACGTGGGATATAAGAAATAAAAAACGGCAGTGCTGATGCAGCCATTGGCTAGCGTCCTATTTTAGACTTGTGGCAAAAATGATGCAGCACAGGGCGCTCTGTTTGAAACTGTGGGGTTTATTCATCAAGGGATAGCGTCAGGTAGTGCTTCGTAGCGGCAGGCAGCGTCTGGTGAACACTGGGCGCTGTACGCAATACCACATTTAAGAATGCGATTCTGGTGAGCGGCAGAATTGTCATTACAGGTCTGGAATTAAAGTATTAATGTCACAATGTTACAACAATGTCATTCCATGTATTTTCGTTTTGTTACTGGTGGATATGTGTTCAAAAACAGACTTTAATCACACAGCGTCTGGCGCTCTATGCTATAGCGACCAGATCCAGAGCACTGACGCTCTGTGAGTTGCTGAGAGTCAGTCGCAATGAGCTGGCGCTACCTCTCGCTCCCTGCAACGCTGTACTGGTGTTAGAACGCCAAACGTACATCTCATTCATCAATGCTGCCCAGGTTACTACAGCGAATGAGACGCTCTTTAACAGTGCCCGATAGCCGATCACAGCGTATACTAGCGGTCGCTCTTAGCGCCTCTGTACAGACGGTCATCTGCCGATACCTAGCGCTAGTAATGAATCAGCCTGCCCGTTGGATGAAACCTGGCGCTGTAGCTCAAGATCCCATAGAGCACAATGGGCAGAACTGGATTGGAGTGTTTAATGCTTATTATTATTATTACCAAATTTTTCACCAAAATGTTTTGTTTTTGGTTATTAAAATTGATTTCAATGGCTTCTTTTGCTTAACAAAGTATAATTTGGACACCAACCATTAAAATGCAGCCTAAACGCGTTGTAAAGTTTTTCCCAAAGTTGGTCCATCAGACACTGACACAGGCCGGCCAATACCTAAGTGCAACAATTAAAGCTAATTAGTAGCGTTCGGCGCAGTGACTGCTAGTGCTATTGTAGTACAGCACCAGATAAGATGGGAATGCTGCTCTGAAGATGGCGCTATAGCCACAAAAAATAATGCTAAAAGGTGCACATCATAAAAAAGGCCCTAAATGTACAAGTAAACATTTGGCTAAATTAAATATAAATAAATATAAACAACAGCAAAACATGAAGTACACTTGATAGGACTACAAGAAGTCATGACAATGAAAGTGTCAGTGACTCCATATTTGGGGTGTAGATTCACTTCCAGTCTTTACCAGGAAAGAAATTTCACATAAAACGCCTGTTGAACGCTGGGCGCTGTACGCAAAATCAAATTTATGAAAGTGAATCTGGTGAGCGACTCTAACAGCGGCATGTAGCGTCGCATATATTAATCCAGGCGGCTCAGCATATAGTGCCAGCGCTCTAGGTTCCAGAGCGCCATGTAGTACCTGTCACTCTGTAGCGCTCTCCCATACATTTTAATGGGCTTTCATTAGTTGTACATAAATAGCGTGTTTGGCAATTTTTTTTTATGTTCAAATCATTGTGTGACCTCTCCTGGCTGCAAACAAACATTTGTAGAAACTTTTTTGACTTTTAATATTTTTATGCAGAATTGTCATTACAGGTCTGGCATTAAAGTGTTATTGTCCCAGTGTTAAAACAATGTCATTCCATGTGTTGTCGCTTTGTTACTAGTGTATATGTGTTCAAAAACAGACTCTAATCACACAGCATCTGGCGCTCTATGCTATAGTGCCCAGCTTTAGAGTGCCGAAGCTCTGTGTGAGTACTTTTTTGATAAGTATAGTGTGGAGTGCCGATTGCCAAATGCACTGAGCTGGCGCTACCTTTCGCTCGCTGCAACGCTGTACTGGTGTTAGAGCGCCCAAAATACATCACATTCATCAATGCCAGCCAGGTTACTAACGCGCCCGAGTCTGTTATGTTACAGCGTCTGATACCAGCTTACAGCGTCTACTAGCGGTCACTCTAAGCACCACTATACAGACGCTCATCTGGCAATACCTGGCGTTAGTAGTGAATCAGCCTTAAAGTTGCTACTGGCACAGGTACACTGCTACATTACAGCCATGGTGAAACTTGTGTTTGTCTCTCGGTTAAAAATATTTTTCTGGTGAACAAACAATACAGATCTTTCTAATAAGGACACCAAAAGCTAATGTATTTGTTTCAAACTTTGCCACAGTCTGCCAAAGACAAATAAAAAACTGAGTAGGCCCTTATTCTATGACAAATAATGTAGAACCATTTTCATATTTTCACATTGCAAGGTACCTACAGTAAAAATCTATTGATCTGACAAGCAGTATAAAATCTAATCTACCTACATCTAATATAGATCTATGTTTTTGCATGTTACCTAACTAATAGAGATTTAAAGTGGGCCAAAACCCAGGCTCGACGGCCCTGGATTCTATAAGATACCAAGGCCACTTGATTCACGCATCCAGATTCAGGATACCCCACTGTGTGAAACCCCCCCAGGTCGCCAGGTAAACTGACCTGCTCTCCCGATCCAATGGCGCATGTGCGAGCAGCGGCCGCTCCCTGCTATACCTTTAGCAGGGTGTGTACCCGCATCAGGCATTTGTAAATGGCCAGTGCGGGCACTCTTCCTGTTACAGAATTGCAAGGATGAGGCTGCCGGATGCCCTCAGCTGGACACGGCTGGAGTCAAGTCCTTAGACAAGCCTAGATAAGTTTGCGTCTGCACAGTCGAGCACACTGATTGGACCGGTGGCCGTGCATGCGCTGTAGTACGGGGGAGTGGGTGACCTGGAGGGTTTCACACAGTGGGGCATCCCATATCGGGTATCGAGGATGGTCAAAATTATGGGTTTTGGTCCACTTTAAACTATTATTCTGATTTAAAAGGCACAACAAATCCCTGGTCAGCGGGTTATTAAAACTTATAGCAGACCTCTAGTGCAAAATGTTTAGAGGTCCACTCACTTAATAAAAGGAAACCTGTCACTTTTACATACAGCAGTTCTGCCTGATTTTGGGCTTTGTTTTGCAGTTAGCACTGTGGGCTTACCTAACTGGGCAGGGAGGGGGATCATTTTTTACACATTTCTGAAGGAGGTGGATATTTCATTTCATAAAACTATAAATATATTTACCAATTGTGTTGAGTTCTGCCTTTCGCACCCATGGCACTTTCATCATTTGAGGTCCTCCCAGTGCTGCATTATTGGGTTATAGTGTGGGTGTGTGTTGCATTAGTGTGGATGTAAGCTGACATCCCCTGTCTGCTCAGAGGGGCTGCCTCTTTTCATGGGTGTTGGGCTTGAGGTCGTAGCGGTCTTTGGTCCACATGCATGCACCTGCCCCTTTAAAATCATGTCTCTTACAGTACAACCACTATATGCATGGTTACACAAGTGGGTGCATATGCATCACTGAGGCTCCTAAGCAGCTATCCATGGCGACAGTGCGGATAGAAGTAGCAGACACCGCTAATACTGTTGGATAGTGCGCGTTGACAGTGTTCTGCAACATGGCAAACCCAGCTCTCCAAGACCATAGTACTGGCAGATAGGGGGTGCGGACGCACTTAGGCCAAGTGGCGCATCTAGCTCTCCCTTCCCCTGTCTGACCCTGCAACAATTTCCCAATTACCTCTACCTACACAACTTCGGTCCCCCAGCGCCCCCTACAAACAGGCAAGGGTGGGACATGTGACAGTGGCCACAGCGTATTCGACCAAAACTCTGTTTGTCTTTGAATCCCAGGCCTCCGCAATTTCTGTGCATCCTGCTATGTGCCTTCGCTTGTATGTTGCCACTCTGGCAGCCAGTCTGCACATTTACCTGCTTGTAAAGTGGTACACATGCATAGGCGAATGGGAAAGCATGGCATATGTGTAATTACCATCATGATGTAGTTTTGCTGTTCAAGGGTGTAGACAGTTGGTGCTATGTTGTTCCTTGTCGTCTGCTGGTTTGCATAACACAGCCCTGACTTAATGTGCCCCAGTGTTTAGGTGCCCCCCAACGGACCTCGGTAATTTGCTTGTGTTGTTTATATGCCCATAATGCTGTAGCCTATAGGTTGCACATACCTGTGCTGGCTGTTAAATAACCACTAGTGATGTCCAATTACCTCCCACTTATGTATAAAAGAAAAGGACTGTGATGGCAGTGCTTACTAGGCTGGGTAATATGCCAAAACACATATGCCATTGCAGCCCCCAGAGCCCAGAAGGCAGGCATGGCCAAGGGAGCCATAGCTCCCGGCCAAGGTACTGCAGCCCCAGCTCAATACCTTGCTGTTTGCCCCACAGGCAGTACCACGCTTGTGTGAGAATTTCGACCAGCTGACTGGGTCCCAGTCCTGCTCCACACCCAAAGAGGTGCAGGAGGACGTCTGGGCACAGTTTGCTCACAATGGGTGTGGGGCCGAGACCCAAGGATTAGAAGTAGGCGAAAAAGGTGGGAAGATCTTAAGGTGGTGGTCCGGAAAGAAAAAGATGGACTGAGGAGTAAGTGGAGAGGAACCAGAGAAAGGTTTAGCCCACACACATTGGGCCACTGTCAAACTCAATGCTTGTTTTTGTGTTTCAGGTTGAAAACTGGTGGTGGACTGCCAGTGTCTGGGACCTTCGACACCAGTCGGCAGTATGTGCCCACCAGTGGTAAGAGAGTTTTGGCCAAGGCGGAGGAAAGTGACCACAACGTTTGCCACAAACATAATTGCCCACATGCACAACTGGTAGGGCTTGCCTGGGAAACACATGGTGGGCAACATTACACACAAGTGGTGTGGCCAACTATTTAAATGGGAGCCAGGCCACTGACATAGTTGACATAGTGATTTTTGTCACACGTAGATGTGGGGCCCAGTGTATAACCCATGCTGAGGATAGGAAGAAGGCCAGGTAATGTTTTATACTTACATTGCTTTGCCCTTGCCTTTGCAGCCACCACTCAGCCAGCAGCCACGACTATTCCTGCCTCCACCCCTGCACATACAGCTGCACTGTCTGGCGTGCTTTCCCCGGACCCACCATCCAGACCTGGCCCATCCACCAGTTACCCACTCAGTGAGGGGAGCTCAGACACAGATGAGGTAAATGTGTGGCCAAAATATCTAAATATCAATGGGCAGGGGGGAGGAGGTGGTTGAGGCAAATAAAATTAAGACATTTCTTTGCTGTGTGGGACTGTTCATCCAAACAATCACTAATGTTTCCCTTTCGCCACACAGATTGCACCTCTACTGGATGAAATCCAGGAGATGGAGGAACCCACGCAGGACAGTGTGGAATTGATGCCGAATCTGCTGCAGACACCTCCACCACCTGATGCCACACCTGCCACTGGCTCAAAGCCCACCACCCAGAATCTGGAACAACAACTGCAGTCTGCAACAGCAGCCTCACCACATCTCCCGAGCGCCCCGGAGGAAGTCAGCCCTGCCCTGCAGCCAGGCAGCAGCTATCATTGGTAAGGCAGTGACAAATCATGGAGGCAAATTGGCGGACCAATAGAACCACTTTTAGGAGCAATTACACCCATTATTTAAAAGTGGTGTGTTGGGCCACCAGTTTGATCCTTGAGGACCTGGCTGCAAGGGTGATAGAGCAGCAGTGCCACAAAAGAACGTTGGAGGTGTTGCTGGGACAAACACCGTGCACCAGGACACCTCCCCGTAACCATGCCCGGGGGGGGGGGGGGGCTTTGGGGGGAATCAATTATGTAGTTCCAAAGGGCAAACTTTCTATTCGCACTAACTTTGGCCGTGTGTTGGCCTGGAGCCACCCAAGTTGAGGTGCACTGTATATATAAACCACAAATAAATTTTAGAAAACTAAAGCTTGTTTTTGCTGTTCTTTAATCACACCCAAAAACTGTAAAGGGGGGTCCAGAAGAAAAATAAGGAAGAACACAATTAACTAAAATTAATTATGAAAAAGAGTCCACCAAATGCTGGCAAATGGATAGGCCAACACAGGTTTGTGAACCAGAATAGAGCTGGCCAGGAAGCTCTGTTGCAGCAGGTGTGGCCTCCTCCACATACGTTGCCTTCCTCTGCATTAGCACAAAATTGTGGAGGGCAATGCAGGCCAAGATGATTTCACCTGAATTTGAATTTTAAGAGCCCAAAGGCGCGCCCCAAAGGAACAACTGTCTGGGTGCGGTGGTGGGTCAGATTATAGGCCTCCTGGCCAGTTGTCTGGGGCCTTAAAAAGGACACCAGTAGCCAGGGGAGCAAGGGGTCAGCCTGAATCACCTAAAAGGTAAAAAAAAGTAACACCAAAAAAGGACAAACCAAAGCCAAACAGCATTGAGTAACTAGTAAGTGGAAACAGGAGGAGATAGGTGTACACAGTTGGAAGGAGGCACCAATTTGCTGGGGCATTAGACAGACCAGTGGGAAATAAATAGAAACAAATATAAAGGGAGGTTGCTAAATGTGGACTTGAGAAATATTGGGTTTGCAAGGAGACCAAACTGACAATCATTGCAGATGGAATGGAGATGTGCAGGAGCCCAGGGACCCCCACATAGGCTTTAGCTTTTAAATGTACTTAACTGTTAAGATAGTAGCAATTATACCCTAAGACCCACTAGATAAGTCTTTGATTAATGAAGTACTGTAAGATTTCCATGAGGTCATTGATCCCATGCAGATTATGGCAAACAGATGATGTAGATTAGAGCAACACTAGGCAGTATTTAATGTTAGATATTTTATTGCAAATTTAAAAAGCCATTGAATGGTAGGCTACATTGAATATCTGCCTGAAAAGTACAGCAAGGGCAGTTACTTTGTTATATTATTAATGATTGCATTTCTGTTTGTTTGAAGCATTTAATTGTTATCAACATTTGTAACCTGATGATAATTTTATTTAATTGTAACTTGCATAGTCTTACTTTTTAATTTGAAAGTTGATCATGACATGTTATAATAGAGTTCAGCAGTTATATCAACAGTTAACAGTATTTATTGTTTTAAAATGTTCTCTTATTTCAGGGTAACTGTGTGTGCTTTAAATATCCAGTAACATGTGTACATGTCATACTACTAATCAGAGATGTATATAATATATAATTGGCTAGTGATTAGCTTTGGCTCTTGCTCATTGCTACAATTGAGAGGAATATTGCCTATTGGTTTCTTCCCAACTGGTCACTGGGAGGAGGATAATGTTAGAAAGTGAGTGAAACGGGCAGGCTGATTCATCATTAGCGGCAGGTAGCGACAGATGAGCGTCTGTAGCAGGCATTTTCAGAGCGCCCGCTAGTAGTCACTGTGCTCAGCCGTGGGTCGCTACTTCATAGCAACTCAGTCGCTGTTCAGTAATGTTGAATACATTGTGAGGAGTCGCTATTTGACCAGTACAGCGCTGTATGGGAGTGCATGGTAGCGACTGCTCATAGCGACCGACTCCCACCATATTCAGCAAAAAAACAGCCTCACAAATCTCTGGCACTGAAAAATACTTGTTTGAAGCCCAGAGCGCAGGAGGCGGTGTGTTTATAGTCTCTTTTTCAGCATCTTTCCACTAGTAACAAAGCGAAAACATATGGAATTACATTGTAGCAACATTGTAACATGAAAACATTAATGGCAGACCTGTAATGTCATTTCTGAAGAAATATATAAAAAATAAAAAAAAAATTGAAAAAAAACTGCTTATTCAATGCCAGGAGAGGTCACAGAATTATTTGAGATTTAAAAAAAAAAAAAAAAAAAAAACACAGTTTAAAGAGAAGTAAAGGATCGTCCATTGAAATGTATGGCAGAGCGTCAGGTAGCGAGAGGTCATACCTGGCGCTGTGCAAGGCTGAACGCTGGCGCTGTTCACTGAGGCTGGGAAAATGATGAATCAGACGCTACATGGCGTTATCCCAGTCGCTAAACAGATTCTGCTTGATAAATGTGTAATTGCATGCCGTGTTCGGCGTTCACCAGTCGCTACCTCTCATTAACCAGCCACTACCTGACGCTTTCCCTTCATGAATAAGGCCCATAGTTTTTATGGGGTGGAGTTGTGTTTTTTTTTACACTAGTTGTAAACTGGTATTCAAAGGACCCCTTTACCAGTTGAAAGAGTAAGGGGTAAGCAAGCCACTGCCCCAGCTACTTAGGGCGCTGAAGAGCCAAGTGCCTGTTGACCTGAAACCGGTGTTCTAGGGGTGCCCCAGTCACCCTTGGAAGAGCACTGAGCCTGTACTGAAGGCCATAGTGACTGTTACACTTTCAGAAATGGAGGCAGGAGCAAAGACCTCCCAGCCCTGGGTTACCTGCCCTTCTGTCTGGTTCACCAACCATTTGGCCAACCCCCATAGGCTTTACATGTGTTCAGCTTTTAGAGGGCAGAAGACATCACCCAAGGTGTCGACATATTTCTTCTGGGATAAAGAAGAGAAATTGATAATGAACCTCCTTCCAAATGGGTCCACTATCAAAAGTGTTTATTACAGAAGACTTTGAAGGCATTGAAGTCAAAAAAGAAAGAAGGTGCCTCAATCTTGTATGACAGTTCCTCACCCCACACTGTTGCCATCCTACAGAACAAAATGGCTGACCAGCTACCATTTTTTTTTAGTTATAAAACCAACTCTATTTTGATGGGTGTTGTGCCTTTTGGTTGTTTATCATCATATTTAACGGGGTGAGCTCACCCGTTTAGGCTGTTTGAACGAGATAGTAGGTTGCTCCACAACAACACACAACATTCCTCCATTGACATCTTTCCCTGATCAGCATCCCTGCATATCAGTGCACAGTAAATAAGCAAGTTTACATTAAAATGTATTAAAATCAGTGTGTCACAAATGAGTAGACTGGCATAAACTTTTATTAGTTCAGTAACATCGAATAACAAACAGCTTATGTAGTGTAGCCATGAGTTTATTACCTTAAATAAAGGCTAAAACATTTTCTATGTTGTGACAGTAAATACAAATATAAAACTTGTTGTTTTTTCACACTCTAAACTGATAAGTAGAACATTTCAAATCTTTAAAATTCTATCAAAGAAAAAGCTCAATTCTAACATTTATTGTCCAATAAGCAGTAGTTAATGCTTACGGCAATATGTAATAAAATAGAAATTAACCAATCCAGATGCATTAGCCATATGAAAGTATAATTCAAGACAAATGTTATGTATGTCCAAGGTACAAATATAGTTTCCTTCATCTAATTTCACTAAGAAATCAAACATTTTATCTTTCTTTCTTTTTTCCTGCTGTTTAGTATATTATGTCACAGGTGTGTTAACTCACACCTTCTACTGAGCAATGCTGCCACTGAGTTAAATTACAAATGTCTCTGACACCAAAAGGAATAAAAAGACCACCCAGGTGATAATATTAATAGTAGCTCAATGATTGCGCCTCTGATGTAATCTTTTTAAAATAATGCGAATACAAGTATGGAAATACTGGTTAGGCAAGATTATCAGGAAATGATGATATAATTTCACTCCTAAATAATGGCAATGCTGTGAAATCCATTACGACTGTAATCTGTAAAATACATTGCCTAATATTTTCTGTAGTATTAATTTACTGGGCATTATTTTCTTTTGATGGGTGGCTTACTACAGAAACCTTTAACACTGGATTAACTGAACTTTTGTGTGCATTTCTGACCTATAGCATGTGCATGTGTTTTAATTTTGGGCACAAAAGAATTCTTGGCAGCCAAAAGCAAACCTGCAGTGCAATTGTGGTATATCCTCTAATGTAGCATTCACCAACAATCTCCTGGGGAGCCAGCAACAAACCAACAGGCCACCAACCAACAGGTCATGTTTTGAAGCTCTGCACACAGATAAGTAGTAATTATTGCAGCATCATTGTTATATCACCCGTTCATGCCTCTCCAGAACAGAATTGGAGAACACTGCTCTAAAGCATAGGTGCTCAACCCTCTCCTCAAGGGCCACCAACAGTTCATATTTTAGAGATTTCTATGTAGCTGATCCTAATGTTCTGTTTTAGCATGAATTACTCCACCTGGGCTTCTGTGGGAGGATCCCCAAAACTTGGCCTATTGCTGGCCCTTGATGAGAGTATTGGCCGTGTGTGCAGTAAAGAGAAGTTTCTGATCCTGGTAAAATATGGGCAGCGTTCTGTAAGCCTGTCCATCAGTACACATATTTAGTATGGGTAGTGAAAAATACAGCGGCATGAAATGGTGGGCTCATGCTAATGATTTGGTTCAAGTTTGGATGTGTCATGCGGTGTGACCTAAAGTCTGCATCTGAGTGAGCTTTTTCATTTTAACACTGTAGAAAGTGCATTTAATTTTTTTGTTTCAATTTGTCCCCAAAAATTACATGTACATTTTTATAGATGAGGCTAGAGATGAGCGAACTGGTTCGGACGAACCGGAATTCGCTCCGAATTTCAGGGAAAATTTGGTTCGTGCCGATCGAATTTTCCCTGAAATAAAAAAAAAAAATGCCGGCATGGTGGGAGCGGGCAGGCCGGCTACGCTGTCAGCGGGCGGCGGAAGCCGGCCTGCCCGCTCCCACCATGCCGGCATTTTTTTTTTCAGATGAGCGATTTGTGAAAGTTCGATTCGGGTGAACCCGAATTTCTTGGGGAAATACGGCGAATCGCCCGAATCGAACTTTCAAGAAGTTCGCTCATCTTTAGAAGAGGCCCATCATTTTTGCAGTGAAGTAGGGATATTTGTTTAAGGATTCAGAAATAACAGCACTAATGGGCTATGCAGAGAGAATTGCCAGATTTTTCTGTGATAGCTGTTATTTCCAAACTTCTATTTCTTTCCAAAAAATATCTTTATGTCACTGGAAAAATCATTTAAAGTTATACTAAAGGCAAGCGTGATTGTTGTCCAATTGTCTCAGGCTACACGTTGCACTGTCCCAAAACTTCAATTCATTTTGAAAAAGACCCTGTAGTTATTTGTAAAAGTATTAGAGCATAGATAATGCAGAAAAAAATAAGGTTAAACAGTGGGCGTGGCAACAGAAATGTGATGTAAGCACACTGTGTGCATCCCCAGTCAGAGAGAGGCAGCCAATCAGGACTTCTGGGAAGGGAGTGGGGGGTGTTTCCATTCTCAATCCACTGAAGGTTAATTGAAGGACCAGGTCAGCGGGATGGAGAATGAAAGCTGAATGAGGAATTGATTTCCTTTAATAAGTAAACTGACATAGCAGAAAGAAGAGTGCAGGAGGGACTCAATGTAAGGGAAGCTACTGATATATTTTTTTAACTTTTGACTTGCCAATATCTTTAATGTACCTTATGTAAAAATGTCACAGATGGAGGTGAGCTTTTGGAATAGACTGGAACAGAATTTTTTTCCTCAACTACTGTGAAGAAACACATACCACATGATCACACTAACAACATAGCATATAGGACCATGTAACACGCTTTTCTAACCCTTGTCCATTATCCAGCCCAAGGACCTGACATTCTAGCCACGGACACAGTTATAAAAAGGCAGCTCAAGTTAAATATATATTTTAATGTGACAGACACACTAGACAGTTTTTACAAGCATTTGATGTGATGGAAACATTACAAATACCAGTTCTGAGAAGTGGGATACAGGTTAAAGGTAAAGTAAACTACAAAACAGATATACAACATAATGTCAGATTACCTTGATGCGTTCAAATGAGATGTTAGGCATGGCGGCCACCAGGGGCATAATGCAGCCTGCTGGACCCTGGAACCACTCCTTACATGTGTAGTTAACCCCCGGGAAGATGGAACTGTTTTCCCTAGATTGGGGTCTGGTACTTAACCCCCCCTGGACACTCCTAATGCGATTCCCCCCAGCCCCAAACCCAGTACAACTCCCGAACCAGGAGATAAAGCCGAGTTCACCCCAAGTTGTTCCATCTTTGTAATCCCCCCTAGAATCGGAGATATGGGGATTTTTTTTTTATAGACTTATGGTTGTACAAAATGATATCTCCCTCAGCTTGGCTATATATGGCTATAATGTAACATTTGCGAAACACAGTCGGCCATGTGTGTAAGAGAGACCTCTGGGAAAATGCCAAAGCAGACCTCTCGCAGCTATTCAAAATTCTGTGGCATTTGGTATTCCTAAATGTCAGATACAATAGCTCCAGTCACCACTATGTATGAACTGGTATAGGGGATCTCCTTACCAGTTCACAAAAAATACAGTTTTACCCACCCCACTGAAAACTTGGATTCTTGAGTCACTATAGGGGAGGGAGATGAAGGGGATTTCCTGGGGAGTCTCCCTCCATGTCCATTATCTACAGTTGGTTCCCCTTTCTAAATTATCTAAAAGCAGCAGGAGTAGACAGATGATGGGAAAAGGTGAGGACCCAAGGAAAAGTCTGATATCTATGTGATAAACATCTGTGAGGCTCCTTTCACACCATCATCACCAGCATTTTGTTGTGATTGCTGAGCAATTGTGGAGCAATTGTGATCTCAGTGGAGGCGCTGCCCATAGTAACCTATTGGCGCTTTCACATTTGCATTTGGCAATTGCAGAGCGATCACATAGTCCTACAAAAGCCTCGGCAGCAGTGTTTTGAAAGCTGCTGCAATCACAAGCACTTCCAAAGCACTGTGCAGCTGAGTGGCATTCACAAGCACTTTCAAAACACTGTAAAATCGTGATCGCTAATGCGGCAATAATAGTCATAAGAAATCATTACCGCATGCAGAACTGACCAGCCGGAAAAAGTATTGAAAGAGTTTTTAAAAAGTGTAAGTAGTCAGTAGGTGGCGGTAAAGTAACATTCAAAGATTATACACATTATACACCTTTAGGTATTATAATCATTTTACTGCCAATGAAAGTAGGCACTGGCCGGACACTCCCTACAAACTAGTTGTACTGAAAATTGTTAACTTTTATTGATTTTGTAAATAGGGATAACGCTGCCAACTGCCCTGCCACCACCTGTTATGTATTGTCATAAATAATACAACCCACACTAACATACAACAAATACACAGGATATTTAAAACCAACAGCAACATGGGAACAGGCTCCTCCAAGAGTAAAATACTGTAGCCAAATTTTATTTAAAAAAGTGCTCAAAGCACCAATAAATACCATGCAATATAATTAAATACCACCCAATGCTAATATACACATAATCCAATACAGTGCTTCTAATGCCTTAGCAAATATTCATAACCAAAACAAAGCTTTGGTTATAAATGTTTGCTATTTGGGTATAAGAAGCACTGCATAGAGTAAAATAAGAGTTGGGGATCAGTGCAAGTACTATATTGCTCCCCTACCTCTGGTTGTTTTGAGTAGGTAGCTAACATCCAGTGCATGAACACATCATAGGATGAAGTATAAGGAACATATATTTATTGAGTCACCTGGTTGTCTCATCACAGAAGCAGCACCTCACACACACACAGAGCTGTTGCCGCCGCATACAGCGCCTGCCTGTAAATTAAGGCTGGAGCAAGTTTATTGCAGCTGTTGCTAGGAGACCAGTGGGCTAAATGATGCGGCTGTCTGCTATCACCTCACTAAATAAAACCCAGCAGATCCCCCTATTCAGCAAATGGACTGGGCCATTTTAAAATGTAAAAGTAAGGCATACATTTTTTTCTTTACTATTGCCACATTATTTATACAGATGTTAGAAGCTATTGTGTGGCTATTTAATTATTTGCCTTTTTTAACCCTTCAAATGCCAGCCACATAAAATGTATGTGGCTGACTCTCCTACCATTAACCTTTCTATTGCCAGACACGTAAATTTCTGTGGCTGCCTCTCCAACGCTAGCCATGTAAATTTTTAGGTGCCTGATTTGCCCCCTGCTAGCGCCTGCAAAATTAAAAAAAAACACTTACCTGACCCCTCATTCGATCCCGTCGGGGCTCCTCCAGCTGCAGGAGAGTGCCCGGAGTACGTCCCCTCCCCCCTGTTTTATTTTATTTGTAAATGTTATAAAGTGCTCTTTTCAGAGCATACATATGTGGTACCGTTGTAATCAAGAGAAATAGGGCTGTCACATGCAATATGGTTTTCTTTAATAAAATAAATAGTTTTTATTTAAAATAAATGAGACCATTTTAAAAAAATTATAATTTTTATTTTTTTTCAAAACTATTTAAAAAAACAGTAGAAAAATTACAAACGATACATTTCATGTTAAAGCCTAAACTCTGCCGCAAAAAAAATATATAATTTTCCTGTAAATTCCTGCAAAAATCACAGTTAAACATGGAACAAAATAGTGAAATATGACCTGTCAACAGAGGGTGTCTCCTGGGCAGGAAAGGGTGTCTACCAATACACATGTGGTAGCGTTGTAAACGGGAGAGATTGGGATTTCACACATAATAAGATTTTATTGACAAACTTACAATTTGTATTACAAAAAAATACTGCAAATTGTAAAAAATAGTTTTTTTTTTATTTTTTACAATTTTTTTGCACACATTTCACACAAAAATATTGAAAATACACCTAAAAATGACAAACAAGACATTTCATGTTAAAGCCCAGACCCCATTTCACTGGTAATCACCCTTAGATTAACAAATGCCCCTTCCACCGGTGCCAATTGCTCAGTTGGGGAACCCCTGATCATCCAAGGAAAATTCACTGTAGGAGATCCTCTTCTAGGAAGCCCAGAACACATAGGACATAATGCCAAAACATGACAGAACATGACATGATCAAGTAGTAAGATGCAAGAGGGAATTTAAAAAAAAATATTTTTAAATACATCAATTTTGTCTTTACTTCACCTCTTGTGAATCAGTAAATTATCAAATTAACCCTATACCAGTTTAAAAGGGTAGGTGGTGGCAAACCACCTGCGCTCCACTATTACCTGTACCCTCAATGCATGTGGAAGATACTGGGACACCATTAACATGGGCCTGTTGTTCTTTTATTGGTGCCTCAGTCACCCAACCCAGCTTGTGTCTATACAACACATAAGTAGCGGACGTGGGAATGGCTCTCAGGACACCTTTATCCAGAAAAACCAAAGTAAGCCAAGCTATGCCATATCTTATGGATGACCCCCTAACATCCCATTAGCCACACAAATGATATACATACAGGGTCAGGCTGTGGGTGTCCATTGTACAGAACAGTTCTTAATGAGGGGGTCCCATTCACCAACATCACACCTTCCACCACCCAATCTGGGCTAGTTCGAAACGTCTTCTCTTTGGGCCTGGTCTGACACTGGTTATACCCCCCTGAATGTTAATGGTGCTGGGGGCTCTTGAGCTGTGCATCAATTAAAATCTGGCCCTCTATATAAATGTTCATTAGTCACTGATATACCTTCACTTCATTCATGGTAATATTTTTACTTTTGTCTTTTATCTTTCCAAAAAAGATATACCAGCATATAACACCTGGTACAGCCCTACAAAACTTTGGCAATGTTGCTCGAAATACTGAATCTTCAAGCAGGTTGCAAACAGCCAAACAATTTTCCCACAGAATAGAAGCAAAACACATACTTGCAGGAAATGTGAATGTGGACTAATAGGGAAAATTCTCATCCTACTAATCTAAAAATATCGTAATAAATTATGAAAGACTCACTTATCCTCTTTTCTCACATATGTCTCTGAAAGATCCTTGGATAACTTATTTTGGGATTTATAATGGAAAGGCAATTTGCTGTCACCTTGCTTAGTATTTTTTTTCAAGATAAGCAAAGATACGACAAACATTTAATTTAATTGCAAAATGGTCCTTTTTCAGTTATTTTTTATTATTATTATTATTATCATTATTATTATTATCTATGTATGTATGTATATATGTATGCTATACAAATAAATATAAATAATTTAAACACATTTCCATAAACTTAGTGACACTTTAATGTTAGTCATCACTCTGCTGTCTGTGGGGCTTATGGGCAGCAGAAAGGGGTGGGTTAAAGTCCCTGTATCACACCCCCTCTCCACTACACTCCAGTCTTAAACCGGACCTTCACCATGATTTATTGAAAAGCCCAAACCCTTAAAAAACGATTCCTCAGCATCTAAGATTAATATATTTTAAGTTTTTAGTCACTTATTATTCTTTCCCCCACTGGGTTGCAACTCTGTTCAGGACTTTAGGATACGGGCGCCGCCATCTTGACTCAGAAGCATCACACTTACCGAGAAGAGGAGAGCGGGATAAAGTACAGGGGGGTGGGTTATAGCTGTGCTTTGCTCAGACAGAGCAGAGCTGGGGTCAGGAAAAGGTCAGCAATCCCAGAATGCAGAGCAGCACAGTCAGAAGGCACTTCCTGTTTGCAGGCTGCCTGATGGTCCATGAGCCGCCATCTTGGATGTTTAAAAGCTTATAACATGCAGTAGATGCAGGTAGGATGATGTTTAATGTGAGCAATCTGTATGTACATGGTGGGGGAAATATATTAGATAGACTCTTATTTAGAGTGAAGGACCGCTTTAACTCCCTCCCAGACCAATTTGCTTCATTATTTAAAGTGTCAGTGTGTTTTAGGGAAATACTTACCTGCCCTAATCAGTCTGAGCTGCCATTGCTGGTCCCTTTTGTACAATACAAGCATAGCAGCCAAAATCTGGAAACAAGACCATGCTGAAATGTAGACTATGTGCCCCTGCAATCATGGGAACGAGGAAGCGTGCTGCACAACATAAACTCAATGTGGGCTACATTTCATCTCGCAGCTGGCCTAAGAAGCAGGCATCAGCACTGGAATGGATAGCAGTTAAACGGCCTGGCTGTGGCACCCTGGACTACAGTGGATTGAGGCAGGCAATTATCAACCTAAACAAAAACGCCTACAACTTCATAAAAAGAAAAATGCCTACACCAAAACTTTAAGCGTTGCTAATGGCAAATGATTTATACTTACACTGGGGAAGTTGTGTTTTTTTTACCCTAGGCCCAAGGACCTCTATACCCCTTTGAACTGGCATCATGATTGCCTGTTCCACTCCGCACATCCCCCTTGCAAATCTCGTTTGGTTTACCTGTGCTACGCTCCTTTGGAGAAAACGAGCCCCTGCAATTGGTCACCAGTGGTCATATGGTTCAGAGTCCAGCCTTCTGAACACTAGAACGACCTTAAAACATGTGACCATTAATGGCAAATCACAGACCCTGATTTGGCCAAGAAAGCAAGGTGCAGATAAGTTAAAAGGGGGCTTGTCAAGGTGGTATGTGCAGGGTGAAACCGGCAATCTGGATGTCCTCCAAGCTCAATACATTGGCGACCACCAACCAAATAAAATGGGTGTTGGATCACTTTAGATTAATTTAGTAAACATTTACAAGAAACTTTATAACTATTAGAAAGACAACGCTGAGATTTTGGGTAGCCAAGTTTATTTGAATGAAATCAGAAAATGTAATAGTAGCTTTACATCTTTAGTTATCATTTAATTTCAATTTAATTTCTTAAATAACTTAATTTTAGAGAGAAATCTACTGCCTTGCAAAGTTTCACCTTCTTTATGCCAAAACATTGGGTTTCAGGCCAGGACCCTTACCTGATCTGCATTCTCAAGCTTCTGGAGCTTGAGGGTCATTTTTCCAAAGACAGGTACCTTAAGGGTTTGTAATATGTCATCATATGGGATGATTGGGGGGAAAGGGCAAAAAAAAGATCTAAAGGTTTTGATTTGCTTTATTATATGTAATGTAAATGTGCAGACTGAGGGGAAATGCCTAATAATTTTTCTATAGTCTTATACTATAACCATTTATCTATTAGTCTGAAAGAGCATGTTGAGGGGTCAAGTTACAGCTTTGTTTTACTTAGAAAGGTCAAACTGTTTAGTCTCAGTACTTTCACTCAGGACAGTTTGAGTGGTAATGATAAATTAGGTGTTGATTGTTATCTTTTGCATTTAATGGCAATTATTGCGTTGTTTTCCATTGCCGTGAGTGATCTAAGGATTATGTACTAAAGTTCTGAAAGCTGGGGATTTACAGGAAAAAATTACATAGCTTGTTAAAGTCTAATCAAAAATAACTCCTGATTTGGGAAGCCCGCTGTCTGAATACACCAGCAAAGCAGCAAAACCCACTAATTCCACAAGAGATGCCAATGGAGGACACATAGAAATTGCTGTGGGGAGGTAAAGCTGCTGCATTTGTGCAGCCATGTTCCCTGTGCCCTTTATTGCTGGCTACTTTGAGTGTACTGGTAATTTTCTCTGCATCCAAGGGGGTGGGGGTTGCAGAGGCCCTTGGGTCGCTGCATTAAACCGGACCTTCACCATGATTTAATGAAAAGCCCAAACTCTTAAAAAACAATTCCTCAGCATCTAAAATTAATATATTTTACATGTTTAGTCACTAATTTATTATACTTTTCCCCACTGGGCTGCAACTCTGTTCGGGAATTTAGGATACGGGCGCCGCCATCTTGACTCAGAAGCATCACACTTACTGAGGAGAGGAGAGTGGGATAAGGTACAGGGGGGCAGGTTATATCTGTGCTTTGCTCAGACAGAGCAGAGCTGGGGTCAGGGAAAGGTCAGCAGTCCCAGAATGCAGAGCAGCACAGTCACTTCCTGTTTGCAGGCACTTCCTGTTTGCAGGCTGCCTGCAAAAATGGCAGCTTCCATAAGCCGCCATCTTGGATGTTTAAAGGCTTATAAAATGCAGTAGATGCAGGTAGGATGATTTTTAATGTGAGCAATCTGTATGTACAGGGTGTGGGAAACATATAAGATAGACTCTTATTTAGAGTGAAGGTCCGCTTTAACACAAGCCTGGATGTCCTCTTAACTCTTCACAACCCTAAAGCGAAAACAAAACACCAGTGATGTGAAACCAAATTATCTCCCCGCCGGCAGTCCGCCTCCTCTATAGCAGTAGGAAAATAAATTGATATTTTCGCTTACTTTGACATAAACTCTATTTTTGGCACTTCTTTCCCAGGCTCCTACATCATCACATTGCGTTGTCAGATTAGAACAACAACATGTTTGAGTTCTGGGTGCTGGGTCATGATGCAACTTGGAAAATGCTGGTCCTGCCATTGAAACCCCCGACAATATAGGAAATTGATGGATCTATTGGTGAGAAAGGGGAGAAAACTGGATGCCGAAACCATCCAAAAGACACTGGGTTTTAGTCTGCTTTATTTCTGCAATTTTATGGGGTAACAATGAATTTCGTTAAAGAGGATCAACCATTACGCTGGCTCGCCGTGGGGGTCTTTTCTGTGTCAAAAGCATGCTCTGCTGTGGTCAGAGCCAGCTGTGTTTCCTTGAGGCACATAGTCTTACACATTTTACAGTAACCCTGAAAGGTGAGTATTTAAACGTTTCACAATTTAGCAACACTTTAAAGTGCTAATGTGGGCAAATGTAATTGTTACACCATTTCTTCTGAAAAAGTCAATCTGTGATGCTGCATAATAATCAGCTCTTTGCACTGTCAGCAATGTGATGAATCTGGAGGAGAAGGTGGAGGAGGAGGTGAAGGAGAGGCGGGAGGAGGGAGGGACCAGCAATCCAGTCCCACTCTGCTGAGCTGATTGGGGCATAGAATGAAAAAGAGAATCTTATTGGCTGATCCTGTAAACCCCATTTCTGCTTCAATTTAAAAACAGTTTAGGACAATGCCAAATGTAGACCGACACAATGGTGTAACAATTTCCGTTGCCTGCAGTATCACTTTAAGTAGGACCTTGAATTTCAGCTTCTGGTACATGATCCAGCGAGAATTTTGTGTTCATACCATTTTTAGACATTTCATTTGGCTTAGATGGTTTCATATGGATGTTTTTCCCTTTTTATTTTTATGGCTGGAACTGTAATTTCCTGGAATGGGGTAAAAGCAGATTCCTAGCTTTATTCTGAGTAGCCAGGGAGTAAGCCAAGGTTGGCTTCAGGCTGGATTCCTATATCTAGAACTGAATATCTTAAGATGAAGAATGACCCTTCACTAGTCCACCAAATACCAGTGTTGACCATCTGTTCCTTGTTCAGCAAAGCAAAGTTCATCTGTGGCCAAATATTACTTAAAGCTTTTGTGATTTTGACTAATATTAAACAATTTATCTGTTATTGTTAGTCAATACGATTGTCACCATGTAGTTTTCAGGAGCAGGCAATGCTCCATCCTTGGTTTATAAGGGGTTCCCAACTTGTGTTTTTACTGTTTGATAAATGTGATCATTTAGATATTTTGCAGTGTGTGCTTTCTGCAACCCTATGTCCTGCCATGGAGAAAAGTATTGCACTAAATGACTATTAACCTTTAAGGTCAAAATTCAAAGGAATTTCTTGTCCTTCCCATGTTGTGAATTTATGAACTACGAACTGTGTGTAGACATCTCACAAAAGCTGTTTAATGTTTTTACAAAAGCTGGTTTACACTGCTTTAGCTTCTGCATTAATAAACAAAGAATAAGAAGGGTCATTAGATCTGATGCAGTGCTGTAAGAAATGTCTGACAGAATGCATGTTTTCTGTATTTTTGAATTTTCTCTCTGGAGCAGTTGGTGCCACTTGATTTGATGAGTTGCCAAGCGCCACCATGTGTGCAGTAACTTCCTTATCCTATCAATTGCAGCCTCTGGAGCCAATAGTTGATTATCTTATTACTTCTGCACTGCTAAAATTCTATTATACCTCTATTATTTCTATTTTGGCTTTCTGATACTGCACCTAGTGTTTTAAGTCTGACCTAGGTGTCTGCCCTGTATGCTTTCTGTTTGTCCTTGTAAACTATACCTGCCTCTTAGCCTGCATGCTGTGGTTTACTAATGTGTTCAAGCCTTTAAGTCTGACCTAGGTGTCTGTCCAGGGCCGGCTCCAGGTTTATGTGGGCCCCTGGGCGATAGAGTCTCAGTGGGCCTCTTGCAGTGTGGTATGATACTCCATACATGGTAATTACTGCCAAAGAATAGAAAGAAAAAAATAATAGAAGGAATGACAACGTATAGAAGGAATAATAGAACTAGAAGTAAGGAACAAACAAGTAAGGAACAGGAAAAAAGGAAGAGAAAAGGAATGAAAAAAATATAGATAAAAATAAATAGAAAGAAACAAAGAACAAACACATACATATAATGAGTGACAGAAACAGAAAATAAAAGGAATGAGCAGGAAAGAGAGAAAAAAAAGAAGAGATGGAAGGAAAAAAATAGAAAGAATAGGACTGCCAGAAAAAAAGAAAGGAAGAATAACAGAAAGAATATAAATTATGACAGAAAAGATAATAGAAGGAAGGAAGAATGGCATAGGGGCTGACCAGGGTAGAAGGAATGAGTTGCCCCCCCCCCAAGGTACAGGGGCCCAGCACCTGCCCGGGTATGCCCAGTGCTGACGCCGGCCCTGTGTCTGCCCGTGTGCTTTTCATGGTTGTCCTTGTAAACTATACCTACCTTTTAGTCTGCTTGCTGTGGTTTACTAATGTGTTCAAGCCTTGACTATTAACACTGACCCAATCCGTACACAATAAAGGTCCTATCCTTATTGAGCTGCTTCGTGTTCTCACCTGTCTAGGTTTGACATGTCACTGGTGACATAGAAAAACTAGTGCTAGAACTCCCCCACTACAGCTGACGTCTGAATTCCTATTGATAACACACATTTATGAAAGTTACTCTCATGTGAAAGGTCAGATTATTTGATTATAACTATATATATATATATCTATATATATATATATATATATATATATATATATATATATATATTATAACAAAAATGTACCAAAGCATTTATATTTCAAGGATAGTAAGGACCGAACTGATCTTTTTGTCCAGCAGCCGTCTGTCATGGGCTAATGTTTGTGGTAAATCTTCCGGGCGGGCATCTTGGGGGCATCACCCACCCAGGATGCCTAATGGTAACCGAAGGAGTACATTTGCTGAATATCTGGAATTTTTATAGTGGTGTCTTTAAACTAGAACATTGTTCAATGTAATTATCTTGAAAGTTCTTAATTATCTTGCATGGCTTTATCAAGCCTACAACTGTGCCCATCATTTATTCTCTAACTTACCGTAATTGTTTTGTTTCTTCCATGCATGACCTGCCAATCAACCATGGACCAATTTTTATGATAACCACGACAAAGATCACTAAAGGCTTTTGGCCTATTATGCAGTAGTCTTATAGATACTTGTTGTGGCATGATCTGGGGATTGGCTAAACTGTGACCCACATTAACCAATCATTTCTTGTTGGTCCTGCACTTTTCTAAATCACTCACCCATCCATCCCCAAGAGCTACTATTAAAGTGACCATTACACATTTTAGCAGGTTTATTGTGTTTCTTAGAGGAACATATGTAATGGGGCTGAAGGCAGAACTTTTCAGTTCTTAGAAATAGCTACTGTACTAGAATGTCCCTTGGCTTAAAATGAGTAAGGTTCTTTAAAAAGGATAATTCCTTGCTTATAAGTAATCAATCCTTAGTGGATTTTGGAGTTTAACTGTCTTCTCATTGAGGTTGCACTCCTGCTGAATGCTCTAAATGCCAGTGTATAATACACTTATTGGTTTATTTTATGCCCTGGTTTAGCAAGAAAACCAGGAAACCCCCCTGCTGTTAACTTGTTATTCTAAAATATCTGTGAAAGTGGTAATAGGAACTTCTTCACAGAGATCTGTCAAACCAACTAGTAACAGATGTTAGCCTCTGTGTTTAAAGATGGATACCAAATGAATGTATCGGTTTCTCATGTCAAGGTTTGAAAAATCACATGCTTTAAAGCTTTACGTGTACATGATCTTTAGTACTTTATTCCATTCATGATTGGAAGCCTTGTAGAGATGTGTGTAATGAGTGTTCTGTTTACAGAGGCTAGGCTGTAACATGACTGTATAATGGACAGGATCGTGGCTTGCTTATTTATGATCTTGGTTGTGTTTATACTCTGTGCTTTGGTTAAACACTCATACATACGATTAATAGTAATAGCCATTAACCAAGAAAAATTCTTAGTCCTTGCTACTCCAGTGGTGCCCAGAAGCAACCCCCTCCATCCTCTGATATCCTGTGATGGCCCTTTAGACTGTAAGCTCACAAGAACAGGGCTATCTCTCCTATTGTATATTGTATCCAGAATATTCGTTGTCAACTCTGTGACACTCACTGCATTTGTAATAGTCTATGTACTGTATGTTTATGCCCTGTCTGTAATTACTACTTTGTACAGTACTATGGAAGATGATGGAGCTATATAAATAAACAATAATAATAATATCCCAAGATACTACTGTCAAGTTTTCCCTGAGATGGCTGCTGTGAGCAGAAAGTTAAAGAGCAGAAAGATTCCTGGTGCTCAAGTGGGTAGTGATGTTCCGACCACAGCCACACGTGTGTTACGTGTGGCTGTGGCCGGAACATCACTACCCACTTGAGCACCAGGAATCTGTATTCCCAGTGAGGATCGAGGCTAAGGTAAGAATATTGGGTGATCTGGGGGGTTATGTGTGTGGGGGGGCTGAAGCATTCTGGATGCCTCCCCTCCAGCCTGTCTTATAGTGGTGGGACCAACACCTGCAACCACATGAGTGTTGGTCTGCTTAATGTACTGTGTGTTCTACAAAATGACCAGGGTGGTCTGCCAGTGTCAGACCACTGTTAATTCACCAAATTTAAGCCGCACTTAAAATATTTACACAGACCAAAGAACGGGTGCAACTTATCTATCTCTTTATTTTTAGATTTTATTATATCACCAGCACTTTAAGTCTCACCCACTAGAGGTGGAATCACGCCTTATATTGGCATATGCACATATGCACTATGCACTTTTCAAACAGTAGATTGTTTATATCCGGCATATTTTGGAAGAATACTTTCCGTTTTTAAACATAAATTCATAATTGATGAAATAGTCCATTCAGGTCCCCTGTAGCACCCGTTCTTTGGTCTGTGTAAATATTTTAATTATGTCGATGTCATTGTATGTTATGTGTCTTTAATACTATGGTACAATAAAATTAAGTATTAAGATATCACTTTGAGTGCGGCTTAAATTTGGTGAATTAACAGTGGTCTGACACTGGCAGACCACCCTGGTCATTTTGTGTGAATACGGGCCCTTTATAAGGATCCCTCTCACCTAGCCAGCACCTGCAGTGCATTACATCCAGCTGTGCGGGTTTCCTTTTAATTTTAATTTTGTACTGTGTGTTCTACGCTATCTGCAATTACTACTGTGTACAGTTCTATGGAAGAAGACAGCGCTATGTAGATACAGAAGAATATTATTAATAATAATAATAATAATAATAATAATGATTTTTGTGACTGTCAGTGTGCACTTTATAAACTGCTCCTAGCAGCTCTGGTAGACCCTGAGAATCAGGATCATGCACACAAAGTGAAATAAAATCCCTGATCCTGCGATAGGGCAGTAGATGTAAATGACTTTGGTAGATACTTTATTTTAGAAGTTACAAAACAACAGCACATTAAAAATGAGCCTCTCCAAATATGTTTAAATTCCCTATAGGTTGCTATTTGTTTTTTACCCAAATAGCTCCCACTGTCTCTCCATAAATATCCAAAGTAATTTTGGCTTTTACTTTTACTCTTTAAAGAAGCTAGCCATAAATGATACCGTGAGTTAAGAATGCTACAGGACCATGGTCTCAGTGGTGTTAATGGAGTCTCTCCAACCTTTAACTGAATATATTGACTTATAAGTGGTGCACCACTGATGAAAAATAGGTAATGGCATGCTCACCAATGTATATAGCTGAACAAACCAAATGAAGCCTGGGGTGTACTGTTCCCCCAGGGATTCAAGGGAGCACAACCAATAAAAAATCTACAAAAATATTTATTCAAGAATACATAAATAACAAACATTTAAAACCAACAAATAAGACAACCAGACACATTAAAAGCCCCACCCACTGCCCCTAGTTACAAACTTTCCTCAAAATGACCCACTTGATACAATTCTGCAGCTGATGTTTAAATAAATAATAAACCTGTCCCGCTATCAATTTGGGTATGCTGCTGGATCTCAAAGACCACAATAAATGATTAACGAAATAAATCTTACACTAATTAAGTTTATTTAAAAGACTATAACCATAACCTTTACTTTCTGTGATTTAGGTAAATATACCCATAGTGTGAGTCCCCTATTTCATGGGAACTTAAGCCCAAAAATTAAAACATGATATACAAAAATATTTTTGTGAACAAAAAACATACAAAATAATACTAAGTGAGTGTATAATAGTTCATAAATGAATAAATCAAAATATATCATACAATACATGTGCCAAGAAATGAGCAAGTGAGAAACATGATAAACCCAGAGTAAACAAAATACGACAAATACAAAGAGATACTCAGCTAGCTATGGATCCAGGAGCCGCAGCCGGGGAGAAAAGCCAGGGACAGCAGGGGCAAAACACCTGCTTCGCAGTTTAGAAACTGCTTCTTGCTTGGGTGGACTAAACATATGAAAAGGCAGAGCATTTATGCCTACCCGGTTCCAATGGCGCCAATGGCATCAGAAAACATGTGTGTGCATGCGCGCCATCACCAGCCGCCGCCGGACATGACGCCGCGGGTGACGCGCTTGTGGTCATGGACGTAATCTTCCACAGCGGCCGGCTGACACACCTACTCCCGCCTCCCAGCGATGCGGCCCGCCCAAGGAGGCAGCCCACCCAGGGAGGAGAGGGGGGGTGAGAGGAAGCCGCCGATAGTTGTAAAGAACGGTGGCACCTCTAGATGTCCCCTGTGCAGGCCGCACAACAACCCGGCGGCATGGTACATCTCCCGATCACGGAGTGCAACGCCAGTGGTCTGCCATGGGCACCATCCAGCCAGGGGCAAGCACAAACGCTGTGCCATAGCATTGTATCAAGTGGGTCATTTTGAGGAAAGTTTGTAACTAGGGCCAGTGGGTGGGGCTTTTAATGTGTCTGGTTGTCTTATTTGTTGGTTTTAAATGTTTGTTTTTATGTATTCTTGAATAAATATTTTTGTAGATTTTTCTTATTGGTTGTGCTCCCTTTTTTTGAATCCCTGGGGGAACAGTACACCCCAGGCTTCATTTGGTTTGTTTAACTGAATATACGTGTACTGAAAGCCTTTTACAAAATAATGTTAAACAAACATATATTTATTACAGGTGAGAGGATTATGTTAAAACAGACCAAAACTCACAACACCTAGACTTGGAGTCAAACATACTCTAATGATGGGTAATAGCCCTCCCCAGAGGAGGGGAAAAACCCCTGGTTAAGGCATATACTCACTTGTGTGTTTAATCCCCCAGTGCATGAGGAGACCTCCAAAGGCATCCCTAGCATTCCTGCATCAGATGTGTGCACCACACCAGACATATATAAATGACTAACTGCAGGTGCATGTAGTCAGAGGGCAGCAGAGCAAAATCCATGGGGGGGGGGGTTGATGGGTGCATTGATTCATGGAGGCATCGCAAAAGTCCATTGTTCAAAAGAACTGGCACTCTGATATGCCAATAGCAGTGTAATCCATTGTAACCCAGATGTGGCAGATACAGTGAGATGCAGGGCAGTCCCCTTTCCACAGACCTGCATACAACACCAGGTTTTAAAGTGAAGAACCCAACCTAAACCCTGATGTGTCTCTCCCCCCCCCCCGACGAAATCGGAAATTACATTTCTTCCGTTTGGGACTCAGGGCGCCGCCGCTGCCCTCGATGCCCTCCACTTGCCAAGCAGGGTGCTGTCTCTGCCAAATGCTAGAGGCTGTGGTCGACACCATCAGCAGGGTAAAACTACCTGGCAACCAATTACATCACCATCAGTGCAGGGGCTGCCAATGCTTCCCTGGCAGCCTGTCACACAGGAGCTGGGCTGAATACTGAGTACCATGTTTCTCGTACGAGCAACAGCTAGAGCCCGTGCACGCATCACCTGCTACTGCCAGATCTGGGGTGTAGGTGTGGAAGAAACACCCAAGGGGAGGAAATGGCTTGACACCAGCATTGAAAAAAAAGAAGTAAAGAACTAATAATATTTGTAATATTAGTATAGGCTGGGACGGACTGGGTCCCTAATGTAGACCCTGATCACATGGAAAGGGCAAATATGAATATAGTGTGCCACCCTGGGATGAAAGATACAAAAAAGTTATAATTTTATTATTAGGTCCGGTGAGTAAGAGCATTCTGGAGTTGAAGCCCATTGGTCAACAGAAATGCCCATTGAAGGGGGCACTGGTGCCCTTTGTCGGATCCCAGAGGGGTACTCTAAAGTTTCCCCAAATCCATGTGTCATCCCATAAACATTATATTGTAGTATACAGTGTTGCAAAGAAGTTACAAAACAACAGCACATTAAAAATGAGCCTCTCCAAATATGTTTAAATTCCCTATAGGTTGCTATTTGTTTTTTACCCAAATAGCTCCCACTGTCTCTCCATAAATATCCAAAGTAATTTTGGCTTTTACTTTTACTCTTTAAAGAAGCTAGCCATAAATGATACCATGAGTTAAGAATGCTACAGGACCATGGTCTCAGTGGTGTTAATGGAGTCTCTCCAACCTTTAACTGAATATATTGACTTATAAGTGGTGCACCACTGATGAAAAATAGGTAATGGCATGCTCACCAATGTATATAGCTGAACAAACCAAATGAAGCCTGGGGTGTACTGTTCCCCCAGGGATTCAAGGGAGCACAACCAATAAAAAATCTACAAAAATATTTATTCAAGAATACATAAATAACAAACATTTAAAACCAACAAATAAGACAACCAGACACATTAAAAGCCCCACCCACTGCCCCTAGTTACAAACTTTCCTCAAAATGACCCACTTGATACAATACTGCAGCTGATGTTTAAATAAATAATAAACCTGTCCCGCTATCAATTTGGGTATGCTGCTGGATCTCAAAGACCACAATAAATGATTAACGAAATAAATCTTACACTAATTAAGTTTATCTTAATTTGGAATGAAGTGTTGACTAGTAGAAACCGAAGACTGGGACTACAGTCTCCCTTCATTTTCAACTCTTTGAATAAAAAAATGAAAAAAAAAAAAGTAGTGTTTGATCCAGAAAACATGTGAATCCAAATGAAATATTGAAACCCCTGGGTTGGACCGTATCAAGTTTGTGGATCCAGAATGTTTCATGCTGGAGTAGGGCTCAGGGTCTAAAGCCACATCTGTTGACCCTTGGTACCTTTATATTAGCTATGCCCCGTAGTTCGTGAACATGGTGCCTATTCCGCATAGTTTAATGATACAGGTTTATCATAATTAACCTGCTCGTCCATTCTTGATTGGCAATACTGGTCCTAATATCGCTCCTGTGACGCTGGAACTGATCGCTTTGTCCACATAGACCATATTCCTTTGATAATTCAGGGTTAAAAGTGGTGGGAATACAGAGTTAATGAAGTCCACAAAAGTTTTCAGCTGTATTTCGTCTCCTTGCCTGAAAAGGATGATGTCATCTATGTAGCGACCTCATGTGATGACATAGTCCTTGTATAGTGGTGACAGATAAATTAATTGTTTTTCCAGGTAACCTACAAAGAGGTTTGCAAACGTAGGAGCTTCTGCACTTCCCATCGCAGTCCTGACGGTTTCTGGCCTCAAAACGAAGATTTGTAGACAACCAGTTGCAATCCTGACAACTCTGGTAACTGTGAAGACACAAAAAGAAGAGGATCGAGGTGGAACTACATGGACTAACTCTTTCAGAATACTATAAGGCCAAAATGATCCAGAGGGGCTTCAGGATACATAATCAGCAGCCAATTGGCTGCAATTAACCAACATTTTGTGAAAGGTGGTGCAAGGTGTCGAGCCCGAACTCGTTTAATCATATGCTCCTAGTCATTGAGGAGGTGAGGACACAATTGTGTCAACTAAACAGGAAAATAAACACCCTGGAATTAAAGGTTAAGGAAACCTCCACTATTGTGTCAAGAATCTCAGATTTACAAAATTTGTACACTATCTACACTGTCCACCTAAAATGGTACAAATGTGAGAAGTTCAAACAATTGTGCCAGGACTACACAGAAGGATGTGTATATCTGTGGCTCTCCGGAAAGGAGAATAACTGTTCCTCGTATAGGAGGCCCAAATGCTTCTTCTGTACACAGGGTGAGAGACCACCGAAGGATCAGACATCTTCAGATAGTAATCCCCCAATGGTAAACTTGTCCACAGATGGGGAACCCTTCGGTTTAAACAAAAGAAGGGCCCCCACGGTAAACAAGTTGCTCCACTTGTTCATCAGGCTTCATAACCAAAAGACCCATGAGGGGAGGCCATGGGACAGAGACCAGTCATGAATCGTGCATTGTGGTGATTAACAAAAGACTAGTTAGGCCTGCTGTCTAGGGATCTCTCTTTTTGCCCCACCTCTAAACCCAATAAGTTTAAGTTGTGATGTTGTTTAATGTGGAACTCTTTAAAAAAGAGAAAATACTTAAATTGAAACAGTTTTTCAGTACACGTAGTACATGACAAAAAAGTAACCCTGAGAAAAGAATATTTAAATTAAAAATAAAAATAGCCAGTTTATGCCCCCGGGACATTTTGACTCCATAGAAAGCTATATATGCACTCTTCAAGTGGATGCTATACATACTGCCTTGAGAAGAAGGAATAATAGTAATCCTACACAAGGGGAAATTATGACCCTCAAATCTTTGAAAGAGGATGCTAAAATTATTATTCAACTGGTGAGGTTCCAGATGATTGGAGAATGGCCAATGTCGTACCAATCCATAAAAAGGGGAGTAGAGAAGAAGCCAGTAATTACAGGCCAGTTAGTTTAACATCTATAGTGGTCAAATTAATGGAAACACTCTTAAAAAAACAGATAATTTCCCATCTAAAAATTAATGACCTATTGGACCCAAAACAGCACGGCTTTACTGAGGGCAGATCATGTCAGACCAATCTTATTGATTTCTTTGACAATGTCACTAAAGTGTTAGATGAAGGTGGTGCTGTGGATATCGCCTATCTGGATTTTAGCAAAGCCTTTGACACTGTACCACATAAGGAGCTCATAAGTTAAGTTATTGAAGGTAGGACTCAATCCCTGGATAGTTCAGTGGATTTCCAATTGGCTGAGGGATCGGTATCAGAGCGTTGTTGTAAATGGCGTGCAATCTGAACAAAGGCGAGTTACAAGTGGTGTGCCGCAAGGCTCTGTCCTGGGCCCCATTCTTTTTAATATATTTGTAAGTGACATGGGAGAAGGCTTGGTAGGAAAAGTTTGTCTGTTTGCTGATGATACAAAGGTTAGTAATAGGGTGGATATTCCTGGAGGTGTCTGCAACATGGAAAATGATTTAGCTTTACTGGATAGATGGTCAAAACTGTGGAAACTAGAGTTTAATGTCTCTAAATGTAAAATCATGCACTTGGGTAGAAGGAATCCCTGCTCTGAGTACCGTATGGGCAGTACTGTGTTAGCCAGGACCTCGGAGGAGAGAGATTTAGGGGTACTGATTACTGATAGCTGCAAGATGAGTGGACAGTGTAGCCAGGCAGTGGGAAAAGCAAGCAGGATGCTCGGCTGCATAGCTCGAGGCATCACCAGTAGGAAGAGGGAGGTTGTGATGCCGCTGTATAGAGCCCTGGTAAGGCCACAGCTAGAATACTGTGTGCAGTTCTGGAGACCTTACCTGCAAAAAGACATTATTCAAATAGAACGTGTCCAAAGACGGGCAACGAAAATGGTGGAAGGACTTAAACTTAAAACTTATCAGGAGAGACTTAAAGAACTTAATTTGTACAGTCTGGAGGAAAGAAGGGATAGGGGGGACATGATTGAGACCTTTAAATATGTGAAAGGATTGAATAAGGTTCAGGAGGGAAGTGTTTTTAAGAAGAAACTTAACGATAGAACAAGGGGGCACAACCTGAAGCTAGTCGGGGGGAAGATCAGGAGCAATGTTAGAAAATATTATTTTACAGAAAGAGTAGTAGGTGCTTGGAACAAACTTCCAGCAAGAGGTAGTTGAAACATCAACAGCACTCAGTCTTCGGGTTCTCTCTACTAGGCAACACATTTCAAATTTATTATACATTTTGTTATGTATCATTTCTGTATTTTTCCTTATACATATTGCAGCACTGTAAAATACATTATGATGTTTATGGGATGACACATGTATTTGGGCAAACTTTCGAGTACCCCCCCTGGGATCTGACAATGGGCACCCATGCCCTTTTTTTATCCAATGGGCTCCGACTCACTGGACTTAATGGGATAACTTTTATCTCTTTCATCCTGGAGTGGCACACCATATTCATGTTTGTCCTCTTCATGTGATCAGGGTCTACATTAGGGACAAAGTCTGTCCCAACCTTTACTAATCTTACTAATATTATTAGCTTTTTATTTATTTTTTCTCAGTGCTGGAGTCAAGCCATTCCGTTCTTCTGTTTCACCCACACCGCCACCCCTGGCTGGCAGTAGCAGGTGGTGCGTGCACGGGTTCCGGCCAAGGCTTGCACTGGAGACACGATGTTGAGTATTCAGCCCAACTCCAATGTTACAGGCTGCCGGGGCAACACTGATAGTCCCTGCACTGACAGGCACCGTCCAAAAGAATTGGCACCCCCCGGTGATGTCACTGGTTGCCAGGTAGTTTTACCCTGCCGATGACACCAACCACAGCCTCCTCCAATTGGTGGAGACAGAACCCTAAGGTTACTTAGCAACTAGACAGTGCCAAGGGCAGCGGTGGTGTCCCAACCAAACATAAACAATTTCTGCTCTTATTTGGTCGGTGGGGGGGAGAGGGGCCACATTAGGTGTCTAGGTTTGGTTCCTCACTTTACAACATGGTGGTTGTTTATTTTGCATTCTGATGCCGCTGGTGACATCAGTGATGACGCAGGCACGAAGTTTGTGCTGCTGTGGCAGCCTGTAATTGGTTTATGTACCCTATTTAGGGTTTTGCTTTTCCTCCCTTTCTTGTTGTATTCAGGTCTTGAGAACCTGCAGTCTGCGAAACGTTGACTGCTCTGCATCTTACTGTATCTTGCCACATCTGAGTTACAATGGATTACACTGCTTATTGCTGACTGACTTGTAATATATATCCCTTTTTTGCACAATACTGCCTATTGGATTATAATTAGAGATGATCGAATCTGACGAACCCAAATTCGTTACAAATTTCAGGAAAAATTTGATCCGTTGCGATTCCGAAGATCGCCGCGATTCAATCGCTCAAATCGCTTCCTTAAAACTCCATTTACTACTATCCAGGCCATCTAAAATGGTGGATCCACATGTCAGGACATGTCCCATGGGGCAAGGAATCCTGGGTAGGGGTCACATGCTACCTATCAGCAGCCAGGCTTCCCGATGATGTCACAGCCCTATATAAGTGGCGGCCATTTTGCGGAAGCTCATTTCGGCACTGTATTGCGGCCAGAGCGGATCACGCAGGGAGAGAGGGACAGATAGACAGACAGATAGATAGACAGAGCAAGAGAGAGATAGATAGAACAAGGAACAGAAGGAGCGAGGGACAGAGAGAGAAGGAGAGAGGCTGTGACAGTGACAGAGAAAGACAGAGAGTTTAAAGTGTTTGCTTTAGCTTTCAAGCCTATTTAGTGTTAATAACACACCTGCCTATTTAGCTTTTCCTTTTCCTGGTGCCATTATTTAAAAAGCGTGCTAGCATTAATATTTTAAGAGTACCTGTCTATTAACATTGTGCATTTCATAAAGAAAGTCACTTTTTCACTTTTAAAGCAGCCAGCCTTTGCCTTGGAACAGGGGGCATCCCAAATACTAGCATAAATATTTTAAGTGTACCTGTCTACTAACCGTTCGCATTTTGATCAAAAAAGTCACTTTTTCACTTTTACAGCAGCCAGCCTTTGCCTTTCACCAGGGGGCATCCCAAATACTAGCATAAATATTTTAAGAGTACCTGTCTGCTAACCGTTTGCATTTCGTAAAGAAAGTTCCTTTTTCTCTTTTAAAGCAGCCAGCCTTTGCCTTTGAACAGGGGGCATCCCAAATACTAGCATAAATATTTTAAGAGTACCTGTCTATTAACATTGTGCATTTTGTAAAGAAAGTCACTTTTTCACTTTTAAAGCAGCCAGCCTTTGCCTTTGAACAAGGGGCATCCCAAATACTAGCATAAATATTTTAAGAGTACCTGTCTACTAACCGTTGGCATTTTGTAAGGAAAGTCCCTTTTTCACCTTTAAAGCAGCCATCCTTTGCCTTTGAACAGGGGGCATCCCAAATACTAGCATAAATATTTTAAGAGTACCTGTCTGCTAACCGTTTTCATTTTGTAAAGAAAGTCACCTTTTCACTGTTAAAGCAGCCAGCCTTTGCCTTTGAACAGGGGGCATCCCAAATACTAGCATAACTATTTTAAGAGTAACTGTCTACTAACCTTTTGCATTTTGTAAAGAAAGTCACATTGTCAAATTGCCAGCAACCATTGCCTTTCACCGGGGGGGGGCATCCCAAATATGCTAGCATGTGTCTTTTAAGAGTACACACATTAGAGTTGGCAGCAGCAGCATAAGGAGCCCATATAGTGCCTGAAAGACACACCCTGGAGTTGGCAGCAGCAGCATTAGGAGCCCAAATATTGCCTGAAAGACATACCCTGGAGTTGGCAGCAGCAGCCTTAGGAGCCCATATATTGCCTGAAAGACACACCCTGGAGTTGGCAGCAGCATAAGGAGCTACCATGCATCAGCTACTACCATGGATCAGCCATTGGTGAGTAGAAATCCTGGCTGATCCATGCCTGATTCATCTTCACAAAGGTGAGTCTCTCCATATTTTTCATGGACAGACGAGTTCTCCTTGGCATGACCATGGCCCCCGCCACATTAAACACCCGCTCAGATGGCACACTACTGGCCGGGCCGGACAGCTTTCCCAGGGTAAACTCTGCCAGTTGTGGCCACAAGTCAAGTTTGGCTGCCCAGAAGTCCAGCGGGTCCTCAAGGTGTGTTGGCATGGTCATGTCAAGGTTTGACACGACCTGCTGGTTCAGGGCCTGCTCCAGGTCTTCCTGCTGCTCATGATTACTATGCCGGTGAAGAAAGCTACTCATTAGCGACTGAATATTCAGGCTGCTGCCACACCTCCCAGCAGCCATGGCAGTGAAAGGTGGGCGCAGAGGTCCCCCTGAGTCAGACCTGCGAGAGTATGGACGATGGCGCAGATAGGCATTGGCCAACTGACTACGTAGAATGTCTCTGTAGTAGGTCAGTTTGTCCTCCCTCTCAGTGGGTGTAATGCCCCCATTTTGTGCTGGTAGTGGGGGTCCAATAAGGTGGAGAGCCAGAAGTCATCCCGCTGACAAATGTAGACAATTCTGCGGTCACTGCGCACGCAAGTGAGCATGCATCGTGCCATTTGTGCAAGTGACTCGGAGGGACTACCTGTCTCCATCTCCACTGCATACTGCCACGGTGTGTCTGGGTCCTCTGTCTCGCCTTCCTCACAACCCTCTAGCTCCACTAGCTGCTCCTGCTTCTCCTCTCCTGTCAGATGACTAGATAAAATGGCCATTTTGTCAAACCTTAACTGTGCTTCGCTGTGCCCCACCTCCTCCTCCTCCTCCACTTCAGCCCCCACAGGCTTCATGTGGCTGTGAAATGTAGGCGTCATGTCTTCAGTGCCCTGACCAGCCATGGTTTCCAACATGTTTTGTAGTACATGAAGCAGTGGAATCACATCGTTCATCCCGTAGTCCTGGCAGCTGACTAATAAAGTGGCTTCCTCAAAGGGCCTGAGCAAACATCAGGTGTCACGTATGAGCTGCCACTGTTTACATTGAAGTTACACAGGGGAGTCCCCCTATCTGCTTGGATCATCAAGAAATCAGTGATGGCTTTTCTCTGTTCGTATAGTTGATCCAACATATGGAGGGTGGAATTCCAACGGGTGTTAAACATTTCAAATCAGACTATGTTGGGGGATAACGTTCTGACGCTGTAGCTCAAGAAGGGTGTGCTTGCCGGTGTAGGAGTGGCTGAAGTGCATGCAAAGTTTCCTTCCCCTTTTTAGGATGTCTTGCAGATGGGGGGAAGACTTCAGAAAACACATTATATTTACACCGTTCATATGATTACCTTTTCTGTAATGTAACCGGCTATCTTTAAATTAAATGTTAACAATTAATATGTAATTGACAATTAGCAATGGTGTCACACAAAAAAGTGCAAAAAACATGTGCACATCCATGAACCAAAATAGACAAGTGCACTGTCACAGACACAAAGGCCTAGGAGCGTGGAGGCCACAGTGGAGGGACCTGTCCAAGTTGCTGTTGTGGTTGTTCAGGAACCACAATCACCCAGTGGGCCTTAAAGGATATGTATTGTCCCTGACCGTAGTTACAGCTCCAGATGTAGGCGCTGCCATTCACTTTGGTACACACTGACAGGCTCAAGGATTGGCCCACCTTATGTTCAACAAAATTGTACAGGGCTGGTACTGCCTTGTGACATGACAGCTTGGGACTCTCCACCTCGGCTCGGCACAAGCCATCAGATCTCTAAAACGACCACCACCTCAAAAGGGAGGGACTGCAGCACCAGCAACTTATACAGGAGCACATTTAGCTTCTGCGCGTTGGATGAGTGGGCACATACTGTTGTCTCTTGGACATGGCTTGGCCTATGGATTGCTTGTGGAATGACTGACTCGGATTAAGAGGAGGAGGAAGAGCATCTGGAGCGACAGAGGATGGGTATGACACACAGGAGGTGGTGGAGCCTTGGCTTACTGGAACAGTGAGTGGCGTGCCACTGGGTAATGCAGCAGGCTGGACAACCACTTTGGAGCCAACTCTCCCAGGCCGCTTTATGGTGATGCTGCAAATGTTGACTCAGGGCTGTGGGGCCAACATTAGGACCCTGGCCACACTTCACCTTCTGCCTACACATCTTTCATATAGCCATGTTAACCTCCTGCGGATGCTTGATGAAAAACTGCCACATCGCCGAGTAGCTGATTTTCCTACCAACAGTCCGCACTAATTCACTGCTGCTGCTGCCGCCGACGACTCTGGGGCCCTTCCCCACTACCTCCTGGGAAGGTAGCCTGCTGCGCAGCAAGTGGTCTACCCCGAGCACATTTGCCTCCAGACTTTCCCCTTCTGTCACCATGCTGACCGCTAAATCCATCACTCTCCATCACTCCAAGCCTTTAAAAGTGCCCTCAAAACTCACTGATGTCCTCAGGTTCCTCAACAGTGTCTGCTTAAGAAGCCAAAACGCTTGCAACACCACCTCCCACGCCACTTCTTGGCTGTGCAGTAGCTGCTGATTTTTCTCTAGCAGATCGTCCTCACTGAATAGTGGAGCTGAACCCAAAGCATAAGATATAACTGACAGTTGACTGGGGGTGTCAGATGTCACTTGTGATGAAGTGGATGATCGTGTTAACCAATCGATGGCAGATGAGTTGCTGGTCGAGAAAAGACCGCTAGCTCATACCGGGAGATCAGGTCTCTCACTGAGACTCCTGCTGCCACTCACCCCTAGTCTGCTGCAACCTCTGCTTGATGAATTCAGGCCTCTGCAACTCCTCTGTGCCCACCCTGGCACTTCTCTGCCTGACATACTTAGCGCGTATATGAGAGGAGGACAAAACGCTACACTACGCATAAAACAGGATTTGTCGGTAACAGCAGCAGGTGTGTAACTATCTATGGCCTTTCACTAAGTAGTAACTAGGCCCTGAAGACTTTAACAGGAACAAAGTGGTAAAACTGTGCGTATGTGATGCTCTGATGAGGGCAGTTCAATGTGCTCCAGTACGCTTGAAAAATGTTTTTTTGAGAGACTGGCCTGCATAAAAATGAATCAGGCATGGAGCCAAGATTTCCACCCACCAATGCCTGATGCATCAGAGTAGATTGATCATGGTGCCAGACCAACGCTTCAGAAATATGGATAGTGCAAAACAGATTTAAGGAGCTGCTCTCCAGTCACAGACATTCCTCCGCATCAGACCACAAGTAATTATTGAGGAAATGCTTTACGTTAATCATAATTTTTATTAATATTCTTAGGATAAATATATGTGCCCAAAATCTATATATGTTCTCTTCGTGCTGCTGCCAACTCCAGGGTGTGTTTTTCAGGCAATATCTGGGCTCTGTATGCTGCTGCTGCCAACTCCAATGTGTCTTTCAGGCAATATATGGGCTCCTTATGCTGCTGCCAACTCTAATGTGTTTTTCAGGCAATATATGGGCTCCTTATGCTGCTGCCAACTCCATTGTGTTTTTCAGGCAATATATGTGCTCCTAATGCTGTTGCCAACTCCAATGTGTTTTTCAGGCAATATATGGGCTCCTTATGCTGCTGCCAAGTCCTGGGTGTGTCTTTCAGGCAATATATGGGCTCCTTATGCTGCTGCCAAATCCAGGGTGTGTCTTTCAGGTAATATATGGGCTCCTAATGCTGCTGCCAACTCCAATGTGTTCTTCAGGCAATATATGGGCTCCTTATGCTGCTGCTGCCAACTCCAATGTGTTTTTCAGGCAATATATGGGCTCCTAATGCTGCTGCTGCTGCCAACTCCTGTGTGTATCTTTCAGGCAATGTATGGGCTCCTTATGCTGCTGCCAAATCCAGGGTGTGTCTTTCAGGCAATATATGGGCTCCCAATGCTGCTGCCAACTCCAATGTGTTTTTCCAGGTAATATATGGGGTCCTTATGCTGCTGCTGCCAACTCCAGGGCGTGTCTTTTAGGCAATATATGGGCTGCTTATGCTGCTGCCAACTCCAATGTGTTTTTCAGGCAATTGATGGGCTCCTAATGCTGCTGCCAACTCTAGGGTTTGTCTTTCAGGCAATTTATGGGCTCCTAATGCTGCTGCCAACTCCAGGATATGTCTTTCAGGCAATATATGGGCTCCTTATGCTGCCAACTCCAGGGTGTATCTTTAAGGCAATATATGGGCTCTTAATGCTGCTGCCAACTCCAGTGTGTTTTTCAGGCAATATATGGGCTCCTTATGCTGCTGCCAACTCCAGGGTGTGTTTTCAGGCAATGTATGGGCTCCCCATGCTGCTGCCAACTCCAGGGTATGTCTTTCAGGCAATATATGGGCTCCTTTTGCTGCTGCCAACTCCAGTGTGTCTTTCAGGCAATATATGGGCTCCCCATGCTGCTGCTAACTCCAGGTTGTGTTTTTCAGGCAATATAAGGGCTCCCCATGCTGCTGCCAACTCCAGGGTGTGTTTTTAGGCAATATATGGACTCCTTATGCTGATGCCACCTCAAGGTTCTGTAATTGTGCCACTCTGTGACAGCGATTCTAATAGCGATGCCATTGATCTGCATGTCATACTTCTTTACAGTGTTATTTCACTAACCCAGCACGCATCCTATGCAAGGCAAAATGCTCTACAACCCTACTGAGGCTCTCGGAAGCCCAGAAATAGCCATTTTTAATAGCGATTTGCCGCAAATAAATTCGGACCGAACCGTTTTTTTTCCGGAAAATTGGGCGAATCGGCCAAATCGAACTTTTCATAAATTTGCTCATCTCTAATTATAATATATTATTACTGTATTGGAGTGCCAGTTCTTTTGAACATTCAAAGAGATCTACATTTTTCTTCCTCCAGGTTTTGGCACTGGTGAAGTGTGTCAGTTGTCAGCTACACAGTAGCATTCCTAAGGCTGGGAATCCCCAAATATGGTTGCCGTCTTGGGTACCTTTTAAGTGGAGCTTCAACTTTTAATTGAATACTATCTTTTAGACGTGAAAATGTCTCACATATACTCTTCCAAATGTAAATGAAACTATAAAGTACCTTTCAAATGTCCAGAGCACAATGAGGGCTACATCTTCATGGCAGAACAGCAGGGACAAGTGTAATTTCCCTGTGATCAATCAGTCGCAGGAACAGGGAACCCCCGATGCACCAGCAGGTCCTCTGGGCCAATGAGCCCCAGAGCACTATGCACCACTGGCCAGTTATTGTTAGATTTCAACCATCCGAGTCTAGTCAGTCTGACGAATCAGACCAAAAGGGTGCTGGTCACCGATAAAAGAAAGTCAGCCCTCATGCTCCTTGCCCACAACAGGGTTTACTCTGCTAAGATGTGTTTTATCTGTGTCTTGTGATTAACCCTTGCTGAACTTTGCTTTCCTCAATACCATTTTGCTGCCTATGCTGAGCTCCCTGAAAAAGAGCCCATCATTGATCCTCCGGATATGTCTCCATCTCTTCCTACCCAAGTATCGAACCTCAGTCCATCTGCTCTTGTATACTCCTACTTCATACTGTCAATTCAGACTGATATCTTGTTGCTTCCCCAGCACTTCTGTCTCATGTGTCCTGGAAGTTCACTCTACCTCTGTAAATCAGTATGTCCTGGAGGCAACTGTGTTTTTTTGTAGGTGTGTCCCGAACCAGCAGTGGAGACTGGGGTGTTGGTGTCTGATTAAATGCTACGTTTGACCAGGCATTACACCACTATTGACACTTGCATGTAGATATGCAGGTTTGATCTTCACATGCATTGAAGCTAGGCTGCACTGTAGTCACAGGGCAGTGCAGCCTCAGGAGAACTTGTGTCTTAATGTCCGATTTTTCTAGTAGCCTCCCTCTGATTAGTGCTATTTGCTACTACAGATTTTTTTGTGTTTTGATTGTATTCTGCTGCTATGGCGTGCTGTATATCTTTTGCATTTACCTGTTGCCCAGGTGCCAACCAAAATAATAAGGTTTAGTTCCCTTATATTTGGATTTGTGATGACTTGTAAATATCTTCTGTTTTTAGAATGCTGGCCTTTCCATTTCGTGGAATGTGGCACCTAGTTCAGCAGCTTGTTTCAGTTAGGGAAATTGTTAATTATTGAGTTACTGTCCGTTTTAAAGGAATCTGAAATATGAACTTTTGCAGTACATCTAAGTGCCTATGGCATGACATCCAGTTGTAAGTCTTCCCCTGCAGTTACCAGAACTCAGACTAACTATGTGACCTTCAAAATATAAGTCTTTTGAGCTACTGCATACCTAGAACATCTGCAGTAATGTAAGTCATCATCACAAGTGTTAAAATCTAAAAGTGCATTAATTGGATCCAGTTGTCCAACATGGAGCGTAAACACATAATGCCGAGCATTCTTTCTCTTTCAACTGTTATGTGATCAGATAGAAGTCTATGAATTCCATGCCAGGAGGTGAAAGATCAATGGGCATTAAGCGGTCATGTCATGTCTATCATTATTTTTAATATTATCCTAAAGGAAAGTCTTCATAATTCATTAGGAATTACATTTTTTCCTAAACAAAAGAAGATCGCATTTCCTTTCCACATGGTTTCGAATGAGCAATATGATAACACTTTGACTTGACTTGAATTTGTATAATTAACTATTATAAGTTAAATATGTTCCTAAAAATCAACTCCAGACATTTAGTTGAAATCTGCCATTTGCCCAATGAAATCAAAAGAAGGTTGTATTTGTTCTAAAGGCATTTTTGCCCTCAGGTAACCTTTGCTACTTTATATGGTAACCATCTCACCCAGTATCTGAAAGAAGCATTGGGTGGCCTTTTAGTTGATTTGAGTTATTAGGTGCCACACACCCTTCTGACAGACAGCAGAAAACAGGGATGGCAACAGTTCTCCTGATTTTGAGCTTAGGCGATTTACGTATTCGCAAAAGAATTCATATTACCTAAACCCAAATTAAATTCAGAAAAATGTCTGCACTAAATGCAGCACCACAAATATCCTACATTAATGTAATATCCAAGGTTGACATCTATGGAAACCTTTAAATGTTTTTCTATTACTTAAAGTGGACCAAAACCCACCTTGATCAGCCCGTAATCTATAAGATTCTTGGGCCGATCGATTCCCTCCCCCCAGGGCATCCAGCGGGATGCCCCGCTGTAAGACATTCCCCCAGGTCACCCATACATTTACCTTGTTTCCCCGTCCAAAGGAACATATGCGAGCCACGGCTGCATCCCCACTATCCCTCTGGCAGGGCACGTGACTGTGCCAGGCATCTGTGAATGGCCGGTGAGGGCATGCTCCCTGTTAGAGGGTAGTGGGGAGTGCCGCCATCAGCGTGCTCAGAGCCGCTGGCCTTGGACAAAGGCTTAGACAACATGACGTCAGTGGCTCCGAGTGCGCTGATTGGATGAGCGGCCATGCATGTGCCGTAGGACTGGGAAGAGGTGAGTTGGCTTTGGCGTTCTGGGGGGTTTCATGCAGCGGGGCATCCCCAATCTGGGTGCCCCGGGGGAAAGGACCAAAGCCCAGGATAGTCAAAATCCCGCCTACTTTAAGCATATAGTGCCATTTTCATATAATCTTTCAGTAAAAGATTATAGAAAAAGTAAAGCGAGCAATAGTCACTCGAAATATCAAAATATAAGAGCTCACCCCTTGCAGATACAGGTTGTGCATGGCAGAGTCTGGACTCCCAAGAGTATGCGGAGACTTGGAGAGGAGTCAGGGCAGGCCTGGTCTGACAAAAAAAAAACTTCTAATGTCCAAGAGTAAAATCCTAAGCCCTGAAACAAAACTGCAATATAGTAGCTCCCCCTTGATCCTGGAGACGCGGTTCAGGCAATGACCTTAGTTGTACGATTTTGTCTCAGGGTTTTGCCTTTTATTGTTGGACATTAAAAGTATTAAAAATATGTTTTATTGTTGATGGACCAGGACCGTGTTAGCGTCTCTCCACATCTCGAATAGTCACTAACAGGATTTAGTCAGCTCCTACAATTCATGTACTTTTAATATAGATATAAAAAGCTTAGCACGGTCCAGAAACGCACCTTTTGCTTTCCATATCTAGTAATGCCCTATATGAGTAACCAGTGACCAATGTATGCACATAAATTACTTAGAAGTGTCAGAAACCACTGGCAAACAGTATGGTATCCTCATAAAACAGGTAAAAAAAGACCAAGGGAGTTAGCTAAATCATTTTGGGGAGGTTGATTTTTATTTTTTTAGAGTTGGGGTATGGAGTCAACCATAACATATGCAAACATTAGACATATGATTTAGCACTTGGTGAATAAGAACTCTTGAGCCATGTGGCAACTACCTTCCCTGAAAAATCCCACAATGTTTGGACAAGGCAGAAGCACGCAGTGGAGTACATTGGTAAGCAGTTATCCATCATCCAAGTCCTAAGAAGGAAGATCTCGCATCTCAAGCTGCCTGTCCAGGGAACTAAAAAATTTGCCCCTAGGTGGGGCAGTTATGTAACAGGGCATGGATACTACACTCATAGGTGGAATATCCTATATTAAAGTCTACTCAGGAAAGAGGAATGAGAAACGTCACATAAACCACCCTGGGCAGAACAGCAAGGCCCCACTCACATTGCAAGGAAGGAGCCAAAACAACACATGACTCCCTCTTTAACATGCAGCAGCGGGGCAGCCCTGAACGGCTCCCCTGCTGTGCTTCGACACCACTGAACTAGAGAACAGGGCTTCCTGGATAATCACCTCTCCCAGAATCCTTCCATGGGGTCACACTGCTGATAGTGGCACAGTAGTATGAGCACCCTAATAGGCTTCTCACAGTATCTGTACGGCCCCTTTCTCCAGAACCAGAGGGGGAACCCATTCTGGGATATCCTGCTGCTGCATATTGAAGAGGGAGCCCTGTCATATCTGACTGGAGATCCTGTTTAACATGTATCAGTCAGGGGAATTATATTCTTACATATATAAACTTACATCCCATACAGGATTTCAGGGACAGACTGGGGGGTAAAAAAAACCCTTTTATGGTGATACTGGTCCTTCTGCACTGTGTCTAGCCACATACAACCCCCCCCCCCCCCCCCCATAATTAGCAGTGTGGCAAAACACCTCCCAAATACTCCATAACAAGCAGTGCAGCAGAGAATCCCCCCAAATCCCCCCATAACAAGCATTGCAGCAGAGCATCCCCCCAAATCATCCCATAATAAGCAGTTCAGCAAAGAATCCCCCCAAACCACCCCATAACAAGCAGGGTGGCAGAGAATCCCCTCAAATCACTCCATAACAAGCAGAGCAGCAGAGAATTTCCCCAAAACACCCCATTACAAGCAGTGCAGCAGAGAATTTGCCCAAATCACCCAATAACAAGCAGTGCATCAGAGAATCCCCCCAAATCACCCCATAACAAGCAGTGTATCTGAGAATCCCCCCAAATCACCCTATAACAAGCAGTGCATCAGAGAATCCCCCCAAATTACCCCATAACAAGCAGTGCAGCAGAGAGTCCCCCAAATTACCCCATAACAAGCAGTGCGGCAGAGATTCTCCCCAAATCACCCCATAACAAGCAGTGCGGCAGAGATTCTCCCCAAATCACCCCATAACAATCAGTGCAGCAGAGAATCCTCCAAATCACCCCATAACAAGCAGTGCAGTAGAGATTCCTCCCAAATAACCCTATAACTAGCAGGGCAGTAGAGAATACTACCAAATCACCCCATAACAAGCAGTGTGGAAGAGCGTTCCCCCTAAATCACACCATAAGAAGCAGTGGAGCAATGTACCTGTCTACCGCCCCACTCACCTGTAGAAGCTGAAGTTGCACAGCTCCTCGCACTGCGTGCCTGCTGCCCCTCTTCAGCTCTGGCCACCTGTCGTTTGCCACCCCCCTGAACTGGCCGCCTGTAGGCCTTGAACTTTAATGCTGCCTTTCCGGCAATGCTTCTTTGCGGTAGGTCGGATGAATGGGAGTCACTGAAGGCCAAGGCCCTATGGCCCCTGCAGGATATAGGCTAATCTGAACATGGGTTCCCATCCTAAATATCTATTCTGCCTTCTTCAAATAAAGTCAAATGTGTTGTGCCACTTTAAGGATGTATTTATAAAGAGGATCTAACCCCTATCACTGCAATGGCTATAGATAAAGTCTGATTGGGAGTTAGATGAGGTAACCTTATTAAATGTTATGATATTGGGACCAGAGAGATTCATCTTGCACAAAAACAATATATTTTATATTGGTAATATTGGCCCATTTATCACGATAAAATGCAATTCTTCTGTGTTTTATGAGCTTTCTGTCTCCAAAGACATGGAATGAAGCTAAGACCTCTAAAAGTGTTGAACATTGTTGGAGATACGGTGCAACAGCTTACACCTTGTATGTGATCTGCAGTTATATTGCTAGGTTAATGTTGTTAATATTTACAACACTAGATGGCGCTGTTACATATATCTATGTGTAGTCTCTGTTGTCCAGTGACCAGGCTCGGCCCAGGAAGAGCAAAGCTGATGAGAGATTGGCATAAAGAAGCTTCCACAGATACATCTCCTGTATATAAATAAGACTGTTCTTATATATAAAGGAGGGAGATTCTCCAGCAGCTCAGAGTTTAACAATGACAATTGTCAACTATGGAAGTTATAAGTGAAAATGCTATTAACCAGATATGACTTGTGGGAGGTTATCACTACAAAGAGGGACTGCATGAGAGAACCAGTCTAAACGGCACATTATTTCTGCTAAGGAATATTTTCAAAATGAGGCTTAGCAGAGAGCAGGACATGCAGGAGCATATAAATGTCATGCTGGAAGTGATCACACAACTCAGATCAGTTGATGAGATTAGAACAGACAGTCACACTGCAGCCATGTTGTTGTGCAGCGTACCCTATACATGTACTGCACTGATCAATGCACTGATCAAGGCCTCAGACAGATATGACACTAGCATTTGTAAAGACTAGATTCATAAATGAGATTATAACAAACAAAAGGTCAAAGAGACAGTGTCTGATTCATGTGAAGGGAACTGGAATTACACATTTAAAGTGATAGGCAACTATACATTTCGAGGCTGGTGCATTTACTCGGGAGCAACCAGTCACATGACAAGTGACAGAACTTGACCTGAATAACAAAAAGACTATTTACCTTGCCGATGGAAGTAAAGCAGACCCCTGCTTTTACACAAAGAAGTTGGCAAACAGATGGAACTGTGTGCTTGTTTTTATAGGTAAACTCCTAGTTTGTTTTGAGCAAGAAGGGGATGAGAAAGAAATGCTGCAAACCCTAAGTCAGCAGTTTAAAACTAAGGATCTTCAAAATCAGGGACTTCTTGAGTTGAGGATATGACAGAAGATATCCTTATCAAGCCCCTCACCACTGAAAGATATTCGAGGCTTACAAAGAAGAAGGTTTAACAGACTAAACTTAAGCTTTTTAAAAGGGGTGTTGGAGAAACTGTGTAACAGCTTACAGCTTTTCCACGTATGTGATCTGCATCTATATTGCTAGGTTAAAGCAGTTTACATTTATGACAGTAGATGGCACTGTTACACTATGTGTAGTCTCTGTTGTACATTATCTACTGTTTGTTGTGTTTCCTGTACATTGAGGTGATCTCTTTGACTTTTTTTTCTGTATATGTTATCCACCATGTACCATGTAAGGTGACCTTTTCCTACTGCACTCATGTTTCAGTAAAGCCAGTTCCTGTTACACCACAAATGTCTATCTAGCTTTGGCTCCACTGCACCCAGCACTCACACTGTGCAACAAACATAACATTGACTCTAACCATTCAAATCTTTCTTTAAATGCAGAGTTGGCTGGAGTAAAGTTTTAAGAAGATTGCACAGCCAGCTATCCTTGAGATAAAGCTTAAACATATTTGGATTAAACAGCTAGACACGTATCTATCCAAAACACAGAATTAATTGTGTATCCGGACAGCCAAAAAGAGACAAGCAGTTCATATGCAAGAGCTTCTTAATGAATCCTGTGGGTCCTGAAATGTTGAGTAGGCTAAACTTTATTAACCAAGATAATAATGTGATTTCAAATGACATCTAGTATTTACTTGAAATTGTTTCATTTGTAATATGCATTGGGCCAGTAAATGTAAATGCTATATGTTCCCTGTCTTCTTTATTTTATTTTTATTTACAAAAAAAAAATTTATTCAAGCTCACTGATATTAAATGTGTTGTGGCAGATCAACAGACTGCTTTATTAAGATATTAGCTAAGCTGGGTAGTTGTAGCCTTGGGTTTCATCCCAAGGGTGAGGAAAGCTTTGTGTGATGCCTTTGGCAGGCTATGTCATTTTATAAATTACATTCTGCTGTTGATCATAATTTTCTGGACAAAGAGATTAGTAATAAAGCTTAGACTTTGGGATAGAGATGGGTTCAATTCTGGTAATTGTCTGATGCAGCAAGTCTTATTGCAGCAAATGAGCCCCAGATCCTTACTTCTTCATGATGTATTTGATTACCTTTTTTTGTTACATTTTTAGACATCTCTTTCTTACTGCCTCTTGAACTAACAAGCTGTAACAAGACTATCAAGACGTGGAGGCTGATTCATTACTAATGCCGGGTATCGGCAGACGAGTGTCTGTATAACGGCGCTTAGATTGGCTGCTAGTAGATGCTGTAAGCGAGTATCGTGGCCCAGTAACAGAGTGGCTCAGTCACTGTAGTAACCTGGCTGGCATTGATGAATGTGATGTATGTTGGTCGCTCTAACACCAGTAGAATGCTGCAGGGAGCAAAAAGGTAGCGCCAGCTTAGTGCGACCGACTCTCAGCGCTCCACACTATACTTATCAAAAAAGGAGACGCACAGCTTCGGCGCTCTAAATCTGGTCACTATAGCATAGAGCACCAGACACTGTGATTAAAGTCTGTTTTTGAACACATATACACATGTAACAAAGCGAGAACACATGGAATTACATTGTTTTAACACTGTGACATTAACACTATAGTGCCAGACCTGTAATGACAATTCTACATAAAGTAAAAAAAGTTTCTAAAAGTGTTTGTTTGCAGCCAGGAGAGGTCACACAATGATCTGAGCAAAAAATAAAATAAAAAAACACGCTGTTTAAACTCAAACAAATGAACGTCCATTGAAACGTATGGGAGAGCAACAGTGAGCGAAAGGTAATACTTGGCGCTCTGAAAGCTATAGCGCCGGCGCTATGTGCTGAGGCACCTGTAATAATACATTGGACGCTACATGGTGCTGTTAGAGTCGCTCACCAGATTTGCTTTCATAAATGTGGTTTTGCCTACAGTGCCCAGCATTCACCAGACGCTGCCTGCCGCTACGAGGCACTACCTGGCGCTAGACCTTCATAAGTAGCCCCCCTTTGGGATTTAGAGTCAGGTTTGTTACTGTCACCTAATATCAAATACTGCATTTAATATTATTGATTATTATACCATGATTTTTTCTTCCTCCCATTGATAATCACAACATACATATATAATGTAGAGCAGGGGTGTCAACCCCCTCCCCAAGGGCCAACAACAGGTCGAGTTCTGTGGGCTTCCACATGGTTGGCTCTATAGCTCTGTCTGAGCACTAATATATATATATATTTTTTTGGTGAGGGGCAATGTGAGACTGATTGTCTATAGTTTCCACATTAAAGTGGACCGTCACCCATGGGTGATCGGCCCGGGAATCTATAAGATTCCCGGGCCGATCACCCCCCTCACCGCGGGACATCCAAGATCGGGATGTCCCGCGGTGAGGGACCCCCCCAAAAACCCCAAAAGAACCCACCTGACCGGCGGCGGCAGCGGCCGCCGCCGCCTCCCGCGCACTCCTCTAGCCGTGCACGCGCCCGCGCTGGCCGTTTGTGAATGGCCGGCGCGGGCGCGCGCACTGTCAGAGGGGCGCGCGGGAGGCGGCGGCGGACGCGCTGCCTTGTCCGCCGCTTGTCCGTGGGCGCGTGGTCAGGTGAGTTTGGGGGTTTCTGGGGGGTTTTACACAGCGGGGCACCCCTAATCGGGGTGCCCCCCTGAAGTGGACCAAAACCCAGGATAGTCAAAATCCTGGGTGTTGGTCCACTTTAAGCTTGCTGTTGGCTTTTTTAGTCTTGATAAATACATACAATCATGACATAATCAGTGTTTGCCAAGTTGGTGATATCATCTTCCAGTATTCAAATAGTTATAAGGGCAAAAATATGCTTTAAATAAAATGATAATATAAATAATTTCAGAAAGCAATAAACTGGATAGAAACTTTGAAAAGACTTTGAAAAGACCAGACTGTTCTTTTCAAACCGTGTTTGTTTTTACTTGTACATCATACAAGGTATAAAGATTAGACAATACCCTCATTGCTGCCAATTCTATGACTAGTGGGTTACATTTAAGTGCAAGGGAATTCATTTAAAGACAGGATATTGTTGAATTTTATCACTGGTCTAATTTTTGTGGTGCAGGCATTGGAAAACCAAACCTCATTAATGTGGTAATTTCACCACTATTCCCTGGCGATTGGGAGTGAGAGAATTGTTTAAAACGAAGGAGTGCCAAAACGCAAATTGTTTGAAATATATTTCTTATAGTTAGTCTCATAGTTATTCTTGCAAAACATTCAGCACTTAATTAAAAAAGTAACACTTTCTACAATGTTTATGTTAGTAACAACAGCACGGGGAGCAAGGAGGGTGTGAGCTACATTCCCAATAACATGAATTAAAATTGAATTAATAAGGTGTGAAAAGTAATAGTGTTTTAGTCAAAGGATAGGCAGCAGTGGTGACAGCGGTGGCAGTAAATCTAGCGCTTATGGTGTTGTGTAATTATCTCATTGGAATATATGCAAAACATGTACAGTGTTGCTAGTAATATAGTGATTTGTCGATTGAAAAAATATATATATCTGGGTCAACCATCATAAACTGAATTATAGCCATCTACATTTTGAGCCAATGACCCAATGTTATTGGTTTATGATATCAGTGGCTCCTAGATAAAAACACACATAAACATGTTTTCTCCCAATGACACAGGATCAAGTTCATCTAGAAAACAGTCTGTCTTGGAAATGCTTAATAGTTATAGACTGAAAAAGCTGATTGACTTCTATTGCTCATTAGATCTCATGCTGGTGGTCATTTGAGGTCTTCATCACAAAGTCAATGGGCAACGGGCAGGCTGATTCATTACTAGCGCTAGGTATCGACAGATGAGCATCTGTACAGAGGCGCTTAGAGCGACCGCTATTAGACGCTGTGTTCGGCTATCGTGCGCTGTTAAAGAGCGCCTCAGTCGCTGTAATAACATGGCCGGCATTGATGAATGAGATGTATGTTGGGCGTTCTAACACCAGTACAGTGCTGCAGGGAGCGAACGGCAGCAACTGTTCAGTACGACCGACTCTCAGTGACTCACACCATATGCAACAAAAATCCATACTCACAGAATGCCGGCGCTCAAAATTGGCTCGCTGTAGCCAATAGCGCCAGACGCTGTGTGATTAAAGTCTGTTTTACAACTTATATCCACTAGTAACCAAGCGAAAACATATGGAATGACATTGTTATAACATTGTGACATTAAAACTTTAATTCCAGACCTGTAATGCCAATTTGTGCATAAAAATATAAAAAATAAAAAAAGTTTTAAAAAATTACTTTTAATAGGCCAGGAGATGTCACACAATGATTTCATAAAAAAAAAAAAAAAAAAAAAAAAAAAAAAATTAAAAGAAAACCCTGTTTAAAGAGAAGAAAAGTTATGTCCATTGAAATGTATGGGAGAGCGACTGGTAGCGACAGGTAATACCAGGCACTCTGGAAGCCAGAGCGCCAGCAGTATACGCTGAGCCATCTGTGATGATGATGAATCGGACGCTACATGTCGCTCACCGGAATCGCTTTGATAAATGTGGTATTGCGTACAGCGCCCAGCGTTCACCGTTTGCTACCTGTCGCTACGAGGCACTCACTACCTGCTGCTATCCCTTGATGAATAAACCCCTAAATCTAAAATGATAAAAATAACAGAGGAGCCTTAAAAGCTTGCAGGATTTCAAACTGTGTCTTTGTAAAAACAAATGGGTAAGCCAGTCTAGCAGTGGAGGGGGAAGAGTGGAAGACAAAACACATCTTTATCCCTTACTCTGCTGGGGCATGTACAAAATAATTCTAATATATTTTACATTCGTTTTGTGACAGGTATAACTGGTCAGTGGGATCCCCTAACAGAGGTAGTTAACCTAAAGGGTGATACACATGAGAAAAAGCATAGGTACCTCTTAAAGATTGGGAAGTCCCTCTGAGAGAGAGAGTTAGGACAACAACTCGTTAATATATCCAAGTAGTGTGCCTTATTTCTGAGCAGAATCTAGAAATGTACTTACCTGTAATGCCAATCTGGTGACAGTGTAAACATTAGGGAGGGATCGGAGCTTCAAAAAAAATAAGAAGCCAGTTGGAATTAAAATTCATTGTTGCCTGATTGTTAAAAAGTTAGATGTTGACAACAATAAAGTAAGTTAAATCATTTTAAGAGACTGTCTCATCTGTCAGCACCCACAAAATACCTAATGGCACAAGAAGATCCCACTCCCAAAAATCCAGATATAGGATCCCTATGTCACTCAGGGCATAAGTGCAAGTCCAGTCAAATAATCAAAGCTCAGTGAATTGCTCTCCTAAAGCCCCCCTCTAGCAATCAGTGACATAAACTATTGGAGAGGGAATAACTCCATGCCCATGTTATAGAATAAAAGGCATATTCTTTGCTCCTGAGCTACATGGAAGTGGGAATCTTTCCACACACGTTAGAGCCCTACCTCTCAAAAACCAAGTCCCAAGATCAAAAAGCTCAAAGCTCTGTGCAATCCCTTATTTAAAGCCAGACGTAGAAAGCCATTGGCTAGAGTGACTCATCATTGCTCATAAAGGTCTAAAACTTTGTCTCAGCATTGTAAACAACTGCTGTGGCTGCTGAACTGAAACTATGTAACCTGTGTAACAGCTTCCCTGTGTGTGTAGTATGATAGACAAGCTTCCCCATGTTTCTGAGGCATATATCTCTCTCCATTTGGTTTGGGCTGCTGCTGGCACAGCTCCTCCGTCATCTTCATGTGTAAACAGGACTGTCAGTACGATGGCTGCTCCCATTCAGTTTAGAAGGGCAGAATCTGCCTGTTATTCCACAATATCTGCATGGGCTTAAGCCCTCTCAAACAGCTTCTGCCTCTGATCATCGAGGACGAGGTTTAGGGTAGCAATTTACTAAACGTTCTTTACTTGACTGAAGGTCTGTTTTAAATCATATTTATATAGTGAAGAAGAATTATTTAGCTACAGATGAGGGATGTAGATTGGCCAGAAATGCCACATCAAGGAATATATCTTCATCACTCTAGCTCCAATTATTGTTGGTGTTCAGTGGCAGTCGGTCCCTCCATCGCATTAGAGCTCAAACTGGGGTGTTGGAATAGCCTCAGCAATGCAGAACACAAAGTTAAATATTATTAAATGCAATCTTCAATTCACAATGTCATAAAAGGAAGGTATAAAATATTAATAACAGCTTTACAGTTTGCATGTGCATCACACCTAAACAGGTGCTACAATGTCTATGGTGTAGGTCGCACAGATTTTAACATAGTCCTAGAGGTTCTGGAAACACTTCGGTCTGACTGTATGAACTCTTTTCTGTCTGCTCAAAAAATGTAACATGTCTTTTGCTGATATGTGTATAAAATGCATTATATCACTCACGTACTGTACATGAACTGAAAGCAAATGAAAGTTACTTTAAGGACAGGATGCACAGAGCCAACATACCATTGAACATAAGAAAAAGGGCTATAAAATAAAACTGTGCTGTAATTTAGATAGGGGTACACACCTTGCCAAAAGATTATCTGATACCATATTAATGCTCGCACATTGTGTTTCCTGCCAGGATTAACAGTTTCCTACTGTAAAAAGAGACATAAAAATATAATGCCATTACTTCTCCAGCACACAAAGGAAATATATTAAATACATTGCAGAAATAAAAATATCAGTTTCAAAGAAAATATACAAAACGATAATCTTTATAATGCCCTGGAGCCAAAATGGCCGATGTTAAATATATATTATAATGTATTTAAAGTAAAATCCTGCCTTTTTTTAAAGAACAGTTCCGCTAAAGCAGAGACAGCATCACTTGTGCCCAAGGATTCTTTATTTGAAAACAAATGCATGTAATGGCCTGGCTTTTAGGCACTAAGCTACAGTAAGAACTACAGTGTGTGTTTCACCCTTAGGCAATCTGCTATTCAAAAAAAGACACCACCTAATGGGGCACAATATAGTCCTAAGGATTTAAATATTTGACAATTAGTAACACTTTCAATAAAAACAGTCGGGGGGGGGGGGGGGCAAAAATGTATTGTAACTATGGGGGTTATTTAAGAAGGGATAGAGCCAGGTAGTGCCTCGTAGTGGTAGGCAGTGTCTGATAAACGATAAAAAGTGCGCAAAACCACATTTAAGAAAGCGAATCTGGTGAGCGCCTCTAACAGCGCCATGTAGCGTAACATGTATTAATCCAGGCGGCTCAGCGTATAGCGCGGGCGCTCTAGGCTCAGGAGCGCCATGTAGTACCTGTCACTCTGTAGCGCTCTCCAATACATTTCAATGGGCTTTTATTAGTTGAATTAATTTTTGCTCCAATCCACATTAAAAATCATTCTACCTGCATATGCTGCATTTTCTGGGCCTGTAAACATCCAAGATGGCAGCCCATGGTGTCTCAGGCTGCCTGCATACAGGAAGTGTCTTCTGACTGTGCTACTCTGCATTCTAGGATTGCTGTCCTTTTTCTGACCCCAGCCCTGCTCTATCTGAGCAAAGCACAGCTATAACCTGCCCATACCATATATGCCAGTGCGGATCCAATTTAAGCAAGATTCCATGCCCTTTACAAGGCCGTAGTTGTGCCATACTAACTAAAGTGTCCTTTAACCAAGTTTGATTTTAGAGATGCAATTTTCTTGATGCAAGGCACAATGTCTCAAATATTTCTAAACAACAAAATCTAACTTCAGCTGACTATTGAGTAAGCTCCTCCATGCTACTACTGCAACCTTTATTTCCATGGTGTCCTTATGGATGTTCCACAGAATCCCAAAGCCATTGCTGTTATTAATCTCATTTTATCCCCTTTCCATCTATATGCCACTATTTAGCCTCTCAGTGGCCACCATTTAGGTCTCCTCTTTGCCTGTTAACCTATCCAGCTGCATTGTTGCATTCATGTGAGGCATTACCATTTACTCCTCTTGTGTTTTCTAACTGAAATGTCAAAATCCAGCTCTGACCCTTTTCTGAACTGAATAGTTCCAGACTTGATTTCCAACTAAAGCAGAATCAGCATAGAGGAGGATGGTAGAAACACAGCCATGACATTATGCATTATAGTGCCTGGGGGAATGTTAATGGTTAAGTTCCTGTTCATACTTGTCAATGAGGTGTTCACCCTCCCTGCCTCTGCCTTATCCAGCCATGGCGATAACACATATTCACTATAGTAGAGCAGATGCTTATGTCATAAATATAGGGCACAGTCAAATCCTGTCCCCTGTCTCCCTTGCAAATAGAAAACGATACAGATGGCCGCAGATTAAATTACGTAATACAAGCTCCTACTAAAATTGCCCACAGTTTGATCATTACATCAATGTTACATTACTTGATCTACTGTGGCATTCAGGTGTATGCCTGAAGCTCAGAATACATCCAAGTTTGCATACACAAGAACATGTTCATTACTCAACAATGTCACAAATCCATCGATTTCCCAAAGCAATTTACTTGTTAAAGATGTGTAATTCTTAACATCTGTTAGCAATTTTACGATTTGTGGCATAGTAGTCACTTTAGGAAACCTGCATTTTTGTGAGATCAAATAGAGACATATTTAAGGCTGAACAGGTTCATGATTGTTGATTTCTCTACTTGAATAAAGATGATTTATAATGCTTAGAAATTGCCACATATGGATGTAGTTTATTATAAGAAAACATTTTTTGCTTTACTAGGTTAATGCTACATATTTTTTTGCTAGGTTAGTGTCACTAAGTTAGTGTTACATGATATAGCATTATCCTATTTTTTCGTTAAATCTACCTTTTACTGAATTACAGGTTGCATTATATAAATTGAAACAGGTGTTTTTATTAAAAAAATGCTTTTAAAGTCAACCTGCCAAAATAATGTTTATATATCCAAAAATACTTTTTTATATATATGGCATGAAACAGTCAGCCTATAGCTCAACACATGTAAAACATTGTCAGACAGAGAAGGATCCTCTTAGGGAGACTTGGCCCACTGGGATGCAGTAAGTTAATAAAATAAAATATTCTGTATTTTTAACCCAGATAAAAGAAGACATTTCAAACATAAACTCCTGGGTTCCAGTGTAGGTCACATCTCTTTTGTCTTGGAAATATTTCTTTCTTTCTACTCAGACATTGAATCGATATGCATATGGGATTTAAGCCTACAGTAGAGGTGTCCTTGTTGTACAATAGGAATGTCTGGGTTTGTATGGAGAGAGAGCAAATACGTTAGTGGTGCAACCACTGGCTTGGAGTCTATAAGAGTGTAGGGCATATGGTCTCCCATTTTATGGGGCATCCTGATTTGTGATGCACCTCTTTGTACAGGAACAATAGTGAGATGAAAATCCTGGGTTTCTCCTTGTTTCCCTGAAGAAATCCAGCACTGTGATTGGCCGTCCGTGATCACGTGGGTTGCTGGCACTTGGTAGGTTGAGTACTGGCAACCAACGTGACCATGGCGAGTCAATCCCAGTCCCGGATTTCTCATTGTAAACAAGAAGCACCCGGAACAACACCCATTTTGCGAATCATGAGTGTTGCCCTGCTTTAAAAGATTGCTGGCTTAGTTATACCACTCTTTTTCAGTTCAGCTAATTAGCATATAGTCATATAGCTGATCTCTGAATTTTGAAATATTGGTGCCCGGACTGACCTTTAGCTTTGGCCCCTGACTATACCATTACCTTGGAAATTGATTCTGTGTGGGCTGAGATTTGTGGACTTGTAGCTTCTCTGTTAATGCACAGTCATATTAACTTGACTAATAAGTGTTTCTTAATTTCTGTGGAATGTTGGTGCTAAACTCTGGATTGAATTGCCTAGATTGACCTTTGGTATAGGCTCCAGAGTACACCATCACCTTACCCTTCAATTTGAAAAGGGAACCTCATCAAAAAATTAAAGCTTAGTAAATTGCTCCCCTAAAGCCCCCCTCTGGCAGTGATGTAAGATATTTAATAGGGCTTAACCCCATGCACATATTGTGGAGTAGCATGCAGATTCTGTGCTTCTGAACTACATAGCAGGTGTTTTCTCGATTTGAACCTGAGAGCCCTGCTTCTGAAAAACTAAACTGAAAAATCTCTGAAACAATTCCTTATTACTAGCTAGAAGTATACAGACATCAGCTGTAATTAATCATAATTGCTCAGCTCACAGCAGAAATCTTCTAGATACATTTTTGATACATTCAGTACACTGAATGCTTTGTGGCACCATTAAGATGACATGAAGAACAATGTAACAATGTAAAAGCTTCCCCCTCACACAAAATTCCTCTAGTAGCTGCTTATCTAGTGTGTGTAGAATGACAAAATGCTCTGTGTTTCAAAGGCATATATCTCACAGTTTGGTGTAAATTTCTGCTGGCACAGCCTCCCCCCATGCTCATGTGTGAGCAGGACTGTCAGGCGTGTAGTAAGATGACCACTCTCATGTTATTCCAGGACCGCAGCTATTCCACAACATCTACATGGTTAGGCCCTCTCAAATAGCTTATGCCACTAATTAACAGAGGAGTGCTTTTTACTTTTTTACTTTATTTTCTTTAATTCTCTATGGGCTGACATTTTGTTGCTAAGCCTTAACATGTTTTCTAAATTTTCTTGCGCATCTTTGTAGCTCTCTGTTAATTCAACTGGGATCATACAAATAATTTTGGACTTTTCTAGAGGCTTTTTGAAAGACAGTGAGAGCATTTCTCATTTTAACGCAGAAAAAAGTAAAATAAAAAATGTTTTCTTCTATTTGAAGATCAAAACCCCTGCACATGTGATGGGAAAGTTCTAAAGGTGATGTGTGAGTTATTTTGATGGGGTAGGTGCCAGGTGCTGGAAAGGAATATATCTCTTGGTGCAGAGGAGGGGCAGACTGATTAGTGATTAAATCAATGTGGCAATCTACCCAGGACATTATTCTATGTTTATGTAAGTGTGTGCCAAAGGTTTACTGATATTTTGTTATATTCACACACCTCTAGCTTTTCTGATTGTTTTAACAGTTGCTATATGGATATAAGCACTCCCCCATTATGACTTTCCTTTCAATGACTATATATATATATATATATATATATATATATATATTACAGTACTGTTCAACTGTACAGATAAGTTATGCCTAAAGGAAAAGTCTACCACCAGCTATTGTTTGAGGTTAAGTTGTCCACAGCCATCCAGTTTTACAGCCATATCATAGTTAATGATAGTTAATGTCTAGGAGGGAGCATTAGTCCAGCACTGAGTCACTGGTTATTAAATTTGGACTCTTTAGTAGATAATCATGAATGAAGATGTGTCTGTCTTGTACTGAATTAGATCCATGCTTTTAGTAAATAGAAATGCGTTTTCCAGAGCTGGCAGGTTTTACCTAGCCATTCTACAATGCATTAAATGTTGTATGAACACATTTAATGTCCCAGACACATACAGAGCAGCACATCTAAGAGGCTGATTCACTACTAGTGCCAGGTATCTGCAGATGAGCGTCTGTATAGCGGCGCTTAGAGCGACCGCTAGTAGACCCTGTAAGCGGGTATTGGGCGCTGTAACAGAGTGCCTCAGTTGCTGTAGTAACCTGGCCCGCATTGATGAATGTGATGTATGTTGGGCGCTCTAACACCAGTACAGTGCTGCAGCGAGTGAAAGGTAGCGCCACCTCAGTACGACCGAGTCTCGGGGCTTCACACCATACTTATCAAAAAAGGACACACACATAGCGTCAGCATCCTAAATCTGGTAGCTATAGCATAGAGCACCAGATGCTGTGTGATTAAAGTCTGTTTTTGAACACATATACACCAGTAACAAAGCGAAAACACATGGAATGAAATTGTTTTAACCCTTTCACTGCCAGCCTACCTGCAGCTTTTGTCACCCTCTGTTGCCAGACCATGTTTCACTATTTTGCGCTACACATGTTCAACTGTGATTTTTGAAAGGATTTCCAGGGATTTTCCAGGAAAATTATATATTGTTTTTTTCAACAAAGTCTGGGCTTCAACATGAAATGTCTTGTTTGGCCTTTTTTTAGTGTATTCTCAATACTTTTTGGTGAAATATGTGCAAAAAAATAAAAAAATCTATTTTTTGCAATTTGTAGTGTTTTTTTGTAATAAAAAATGTTTTTCAATAAAATGTTATTGCGTGCGAACCCCCAATTTCTTCCGGTTACAGCGGTACCACATATGTATTGGTAGACACCCTTTCCAGCCCAGGAGACTCCCCCAAACTGAAACAGAGCTTTAGGAGATTTTCAGATAAAATACAACTGCGCTATTCGCTATGCGCACCTTGCAGTTTTTCCAGAAAAACAACCCTTTACATTTGAAATACCCCCCACAAACTATATATTCTCTGGAAGTACACGCCTCAAGCTTTCTAGGCGTACCAAGCTTGTTTATGTGGGCTTAGTTTTCTGGAAGTAATTCCTCAATGTATTCTTTGAACAATCAAGCCACATTTTCCTAAAAAAAACTATATGCAAGCAAGAAAAAACAAGTAAAATCTCAAAAAGCAACATGCCCCGAACAGAACGATACCCAACATGCATAGGTTTTGTCAAGGGAAGAGTTGGCAAACACCACAAAGTAAAGTGTGTGCATAACAGTAATTTTACTTGAAAATTTCAGCTCTGCAGACAAAGTGCGCACCTTGCAATTTTTCAACCAAAACAACCCTTTACATTTGGAATATCCCCAATAAACCATATATTCCCTGAAAGTACACATGTTAAGCTTTCTAAGAGTACCCAGCTTGTTGTAGTAGGCTCACCTTTCAGGAAGTAATCTTTCGAAGAATTCGTAGGTTGCACAGGGTTTCCCTAAAAAAATGAATTAAAAAACTGAATAAATAACATGTTTTCCTAAAATATAAATATGCAAACAAGAAAAAACAAGCTAAATCTGAAAGCGCAAGGTCTGCCGAGCAGAACAATACCCAACATGCAGAGGTACTATTAACCCTTTTAATTGCCAGCCTACTTGAAATGTTGTCACCTGTTGACAGGTCATTTTTCCCCATTTTGCGCCATGTTTAACCGTGATTTTTGCCAGAATTTTCAGGAAATATATATATATATATATATTTTTCTACAGTTTTTAAAATATTTTTGGCAAAAAAAAACAAAAAAATAAATAAAATAATATTTTTAGAAAATTTTCCCCTTTATTTTAAATAAAAAATTTGTTTTATTAATGAAAACCATATTGCATGTGAGAGCCCCATTTCTCCTGATTACAACGGTACCACATATGTATCGGTAGCCCCCCCATTCTTGCCCAGGAGACCCCCCCAAACTGAAAAGAGCACTTTAGAACATTTACAAATAAAATACTACTATCTACACTATAAACATAAGGGGTTAATAAAAAAAAATGACATAGGGTCCCCCCTCCTTAAAAACCCTTAAAAATCCCCCCAAAAAATTATGTGGGGCCCCCCTTACCCATCATAACCAGCCCGGGACCAGCTATAGTGGCTTGTAGGAACAGGGTGAAGGGGCCAGTTTTGGTGGCCCCCCGCCCTGCCGGCTACAAGCTCCGTGGGCTTGGCTTTTCTGCTCCCCCGGGCTTTGGGGAGACAGGTAATTGGGGGTGCCGGGGTTAATGGCAAGTCACCCGCTAGCCGCAAGTGACTTGCCAGCCCCCAGCCTTGTGAACTGGTATAGGGGTCTCATGGACCCCTCACCAGCTCACAAGGGGTTAAAAGTAAGTTAAAAGTTTTTTTTTTTTTTATACTTACCTCCCATCCATCTTGGAGCACTGTGTCCCACGCTGATCACTCTGGCTTCTGCTCTCCTGCTGCTGCTGGAAGCCTTTTATAGCTGCTAAGGGGTTAATTAAAAAAAAAAATGACATAGGACCCCCCTCCCAAGGAGGGGTGGGGGGACCCCAATTTTTGGGGGAAATTTTAAGGGTTAGGGTTAGGCTAACCCTAACCCTTAAAAATCTAAAAAAAAAAATTACATGGGGGGGGGGGGAACGACCCATTTTTTTTGGAATTTTAAGTGTTAGGGTTAGGGTTAGGCTAAAAAAAAATGGGGTCCCCCCTACCCGTCATAACCAGCCCGGGACCAGCTATGGGGGCTTGTAGGAACAGAGTGGAGGGGCCAGCTTTTGTTGCCCCCCACCCTGCAGCCTACAAGCCCTGGGCTTTGGGGAGGCAGGTAATTGGGGGTGCGGGGGTTAATGGCAGTTGCAGATGACTTGCCAGCCCCCAGCCTTGTGAACTGATATAGGGGTCTCATGGACCCCTTACCAGTTCACAAAGGGTTAACATAAAAAAAAAACACACACACACAAAAATGTCATTTATGAAAAAAATGTTTTTTTTTCTTTACTCACCTCACTCGATTGTCAGCTCCTGTGTCGATCAGCTGTCAGATGCCCTGGTGATCGCTGGCCAGAGGAGGGGGGGCAGGGGGTCAGAGCATACCCTGCCCCTCCACTGCTCTGCCCAGCGATCACCAGGGCATCTGACAGCTGAGCCGAGGAGAGCCGGGAGTGACGTCATAAGCCCCGCCCCCAAGGGGGCTAGTCGTCAAGATGGCGGCGCCCCAAGTGAAAAGGAGACCCGGCGGGAGGCAGCGCGACTGCAGGTAAGTAAATGTCATTTTACATTTTTCTTTTACAGTTAGCAGCTGCTGCTGCCGAAGCGCGGGGGGGGGGGCTATTCTGGCGTTAAAACTATGACATTAGCACTTAAGTGCCAGACCTGTAATGACAATTCTGCATAAAAATATAAAAAGTCAAAAACGTTTCTAAAAGTGTTTGCAGCCAGGAGAGGTCACACAATGATTTGATAAAAAAAAAAAAATAGTCGTTTAAAGACGCTGTTTAAACACAAGCAAATGAACTGCCATTGAAATGTATGGGAGAGCGACATTGAGCGCCGTCGCTATACACTGAGCCGCCTGTAATAATACAGTCACCACAATTGCTTTCATAAAAGTGGTTTTGCATACAGCGCCCGGCATTCACCAGATGCTGCCTGCCACTACGATGCACTACCTGGCGCTATCCCTTACCCCCTAAGTTGTTTTCATTCTGGTAAAATCATTACAAAATAAAACATAATGAAATAAAATAACATAATATAATGAATGCATTGATGTTTGTTTGTTTCAGTTTCCAAGCATATTAAATTCTCAGGTTACCCCATAATAATATTTTGGGGTTTATTTATGAAGTTTTAGCGGCAGGCAGCGTCTGCTGAACGCTGGGCGCTATACACAATACCACATGTATGAAAGCGATTCCGTTGAGCGACTGGAACAGCGCCATGTAGCGTACGATTCATCATTACAGATGATTCAGAGTATAGCGCCGGTGCTCTAACTTCTAGAGCGCAGGTTAGACCTGCCGCTACCGTTCGCTCTCTCATACATTTCAATGGACGTTCCTTCTAATCCTTTTTTCTGATCCCATTTTTAATATTTTTTTCTCTAAAAAAATTATTAGATCTCTCCTGGCCTGGCATTATATATTTTTGAAAATATGTTGATTTTTTTTCAATTTTATGCAGAATTGTCATTACAGGTCTGGCACTAAAGTGTTAATGTCACAGTGTTACAACAATGTAATTCCATGTGTTTTCTCTTTGTTACTGGTGGAAATGTGTCCAAAAAATCACTTTAATCACAGAGTGTCTGCCGCTCTATGCTACAGTGAACCAAATTTGAGGGCTGATGCTGTGTGTGTGTTTTTTTGTTGAATATGGTGTGAGTCGCTAAGAAGCGGTCGCAATGAGCTGGCGCTACCTATTGCTCCCTGCAACGCTGTACTGGTGTTAGAATGCCCAACATACATCTCATTCATCAATGCCGGACAGGTTACTACAGCAACTGAGGCGCTCTGTTACAGCGCCCAATAGCCCATCACAGCGTATACTAGCAGTCCCTCTTATCGCCTCTGTACAGACGCTTATCTGCCAATAGCTGGTGCTAGGAATGAATCAGCCTGATAGTTATCAGTCACTCTGACTTTCTAAAGCCCAAACTCTCCAGCTAGGCAGCTCCCATATGTTAACAGGCAAAGCACACCTTTCCTTTTCAACACTTTAATGTAATCATTATTTTTCCAAAATGTAGGCAAAAGTAACTTTACATATTTTATCCACTACTTGAAAAAAAATCTTTTGATGATAATATAAACTCGTAAATATTGTATAAATCGTAACAAATTGTGTCATTTTAAACATCCGTAATGAGAAAAAAGTGGTACTCTGCTTTTTGGTTAACTAGAAGGATGAAAAACAATGGTGTTTTTGAATGTGCGCTAACAGCCTTTCTCCTGAGATAGCCAAGACAGGCATTCTTAGTGATGGGCAGGCCTTTCTATCTCATGTCTAAAGCACCCGAGATGGCAACAGAGCGTTAAAGGGAACATCTTTTCAGCCTCACATTCTGATTAAGTGGGAAACTGCTTGGTTATGATCAAACACAGCTGAGGATGGGTTAAAATTTGAAACCAGAAAAAAAGTCACCGGTGGTCACCCATAGACAACATATAACTGCAAGTGCAAATATGAGAAACTCTCAACTTGATCAACAAGCTTATGCCATATAGGACATCAGTGTAGTGTCTACAATTTGAATCATCCTAGGATCAGACAGTGCTCCCCTGATTGGCAGTTGGAAGTTTGATTAGGCAATTTAATTTTTTTGCAGATTTGTGTTAATTTAATAATAAATATTAAAAGATGAGTACAATGTGCCAGACATTCACTCCAGCACACTTATACCACTGGTACATTTTCATGCATATTCATAATCTTTTGAGAGGTAGCTAATATTATATATTAACCTATTTCTTAGTCCCTACCACTCTCTGGCCTCTCCCATGCCACTCTCCAGAGCATCCACAGCCCTGGCTGGGCTCCCAGAATATCGCTCTCCAATGCAGGGAGGGACCTTTTATACCGGTGAGTGAGCTGACGTAAGCTCACTCTGTCAGTATAATGTCATTGTCTGTCAGTGCCCCACATCTGGATTCCTCCAATTACTCCGCCTTCAGAAGCAGTGGCGGATAGCACAGGACACAGATGATGGATTGGTAAGTTAAGCGAGGGGGGAAAATAAAAAAATTAAAAGCCTACTTTTTGTGTGTGGTGTGTTTTTATACATTTAACCCTTTATACCAGTTATACCAGTTCAGAGGGCGGAGGGAGGGGTTCTGGCAAGTCCCTGCATCCCCAAAGCCCAGGGGGTTACAGAAGAGAGCCTGCTGCCCGTAAGGGCCAGCCTTTAGGGCCAGGGGCTGGGCATTTAGCCTCCGCACCATGTTCTACCAACCCCCATAGCTGGTGCCCGGGCTGGTTTTGCTTGGATAGGGTGAATCCCACACCTCAGGCTCTTCTGCACCCCCCTGAGCTTTTGGGATGCACCCCTTTTTGCACTGTGAACTTGTATAGTGGTTTCAAGGGCCCCTTACCAGTTAGCAAAGGGTTACATGTACACAAGTCTTTTATTATTTTTACTTTTCCCCCCATACTTACTTCTGATTCATCACCAGTGTCCCACAATGTCCAATGTTGCTTCTAAAGCTAGAGTAATCTCGGCTAAGCTACCCCGCGCCTGGCTTCCGCTGAACACTCCAGCTTCTGACATCTTGCTTTGCACTGCAGTGAGGGGCAATTTATAATGGCAGAGTGAGCTGATGTCAGCTTAAATAGCCCCTCACTGTGGCAGGGAATGAGATGCCAGGATGTGGGTCCTCTGTTCTGCTGCAGACACCTGCTGAAGTTTTTACATTTTTTTTATTGTTTTAAGGTCGAGTTTGTTAAAAGTTCAATTCAGACAAGCCCTAATTTCTTAGGGAAATTCAGGGAAACATCCAAAATGAACTTTTAAAGAGTTTTCAATATATATATATTACAATATAATACACAACATGGAGCTGGCTGATGACTTACCCTACTTGTTACATTATACAGTGCTAGGGAGGGAAACAGCAGTATGAGTTATAAAATTCCCAGCCCAAATTGCATTACCCCTCAGTGCTGATGCCTCTGCACCTTGCAGTCCTACTTACTACTAGGTATATGGTTTGGGCCAGGGGCATTGATGTGTGCAAGTTTCACACTTTTTCTGCATGCAGAACCATGCCTCTTTTTTGAGCTTGGTTAGTCATGGAGCTCCTCACAATTATCTGTCTGTGAAGTTCTTAGTGTGTCCCTCTGCAGAACCCCCAGATGAGATTTGTATGTGACAATGAGTCACAGGTCTTCTTTTGTGATTCTCAATACTTTAAAAGGATGTCTGTTGGCATGTGGGATGATTTTTGTAACTGGGCAACTGTTGATTGTGGCTTATATGCCTGCTTAATAAAATCCATTTTAGTTCTGGGACAAATTCTTTTGTATCTAATCTTCAGGCTGATTATGAAAGCTGTCAGGTCAGGAGAGTGTGGGTATTTTGTAAATTTATATTTACAGGTTCTGTCTGTTAATGCATAATTTAGGGTTTTATTCATCAAGGTCTAGCGACAGGCAGTGCCTCATAGCAGCAGGCAGCGCCTGGTGAACGCTGGGCGCTGTACGCAATACCACATTTATGAAGGAGATTCTGGTGAGAGCCTCCAAAAGTGCCATGTAGCGTACAATTCATCATAACAGGTGGCTCAGCGTATAGTGCCGGTGCTCTAGCTTCCAGAGCGCCAGGTGTTACCCATACATTTGAATGGACGTTCCATTTCTTCTATGCTAGAGCGACTAGCTTTAGAGCGCCGATGCCTTGTGTGTCTTTTTTTTGTTGAATATGGTGTGAGTCGGTCGCACTGAACTGGTGCTACCTTTCGCGCCTTGCAATGCTGTACTGGTGTTAGAACGCCCAACATACATCTCATTCATCAATGCCGGCCAGGTTACTACAGCAACTGAGACGCTCTGTTAAAGCACCCGATAGCCGATCACAGCGTCTACTAGCGGTCACTCTTAGCTCCTCTGTACAGATGCTCATCTGCCGATAGCTGGCGCTAGTAATGAATCAGCCTCCACGTATCCAGGAAAATGATTCTGGTTTGGAATAGGAAGTTTAGGCTTTATTGTGAGGTGGAAGCTTTTGTACCTTGTGTGGAAATGGTCTAGGTCTTCCCCCCTTGCAATCCAAATGGTGCAATCATTACAGTAAAATGTGCCATTGGTTTTATAGAACAGCACAACAGGAGCTCCTCTATTAGTTTGTCGTAAACCAATTTGCATATTGAGGGGCAAATATTGAGACAATCTCTATCTCATATGCTGTGAATACAGGTCATCATAAAGAAAAAATAATTGTAGGTAGGTAATAAAGATTTCCAGGAAAGTAATTATTCCTCAGGTACCGGAGCCATACTGTGATCATCATTATGGGGGATTTTTATGCAGGGAATTTCTTATGCAGTTTTTGTGATTTAAATACATTGGCTATTTAGATCCAGTATTGATTAATATGTGATTCCTGCCATGATAAAAATGGGTTATGGAAGTTCAAATGGAACTCGGAGACTTGGGGGTTCGTGTAAGAAAGAAATGTTTAATATTTTAATTAATTTAATGTACATTGATTTGAAAACTGTTAAAAAAGGGTTTTAAAAGTCCACATGTAAACCAAGCAAGAGATTACACTGTTTACAACTTGGCTTTTCAAAAGAGGATTCAGGTGTAATTTGTACAGTTCATTTAATTGTAGTGGAGAGAAATTGGCAGTTGGGATGCTGGAAAAGAATAATACCCTCAAACATTTAAATCCCCAATAATAACCATTTGGCCTTGGTCTAGGTTTTAAGTAGGTGTTCTTAAATATGTATTCCAAAAACTGGCATTCTTCCATGAATCCATTAGTGTTCACAAGAAGTATGAAGGTAATACAACTAACACTTCAGTTCCGATATCAGAAATATAATATGTGCATGAGGATTTGATTTTCAGAACTGCTGATGAAAATGTATTAGACTTTCAGACTGAAATATTCGTGTGAATATACATACATATATATATAACTAGTATTAAATTATTATAATAATCATATTGTAAATAGCATTTGATAATTGCATTATCAAATGCAATGATCAACTATTATAAAAATAATAGGGGGGGGGGGATCCTCATTGCTTATTCTCCTCATGCATATCCCCACTGCAAGCCCAATATTCCCTATCTCCTTGCTTCGTAAACAAAGGGGTCTGCTATATCTACACAGCTCTGGACGACGCCCAGCACTTCAGCCACACCTCCCAACCTATCAGAAAGCAGCCCCGCAGATGACGGCCCCAGCTCTATGTTGATTGGACATTTATCCACCACTTTCTGTTGCCGGGTACATGGCGGACATCTTTTTGGTTTGCTCTAGCAAGTTTACATCTGTTTTTCTTTTTGTTTACTCCATTTCTCAGGCACGCATGCTGCGGGACGCTGCGGACCCCGTGTGCCAACTGGTCCAAGTTGGGCAGAGCTTCCCCTTAATCCAGATCTGGTCAGGACTCGTCGCGCGCCCGCTGATTACGTCATCATCAGGCGCCAACATGTGCACTGCTGATTGCTGCCATCTAGCTGGGATGCACCATTTAAGGTTCCCCCATGGGGAACATGTTCACAGCTTCTCACTCCTGATGAAGGTTTGCTCAACCGAAACGTTGAGGGTTTAGGTTGTCATCCAACAGAGGTATACTGCTGTCTAACCTCACCATAATGTCTCTTGTTTCTGTCATTTGACTTACATGTATGCATTAGTGCTTGTTTTTGTACCATGGATTGTGTCCATCTGTGCACGACACACTGCTAGCCTGTATGCATTGTGTATAACTGATTTGGGTTACCCCCTTACTCCTCCGGTGACACAACCCTGGAGAATCTATACCCATTGGGTTAATATTACTGTATTCTTTATGCAAACATATCTCATTGAATATTGTAAACATCTATTTATTACATTTATCACATTTATTAAAACTTGTCACCTTTTTGCATTATGTTGTAGTTGGTTGCTCATTAGATATAGCAAACCCCTTTGTTTGCATGTATTTGATATGCTGTGCTACTAAGCAGACACAGCTAGCTATACTTGAACCCCGTTCCTTGTGACTATATCTAGCTGCTTTATCAAGGTGTGCATATGTAACCTGATCTATTGTATAATTGTCTATCTCCTTGCTTCCTCAGCAAAACTTGGTCCTGCAATTGGGTACCAGTGGTCACATGGTCCGGAATTATCTTTTGTGTTTCCGGATGCTGAAAGGACTCTTGATCATGTGCTGCCCAGGGCACCTTTCTTGCATGCCCCCTATTATTCGAAATTCAGGATAATTAGTTGCTAGGTTTGTCTTTTCCCCTACCCCCTCCCCTGCTTCTTCCACTCCATTAGTACATTAGTGTAGCCACACTTATCTTAGGGGGTTATTTAAGAAGGGATAGCGCCATGTAGTGCCTCGTAGTGGCAGGCAGTGTCTGGTGAATGCGGGGCGCTGTACGCAAAACCACATTTATGAAAGCGAATCTGGTGAGCGACTCTAACAGCACCATGTAGCGTCCGATGTTTTATTACAGGCGGCTCAGCATATAGCAATGGCGCTCTAGCTTCCAGAACGGCAGGTATTACCTTTCGCTCAGTGTCGCTCTCCCATTTTTTTTGCTCATTGTGTGACCTCTCCTGGCTGCAAACAAGCACTTTCAGAAACTTTTTTATATTTTGATGCAGAATTGATATAACAGGTCTGGCACTAAAGAAATGTCACAGTGTTAAAACAATGTCATTCCATGTGTTTTTGCTTTGTTACTGGTGGATATGTGTTCAAAAACAGACTTTAATCATACAGCGTCTGGCACTCTATGCTATAGAGCCCAGATTTAGAGCACTGACGCTGTGTGTGTCCTTTTTTTGCTAAGTATGGTGTTGAGAGCAGAGAGTCGGTCGCACTGAACTGGCGCTACCTTTCGCTCGCTGCAGCGCTGTACTGGTGTTAGAGCGCCCAATATACATCACATTCATTAGTGCGGGCCAGGTTACTACAGCGGCTGAGGAGCTCTGTTACAGCACCCGATACCCGCTTACAGGGCCTACTAGCGGTCGCTCTGCTGATACCTGTCGTTAGTAGTGGATCAGCCTCCACATGTTTGAATGACCTCTGCCTCACTGCAGAATTCTTAGAGATATATGATCAGAGATGGCCAATCTAATTGTAGTTCATGCCCAAATTATGTTGCCCGCTTCACTCACTTTTCAGTTGCTTGTTCACAGCTGTTTGATGTTTCTCCCTAGCAATATGGTTCACACATTAGACTGGGAAGCAGACAGTCCACTGTGTTAAGGAAGGGATGGGTTTTAAGTGGTAATGAGATGGCAGCTAGAAGGTAATTTGACAGCTTGCACAAGTTGAAAAAATTAGAAGGCAGCTGTTCAGGGAAAATGTTTTTGGTGGTACTGCAGTTATTATCCTGAGAAGCTTTTGCAGTCAGAAATCAACCACACAAACCATTTCTTTCAGGAATTTATCAAGACTGGTACAAGAAATACTGGAGCAACCAATCAATGCTGATTTTTAAGTGAAACCAGATTTGTTTTCATTTTCCTGTTTGTCAATCCCTTTTAGAGATGAGCGAACTTTTGAAAAATACGATTCGGCCGATTCGGCGAATTATCTGGGAAAAATCATTTCGGGACGAATTTATTCGCAACAAATCGCTATTAAAAACGACTATTTCTGGGCATCCGAGAGCCTCCATAGGGTTGCAGAATGTTTTGCTTGGCTTTAACATGCATAGGATGCATGCTGGGTTAGTGAAATAATATTGTAAAGAAGTATGACATGCAAATCAGAGGTGTTGCTGTTAGATTTGCTGTCGCAGAGTGGCACAATTACAGAGCCTTGAGGTGGCAGCAGCATGATGAGCCCATATATTGCCTGAAAGACACACTCTGGACCTGGCAGCAGCATAGGGAGCCCATATATTGCCTGAAAGACACATTGGAGTTGGCAGCAGCATAGGGAGACCATATATTGCCTGAAAGAGACACTGGAGTTGGCAGCAGCATTAGGAGCTCATATATTGCCTGAAAAACACATCTTGGATTTGGCAGCAGCATAGGGAGCCCATATATTGCCTGAAAGACACACACAGGAGTTGGCATCAGCATTAGGAGCCCATATATTTCCTGAAAGACACACCCAGGAGTTTGCAGCAGCAGAGGGAGCTCATATATTGCCTGAAAAACACATTGGAGTTGGCAGCAACATATAGAGCTCATATATTGCCTGAAATACACACCCAAGAGTTGACAGCAGCAGCAGCAGCATTAGGAGCCCATATTTTGCCTGAAAGACACACCTAGGAATTGGCAGCAGCAGCAGCAGCATTAGGAGCCCATATATTGCCTGAAAGACACACTCCTGACTTTCCAGCAACATAGGGAGGCCATATATTGCCTGAAAAACACACTGGATTTGACAGCAGCATTAGGAGCCCATATATTGCCTGAAAGACACACTCTGGACTTGGCAGCAGTATTAGGAGCCCATATATTGCTTGAAAAACACATTGTAGTTGGCAGCAGCAGAAGGAGCTCATATATTGCCTGAAAGACACACCCAGAGGTTGGCAGCAGCATAGGGAGCCCATATATTGCGTGAAGAACACATTGGAGTTGGCAGCAGCATAAGGAGCTCATATATTGCCTGAAAGACACACCCATGAGTTGGCAGCAGCATAGGGAGCTCATAAATTGCCTGAAAGACACACCCAGGAGTTGACAGCAGCATAGGGAGCCCATATATTGCCTGAAAGACACACCCAGGAGTTGACAGCAGCATAGGGAGCCCATATATTGCCTGAGAAACACATTGGAGTTGGCAGCAGCATAGGGAGCTCATATATTGCCTGAAAGACAAACCCAGGAGTTGGCAGCAGCAGAAGGAGCTCATATATTGCTTGAAAGACACACCCAAGAGTTGGCAGCAGCAGCAGCATTAGGAGCTCATATATTGCCTGAAAGACACACCCAGGAGTTGGCAGCAGCATAGGGAGCCCATAAATTGCCTGAAAAACACATTGGAGTTGGCAGCAGCATTAGGAGCCCATATATTGCCTGAAAGACACACTCTGGACTTGGCAGCAGTATTAGGAGCCCATATATTGCTTGACAAACACATTGGAGTTGGCAGCAGCATAGGGAGCTCATATATTGCCTGAAAAACACACCCAGGAGTTGGCAGCAGCAGCAGCATTAGGAGCTCATATATTGCCTGAAAGACACACCCAGGAGTTGGCAGCAGCATAGGGAGCCCATATATTGCCTGAAAAACACATTGGAGTTGGCAGCAGCATAGGGAGCTCATATATTGCCTGAAAGACACACCCAGGCGTTGGCAGCAGCAGAAGGAGCTCATATATTGCCTGAAAGACAAACCCAGGAGTTGGAAGCACTAGCAGCAGCATTAGGAGCTTATATATTGGCTGAAAGACACACTCTGGACTTGGCAGCAGTATTAGGAGCTCATATATTGCCTGAAAAATACTTTGGAGTTGACAGCAGCATTATGAGCTCATATATTGCCTGAAAGACACACCCAGGAGTTGGCAGCAGCAGAAGGAGCTCATATATTGCCTGAAAGACACACCCAGGAGTTGGCAGCAGCATTTGGAGCCCATATATTGCCTGAAAGACACACCCAGGAGTTGGCAGCAGCATTTGGAGCCCATATATTGCCTGAAAGACACACCCAGGAGTTGGCAGCAGCAGCAGCAGCATAGGAGCCCATATATTGCCTGAAAGACACACTCTTTCACTTGGCAGCAGCATAGGGAGTTGGCAGCAGCATAGGGAGCCCATATATTGCCTGAAAAACACATTGGAGTTGGCAGCAGCAGAAGGAGCTACCATGCATCAGCTACTCGCATGCATCAGCTATTGGTGGGTGGAAATCCTGGCTGATCCATGCCTGATTTATCTTAACAAAGGTGAGGCTCTCCACATTTTTCGTGGACAGACGAGTTCTCCTTGGCATTACTATGGCCCCCGCAGCACTAAAGACCCGCTCAGATGGCACACTACTGGCCGGGCAGGACAGGTTTCCAAAAGTCAAGTTTGGCTGCCCAGAAGTCCAGCGGATCCTCAAGGTGCGTTGGCATGGTCATTTCAAGGTATGACACGACCTGCTGGTTCAGGCCCTGCTGCAGTTCTTCCTGATGCTCATGAGTAGCCTCACTATGTGGGTGCAGAAAGCTACTCATTAGCGACTGAAGACTGAGGCTGCTGCTGCTCCTGCCACCCCCCCGACAGCCATGGCAGTGGAAGGTGAGCGCAGAGGTCCCCCCGAGTCAGACCTGCGAGAGTATGGACCATGGCGCAGATAGGCATCGGCCAACTGACTACGTAGAATGTCTTTGTAGTAGGTCAGTTTGTCCTCCCTCTCAGCGGGTTTAAAAAATGCCCCCATTTTGTGCCGGTAGCGAGGGTCCAATAAGGTGGAGAGCCAGAAGTCATCCCGCAGAAAAATGGAGACAATTCTGCGGTCACTACGCAAGCACGTGAGCATGCATCGTGCCATTTGTGCACGTGACTCGGAGGGACTACCTGTCTCCATCTCCACTGCATACTGCCACGGTGTGTCTGGGTCCTCTGTCTCACCTTCCTCACAACCCTATAGCTCCACTGGCTGCTCCTCACCAAAACTAAACTGTGCTTCACTGTGCTGCTCCTCCTCCTCCGCTCCCACGGGGTTTATGTGGCTGTGAAATGTATGCGCCATGTCTCCAGTGCCCTGACCAGCCATGGTTTCCAACATGTGTTGTATTACATGAAGCAGCGGAATCACAATATTCATGCCGTAATCCTGGCGACTGACAGGATTACGACTGTCTGTCTGTCTGTCTGTCCCTCGCTCTCTCCCTGCCTGATCTGCTCTGGCCGCAATACAGTGTCAGAATGATCTTCCACAAAATGGCTGCCGCTTATGTGGGGCTGTCACGTCATCAGTAAGCCTGTCTGCTGATAGGTAGCATGTGACACCTACCCAAGATTCCTTGCCCCATGGGACATGTCCTGACATGTGGATCCACCCTTTTAGATGGGCTGTAAAGCTGTAAATGGAGTTTTAAGGAAGCGATTTGAGCGATCAAATCGCGGCGATATTCGGAATCATAACGAATCGAATATTTCCAGAAATTCATAACGAATTCGGATTCGTCAGATTCGATTCGCTCATCTCTAGTGCCTTTCTCTTCTCTTTAGGTGCATTTATAAGAAGGGAGACAAGATACACACATGTCTAATCTGTAAGATTAATAATGACATTCTTTTTGGAAAAGTGAAAAATATTGTCTCCTTTTTACTTTTTTCTTCACTGCACTAAGCTTTGAATGTTATGAATGTGCAACTTACAATGACATGTAATTCTTCTACTGCCAGATAATATCACTACATTGCATGTAACATGTCCATCTAACAAGACTGTGTGCAATAAAACACAGCATTGGATTGTAAGTAATACCCAATGCACTCAAAGTATGAAGTGCATTGGCATTTTGATCCTAAATTAAAATGTTCTATATGTTAATGATATGGTAATAAAATGATGGGTCACCAATGTGACTTGATCATGACAAAAATAATGTATTGGGTAGAGGTAAGTGGGGGATCCATGGTTTAGGTAGTCTTAAGGGGAGTAGCTAGCCTAGGGGAAATATACATAATTACTGTATATATAGTCAAAGTTAGGAACAAGAGGAGTTGTAAAAGATTCCAGGGTTGGCTGCTGCCTTTCCTCTTTGGGATGCCCCGCTGTGTGAAACCCACCAGGGTGCCGGTAATCACTCACTTTCCCTGGTCCAATGGCTAATCCATTCAGATAGGCTATGGCACGAGCGCAGGGCAGCAGGGGGGTGCCCCTGCTCTCATTCCCCATTTACTCTAGTCAGAGCCGCTAGTCGAATGACATCACTAGGCAGGTTGCTCTGATTGGACCGGGAAGAGGTGAGTCTTCATGCGGCAATGGCAGGGGTTCACACAGTGGGGTATTCCAATGCCGGATACAGAACAAAACCCAGGAAAGTGAAAATCCTGGGTTTTGTTTCACTTTAAGCCTGTGGCAGAATTTCAGAGAAGATTCTAGACCGGCACATGACCTAGCCATGTGAGGAATATGCAAATAGTGATAATGTACATTGTTGCAGCTGGGAGGAATTAAATAGGTATAAGTACAGTAGGGGCCAGAAAAGCAATTGTTCTGCTAGTGGAACTAAGAAGCATTGTGCAGGAGGGAGAAGGAAAAACCAACTGCTTAGTTAACCATCCAGGAATATTGAGCCAAGCCAGGAGGAAACCACAGGGAACAAATTGTAGAAGCTTAGGAAGTGTATTTTAGGTGCGGATGCATATGGACCACACAGGTACCATCCAGGAGGACCAGACTTTGGGGTGTTCAGAGTGTATAGCCACATAGGGCACTGCTCCTGCCTGCCTCCAGGGGGTGCCACCACCACTGCCTAGAAACTGTAGAAGTACTCTGAGAACTGTACCATGTATGTTGGAATATGCATGGAAGTATATACTTTTCCACTTAATTTAGCTAGCATTTGCTAACATTTTTGGAGAGCTAGACCAACATAATCAGCTGTGATAAAAAAGCCCCTTGGTGGAGTAATTAGGTATGAGCGAACCCGGATTGTGGCCCATAGGCTGCTGGTGTGGATGATAAATTAGAGTCTCTGCCTGCCCTCCCCCAGGGTGGTTTGCCTTGGGGCCTAATTCAAACTAGGGGCCAAGCGATCACACATGGTTATGGAGAGAGGCAGACTCTATAGAGTGTATATGGTGTCTGGGCCCCTCATAACCTAACATAACCATCATATTGTGATGACTGGGCTCCTAGTCTTTAGATTATCTTATTGCCTGAATAATAAGGTAAGTCTGGCTGCCTTGGGTACAGAAGTCCAGGTTTCCCAGGTGGGTCCATGGCTGAGGTAGGGATGTCAAAGGAGCTGTGTGGACTGTTCCTGGGTGCCGCTGTTGAGCCTCGAGGGGAGAACTGGCCTAGCTCTGAGTGGGCTCTGCACATTCAGGGCAAATCCAAATTATAAGGGCAATGAGAAAGAGAGCAAGGCTAGGCTTCTGGGGCCATCATGGCCAAATCACAAGGTTGCCCACTAGGTGCACTACTCACTGGGCCCCAGGAGGGAGGATTTGGTTGGAGGGGCCTCGCACATTGTGCAAGGGGATTAGGGCCCCAATAATACTCCTAAGGGGAGGAATCCCCTGAGGCCACAAGAGGAAGAACTCCTCCGGGCATAGCACCATCTCATCCATAGGAATGGGCTCCAAAGTTGGTATATCTGAGTCAGGCAGTGGCATCTTGACACGTGCGTCTCCATGGCTCTGTTGCACAACTAGGTGTGTAGCAGTGGAGGAGGGGAATATGGAGCCAGTCAAAAGGAGTAGAGAGGGTGCATCCGAAGACTGTGGTTTAGGTATGGATTGCGGGCATTGCAGTCGATGTGCGGGGTCACCAGCAATCTGGGTGCCTTCTCCCTGAGCCTGTCAGAATGCGACCTGGCCAGAACCCACACCCAGTAGTTAGGAAATTGGCTTTAAAGGTGTAATATCTATATGCAAATTTTCCTTCAAATAAGCTCGCAACAACCATGTAAAATGATAGTGGTATGCAAAAAACAGTCAGTTTTTCGAATCAATGAACACACAAATGAAAAGAAACAATGTATATGCTGAAATTCTATTTTATGACTGATGTATGTTGTCCACCTGCTGTAAAATCTATTTATAGAACTTTAAAAAGTGCGGTCATGTCCAGTCTTGGTTCAGCCACTATCCATTTCCCAGCATTTGATCCTTTGGGCAAAATAAAGTATTGGCTTTAAAAGATTCAGATTGGAGGAAGAGCAATGGCTATGCATAACACAATAATATAAAACACGATAGCCCTTCAATAAAATAATGTTCAGTAACAACTACCCTTAAGGGACAAGTACATTGTCAAAGAAAATATGTTTATGCTTCCCATGGTTGCCATAAGTATTCATGTGAATTATTCAAGCTTTGCTTTATTACGTAAAAAAGATTTAGAATAAAAAATAGCTTTAGACCAAATGCAAAGTAACATAGAAATATTATTCCTAGGCAAAACCTGTATAATTAATAATATGCTTACTTATGGGTATGGCTATTGTTTTATACTTTTGGAATACTAAAAGGAGAGCATACAGGGATGCTTTTCTGATTTGTAATGCAAAAGAAAACTTAGGGCCTTATTCATCAAGCGATAGCATCAGCTAGTGTGTCAATAGCTCCAGGTATCGCCAGCTATCGGCGGCTACCGACTCCCGAACGCCAGGCTGCGTACACAATCACGCATTTATCACGCTAAATGAGGCTAGCGCCGGCGAAAGCGTCAGCTAGCGCGGGATTCATCATGTAGCGGACCGCAACGAACAGCGCCGCTGCTAATCCCAGCCCAGCGCCAGGTCAGACCTTTCGCTACCTGGCGCTCTCCCATACATTTCAATGGCAGACACTGCAATGTTTTTTTTAAGTGGTTTTTGTGTTCTTGTCTTTTGCCAAAAATTAAACACATGTTGTTTAGGATATGTTTGATTAATCTGTCTTGTTTTTATTGATTTTTTGGTGAAAGATGTAATTTTTAGACTGGAATGTTGTGAGTGAAATATAAAATGCATCTCCTCCCACAAAACACACTAGCCTCAAATTAGCTTGCTTTCACAACACACATGGCTTGTAAAGCTACTTTTTAGTCAGTCATGGTTGGCGCTCACGTTCGCTCATTGAAATTGTCAGCGCCCAAGCTATTCTGCAGCCCTGTCCTTGTTGAATCTGTGGTGGTCAGTGTTTGTGCAGTCGCTGTTGTGATTCGCTATGTGCCGGCGCTAGCGTCGCTGTGCTGCGCTGTGCTGTTCATACATGTGCCTTTCTGCATTTTTCCCTGAATTCACTTGCAGCGACCCCAGTCGTTCTTAATGAATACACTGTAGTTCTGAGAGTGCATATGTCCACATTCTGCAGGATTTTTTCAGGCGTACAAGCTCATAACAACCTGTTATGCATTCTCCTGTGTGCCACATTATCATGTTGTTGGATAGTTATATTGTGTTATAATTTTACTAAGGAATCAGATTGTTATTTGTAAGCAACCAGATCTGTTTTTGCTCTGACCTATGCATTACAGGATATTGAACACCCAGCTAAACCAAGCTAATAATTAATTGCGTCTTGGCCAATAGCTTGTTGTAATGCGTAAATCTCCTATTACCGCCACTTAACTTGCACGTAGCGGATATTAACTGGTTCCTAGTGTGCGGAGCGTGGTTTTTTTTCGCTTTCGCCATATCCACTTCCGGTTTGCTCCTTTGCGTTTCCAAGCTAAATGAAGCTAATAATTAATTGCGCCTTGGCCAATAGCTTGTTGTAATGCGTAAATCTACTATTACCGCCACTTAGCTTGCACGTAGCGGATATTAGCTTCTTCCTAGTGCGCGGAGCGTTTTTTTTTTTTTTTGGTGTCGCTTTCGTCATATCCACTTCCGGTTTCCTCCTTTGCGTTTCCACCATGATGCCCAGGCGACGTATCCTGCGCCTCCCCAGCTCCTCCTCTGACTCTGGCCCCCCCACCCCTCCCCCACCTACCTCACCTCCCCCACCTAACCCCCCTCCACCCCCCCCGGGCCAGCAAAAAAAAAAGGAAGAGGGTGGATAGCCGTGTAAACGGCCAGGTGGTGAAAGTGAGTATGTTTTGCTTGGATTATATGTTTAATCTGTTCTCAGTATAAATGTTTAGGCCATTGGTCTGATGTCATGTATTGATTACCTTTTTTTTTTTCATTTCTCATAGGATTTCTGTCCCCACCAGTATGACTATGCCCGTGGGGGCAAGAAGCACATTGCCCTGGAGGTGAAGGCCACAGTGTCCCGGCGCTTCAACACCAGGCTCAGTGTGAGAGCTATTATGCAGAAGTGGTCCGACTTTAAGCGCCGGGACCCTGAAGGCGTGTACCGCCTATATGATGCGTACGCTTCAGGTAAGTGGAAGTTTATGCTATGTTTATACTTTTTGGGAAATAATATTCTAAGCTGTGTCCATTTTTGGTAGTAATTGTAATTTTTTTTATTCACCCCCTCAAAACAGATAAGCGTCCTCCCCTGGGGAAACGTGGGAAGAGATTCCTCCCCCGAACGAGACAGGCGGACTCGGGGGAGTCATCGGGGGAGGGTCCCTCTCGAGTGTCCTATTTAGAGGACCCAGGGGAGGAAGGGGATGACGCCCCAGAGGAGTGTGCTGCTGGGGGGCTGTCAGGATCGAGCCTCAGCTCCTCACACTCTGAATCTGAGGAGTCTCACCAGCCAAGGGGCCACTCTCAAGTGGGGAGTCCAAGTGGGGTGGAAGTAGTGGACTCTCCCACACTCCCTGAAGGAGCAGGGAGTGAGAGGGAGGAGGGTGGCCCTTTGGGTGGGGGATCTTTGGATCAGAGTGTGAGGAGCCGAGGCTCCACGCCTCCTCCTCAGAGCCCTCCCTGGGCTTCAAGTGGCAGCTCATCCCCTGGTGAGTGCAGATTTAGTCAGTGTTAGTCTGTGACAGGTTACATATGGCCATTTGTACTTAGCCCTTGCCATTCCTCTCTAATTTGCAGCGCATCATATAGGCGGCACCTCCAGGAGCTTTTGGCAATGCCTTCTCCACGGGCATAGTCATGGTAAGTGTTTGTTGTTAGCCCTCACATTCCATATGTTATGACATTCCTTAAAGTGGACCAACACCCATTGTTGATTGGGCTGGGAATCTATAAGCTTCCCTGCCCAATCACCTCCCTCACCGCGGGCCCCCCCCAAAAGCCCACAAACTCCTTACCTCATTGGGGGTGGCGGAAGCCACCGCCGCCGCCTCCTGCGCGCCCCTCTAGATGTGTGTGCGCCCGCGCTGTCCGTTTGTGAATGGCCTGCGCGGGCGCACGCCCTGGAGGAGTGACGCGCGGGAGCCGGCGGCGGACGGGCTCTCTCTCCGATTGGTGTGCCCTGCCAAAGTGGACCAAAACACAGGATAGTATAAATCCTGGGTCTTGGTCCACTTTTAACATACACATGTTTCATGGTCCATAGTACAAGCTGCTCTTATAATTTACATTAACATCACAAACCCCACTACAGTGCAATCCAACTGGCAACCACCCCTATGTTTCAACCCACACCATGATGGGGGCTAGCAAATGTGTTATTTTTGTAAGTTGTTCCGGCTAACACATGTTGCACACTAGTAAGATTCTACACTCAACTGCAAATGAGGCCTTACCATTGCACTGTCAAGGTTATTGGCACATTATCTTTATGTGTCCATGTTGCAACCATAAATAATTTACATGAACTCATGGACCAGGAAATATGCGAATGTCAGACAACATGTGTGTAACCATGCAAGCATTTGTTTTGGCAGACTCCATAACCAGACGTCTGTCAAATAGTCATGTGTCATTGTCCCACTAATTTTTGTTTTCTCTTTTGCTTTCTCCTGACAGATGTGGCCACGCAGACGGAGCCGGTGACCATCCTCCCCACCCCAGCTCCCGGGACGGCCAGCAGCATGGGCCCCAGCCACAGCTGCGATGGTGAGTACATCCCACTTCATATGCCTAAAGACTTGTGACCCCTATGTCTTATAGTAAATTCTGGAGACATTTACAATGTACCTATGTGTTTTCTAAACACACATCTAGGTTACATGTGTTTGTTCAACTATCCTAAATGCATGTCTGCATGCTTGATTGTTGCCTCCCATTCTTGTTTTGGCCACATAGTGTAAAATTGTGGTTTATTGCCAACAAAATTGGCCTGCTAAGGTGGTGACCTCTAATATGCTTGGCCCAACCAGTTTAATTGTTAGGACATAGGCCCTGATGTTTGGCTGTAACTAACCAAATAAATGCCCACACTGGGACTTAGACCTTAATTTATTCCCAAGAGTTCAGAGTAAATGTATGCTTGGGATGTTGTGGCCACATTTAAGGCAGCCACTAGTACTCATATAATGGTAACACCTAAGGGCACAGTGGCCAACAATGTGAATGTGAGCGTCAGCTAATTTTAGCCAATTACATTACATTGCTACATCTGTGTATGTTGAGGTCACATTCTATCTTTTGAATATGGTTTTTTTCTACTCTCTACAGCTTGTGCAAACCAGCATCGCAGACTGTGGCAGTCGATCCGGCGTCTTCGCCTTATGCTGCTGGCCTTGAAAGGCGTCGTTAGGGTGGGGGGGTATGCTTTGAGCCGCTGTGCGGCCGAATGTTGGGCCTGTTGCCTGCCTTGCGGAATAATAAATATTTTGTATTTTTGTAATTACAGTGTGTTGTGCCTTGTCAAGCATAGTTTAAGTGTCTACCAACCCATTATTTGTAAAATGTTGGTGTACCTTTGTAGCCAATGTGGAGATTAGCTCTGGTAGGCGACCGGGTGTCAGCAGTATAGAGGCGGAGGCAAACAGTTCAAAGTAAAGTCTGTGTTTATTTCGCACAAAAATCCACAAAAGCATATGTCCATACAGGTTACATCACCTTTTCAGGAAACCGCAGCATAAATGATACAGTCAGGCAAACAGCTTTTAGTCCTTGAGCAAAGGTCCTGTTTACAGTCAAATAGGCTTCAGGTCCGCATGAACAGCCTCCACAGGAGATTTCAGCCAGGCTCACAGAGTCTCACTCCCATGTGAGCTCTAGACAAAGGCCAGGCCACAGCTGATTCCCCAGGCTATTTAAACAGCCCGCAAAACCCGGACCTGGGTAGTGGGATGGAGTCCCACCCTGCTCTACTCCATCCCAGTAAAGCCGTCCCAGGTTAGCCTTTTGGCTATTCTAAATCATCAGCAGCAAACTGCCACCAGCAGCTGATGCTGGAAAACAAGCTATACGGCTTTACTGCACCAATGCCAGGTACATTGGTGCTACATACCTGCCGTCAATAACGACCCCTTGCACCTTACCACACCATTTAATGTGTAAACCATAGTAAGATATGGTCACCAATGTGTGTCATACATTTCTGGCTACATGTACATATCTAGATCTAGAGACTCATCCCTGACTGTGTTCTTAGCTATGTCTTTGAAAAAACACAATTTAGAGGTGGGGTACTCAAATGTATTAGAAACAAATGAAACACAACAAAAAATATTTAATATTCTTGGCTTGGGGGCCTGGGAGGTTGCGAGTCATTGCTAGGGGTGGTGTTGGGGGACAACAGTGCAGTAAAAAAAATAGACTGCTTTGTATCAGCTGATGCATCAACAACAAACTTTGGTCCTGGCGCTGTAAAGATTGCTCCAGCACATGTGCAATGCGATCCAGTTCCCGGTTGGTTTGAATTTGGTGTCCTTCTCTCACATCCTGGAGCTGGCGCTGCAGGTCCTCAATTTGTTGCCGAGACACCAGCACCTGATTTTCCAACGCCGCAATGCGCTCATTAGTTTCATCACGCGGCTGTTGGCGACTGTAGTCCTCCAGCATCCGGACCCCTAGCTCATAAAAATCGGCACTGGTCGGTGCCACACCTCCTCTTGTTGTGTATTCTGGCTAAAAAACAAAAAGAAAAGATTGTAGTGAAGGTGAAACAATGCAGGTATGCCCCTACCAATCATTTACCCAAAGTGTAACAATCAAACTTGAGCCTCTGTAGCTTGGCCACATGGCACTTGGGAAGAGGTCCCAGCTTGGGGTTCAGGTCTGGCCTCCTGCCAAAACAACAAAGAAATAACATGTTACATGTTGGTTCCTGGACTACCCACAAACATGTCAATGTGGTTATTGTTCCCAAAATCAGCCATGTTACCTCAGTGCCGTCCGCCCGAAGTAGTTCCGGGTCTGGCTGCCAGAAAGGAGGAAATCCACATCTGAGAGATGGGGCAAGCTGGCATATGCTAAACAGGAAAGTCATGTTAGTAGGTCAGTGGACCAAACTCAAATGTAATATGGATAGACTATCGAGGCCATACCTCAACAAAGTTGCAGATTACACACTAGCCAAAATGGATCTTGTAAACTCAGATTGCTAACATGTATGTAAGAGGAAGATTTGCCAATAACTGGGCCAAACAATAACAGACACTTTGCTCAAATTACACATACCCGCCATCTCCCACATGTCCGGAGTTTGGCCCTCACTCGAGCTTTGCCCTTGAAAAAACACGTTTAAACACAAGTTGGCCTTCTAAATTACCAAAAAAGGTTTGCAAAAATCCTTACGAGATAATCAAGCAAAACCAACTTACCCTCATCTCTAGCAGCCTCAACGTGAAGGGCCCTTTCCAGACAGCCACTTCCGATATTCCGGCCAACTAAAAAACACAATTAATGTCTCTAAATATTCCTAACACTACTCTGGTGAATGTTTGTCTTTTAATATACACAAGAAATGCATTGCAATCACTCTAAACAGTTTACTACGGTAATGAGCCTGGGGATGGCAAATCCACTAAAAAAAGCAATCTTCAAGTTGACCTAGCAAACATGTAGATTATTAGATTAACCAAATAGAACCAGTGTAACATAAACAGCATAAAGGATACATTGTTTTGGGCAATACACACCAACAGGGTCCTGTTGACCTGCAACATCGGAAGTGGTGTCCAAAGATGAAGCAGTGACTTGGCCTACCAAGAAAAAAGAGGAATGAAAGACATGCACTTGTGTTAAAGTGGCTCAAGCAAGGTTGACACATGCACTTACCGGCATCCAAAGAGTAGCTTGGCTCCTGAGGAGATGCTGGTGCCAATGGCGGTGCAGCTAGGCAAAAGCAAAGAAAAAATTTAGCCATTGGTAATCTGCGGGACCCAAAAAAAAATAAAGGTGTGTGTGAGCAGCTCAAGCAATAATATTCCCTAATCAAGGCCAGTGTGGCTTCCACATGTATATGCAGATATATGGCCACACATCTCTGGCTTCCCACATAGCTACACATGTTAGGGCCTTGTTAGTTAGTTGCTGAGAGGGTTAAAGTGGGCGTGAAATTAGTCCGCAGGCCCATATTAGTAATCCTCAACAGTGGTACAAGCTATTGTTTGAGGTGCTCCCACACCCATTTTGTACAAAAACAACCCAGCCCATAAATTAGGGATAAATACCTTCAATGGCAGACTGGGTTAGGCTTGAGGTTGGTTGAAGGGCAGGAGTTGTGGTGTCCTCAGCCAAATCCGGGACATCACCATGTGCACCTATGCAGAAAGCAACAGACAAGAAAGGAAAACATTTATGAGGTATAATGTACTACTTCACAGGTCCTACTGTTAGTTGGCCAGAAAGAGACAAAGCAAATCACATACATTAACATTACCAGCAAAAAATATGCAGAAAATATGTACCTTCAGTCCAACCTGTGGTGTCATCCCCAGCATCAACACCCTGCAGCCGAATCAGCTGAATTTTGGGCTTCAGCATCTCCTCATATGGCCTGTAGGTACTCTTTGGACCCTGGATGGTCCCACTCTCGACATCAAGATCATGCTTCATCTTTTGCATAAGGGCCCTTTTCAAAGTGTAGAAGCGTTTATTGCAGGATGGGCCACTACGTGGGTATTGAGCACTGCTAGTAAGCTCCTCCCCAATGGCATCCCACAATTTGCTCCTTTCTTGCTTGCCTATAGACTGGCTTTGGGAGCCAAATATTAGCTCCCATTTGGCCAGTATAAGGCGCACAAGAGTATTGTTCTCAGCCAAATTAAATTCTGGCTCCCTCTTGGCAAATGGGCGGCTGGCCTTGGGTGCAGGCTCACCTTGGGCCTGGGCCCTTTTCCTTAAGGGAGGTCTGCGCACAGCACCCAACACACTCCTACTTGGGCCAGCTGTGGCCGGCAGATGTCCAGAATTTGGCTCCATCCTGTAGCTGCACACACACACCACTAGACAACACACAAGCACGCATACAGACTACAGAATGGCATCGCCCTCTTTTTGGGTTGGGCAGGTTTTATGTGCTCTACCAACCAATCACAAACAGGTCCACTTAATTGCTTCACACATACTGGCCAGGTGCTTGTAGCCACAGCTCCACTGCACTGATTGAACCATGTTTGGTAGGCAATTAACTAATTACAGAGCTCATTAACCAAACAACACACAACAAAAGACAACAATGTACTCATGTATATTAAACACTTGTGACATGTGGCTCTACAAACGGCTATTTAAATAAAGAGCAGCATACCTTTCATTGTTCCACCACAGAATTGTCAGCCATGTCCGTTAATGCACGCAAGTTTCGGCTCACGTACGCTAGTAGCGCTAATAGCGTGCGCATGCGCAATCCGTTTCACGCACACCTGGGTCAGCTAATTGCAGACAGGAAATAGCAGAGCAACGCAAAAGGCGGCAAAGCGGACCTGTCCTTTTTCAAAGTGAAGTATAAATGGCTGGATTTGCCAACCTTCTGGTATTGTTACACTGTGGCAAAGGCTGTGGTGTGGTGTTTTTGTCCCTTAGCCCATTTTAGTGTCTGGCTGGGTTGGGTCCTCACTCTCTGTGGCTTGTTGGGTGATTTCTGACATCAGTGCTGTTTCTTTAGGAGATTGATTTTGTTGGCATATGCAAATATTGTGGAGCATACAGCAAGTGAGGCTTGATTTTGGGGCCTTTTGTGGGCTGTGCAGCAACTCCCCTCTTGGTTGTGCCTAACTTAGAAAGCACACTTTCAGCAGTCTGGTGGTTCAGACCACTATACTTCTGGTTTTGTGGTGAGCTGCATTGTAGTGAGTGTGTGAGTAGTGTGCTTGCTTGTGTGTGTGGTGTGTTTGTGGATTTTGTTTTTGTTTTGCTTCTTTGGTATATCTGTTGAGTGTGAGATGGATAAGAGGATGATGTATGGGTTATGGGTGCAGGGATGTGTGAGAATGCTGGAAGAGCAGGAGGCCAGGGAGGAGGGTGCTGTGAGGCTTAGGGCACCCCGATCCTTTGGCATCCGCCTTTCAGTGTGGGATTTAAGTGACGAGCAGATCAGGAGCCGCTTCCGTCTGAATCGTGCAGCACTACAGTCCCTATATGATCAGATTAAGACCAAAATCGATCCATCCATCAAACGCACCAGATCCATTCCAGGCATAGTACGCCTATGTGCCAGTCTTAATATTTTGGCACGAGGGACCTTCCAGGCAACCTCTGCCCTCCTCAGCGGGATCAGCCAGGCTACAATGAGCCACATATTTTTCCAGGTAGTACTGGCTATTTGTGACCTGATCCCTATTTACATCCAATTTCCTGAGGATGAGGTTGCCAAAATAAAACATGCTTTCTATCGCATGGGAGGGATCCCGAATGTGCTAGGGTGCGTGGATGGTACATATATCCCTTTCCGCCCTCCCCGTGCACAGGAGCTGCATTATCGGAACCGAAAGCAGTTCCACTCCATCAATGTCATATTTGTGTGTGACCATGACATGAAGCTGCGGGCCGTGAGATCTGGTTTCCCCGGCTCATGCCACGACTCTTACGTGCTGCAGCGGTCAGTCCTGTGCAGGAAGTTTGAGAACAACGAAATGCCAGCTGGCTGGCTACTGGGTAAATAAGTAACCATGTCAAAGTATTTTCCTGAAAATATGTGGCCTAGTAAGCTATATTTTTAAAAATTCAAAAAAAAACATGTACTATTACTAATTGCTGTCTCTCTCCTTGTGTTTTTCCCACAGCGGACAAGGTATACGGGCAGAGAACGTGGGTGATGACTCCGGTCAGAAACCCACAGACCTCTGCCCAAGAACGCTACAATGCAGCACATCGCAAAACCAGAAGCATTGTGGAAAGAACCATTGGACTGCTGAAAGCGCGCTTTCTGTGTTTGGCACGCCCAGGAGGAGAGATGTTGTACAGTCCACAAAAGGTCTCCAAGATTATCCTCGCATGCTGTGTGCTCCACAATCTTTGTATATGCCACAGAATCCAACCCCCTGAAGAAACAGCACCGGTGCCCGAAATCCCCAACTTGGCTGCAGAAACGAGTGAGGACACCCAGACTGGCTTTGAGCTAAGGGAAAGCATGATCACTTTGTTTTTTGTGGTAAGCTAACTACCCTTTACTCTAATCCAAGTACTGCACTACAGGGGAAAAATTTGTTGCCTACAATCATAATTTGTCACAAACTACTATAAGGGCTGTGTAAGCTGACCCTAACCACTCTAAGGGCTGTGTAAGATGAGCCAAACCACTCTAAGGGCTGTGTAAGATGAGCCAAACCACTCTAAGAGCTGTGTAAGATGAGCCAAACCACTCTAAGGGCTGTGTAAGATGAGCCAAACCACTCTAAGGGCTGTGTAAGATGAGCCAAACCACTCTAAGGGCTGTGTAAGATGAGCCAAACCACTCTAAGGGCTGTGTAAGATGAGCCAAACCACTCTAAGGGCTGTGTAAGATGAGCAAAACCACTATAAGGGGGGGGGGGGGGGAAGTTGACCAACATAACAATTAGGGGTGTTGTGCAAGTTGGCAAAAACTGTCCCAAAGAAAATTAAAAAAATGTCACTAAATGCGAAAAAACTTTTTAATTCTAAATACTAATTCCAATTTGTCTTCTTTTTTAGGCACCAAGATAAAAAACCACTGGAGTTTTATTGGTCACTTTCACCCAAAAAAAATTAAAAATAAAACAAAATTCACCAAAGAAACATGTTGCAATGTGTTTACTACTGAAGGTACTAACATCGATTTCAAGCCAAACAGCAAACCAAGGCGCAGGCGCTGTGTTGAATAGCGTGTGTCAAAATGACAGCGCCTACAAAGCTGATCTGAAACATCATATTCACCAATGTAGGCATTGTTCACAACAACGCCAGGTAGCGACTGAGGAGGCCTGCTATAGCGAATCGCAGCCGCCCGCGGCGTACGCTAGCTGCGCTCATAGCGCCATACTTCAGTCGCTCATCTGTCGCTACCTGGCGCTATTACTGAATCAGCCTCCCCGTATGGTTAGGACCAAAGTAAAGGTTCTAAGCTCCTAAGTGGTCTGCTTGCAGTAAAAGGGAGGGTGCAGGATGGGGGTGTATGATAAGTCTAACTGGCAAGGGGGGGATAAGGAAAAAAAAACGTTGTGATTGCTGCAAACTTCCACTGTTTCTGTGTGTAACTGGGGGACCCGAGTGATATGTGAGTCCAACAATCACTCCACAATGGTGCCACTGTGACTGCTGCAGAGATTAGGTTACTCTTGAGTCCCCTTTACTGCTAGCTTCATAGCAGCCATGAAACAGGACCATGCTTCTGCAGCAATCAGGTGCATATTATTTTAAATTGCAGTGTTATGGTGCCACGTTCCTCTGTGTCAGAGCTACCTGATTATTCGGGTTATTTTTAGCTTTTTCAGTTTGCCATTGATTCCATTAGCTATAGACTTACATTGTTAAGATCGCCATCTACTGACACTTTTGTAGATGTTTCTATAGAACAATTATGTCAATTTCATTGTTTATCTGTTATCAGTTTGATTAGTAATGCCTTAACCCTACTGAGCATGCCTGCTCTGGCTATTGATATCTCTGATCTGTAATTTACCAGATGCCTCCTGGTTCTTAGTCCAGTCCATTTTTGCTTAAATACGAGCATCTCATACATTCAGTGCCAGCCTTCCCTTCCAACCTTTACATATGACAATTGGTAAGCTATGATTATTTCTATACAGTAATCTTCACTAGAATGTAGATATATTTCAGCCTAATATCCTTCTGTGCTGCAGTCAAATTCCCATATAGTCTCCGCATTTCCATATAGTCTACTCATAACATGCATACCTATATGTGCTCTTTCACACTGTCTGAGTGTAAAAGAGCATTCAGTACCTGACTTTGGGCTTTGTGTCAGTGCTGCACAATCATTTAAAATTCATGCTTTTCTGTACCATCTTTGTTTCTGCGAGTGGCGGATGACAGTTCAGGCACCGGACAGATGAATCAGCTGAGGTTGAGATCTGGTACAACGTCAATAGACAAACCGAGGTCGTGGGCAGGTGACTCTGGTTCGAAGTCGATAGACATGCCATGGTGTGCACTGGCACATGCACGAACACTTTAACAGCAGATCAACTTATTGTTCATCTAGAGGTGCTTAGGAAGCCTCGGAGCCCTCTGCTAGTGAGCAAGCGAAACTGTCCTTCCTTCAGGTTAAGTTTGGTGAAAGTCCAGAACTAACCGTGGAGCATGGACACACTTTGCAGGCTCCCACAAATTCTCCTCTGGACCAAAATTCTTCCATTTGATTTAGTTTTGTAGCCCCAAACCTTAGCGACGAACAAGTATTTGTTCCACCTCATATTCTTCAGTATCATCTTCAATTATAGGGACTGGATAAGAATTCTTCTTCTTGTAGTGCTCCTGAGCCCTGGTAAGTGCTCCCTTTAATTCAGAAGTCACCTTTCCCAGACGGGATGCAAGATCTTGAGCAGCTGGCAGCAAGTTGGGGTTAAAATTGTTGTATATAACAGTGAAGATATTGTTCTAAAGTTTTGTTTATCCATTCTGATTGCTCATTTGTTTGAAGGTGGTAAGCTGTTGAGTAGGCTAATGAGATCTAAAGGGCTTCACACAGCCAGGACCAAAATCGGTCAAATCGGACATTTTCTGTGGGAAGGCCATGAAGATGAATTACTTCTCAGATATGTAGAATGTAGATATATTTCAGCCTAATATCCTTCTGTGCTGCAGTCAAATTCCCATATAGTCTCCGCATTTCCATATAGTCTACTCATAACATGCATACCTATATGTGCTCTTTCACACTGTCTGAGTGTAAAAGAGCATTCAGTACCTGACTTTGGGCTTTGTGTCAGTGCTGCACAATCATTTAAAATTCATGCTTTTCTGTACCATCTTTGTTTCTGCGAGTGGCGGATGACAGTTCAGGCACCGGACAGATGAATCAGCTGAGGTTGAGATCTGGTACAACGTCAATAGACAAACCGAGGTCGTGGGCAGGTGACTCTGGTTCGAAGTCGATAGACATGCCATGGTGTGCACTGGCACATGCACGAACACTTTAACAGCAGATCAACTTATTGTTCATCTAGAGGTGCTTAGGAAGCCTCGGAGCCCTCTGCTAGTGAGCAAGCGAAACTGTCCTTCCTTCAGGTTAAGTTTGGTGAAAGTCCAGAACTAACCGTGGAGCATGGACACACTTTGCAGGCTCCCACAAATTCTCCTCTGGACCAAAATTCTTCCATTTGATTTAGTTTTGTAGCCCCAAACCTTAGCGACGAACAAGTATTTGTTCCACCTCATATTCTTCAGTATCATCTTCAATTATAGGGACTGGATAAGAATTCTTCTTCTTGTAGTGCTCCTGAGCCCTGGTAAGTGCTCCCTTTAATTCAGAAGTCACCTTTCCCAGACGGGATGCAAGATCTTGAGCAGCTGGCAGCAAGTTGGGGTTAAAATTGTTGTATATAACAGTGAAGATATTGTTCTAAAGTTTTGTTTATCCATTCTGATTGCTCATTTGTTTGAAGGTGGTAAGCTGTTGAGTAGGCTAATGAGATCTAAAGGGCTTCACACAGCCAGGACCAAAATCGGTCAAATCGGACATTTTCTGTGGGAAGGCCATGAAGATGAATTACTTCTCAGATAAACATGTGGGTAAGTTCTTGGGCCGAGGGAAGACCTACAAAGGAGATGAAATGAGCCATCTTAGAAAAACAGACAACAACCATCAAAATGGTAAGGGGGAAGTTCCACAATGAAGTCCATCAACAAGTGCAACCATGGTCATTCTGGGATCGGAAGAGGATGCAGGAGGCCCAGAAGCGCAAAAAGAACAGCAACTAGCGAGTTTGACGGGGCTTTAGTGATGGGTCAGTCCAAGACTGTGGAACTGGGGCCCATGGAGAAGCCTAGATCAGAGATAAGGACCCCTAGAAATGAGATGGAAGTCTTTATCATACAAGCTATGTTCCTGGAGTCTAGTAAGGACTTATTTTACATGCTTTAGATGTTAAGTCAGATTGGTTAAGAATATGAGAATGTCGTCCAGATAGATAATAACGAAAATGTCTAGAAAGTCTCTGAAGATAGATTTTACAAAAATCACCCTTTCTAATTCGTACAAGGTTGTAGGCTCCTTATAAGCCCAACTTGGTAAAAACGTGCCCGAATTTGAGGCGCTGAAAGAGATCTGATTAGGGGTAAGGGATAGCGATTATTGACGGTCTCCGAATGCAAGGGCGTAAGGAGCCGTCCTTCTTCTCCATGAAAAAACATGCAAGGCCCTGCTGGAAAAGTGGATGCCTGCCATCTTTTTTGTGGATATGCGAGAACTGGTGAGCAGACAGCAACAGTGGATCTGCAAGTGGCGGATGGCAGTTCAAGCACTGGATAGATGAATAAGTGGGCAGGGGGATATGGTTCAAAGTCGATAGACAAGCCAAGGTCATGGGCAGGTGGATCTGGTTCAAAGTCGATAGGCAAGCCAAGGTCATGGACAGACGGATCAGAAGCGGAGTAAAAAGACAAGCCAAGTCGTAACAGGAAGACATGAACACTAGAACTTAGAGACACAGAAACAACAGGAGAAAATACCATCTGGTACTGATGTCGGGGTAGGCTTTATAGGCCTTGCCCATACATCCGTGCACAAACGGCTAGAAGAAACGAACGTATTGCATGCATGCACACATCGTAATGACATGCACACACACTTTAACAGCAGACCAACCTACTGTGCATCTATGGGAGCTTAGAAAGCCTTGGAGCCCACTGCTGGCGAGCAGGTGGAACTGTCCTGTTTCTGTGACAGGCGTAGAGGCAGCAGCGAAGAGGATTGTATTATGTGGATATTATTTACACTGCGTCAGCAGGGCGGTTTGGGGAGCAGAAAGTAAAATACCCCCGGCCCATGGCGGTGCATTGATCATTTACTCATTACTTTCCTTTTTTACCTAATCTCATATAAGCTTTATACAGAAGCGGAATGTGCACATCAGGGAGCAATTGGCGCTAGAAAATGAGTGAATGGAAAAGCGCTTTGAAAGCATTAATTATTACTAGCGGCTTAGCTGCTGTACTACAGTATATCTTCTCTGCCCCAAAGTTGATAAAATCTGTTGCTTTTTTGTACTGCAGGGTAAACTTGTTACATTCAGATATATATGTATCAAACTCACAGCTTTATCTGAATGTAACAAGTTTACCCTGCAGTTGGAGAAAGTAGTAGAATTATCAGCTGAGAGAAGCAGAGAAGTGCATTTGATGAAAATAAATACAGGACGTTCCCCAAGCAGCTGGCAAATTATAGTTGTCCTTTAAACCGGACCAACACTTTTGGAAGAAACAATGCTCATATGCATTTCTCCCCAAGGCAATTCAGATTGCTGCAAAAAAATTATTTTTGTAAATGTGGGTTATGTCAGTTAAATCCAGTAGCTGTATGGCTGGGATGCTGGAACTGGAAGCTCCAAAATGGCCCCTACCAGGAGAAAATGGTGAGGTTGCATTTCAGGTGGAGTGGGTGCACTATTGACTCTGCTCGCCCGGCGCTACTGTGCATCTTGGGGTGGGTGTGAGATGATGTCATAGATTATGTCATCTGCCCCACCCGCAAAAGGAGGGGCTAGCATCTGGGCAATTGCAGAAGTGCTAGGAGGCCCCGCCAGGTGTCCTCTTCACCGACGAGGCCTCTGATCACCCCCCACCGGGCTCCCCCTTGGTGTGGAAAGGGCAAAGTATGAGGGAGCAGGAGCAGGAGCAAATGTACATGCTGACAATAATTCAGTTTTGTGCATGCAGATGGGGCAAATGAGTCTTGGGGAGTTTTTTTTTCCAACTGTGCCAGGCTGTTGGTCCAGTTTAAGTTATAAAGAAGAGTGTGGGATCACTTTAACTATATACTGACTTTATAGCATTTAACTACCACTAAACTTATCCTATTTTCTTCTGTCAGTTACTTGATTTGAGAGATTGCTTTTCAGAATTTGTATTTGATGACAGAGGTATTTAGCTTTCATTTTCACGGTCAGAGCTGTTAGCTAGGAAAGGGCAATGGTGTCATCTGTAGCATAAGTAATGACAATGTATTTCCTAAGAAACACAAATGTATTTTGTACAATGTAATTTATCTAGCAGAGCACAGGTGGAGATGAAAACTCAACAGAAGGGCATCATCACCACCACCATCATCATTATCATCATTATCTTTCATTCCTCAAAATACAACAGCCTGTGTACACAAGTGTGAAACAGTAACCAGACTGTCCCAGCATGCTTTCTCCAGCTTCTGTATACGTCCCCTGAGAGTGATAAGAACCATCATGTATGAAAAGAGTAAAATGTTTGAAATTCCCACTAAAACTAATCTAAATATATTCAAAGTAAATTATAATCTGGTTTTATCTTCTGATTTTAAATATGATAGGATAAAATACATGTATTTTACTACAGCTGGATCCATGGATGGTGGCACTGCATCATTTTATTTTATTTTTACTCTTTAATTGTCCTCATATGTAGTTTCAGGAATAAAAGTATAATAGTATTCACCTTACAAACACTATAAAATGATGAATATTTATGATGCATTGGGGACCATTGTAAGTCATTGCAAAATAAATAAATACATACTTTTTATATAATCATAGTTATTTGCATATGAACAATATTTTCTGGATTAAAAGAAACAACCACAGCATTTATTAAAAAAGTTGTTCAAAATTCTATCACTTATCTTATCACTACTAAAATTATCCAGGGATGGGTGACCCTCCTAAGTTCGGGAGGTTTGCCCAAACTTTGCGTAAATGTTCGGGGACCCGAACCTGGTTCTCATTGCAATCAATGGGGACCCGAATTTTGGTGGTTGGCAAGGGTGAGAGGGCGCAGAGTGTACAGCAGTAAGTGGGTTGCCTAACTCACCTCAGCCTTGATCCTCTTCATCAGCAGCGGAGATTTAATTTGGTCCCAGCCAAGGTTCCAAAAAGTTGGCCACCATCTTTTTGTAGCCCCACCTGTGGCCAAATTAAAGCTCTGCTGTCTCCGCTCTGCTGCCACCACTGCTGTTGAAAAGGATTGGGGCTGAGGTGAGTTCTAGCGAATGAGCAGTGGACCCATTTCTGGGTTTCTATCCACTTTAAATATATTCAAATTAACTCTAAGCAAAATTATTGGTGTCAAATGGCAGTTTTTAAGTTTCTCCTATTAAAATGTGTTGTCTTACTGACTAATTATAATACATTTAATTCACAGCATTTACACATTTAGCACATCATATAATGTATATCATGTAGATACTATGATCCTGTCCAGGGCCATCTCCAGGTTTGTGCGGGCCCTCGGGTGGCATGGTCTCAGTGGGGCCCTTTGCAGTGGAGAGTCACGGGTCAGGGGTCTATAAATTCCGTGGCATAAAACAGGGTAAAAGGGCCAGCCTCTGTGCCCCCCCGCTCTACAAACCCGCACTTGCCAGCCCCTAAGCCTTGTGAACTGGTATAGGGGTCTCCTGGATCCCTTACCAGTTTACAGAGGGTTGAATGTAAAAAAAACACACACACATACAGAAAAAAATATTTTATTCATTTTTTAATAATTACCTCCCATCCATCTCGCACTCTGTACCTTGCCAATCACTTTGGCTTCTGCACTAATGCTGCTGCTGGAAGCCTTTTATACCTTCTGCCCTACAGAACATAAGGTGTTAATTAAAAATAGGGACATAGGGTCCTTGGAGGAGGGGCACCTCATTTTTGGGGAAATTTTAAGAGTTAAAAACCCTTAGAAATCCAGAAAAAATTACATTGGGTTACCTCCTACCCAGCATAACCAGCCCGGGACCAGCTATGCAGGGCCTGTAGAAACAGGGCACAGGGGCCAGCTTTGGTGGCCCTCTACCCTGCCAGCTACAAACCCGGGCTCTTCTGCCCCTGGGCTTTGGGGAGGCAGGTAATTGGGGGGGGGGGGCAGGAGTTAATGGAAAGTCACCCGCTAGCTGCAGGTGACTTGCCAGCCCCTAAGCCTTGTGAAATAATGTAGGGGCTCATGGACCCCTTACCAGTTCACAAATCGTTAACAGTAAAAAAAAGGTACGCACACAGAAAATTACATTTATTTGTTTGATCGGTGGAGCGGGGATCCCTCTCACCTCCTCTCGCCTGACGCTACTGTGCCTCTTGGGGTGGGTGTGAGATGATGTCATAGATTATGTCATCTGCCCTGCCCACAAAAGGCGGGGCTAGTGGCTGGGCAATTGCGGACCTGCTGGGGAGGGCATATTTCACCCTCTCCTAACCACGGAAGAGCCCAGGGGGCGAACTTAGGCCCTGCCGGGTGTCCTCCGATCCCCCCCAGGCTCCTGCTTAGTGTGGAGAGGGCGGAATAGAATATGAGGGATCGCACCGCAGGTGAGTAAAAGTTTTTTTTTTCTACAGTTTTTTGCCAGTTGCCAGTGGGCCCCCCGGGGGGGGGGCCCTCTGCAGCTGACCGGGCTTGCCAGGTGCTGACGCTGACCCTGATCCTGTCCATAATCTATGAGGGGATGTGTAGTATATGAACATCCAAAGCAGTTTTGGGAAATGCAGGAGTAAGCATTTAGAGCCCAATTGGACCTGTTACAATCCCCTTGCCAACTTACTTCACCCTCAGAAATGAATGTGTCAAATAAATAAATAATAACATGGTACTGCTGCCTCAAAAATCAATGAAATTCTACAAGGGTGGATTATGAGTTAGAATTGCACTTAAGCGGTTTCTTTCCATTCCATGTATGGAAACCTTTCCAGCCACATTTTTAAGCATCTGCTGTGATGTATTACAAACTCTAAAACTTGTGGAATCGGTTTAAAGTTTGCTGGCACAAGTGGCCCATTTAGGATTAATGTTATAGTTCATGAGAAAGTACCTTGTCTATTCTATTTTAATTTATTTTCAGTCTTTTAAATGTGGTGATTGCAATTTAAAGCGGAACTAAACCACCCAAAAACACCTCTGGCCTTCTACTGGGGCTTCCTGAACTGTGAAACCTCCCGGGCATGGCTCCCTCTAACAGGGAGCATGCTTGCGCCGGCCATTCAACAATGCCTGTTGCAGGTACGCGCACGGCTACAGGGATAGTAAGGACGCGGCCGCTTAGTTTACCAGGCGACCTGGAGGGTTTCACAAAGTGGGGCATCCCAAAACTTGATGCCTTGGGAGGAGGGAATCAAGCTGCCTTGTTATCTTATAGATTACCTTAACCTCCCCAAACACTTGGCAGGGGAAGGCTTACTTTTCACGGGTGGGCCAGCAGACAGGGGGGCCAGCTGCAGCAGGGAACGAGGCAGGAGTACAAGGCCACATCGCCAGGCAGAAGGGCGGGGCCGGCCGCATTGCGAGCTGGGAGTGCGGGGTGGAACGGCAAGGCTGGATGCATCGTCGGGTAAAGGGACAAGGCCAGCAGCATCGTCAGGCAGAAGGTGTGGCCAGCATCAGACGCCTGATGGGCTGAGTCCCACCCTCAACCGAAGCTCGAGGGGCCCCCATGGCTGGTCCTGGGCCCCGGCACGTGACCGGGTTACAGGGAGTCTGACTGGTGAAGCGCCTGTTAAATACCACTCAGCTGCAATTTTTTTGCCTCAACAGCAATCATGTAATTTAGGAAACCAAAAAACATGCAGCACCGACGTAGCCGCCAGCCTGCATCTAATTTAACACTAGCACATATAGACCACAGTGTCGGGGTACTTGGTTGAAGCTGCGCCGGTTTATAGTGGCGCTGTAGGTCAAGATCCCATAGAGCACTATGGGCAGAACTGTATTGAAATGTTTTCACTTGGATTGTGACTTCTCAATAATGTAATTGTAGCACCTAGATGTCGCCAAATGTCATTTTATTTTTTCCTTGTGAAATTCTTTTTCATGGCTTCTTATTCTAACTTGGACAGCAAGAACTAAAACACAGCCTAAACACACCGAAAAGTTTGTCCCCTTTGTTCCCAGCAGTGCTATCTTCTAACTGTATGAAATGTCGATCAGCCCTGAAAAAATTCAGTGTCAATCTTTTCAGGGTGCTGAAAAATAATAAATATGATGTGCCCTTAAAAGATGGCGGAACAAATTACCGCTCACTTGTGCTGGTATAATCGGCAGTCGGGTCCAACAGATGCTGACACAGGCCAGCCAATACCTAATGCAACAATCAAAGCAAATTAGCTAGCATCTGGCACTGTAAGTTCCAGCGCCATTGTAGACAAAATAGTAATGGCAAAAAATAAAATGGTCCCAGCGCTCCAAAACTAACATTAAAACTAACACAATGCAACTAACTACATTATTGTGTATATGTAACAGGTTGTCACTAAGAACAGTTTCATATATAAAAATACAACACTGTTCAGGGAATTAAAAAGATCCTACATATGACTGTTTCACTCCATTACCTGCTCTCTGCAATACGCTCACTTGTAGTAGATCAAGTCCAATCTCCATTTTCATGCTTTTTCATGCGTTTAACTTTTGGACATTTTGGTGAGACAGACTGTAAAAAATGGGATACTCGCTGGAATGCTGACTGTTTAATTTTAATGCCATAGTGATAGATTAATAATCATGACTGATATTTTAGAGCTTGAAAATATGTATACAATGCTGATAACCAGAATTTGTTATATTGTTGTTATGTCAGGTTAAATATTTTATCCTCTTATTCTTATCATTTTGTGTATATAAAAATGTGTACAATATTTACACACCATTAAACCGTCGCAACATGAGGGGTTCTCATGGTTTTTAGGTTATTTCTTCAGCAAAAATAGTTTTATGCCCAGGCATCTTATCAAGAGCAAGACTGCCTTGCAGACAGAAAAAGGTGACCCTTTGGTCCTGGAACTTGGCAGTTAGTTGAAGAACAGAATATATTTATCACTGTAGTCTAAAAGCATGTTCTAAATCTTGATGGATGCTAAAAGCTGAAAACCTCAGCCAAAAGCCATGATGGATACTACAACTCAGTGGCTCCGATCCCAGTGTGAGATTGCCAGATGTGGGTTATGTGATGAAATGATGCACGCTGTAAAGAACGATGACCAGCCAACCAGCTCAGTGCAGCCTAATATTTTATGGAAATGTACGAACCAACTTAAAATGCAAACACCTTAAAAGTTGTTGTCATTATGTAAGGTTGTCTTAGTTTAGTAAACACACAATAAACATTTTTAAAACCACACATATACAGGCAAGCCTGTGCAGCAGGTAGGTGTTGGTGGGGGTCTCTCTAGTTTTAACAGTGATCGAAAGAGGGATACCGGTAGTTAGCATTAAGAAAAAAACACCATCGGTACTATAAAACAGCTATATTAATCAATGAAAGTCCCTCCCTGTAGCATTAGGAACAAAAATAGTTAATGAGACAAGCATGTGCCTAGACCCCATAAGCGTTCTAGAAAGGTTCTGCACATAGAATGGTTATAAGCCCACAACATTATCTCACAAAACTGAGCACATCCTTCTCATTTTTGTAAATATTTTATTGCATTTTTTCATAGGACAACACTTTAATACAGTACAATGTAAAGTATTCAGTGTGCTACTTGTATAACAGTGTATGTTTGCTGTGCCCTCAAAAAACTTAAGACACAGCTATTAATGTCTAAACCTCTGGCAACAAAAGTGAGTCAAGTGAGTCAAAAATCAAAATATGCCCAATTAGCTCTCATACCGCTCATAAAGATGTCCTAGGCTATAGGAAGACTGCCAACACCATGAAACGGAGCTGCAGCATGCAGGCCAAGACCATACAACAGTTTCACAAGACAGGTTCCACTCAGAACAAGCCTTGGTTGGCTAAAGAAGTTGAGTGCACGTGCCCAGTATCATATCCAGAGGTTGCCTCTTCAAAATAGATGTATGAGTGCTGCCAGCATTTCTGCAGAGGTTAAATGGCTGGGGGGGGGGTCAGCTTGTCTGTGTTACGACCATACGTCACACACTGCATCAAATTGGTCTATACAGCTGTCATTACAGAGGGAAAGCCTCTTTGAAAGATTCTATAAATACACTATGGGGAAGGTCCCACTCCTTCCCTAGCCCCCACCAAAATATGGCATCACTGCTTATATTATAAAAATATATCTTTATTAATAATCAAGTCACATGAACTACAAACAATAAACGTCAATTAAAAAACACTAAAGACACAAGGGTAATGTTCAATAAGGAAGAGAACCACACTTGTAGGGGCAGTCGGGGTGGCAGTTACAATTAATATATTTACAATGCATAATATATGACTCCTGGCTGAGTTCAATGAATATAAAGTGCTAAAGTGCAAAGTGCTAATTCACAATCAATATATAAATAAAAAATAACTCAATACCAAACATATAAATACACAAGAGGTAGTGCAGATAACACCTATATAATCAGTGTATAATCCCCTAACAGGGCCTGCAAACGAAATCTAGTAATCAATGTACAACCAGTGAGGACAAAGCCAGGGGGGGACTAAGAAGTACTATCCCCAATAATAAAAGAGAGTACACTTACATTACAATACGACCGCCAGCCCACTGCCCCTCCGTCTACGCGTTGCGTGACGTCACTCACGTCACTTTCCTCTTCGAAAGATGATATGCAAGAAAAGCTGCAAACAGTTTGCTGAAGACAAGCAGGTTAAGGACATGGATTGCTGAAACCATGTCCTGTGGTCTGATAAGTCACAGATAAATGTATTCAGTTCAAATGGTGTAAAGAATATGTGGTGTCAACCAGCAGAGGATTACAAAGACAAGTGTGTTTTGCCTACAGTCAAGCGTAGTGGTTAGAGTGTCATAGTGTAAGTCTACATGAGTGCTACTGGGTCTGGGGAGCTACAGTTCATTGGAGGAACCATGAATGCCAATATGTAGTGTGACATACTGAAGCAGAGTATGATCCCCTCCCAACTGGGCTGTGGGGCAGTATTCCAACATGAAAATGACCCCAAACACCTCCAAGACGACAACTGTTATGGTAAAGAAACTGTGGGTAAAGGTACAGAACTGGCTAAACATGGCTCCAGACCTAAACCCTACTGAGCATCTGTGATGCATCCTTCAATAGAATCAGGAGAACCACAAGGTCTCTAACACCATGATGTCATGGAGGAGCGGAGGAGGATTCCAGTGGCAACCAGTGAACTCCATGCCAAAAAGAGTTAAGGCAGTGCTGGAAAATAATAGCGATCACACAAAATATTGACACTTCGGGCATATATTGGCCTTTTGCACTTAGGGCTGTCCTCACTTTTGATGCCAGAGGTTTGGATGTTAATGGCTGTATGTGGGGTTACACACCAAATTTACACTGTTTATACTTTACATTCTATCAAAGAATCACATCTTCAGTGTTGTCCCATGAAAAGTTATAATAAAATATTTACATGGTTGGATTAAGGGTTAAAATGATTTTCATTGAAACTACAACATATTTTAGATCCAGCATCTAGTTGGATTGGCTTATCCAAACTTGTTAAAATATTGACATTCAGCCCAATTGCAGCAAATACCCGATTGGTGCCACATGTAAAAAATCTTGACACACATTTTCCGAGCACTCCCTTTCTTAAGCAGTTAAATCAACAAAGAATTTTATTTAAAAACATCCACTAATATCTACTACACAAGCATTATTTGACTTTTTATAGGATTATCTCCATCTCCACTACTACAGCTCATAGATAACCCAACTCTCCCACTTAGCTTTGGATCCCTCAGATCGCCAACATATGGGAACAATAAAAATCTTTGAAAAACAAATGGCAGACCCAGAACTCAAATGCTTGGTAACTTCTAACTAGAGATGAGCGAACTTTTGAAAAATTCGATTCGACTGATTCGCCGAATTTTCCGACAAAAATCGTTTCGACCCGAATAAATTCGCGACGAATCGCTATTAAAAACGGCTATTTCTGAGCCTCCTACAGCCTCAATAGGGTTGTAAACCATTCAGCCTTGCTGTAACACGCACAGGATGCGTGCTGGGTTAGTTAAATAATACTTTTAAGAAATATCACATGCAGATCAGAGGCATCGCTAATAGAATCGCAGAGCGGCACAATTGCAGAGAGTTGAAGTGGCATCACTATGAGGGGCAGAAGGAGCCCAAATATACACTGGAGTTGGCTTCAGGAGCCCAAAAATTGGATGAATCACACCCTGGAGTTGGCAGAAGTTGGCAGCAGCAGCAGCAGGAGCCCAAATATACACTGGAGTTGGCTTCAGGAGCCCAAAAATTGGATGAATCACACCCTGGAGTTGGCAGGAGTTGACAGCAGCAGCAGCAGGAGCCCAAATATACACTGGAGTTGGCTTCAGGAGCCCAAAAATTGGATGAATCACACCCTGGAGTTGGCAGAAGTTGGCAGCAGCAGCAGCAGGAGCCCAAATATACACTGGAGTTGGCTTCAGGAGCCCAAAAATTGGATGAATCACACCCTGGAGTTGGCAGAAGTTGGCAGCAGCAGCAGCAGGAGCCCAAATATACACTGGAGTTGGCTTCAGGAGCCCAAAAATTGGATGAATCACACCCTGGAGTTGGCAGAAGTTGGCAGCAGCAGCAGCAGGAGCCCAAATATACACTGGAGTTGGCTTCAGGAGCCCAAAAATTGGATGAATCACACCCTGGAGTTGGCAGGAGTTGACAGCAGCAGCAGCAGGAGCCCAAATATACACTGGAGTTGGCTTCAGGAGCCCAAAAATTGGATGAATCACACCCTGGAGTTGGCAGAAGTTGGCAGCAGCAGCAGCAGGAGCCCAAATATACACTGGAGTTGGCTTCAGGAGCCCAAAAATTGGATGAATCACACCCTGGAGTTGGCAGAAGTTGGCAGCAGCAGCAGCAGGAGCCCAAATATACACTGGAGTTGGCTTCAGGAGCCCAAAAATTGGATGAATCACACCCTGGAGTTGGCAGGAGTTGACAGTAGCAGCAGCAGGAGCCCAAATATACACTGGAGTTGGCTTCAGGAGCCCAAAAATTGGATGAATCACACCCTGGAGTTGGCAGAAGTTGGCAGCAGCAGCAGCAGGAGCCCAAATATACACTGGAGTTGGCTTCAGGAGCCCAAAAATTGGATGAATCACACCCTGGAGTTGGCAGGAGTTGACAGCAGCAGCAGCAGGAGCCCAAATATACACTGGAGTTGGCTTCAGGAGCCCAAAAATTGGATGAATCACACCCTGGAGTTGGCAGGAGTTGACAGTAGCAGCAGCAGGAGCCCAAATATACACTGGAGTTGGCTTCAGGAGCCCAAAAATTGGATGAATCACACCCTGGAGTTGGCAGAAGTTGGCAGCAGCAGCAGCAGGAGCCCAAATATACACTGGAGTTGGCTTCAGGAGCCCAAAAATTGGATGAATCACACCCTGGAGTTGGCAGGAGTTGACAGCAGCAGCAGCAGGAGCCCAAATATACACTGGAGTTGGCTTCAGGAGCCCAAAAATTGGATGAATCACACCCTGGAGTTGGCAGGAGTTGGCAGCAGCAGCAGCAGGAGCCCAAATATACACTGGAGTTGGCTTCAGGAGCCCAAAAATTGGATGAATCACACCCTGGAGTTGGCAGAAGTTGGCAGCAGCAGCAGCAGGAGCCCAAATATACACTGGAGTTGGCTTCAGGAGCCCAAAAATTGGATGAATCACACCCTGGAGTTGGCAGGAGTTGACAGCAGCAGCAGCAGGAGCCCAAATATACACTGGAGTTGGCTTCAGGAGCCCAAAAATTGGATGAATCACACCCTGGAGTTGGCAGAAGTTGGCAGCAGCAGCAGCAGGAGCCCAAATATACACTGGAGTTGGCTTCAGGAGCCCAAAAATTGGATGAATCACACCCTGGAGTTGGCAGGAGTTGACAGCAGCAGCAGCAGGAGCCCAAATATACACTGGAGTTGGCTTCAGGAGCCCAAAAATTGGATGAATCACACCCTGGAGTTGGCAGAAGTTGGCAGCAGCAGCAGCAGGAGCCCAAATATACACTGGAGTTGGCTTCAGGAGCCCAAAAATTGGATGAATCACACCCTGGAGTTGGCAGGAGTTGACAGCAGCAGCAGCAGGAGCCCAAATATACACTGGAGTTGGCTTCAGGAGCCCAAAAATTGGATGAATCACACCCTGGAGTTGGCAGGAGTTGACAGCAGCAGCAGCAGGAGCCCAAATATACACTGGAGTTGGCTTCAGGAGCCCAAAAATTGGATGAATCACACCCTGGAGTTGGCAGGAGTTGACAGTAGCAGCAGCAGGAGCCCAAATATACACTGGAGTTGGCTTCAGGAGCCCAAAAATTGGATGAATCACACCCTGGAGTTGGCAGAAGTTGGCAGCAGCAGCAGCAGGAGCCCAAATATACACTGGAGTTGGCTTCAGGAGCCCAAAAATTGGATGAATCACACCCTGGAGTTGGCAGGAGTTGACAGCAGCAGCAGCAGGAGCCCAAATATACACTGGAGTTGGCTTCAGGAGCCCAAAAATTGGATGAATCACACCCTGGAGTTGGCAGAAGTTGGCAGCAGCAGCAGCAGGAGCCCAAATATACACTGGAGTTGGCTTCAGGAGCCCAAAAATTGGATGAATCACACCCTGGAGTTGGCAGAAGTTGGCAGCAGCAGCAGCAGGAGCCCAAATATACACTGGAGTTGGCTTCAGGAGCCCAAAAATTGGATGAATCACACCCTGGAGTTGGCAGGAGTTGACAGTAGCAGCAGCAGGAGCCCAAAAAATGGCCTAAAGACATAAATATGTTTTGCACCATTTGGAAAGTGTAAAACGTGGCACCATCCTGAATCTAGTCGCATGCATCAGGCATTGGTGGGTGGAAATCCTGGCTGATCCATCCCTTATTCATTTTGACAAAGGTGAGTCTCTCCACATTTTTAGTTGACAGACGAGTTCTCCTCGCCGTAACTATGGCCCCCGCCGCACTAAACACCCGCTCAGATGGCACGCTACTTGCCGGGCAGGACAGCTTTTCCAGGGCAAACTCTGCTAGTTGCGGCCACAAATCAAGTTTGGCTGCCCAGAAGTCCAGCGGATCCTCAAGGTGTGTTGGCATGGTCATGTCAAAGTATGACATGACCTGCTGGTTCAGGTCCTGCTCCAGGTCTTCCTGCTGCTCATGAGTAGCCTCACTATGCGGGTGTAGAAAGCTACTCATTAGCGACTGAAGACTGAGGCTGCTGCTGCTGATGGAGCTTCTGCTGCTGCTGCTGCCAACCCCCCCAGCGGCCATGGCAGTGGAAGGTGAGCGCAGAGGTCCCCTCGAGTCAGACCTGCGAGAGTATGGACCATGGCGCAGATAGGCATCGGCCAACTGCCTACGTAGAATGTCTTTGTAGTAGTTGAGTTTGTCCTCCCTCTCGGTGGGTTTAAAAAATGCCCCCATTTTGTGCCGGAAGCGAGGGTCCAATAAGGTGGACAGCCAGAAGTCATCCCGCCGACAGATGGAAACAATTCTGGGGTCACTACGCAAGCACGTGAGCATGCTTCGTGCCATTTGCGCAAGTGACTCGGATGGACTACCTGTCTCTATCTCCACTGCATACTGCCACGGTGTGCCCGGGTCCTCTGTCTCTCCTTCCTCAAAAACCTCTAGCTCCTCTGGCTGCTCCTGCTCCTCCTCTCCTGTCCGCTGACTAGATAAACCAGCCATTTCGCCAAGCCTAAACTGTGTTTCGCTGGGCAACTCCTCCTCCTCCTCTTCCTCCTCCTCCTCCTCCAGTTCAGCTCCAAGGGGGTTCATGTGGCCGTAAGATGTAAACGCCATGTCTCCAGTGCCCTGACCAGCCATGGTTTCCAACATGTGCTGCAGTACATGAAGCAGTGGAATCACGTCGTTCATCCCGTAATCCTGCCGACTGACAAATAAAGTGGCTTCCTCAAAGGGCCTGAGCAAACGGCAGGTGTCACGTATGAGCTGCCACTGGTTGACATTGAAGTTACACAGGGGAGTCCCCCTATCTGCTTGGATCATCAGGAAATCCGTGATGGCTTTTCTCTGTTCATATAATCGGTCCAACATGTGAAGGGTGGAATTCCAACGGGTGGAAACATCGCAAATCAGACTATGTTGGGGGATACCATTCTGACGCTGTAGCTCAAGAAGGGTGTGTTTGGCAGTGTAGGAGTGGCTGAAGTGCATGCAAAGTTTCCGTGAAGTTGTTAGGATGTCCTGCAGATGGGGGGAACACTTCAGAAACCGCTTGACAACCAGATTGAAGACGTGAGCCATGCAGGGGGCATGGGTCAGGCTTCCTTGGCGCAGCGCAGACAAAATGTTCTTCCCATTGTCGGTAACCATGATTCCCATTTTAAGTTTTCTCGGAGTAAGCCATGTTTGGATTTCCTGATGAATACATTTAAGCAGTTCCTCCCCTGTGTGACTCCGTTCGCCAAGACAAACCATGTGAAGCACTGCGTGACACCTCCGTGCCCTGCACACATGGTAGACTGGAGGGGCACTGAGACTTGAGCCTACAGTGGAGGGTGAGGAGATGGCGGAGGATGAGGAGGCCGAGTCGCACGGTGTCACAGGCCCAATGGGCAGAGAGCGCGGAGGCCGAAGCGGCGTGACCTGTCCAAGTTGCTGCTGCAAAGGGACCACATTCCCCCAGTGGGCCGTAAACGACATGTACTGCCCCTGACCGTAGTTACAGCTCCAGATGTCGGCGCTGCCATGTATTTTGCTACACACCGACAGGCTCAAGGACTGGCCCACCTTCTGTTCAACAAAAGTGTGCAGCGCTGGTACTGCCTTCTTGGCAAAGAAATGACGGCTTGGGACTCTCCACCTCGGCTCGGCACAAGCCATCAGTTCTCTGAAAGGTGCAGATTCCACCACCTGAAAAGGGAGCGACTGCAGCACCAGCAACTTGGACAGGAGCACATTCAGCTTCTGCGCCGTAGGATGAGTGGGCGCATACTGCTGTCTCTTGGACATGGCTTCGCTGATGGATTGCTGGCGGGATGCATGACTTGGAGGAGGAGGAGGAGGAGCAGGAGCGACAGAGGATGGGTATGACGCACAGCTGCCTTCGGCTGAGGTGCTGGAGCCTTGGCTGGCAGAAATTGGGAGCTCACTTGGTGAGGAAGCAGACTGGACCACCCCTTGGGAGCCTCGGTTCTCCCAGGTCGTTTTATGGTGACGCATCATATGTTGACGCAGGGCCGTGGTGCCAACATTTGGACCCTGGCCACGCTTCACCTTTTGCCTACATATCTTGCATGTGGCCATGTTACCCTCCTGCGGATGCCTCAGGAAAAACTGCCACACTGCCGAGTAGCTACTTTTCCCACCCCCTGGCCTCACTGATTCACTGCTGCTGTTGCCAACTCCAGGAACCCCTGCTCCACTACCTCCCGATAAGGTAGACTGCCGCACAGCAGGTGCTCTACCCCGGCCCCGGCCCCGGCCGGCTCCAGCCTTTGGAATTGTGCCCCCATGCTGACTGCTACCACTTTGCTGCCTCAGCTGCTGACTCCGGGGCAACCTGCACCCCTCTTCTCCTGATGATGACGATGAAGCCCCTTCATCACCCGGCTCCCAAGTGCGATCGGCTTCATCGTCATCATCATCATCATCATCACCGGGTTGTGGCTGTACGTCACTGATGTTCGTGGATTCGTCAACAGTGTCTGGCGCAGGAGCTGGAACGCTCGCAGCACCCACGACACTGTCCACATCACTATTTGTCTGCCTAGCTAAAGAAGCCACCTCCATTTCTTGGCTGGGCAGTAGCTGCTGACTGTCCTCTATCTGATGGTCCTCCTCACTAAAGAGTGGAGCTGAACCCAAAGCATAGGATACGTCGCTGGGGGAGGGAACGGCGTAGGCCAGAGGCAATGGGAGGACAGGGACTGCTCTCGGGGCATGCCAACTCAGGGTTGTGTCAGAGGAACCTACCGACCCTAGACTGGGGGTCTCAGACGTAAGTTGTGATGATGTTGTTGATGAGCGCGTCAACCAATCTACCACGGCAGATGCGTTACTGGTGGAGACCCGACCGCTAGCAGATACTGGCAGATTAGGTCTCTCAGCGTGACTCCTGCTGCTACTGGCCCCCAGTCTGATGCGAGCTCTTCCTGCGGAATCTTGGCCTCTGCCACTCCTCTTTTCACTTCCAGGCACTTGTCTGCCCGACATAGTCTAACTGGCGTGGTAGTAGGTGATATTTAAAAAAACCCCGGGCAGCGGTGGGTCTATATGAAACAGAATATAATGCACACCAAAAGTGAGCAGTAACACTCAGCCTCCAACAGGCCTGCTTAGTGTAAATAAGAGAGCTGCTTAGTGTAAATAAAGAGGGGTATGCTATGTTACAGAATGGGATGCCTCAACAGAAGTGCACCTGGCAGGCAGCAGTAAGCCTATGCCCAGCAAAAGTGTCTTATAATATAAATATAATAAGAGCAAATGCTTATATGGTCTTAAACAGAGGCTGCTTTAGTCACAGAATGGGATGCCCCGGGCAGGAATCGAGCTGCCAGGGTACAGTAGTGCTTTGGCCAGCAAAAGTGTCTTTATCAGGCCTAATTTCAAATATGATTAGAGCAAATGCTTATATGGTCTTAAACAGAGGCTGCTTTAGTCACAGAATGGGATGCCCCGGGCAGGAATCGAGCTGCCAGGGTACAGTAGTGCTTTGGCCAGCAAAAGTGTCTTTATCAGGCCTAATTTCAAATATGATTAGAGCAAATGCTTATATGGTCTTAAACAGAGGCTGCTTTAGTCACAGAATGGGATGCCCCGGGCAGGAATCGAGCTGCCAGGGTACAGTAGTGCTTTGGCCAGCAAAAGTGTCTTTATCAGGCCTAATTTCAAATATGATTAGAGCAAATGCTTATATGGTCTTAAACAGAGGCTGCTTTAGTCACAGAATGGGATGCCCCGGGCAGGAATCGAGCTGCCAGGGTACAGTAGTGCTTTGGCCAGCAAAAGTGTCTTTATCAGGCCTAATTTCAAATATGATTAGAGCAAATGCTTATATGGTCTTAAACAGAGGCTGCTTTAGTCACAGAATGGGATGCCCCGGGCAGGAATCGAGCTGCCAGGGTACAGTAGTGCTTTGGCCAGCAAAAGTGTCTTTATCAGGCCTAATTTCAAATATGATTAGAGCAAATGCTTATATGGTCTTAAACAGAGGCTGCTTTAGTCACAGAATGGGATGCCCCGGGCAGGAATCGAGCTGCCAGGGTACAGTAGTGCTTTGGCCAGCAAAAGTGTCTTTATCAGGCCTAATTTCAAATATGATTAGAGCAAATGCTTATATGGTCTTAAACAGAGGCTGCTTTAGTCACAGAATGGGATGCCCCGGGCAGGAATCGAGCTGCCAGGGTACAGTAGTGCTTTGGCCAGCAAAAGTGTCTTTATCAGGCCTAATTTCAAATATGATTAGAGCAAATGCTTATATGGTCTTAAACAGAGGCTGCTTTAGTCACAGAATGGGATGCCCCGGGCAGGAATCGAGCTGCCAGGGTACAGTAGTGCTTTGGCCAGCAAAAGTGTCTTTATCAGGCCTAATTTCAAATATGATTAGAGCAAATGCTTATATGGTCTTAAACAGAGGCTGCTTTAGTCACAGAATGGGATGCCCCGGGCAGGAATCGAGCTGCCAGGGTACAGTAGTGCTTTGGCCAGCAAAAGTGTCTTTATCAGGCCTAATTTCAAATATGATTAGAGCAAATGCTTATATGGTCTTAAACAGAGGCTGCTTTAGTCACAGAATGGGATGCCCCGGGCAGGAATCGAGCTGCCAGGGTACAGTAGTGCTTTGGCCAGCAAAAGTGTCTTTATCAGGCCTAATTTCAAATATGATTAGAGCAAATGCTTATATGGTCTTAAACAGAGGCTGCTTTAGTCACAGAATGGGATGCCCCGGGCAGGAATCGAGCTGCCAGGGTACAGTAGTGCTTTGGCCAGCAAAAGTGTCTTTATCAGGCCTAATTTCAAATATGATTAGAGCAAATGCTTATATGGTCTTAAACAGAGGCTGCTTTAGTCACAGAATGGGATGCCCCGGGCAGGAATCGAGCTGCCAGGGTACAGTAGTGCTTTGGCCAGCAAAAGTGTCTTTATCAGGCCTAATTTCAAATATGATTAGAGCAAATGCTTATATGGTCTTAAACAGAGGCTGCTTTAGTCACAGAATGGGATGCCCCGGGCAGGAATCGAGCTGCCAGGGTACAGTAGTGCTTTGGCCAGCAAAAGTGTCTTTATCAGGCCTAATTTCAAATATGATTAGAGCAAATGCTTATATGGTCTTAAACAGAGGCTGCTTTAGTCACAGAATGGGATGCCCCGGGCAGGAATCGAGCTGCCAGGGTACAGTAGTGCTTTGGCCAGCAAAAGTGTCTTTATCAGGCCTAATTTCAAATATGATTAGAGCAAATGCTTATATGGTCTTAAACAGAGGCTGCTTTAGTCACAGAATGGGATGCCCCGGGCAGGAATCGAGCTGCCAGGGTACAGTAGTGCTTTGGCCAGCAAAAGTGTCTTTATCAGGCCTAATTTCAAATATGATTAGAGCAAATGCTTATATGGTCTTAAACAGAGGCTGCTTTAGTCACAGAATGGGATGCCCCGGGCAGGAATCGAGCTGCCAGGGTACAGTAGTGCTTTGGCCAGCAAAAGTGTCTTTATCAGGCCTAATTTCAAATATGATTAGAGCAAATGCTTATATGGTCTTAAACAGAGGCTGCTTTAGTCACAGAATGGGATGCCCCGGGCAGGAATCGAGCTGCCAGGGTACAGTAGTGCTTTGGCCAGCAAAAGTGTCTTTATCAGGCCTAATTTCAAATATGATTAGAGCAAATGCTTATATGGTCTTAAACAGAGGCTGCTTTAGTCACAGAATGGGATGCCCCGGGCAGGAATCGAGCTGCCAGGGTACAGTAGTGCTTTGGCCAGCAAAAGTGTCTTTATCAGGCCTAATTTCAAATATGATTAGAGCAAATGCTTATATGGTCTTAAACAGAGGCTGCTTTAGTCACAGAATGGGATGCCCCGGGCAGGAATCGAGCTGCCAGGGTACAGTAGTGCTTTGGCCAGCAAAAGTGTCTTTATCAGGCCTAATTTCAAATATGATTAGAGCAAATGCTTATATGGTCTTAAACAGAGGCTGCTTTAGTCACAGAATGGGATGCCTCACAGCAGACTTAAGATCAGTTCAGTATATATGCACAGTTAGTTACTATAAGCAGCCTGAAAACGCTAACAAAGGCTGGATGAAAAAAAAAAAATCTCCCTGTCAGCCAGCTCCGTTTTTCCTACCTTTCCCTGGCTTTCTGTCTGTCTCCTGTCTGTCTCCTGCCTGTCTCCTGCCTGTCTCCAGCCTGTCCCTGTCTGTCCCTGTCTCCAGCCTGTCTCCAGCCTGTCTAACTGCCTCAGCTACACAGCGTTCTGTCTGTCTGTCACGAATGCAATAGAGAAATGAGGAAAAGCAAGATGGCCGCCGTTAAATACCGCTGTGTGACGTCACCGGGCTTGCTGGCTGCTGATAGGCTGCATGTGACTGCCCCAGCTTGCACTGGCGCGGGATACATGTCCAGACATGTCCCGCCCGCCATCTTAGAATGCCTGTAATGTAAATGAATGGATGTTAAAGGAAAACTTCGAGTGATCGAATCGCGGGGAAATTCGGATTCGATCCGAATCGAATTTTTCCTGAAATTCGGATCGAATCCGGGTTCGTCCGGATCGATTCGCTCATCCCTACTTCTAACCTTTCAACATTTCATGCATAAAGCAGCTCTGGAGCAAGCTTTCATTAGGGATCCCACTTTATGTGAACACCTTGCCACTGGTGAAAATACACCTTCAAAGGTGATATCTCAACTATAATCCCTGCTAACCTCCCAGTAGCGGGGCCCACTCTTGCAGAAATCGCGTGTTTTAAATGCTTAAAATGAAGTAAGCGAGGAAAGGAAGGGAAGGAGTGTGGTAGAAAAAGAAAAGAATAAGGAAGAAGAAGGAAAAAAGAACAAAGCAGGAATGAAGGAAAGATAAGCATGGTAGGAAAGAAAAAAAGAAAGAAGGAATGAAAGGGAATGAAGGATGGAAAGGAGAAAAGAAGGAACGAAAGTAGGGGAGGAAGGAAGAGACGGAAGAAAAAGAAGGAAGAGAGAAATGAGAAGGTAGTTGTGATGGAAGGAAAGAAACAAAGAAGACAAGAGGAAGGTAAGAAATGGATGAATGTAGAAAAATGGATGGACTAAAAGAAGGAACAAAGAGAGTGGGAATGAAGAAGAGAAAGAAAGACAAATGAATGAAGAAAAGTAAGTTATGCAATCAAATAAACATAAATAGAAGTTCTGCATAGCGTTAAATGCTGGCACGCATTGCGTGAAGTTTTACTTGGGATGCCCCAGGGAGGGCCAGACCCCATGGCTGGCCACAGAGGCGGATGTCCCTTTTTAAAGAGGAACAAAACCCAGGATTTTGACTTGGGTTTTGTGTTGTCTGTAAAAACTGCATGTGCGGGCTCTCATCCCTCTGTAAAAACTGCATGTGTGGGCTCTCATCCCTCTGTAAAAACTGCATGTGTGGGCTCTCATCCAATCAGAGCCATTTGCCGTGCATATTTAATTTTCCTCAAATTGCCACATTGTTTGTCACAAGGAGCCCACTGAGACTCTGTCACCCAGGGGCCCACAAAACCCTGGAGCAATCCCTGATCTTGGCGAGACTCTCTCTCCCCTGAGCAGAGGGAACACATTGTTAGGGTGACTCATAAGACCCGAATCTCATCTAAAAAAGAAGACGTGAATCAAATATTTCTTTTAAGATGGTATTATACTCCCAATTACATAGCTTCTTTTTTCTTCATTCCCAAATATGCTAGAGATTCAATGTAGAGGAAGGTTTTTTTCTTCCGCAATGTCCAAAAACTGCCCTTTTTTGTGATTTATCCACCTCTATGATCACTAAAGTTATAGGCCTACATCTGGATGATGATCCTGCATCCTGCACTATTTCTTCATAGTAAAATGACGCTTGATAAACACAAACAAATGAAAACTACAAATAAGAGATCCTAGACTGATCTCCAATCCCCCACTGAAAAAGGCCCCCAACTTAAGGGATAAACTTTGTAGTAGCCATTATACTGCACCCCCAACTTGGCTACGGGCACAAGTAGGGGCTAAAAGTAGGCCGTGTGGAAATTGCTCCATTTGCCCCTTGTCAGTAAGACTAACGTCATACCTGATTTACACACAAAAAGGGACATAAAACTTAAGAAACAGCTACATTGTAAATCACATGGAGTGATATATGTCATTAGATGTCCATGCCCCAAATACTACGTGGGGGAAACTGCCAATGTCGTGTAAGTGAGGATCCAAAAACATCTGTGCACAATTAGATTAGCAGCACGAGATGCTGAAAATGGACAGCAATTAACACCGGTAGCATCACACTTTCTCCAAAACCATCAAGGGAAGGTGTCAGGCATACAGATCTTCTTTGTGGACCAGGTACGGCTGGGAATTAGGGGTGGCAACCTAAAAAGGAGACTTGAGCAACAGGAGGCACGGTGGATATATACTTTGAGAACACAAGCACCGTATGGGATCAATGAAGATTTTGGGTTTTCATCCTTTTCGGGTCGTGATTAAATGGATTTATTATTTCATTTTAGTTGTCTTTGCTAGAGCCACCTATATAAGCGTATATGTGTTTTTATGGTTCACACATATGCACATAACTTCTAATTTTTGCTTTTCTGAGTTGTACTTTTGGATATGTGTTTGCTAATTTTCTTTTTTTCTTTTGAGGACTTGTGTAGCCTTGGTAGTGGGCTCATGTATTTCATACATTTTTTTCCTTTTTCTTTTTTCATTAATCTGTTTTTCTTCTTTGCTCAGGGACTTGCGTATGATATCCTCTTTATGTGTAATTTGGTGCCCCCCTTCCCCTCCAATATACCGTGGCTCATGGGGATTATGTGGACGAGGTGGTAGGCGCGTGCTGGAACCACATCATCGAGAGAATATCTATCATTGATCTCCAGCGATGAGGACACGAGGACCATTGGAGGAAAATCAAGATGACTAAGAGATCTGGGTTACACCCAGCCTGGGTAATCTCGACTCGCGACCGACCACGATGACCAAGAGGCCTGGAATCTCGACTCGCGACCGACCACGATGACCAAGAGGCCTGGAATCTCGACTCACGACCGACCACGATGACCAAGAGGCCTGGAGTATATCGATCTTGGGGGCTCCTGGTCCATGGCCACTCCGAACCTCATTCGATATATATATCTGGAAGTTTACCTTGATTTTTATGTCTAGTAATTGTATCTTGGGATGTGCCTCCTTTATGGACTATTCCAGAGGAAGACTTGTCTCATGAGTCCACTATGAACAGGGAACGATGGATGCGCCATCGGCACCTAACTATTTATATCTGCACATGGAAGGACTATCTGACCAGCTCCGGAATAATAATTACATCATTTGATCCCTCTTTCTGGGTACATATTATGGACATGTGACCTGCGTATGGCACTGTGGAATGAAGGACTTTGGCCCATGTGAGACCAGTCTTGGATTGAAAAAGTGTAGACTGGAGAACAAAAGTGCAGCCATTGACATATGACGGGTATTGTTGGTCATTGTACCTGTGGACTCATACACTTGGATTCACTCATTCACCACTCTGTGTTCTGGCCCTGAGTGCTTATAGTGGTCTAATTTTTGAATTTTTGATTAGCAGGGGGTCGTCCACCCTATGTAGCGGCTCTAAGGTATCATATATCAAGTGTAGCCGTTTTGAGGCATCATTTGTTGAGTGTAGCCTCTGTAGGTATGGATTTAGGTGGACCCTGATGTTTAATGGAGTTATTGCTCTGGATTTGGGATGCCTTTGCCTGAATGGGTGGGCCCCATTCGGGGTGTGTCATGTGCCTGGGTATACTATCAGGGCGCATCACACAGCATCCTGTCTAATCCAGGTTAAGCTGTGATGTATGATTTTGACACCACAATTTGAATTTAATGTAACAGCACCTAAGGAAGCGTCTTAGGTTCCACCTTATCCATACATTTTATTTACCTTGATTAACTCAGGGAGCCAGAGGGGCAGTATATTGATAGCCTTCAATATTTACCTTATTGATGTTGTATAGTATTATATAGTTTATATATTAGCTTAGTACTTGTAGACTTCATGATATGCTTATTTTGCACACGGCACTTTCAATCATTATGTATCTATGTCTATATGATTCGTCTTTCTTGCCTCTCCCCCCCTCCCCGAATACTCACCTACCACAGTTCCGCTCCGGGTCTTCGCCCTGGCGCTGGGTGGACGGGGAGTGCTCGTGCGTGGTGCGGGCGGGCGCCTCCTACTGCAGGGGAGCACTTCCTGATACGCGACCGATGGCGGCGCTGGTCACGTGGCGTCTGACGCGTTGCCCTTACGGCCTTGTTTATTGGCCGGGCGGGGCACGTGTGCGGCCGGCGACGTGGCCGCGCCGCATTGGCCAGCCTTTTAACACTCGGGGTATTTAAGGAGGGGGCATTTTGACAGCCGGTATACCCTGGCAAAGTGTCATACGGATACGCAACGCGTCGGTGGCGGCTGCTGCGGGGGATCCCCGGTGACTTGGTGATGTAATTACTGTTATTGTTTATCCATTACTGTTATTGTTTATCTATTACGCATGTGTGGCTAAGATCATAATACTTTGCTGTTTGGTGTTGATTATTCATAGGGCCCAGCTGGGCTTAGTTCAAGCCCACATCACATACTTTTCACAGCTCACATATAGCTCTAACTTCGTTCACACACTGCATAGCGGCCTGTCATGCATGTATAGTACAGGCTGCATCACTAGTTGCACACATTATATGGGTTGTTATATTTGTAAACTTTAAATAGTTCTTCTTTGCACTCAGCACTTTTTGCCCACTATATTATTGTATACATTCCAATCAATTGATGAGTTGTTTGTTTTGATTTAGATTTTCTCACCCATTATCAATGGTTTTTATCTGGGCCGATTTCTTGTATTTATACACCACATGCTTTATATTGTCTGTATATATAACTCAGCGTCTTAGATTAGTTTTAAAATAGTCACCATTGTTTGGGATCACCCCCATCTTGTGTTTTTTGTGTTTTTTAAATTTGTAAATGTCTATGTCAGTGCCCTTACTTTTGTACCAATTTTTGTATGAATTTAATTAAATTGATCGAGTTTTTTAAAATTCTATTCAGTGTGCGGCCTTTTTCAGTGGGGGATTGGAGATCAGTCTAGGATCTCTTATTTGTAGTTTTCATTTGTCCTATTTTTCCCCCCCATGGTCAGCACCTATTTTTGATTGTGTGCGGTGCACCCTCCATTATTTTTGTAACTTTCCTTGATAAACACAAACAGTCTTTACTGAGAAACATAATCAACCCTGCTTAAACAATAGTTAAAAATAATAAACACCAAATTCAAATACCTTCCATCAAAGACTGATTACATAAGGTTCAACATATGTGGTGAATATGGAAGAGCTCACTACTGAACTACATAACAAAAAACAATTTACTGACACTTGGATCACTGTTTTTTGAGAAGCAAAAATTTTTCAAAATCTGATGCGTTTTTGAATTAGAAAGGGTTATCTGTGGAGTGGTGCCCCCTTCCCTCTTCCCCTTCTCGTCCCTCTCCTCTCCCCTCCCCCTTCTCCCCTTTACCCATCCCTCACCTTCCTCTTTTTCCCACCTTCACCCCTCCATCTTCTTTACCCTCCCCAATATTTAGTACTCTTCTTTACCAAAATGGGCAGTAGTGACATGATAATAAATCACTCAATGGTTCAATTTCCCCTTAATGACATAGGTCATATTTAACAATTGTCAGTTTTATTACTATTAGATATCTATAATATTAACCAATACTGCAATGTTTGCTTAACTGTTATCCATACCTGATGAAAAGATGTATGTTAACCTGTAAGAAAATATATTTGACTTAATAGACTGCCAATTTATACTATTCTATTCTGTTATATTTTACTGTTGTCATGTCTTTAATCATGTGAAAAATAAAATAAAGACCTAAATGAGAGGTATGTACTCACTTTTGTGAGATAATGTATGTCATTTATATAATGTCTGTAGATAGGAGGGATTAGATATGAAGAAGGCTCTAGTTAGACCCAGATTATCAATTATTCTGGTGGAGCTAGCAAGGGTGTTTACAGGAGCTGGAGTAAGCAGCCAGAAGCAGTGTGGAAGCTATGAGCAAGAACTAGGCCAGGAGGCAACTACAAAAGCCCTGCAGAGGGTTCTTAGGTGCCAGGGATCACTTTGTTGTTAAGAGAAGAAACTTTGGATGTGACCCCTAAATCCTAGCGCCAGGTAGTGCCTCGTAGCGGCAGGCAGCGTCTGGTGAACGTTGGACGCTGTATGAGAAACCACATTTATGAACGTGAAAGTGATGTATTATTACAGGCGGCTCAGCGTATAGTGCCGACACACTAGCTTCCAGAGTGCCAGGTATTACCTTTCGCTCACTGTCGCTCTACCATACATTTCAATGGCTGCTCATTTGCTTGTGTTTAAACAGCGTGTTTGACATTTTTTTTTTTTTGCTCAAATCATTGTGTGACCTCTCCTGGCTGCAAACAAACACTTTTAGAATTTTTTTTGGACTTGTATGATAATACAGAAACATGATTAAGGGTTTAAAAATAAGCAGTAATCGTTGTGTCAGGTCCCGTGGGACGCCCACCTTCCAATTAAGTCTGCAACCCCCAATCTCCGCTGCTAGCTTCGCCTATAGACAAGCCCCCGTTTGCCGGGACGCTGAACATGCCTCACCGGGCACGGTTGCCCCCAGGACTTTATAGCACAAAGGATGCAGACTTATGCAGGGGAAGACAAACGAACCAGGAACGAGACTGGGCAGGGTCAAACAAGCAGAGGTCATACACGGCAGATCAGTCCAATGAAGCGCAGTACAGGAGGATGAGACAGAAGAATAGTCGAGTCGAGCCAAGGTCAAAACCGGGGAATCACAGGTACGCAGTACAGAGGAGCAGGCAAAATCGTAGTCAGGAAAACAGGCTAGGGTCGGTCCAGGCAGCGATCAAGGATGGTCATACACGGCAAGATAACGTAGACGGAACAGACACCAATTCACACCCAGCAGCACGCTATCACGGGCAAGGACCAAATATAATGGGAACACCTTTATAGGAAGTGGCCGACCAGATTGAGGGACATGATTGGTGCAGTCTAGGAAACTAGGGCTGATTGCCCCATCCAAACTAAAGGGCGTTCCGCCCAAAAACAACCTTGGGCTCATTGGCCCTAAACTGATTACCTCCGGCGGGCACCCTGTGTGCAGCACCGCCGGAGGGCATAAATCCTGAGTGCTCGCGTGCGCGAGCACGATCCTGGGCGTCAGGAGCGCGCCGCGATGCCGGGGACGCGGCCGCTCCAGGCACCGCTCGCGACGGAACTGCCCGAGCCGAGCGGCCGCTCATGGCGGAAACAGCCGAGCGGCGGTCAGGGACGGAAGCCGCCGAGCAGCCGCCTGCCGAGGACGGCGCCCCGCCAGCGCTCCGGCCGACCGACCGCAGCTGGCGCGGGACCGAAGGCCGGGTGAGTGGCTCGTGACCCCCGTGACACTACCCCCCTTCACGAGGGGCCTCCGGACCCTTACCAGGTTTATCAGGATTCTCACGATGGAATCTATTGACTAAGGTTCTGGCATGAACATGTTTGGCCGGTACCCAACACCTCTCCTCAGGACCAAAACCCTTCCAATCAATTAAATACTGTAATGAATTTCGGACCATTCGAGCATGGAGTATTCTGTTAACCTCGTATTCAGGTTCATCTCCCATTACAACTGGAGGAGGAGATGACACCTGAACATTTCTGGTGGATTTTAATAGGGAAACATGAAAGGTAGACGGAATCTTCATAGACATAGGTAGCTTGACTTTAAAGGTAACATTACTCAGTTTGTTTGTGATGGGAAAAGGACCGATGTACTTAGGACCTAACTTAGGCGAGGGTTGTCTAAGGGCAATATTTCTAGTGGATACCCAGACCCAGTCTCCCACCTGAAATGGTGGTTCCCGCGTATCTATATCGGTCCGCGAACACTTTATATCTCTCAGAGGCTTTCTTAAGGTTTGTCTGTATTTCAGACCACACCTTAGTCCTTTCCCGTAACCATTCCTCCAAGGCCGGCAGGTTGGAGGAAGGACCAGAGAAGGACGACGCCTTGGGATTCCTGCCATAGTTACAGAAAAACGGCGAAAACTTAGTCGACTCGCTAGGCGCATTGTTAAAGGCGAACTCTGCAAACTCGATAAATTCCGCCCATTGTTCTTGACAATCAGATACAAAGCAGCGTAAGTATTGTTCTAAACTCTGATTCACCCGCTCAGTCTGTCCGTTAGACTGGGGATGATAAGCTGTAGAAAGAGAAACTTTAATGCCCATGCGATTACAAAAAGCTTTCCAGAAGCGGGATACAAATTGAACCCCCCGATCTGAAACAATATTCTGTGGTATACCATGGAGACGGAAAACATGTTTAATGAATAACTGCACCAACTCTGGCGCCGACTGAGGTTTTACCAAAGGGATAAAGTGCGCCATTTTACTGAAGCGGTCAACCACCACCCAGATTACAGTATTCCCCTGCGATTGAGGTAGATCGACAATGAAATCCATGGATATGTGGGACCATGGCTCACTAGGAATCTCCAGAGGTACTAATAATCCCGCTGGAGATCCATGGGTTGTCTTACTCCGTGCACATACAGGGCATGCTTCAACAAAGGCGGTTATGTCACGTCTGATGGTAGGCCACCAGACATGGCGTTTGGTGATAGCCAGTGTTTTCCGAACCCCTAAGTGACCGGCGGACTTGGCATCATGAAGTTCCTGTAAGACGGCGAGACGTAAATGAGGTGGAACAAATAAGCATTCAGAGGGTTTACCGGGAGGAGTATCAATCTGATATGGCGTCAAAGAACTAGACAAATCAGGGAGAAGGGCACCCACAATACAACCTAAGGGTAGAATCGGTTCTGGAAGATCAAATCGATCCTTACAGTCTCCGAAATTGCGAGAAAGGGCGTCTGCTTTGGTATTCTTTTTCCCTGGTTTGTAGGTGATAATGAAGTTGAAACGAGAGAAAAAGAGTGCCCAGCGAGCCTGACGGGAATTGAGCCTTTTGGCGGACTCTATATATTCTAGATTCTTGTGGTCAGTATATACAGTAATGGGATGTAGAGAACCTTCCAGCCAGTGACGCCATTCTTCAAAGGCCAGTTTAATACCCAATAGTTCCCTATTACCAACATCATAATTACGTTCAGCAGGAGAAAATTTACGTGAAAAGAAGGCACAGGGATGCAGTCTCTCCGGATTACCAGAATACTGAGAGAGAACTGCTCCCACACCAAGTTCGGAAGCGTCGACCTCCAACAGAAACGGGTGATTAGTATTGGGATGGATCAACACCGGAGCTGAAGTAAAGGTCTTTTTCAGTAGTTGAAAAGCGCTTATTGCTGAGGGAGGCCACTCCTCAGCAAAAGCGCCCTTCCGAGTAAGATCAGTTAAGGGTCCCACAATGGAAGAGAACCCCCTTATGAATTGTCTATAAAAATTTGCAAATCCTAAAAACCTCTGAAGCGCCTTTAGGGTTCTTGGTTGCTCCCACTCCAGTATCGCGGATACTTTGGAGGGATCCATAACCAACCCACGCTTAGAGATTAAATATCCTAGAAACGGAATTTCAGAAACTTCAAATACACACAATTTTAGCATACAGATGGTTCTCCCGTAACCTTTGTAACACCGCTTTTACATGTTGACGGTGTTCCAACAGGGAATGGGAAAAAATGTCGTCTAAATAGACCACCAGAAATCGACCCAAGAAATCGCGAAAAATGTCGTTCACGAAATCTTGGAAGACTGCAGGGGCATTACATAGGCCGAAGGGCATAACCAAGTATTCATAGTGACCATCTTTGACATTGAAGGCTGTCTTCCATTCATCTCCCTGGCGTATACGAATAAGATTATATGCCCCTCTAAGATCAAGTTTGGAAAAAATCTGATTAAAGAGGTCATTGATTAAAGGTAACGGATATCTATTCTTGACCGTAATTTTGTTTAATCCCCGGTAGTCAATACAGGGGCGTAAACGGCCGTCCTTCTTCTCGACAAAGAAAAAACCAGCACCAGCAGGTGAGGTAGAAGGACGGATGAATCCCTTCTTGAGGTTCTCTGAAATATAATTTTTCATGGCCAGCTCTTCAGATCGTGTGAGATTGTATATCTTCCCCCTAGGGGGCATAGTATCTGGAAGCAAATCGATGGGACAATCATAGGCCCTATGCGGGGGAAGAGTGTCAGCGGATTTTTCGGAGTAAACATCCGCCCAATCTGCGTAGGCTGGTGGTAAACCATCAAGAATGACCTGTGAGGACCTAAGGGATGTGGAGAAACAATGCTCATAACAGAATGGACTCCATTTAACAAGATCCCCAGATTCCCAATTAATAACCGGATTATGGGTTTTTAACCATGGGAATCCTAACACAATAGGAGAGACAGGACTCTCAATAATAAAAAATTCTAATTCTTCAGAATGGGCAGATCCCACAACTAAATTCACCAAGGGGGTCGTAAAGGAAACCAACCCTCCCATGATGGGCTCGTTATTGACAGCCAGGACCCAAAGTGAATTTTCTAACGGAATCAATGGAATATTTAGGGTGGAGGCAAGTGACCTATCCAAGAAATTGCCAGCCGCTCCACTGTCTATGAAGGCGGAGACAAAAGTCTTGGAAAGGCCCCAAGAGACCATAACTGGTAGGAGTAACCGATTTACATGAGGGAATGATACCTGACCGCCTAGATGAAGTCCCTCAACTGGATCTAGGCGCTGTAGTTTCCCGCCACCGGAGCCTTGTTAGGGCAATTCTTGGCGAAGTGGCCAGGATTCCCGCAGTATAGACAAAGACCTTGCGATCTGCGCCGAACTTTCTCAGCCTGAGAAAGATGGGTCACGCCAAGCTGCATGGGCTCTTCAGATGTCATAGAAGAAGGGGCGGCAGCACCCCTAGGGCTTAACTCTTGGCGTGAGGATCCCCAAGGTTGATCCTTGACTTTTTCTTGGCGTCCTTCCCTGAGACGTCTATCCACTCTAATTGCCAGTTGCATATATTCATCAAGGCTTTTGGGTAGCGGATAATTCACTAGAACATCTTTAATGTTTTCTGAGAGTCAAATTCTATATTGGCTGCACAAAGCTGGGTCATTCCACTTGGAATCAATGGACCATCGATGGAACTCTGCGCTATACTCTTCAGCCGAGCGTTTCGCTTGTCTAAGACTCCGTAGTTTGGAGTCTGCCGTTGAAGCCCGATCAGGGTCTGCATACAACAGCTCCATGGCAGCAAAGAAGGAGGAGACTGACTGTAAGGCTTCATCCGTAGATGCCAATCTAAATGCCCAGGTCTGAGGGTCACCCTGGAGAAGTGAGATCACTAGGCCCACTCGTTGAGTTTCTGACCCAGATGAGTGGGGCCGTAGGCGGAAGTAGAGTTCACATGAGTTCTTAAAGTTAGAGAACTTCATCCGTTCCCCAAAGAATTTTTCTGGAAGGGGAATCTTCGGCTCAACTGAAGGCCCAGGATCCAGTGGCGCAGGTAGTTGGCGACTTTTCTGCGTAGCCACTCGCTGGGCCAGCTGGTTGATGGCGGTGGCCATAGCTTGCACCTGCTGCATTAATTCTTCCATCTAGGAAATAATGTGTGGCCCGTGATAATGTCAGGTCCCGTGTGACGCCCACCTTCCAATTAAGTCTGCAACCCCCAATCTCCGCTGCTAGCTTCGCCTATAGACAAGCCCCCGTTTGCCGGGACGCTGAACACGCCTCACCGGGCACGGTTGCCCCCAGGACTTTATAGCACAAAGGATGCAGACTTATGCAGGGGAAGGCAAACGAACCAGGAACGAGACTGGGCAGGGTCAAACAAGCAGAGGTCATACACGGCAGATCAGTCCAATGAAGCGCAGTACAGGAGGATGAGACAGAAGAATAGTCGAGTCGAGCCAAAGGTCAAAACCGGGGAATCACAGGTACGCAGTACAGAGGAGCAGGCAAAATCGTAGTCAGGAAAACAGGCTAGGGTCGGTCCAGGCAGCGATCAAGGATGGTCATACACGGCAAGATAACGTAGACGGAACAGACACCAATTTACACCCAGCAGCACGCTATCACGGGCAAGGACCAAATGTAATGGGAACACCTTTATAGGAAGTGGCCGACCAGATTGAGGCACATGATTGGTGCAGTCTAGGAAACTAGGGCTGATTGCCCCATTCAAACTAAAGGGCGTTCCGCCCAAAAACAACCTTGGGCTCATTGGCCCTAAACTGATTACCTCCGGCGGGCACGCTGTGTGCAGCGCTGCCAGAGGGCATAAATCCTGAGTGCTCGCGCACGCGAGCACGATCCTGGGCGTCAGGAGCGCTCCGCAATGCCAGGGACGCGGCCTCTCCAGGCACCGCTCGCGACGGAACTGCCCGAGCCACCGCTCGCGATGGAAACAGCCGAGCGGCTGCTCGCGGCGGAAACAGCCGAGCGGCGGTCAGGGACGGAAGCTGCCGAGCAGCCGCCTGCCGAGGACGCCGCCCCGCCAGCGCTCCGGCCGACCGACCGCAGCCGGCGCGGGACCAAAGGCCGGGTGAGTTGCTCATGACCCCCGTGACACGTTGCTTTTTAATATTTTGATTCAGTTTTTGACTTATTTTATTTTTTAGAACATCATGGTGCTTGAAACAGACTGAGCGAGGACTGAATCCTTCCCTTGTTCACGAGAGATTGCAAGATCTTCCCCCGCGCCATCGCTGTATATTGCAAAGTGTCAGTTTTGTCTATTTGTTTACTGTTACCTTCCCAGCGCTCCAGCGATGGTGTTCGCACTGGCCAGCCGACACCGGATGTGACACCAGCCAGGACCCCGGAAACCGGAAGTGACGTTATGGGCTGTGCTCCATGAGCGCGCCCGGAAGCGCCACACTGGCCGGCCAGGGGGGACAGGATAAGAAGCACCGCACAGGTATCAGGGGTATCGCAAAGCCTTGAGAAAGGGGCCCTGGGCTCCGGAATGTGGGCACATTGTTTGTGATCACTTGCCTATATACTGCCACTTGGTAATGTTTGCTTTCCCATGTAACTATGTATGATCTTTGTTGGCGTTATGATATATACTATGTGAAACTATATATTTGACTGAAGGTTCATTCTGGTATGATGCAGGGCGGTTCAGATGCGTGACTGACCAGAATTAGCATATTGTTCAGATGCATTTATCTCCACTTGTTTTCTCCTTAACCCACTAAACAGCCTACTCTCTATGCCTCTTCATCAGGAACGTGACAGTACCACCTCATAGTTGTACCAATGGTAATATTTGGTTACCCTTATATACTGTATATGATTTGGTATTTACTAAACAGATTTTCCACTTGATGTGCTTACAAAATAAAGAAATCCTATATTTACTCCTCTCTGCAGAGCTCAGGCTCAGCCTAGACTCCTATTAGCTGGAACAGGAAGGCTCACTCCCACAGAACACAATGACAACAATAAGAGGCAGGTCGTTAGATCTGCCATTTCCTGGGTTTTCTATAAACAAAATTCCTATTTAAGTTAAGCCTTACACTGTGCAGAACTTTTTAGCAAAGCTTATTCATAGAAAAATATATGGATTTCATAAGCAAATATGGCCACATCCCGAGGCACGGGCGCTATTCAGTCCCAAGCATACAAGAATGGCTGGCCGCTGTAGCGCGTCACAGCACAGAGATGCTGAGGTGTGGCGGCTCTCGCTCCTTATTGTTTACATTGAAAAGAGAGCTGCTAGAAAAGGTGAGTTTTTCTGGATCCCGGGGGAAGGCCACACAATGTTCCTGATTCAATTTTCTAAAAATATCTCCTGAAAAACTGTATTCTAGCCTGGACTATGGGAGTGCACATGCGGCAATGCTGAGAGTTCTCAAGCAGAGATAGAGCCGCAAGAACATGCCGAGGGGGATGAGATGTGTGGGCATTGGTTTTTCAATGAGGAGCATCCCAAAGGGGTCAAATACCGAGCATTGGTCCACTTTAAATGCCTAACTTGAACTTCTAATGAATATGGGTCTTCGCTGGCCAGCTTAGCAGGTACATTGGGGCATCTTAATGCTGTTAATGTACAAATACTAAAATGGTAATATGCAATATATTTGGTTGTAAAGGATTGTTATGATTTCATTTTTTAAATGATTTGATTTTGAGCTTGAAAAACATTGGCCTTATGGGAGCCTCGCATACTATGGTGAAATGATGTTCATACATGACATGACATGACTTGTTATATGACATGTTATATATACAAACAAAAACTTTAAATGCATAAATTACATTGTTTATTATGATGAGTATTATGTGGTTGTGCTAAGTATCTCTATGCCTTAACTCGTCTTTGCCTCAGCACAGGGCAGCTACCATAGCTAGCAACTTTCCCCTTAGTATATAAATATATTTGGAGCAGATATGTAAGGAAGCATAATACACAATCAACTATTTTACCAATTACACATTGAAGGATACCACATTGAGGTTTTGTAAGATTGCTTAAGCACAACCAATGAAAACATTATTATCCGAGGGGGCAACAGGATCCATGTTTGTGGTTTAAAGGCCCATTTTCCATTGACTTGTGACTATGGTATCGTGGCCAACCCCCCACGCCAGTCACACTGCGGGTAAACTGAAATGCAAGGGGCATACCAGTTGGCGTTGGCGGGGTCTGCGGCAGAGAAAAGGTGAGCATTAATGTTTTTTTTTTTACTTTCCTAAACAGGGACTTGGCAATATATATACATTTTACACATTACTTATTTAATTAGTTACTATTTTTATTCAGAATATGAAAAAAAAGTTTTGTTTAGGTTTTTTACACATTTCTTCTGAACTGTAGTTATTTAACATGCTTTTAATAGGAGATATGCTATGGAGTCGATGAAATGTACTGTATCTGAATGTAATTATGGAGTTAGGGCCATATGTCCATATGGCAGAAACTGAAGATGGCCCTGGATAAAATGTTGATCTATGTTGTGGAATAAATACCGGTATCTGTTATCTAAAAGATGTTCTCATTCATTATATAAAAGTACAATCCAGATGTGATGCTAAAAACGCCGTCTGAAAAAAATGTAATGCTTAGATAGTAAACAGACAGTACAGAACACTGCCCGTAAAAGCTAACGTTATAAGTATCATTCAAATAGGCCAAGAAAGTCAGCTCTGTTGGCCAAATTTATAAAGAACTGGCATATGTTTTTTTTTGCTTTTCTGACACTTTTTAAACTTTTTCAGTAAAGCACAGTTTAGCACCTATTTAAAAAAAAAAATAAAACATAATTAGTGGTGAGTGAACCAGAACTGCAAAGTTCGGGTATGTGCTGAACATGGCAAGTTCAAGTTCCCGAACCCTGGGGTTTGTCCCAACACTAAAGCTCACCTGAGAAGCCCATGAATCAGCTTCTAGCCCTCCCTGCAGCCAATCAGGTGAGCCAGCAAGCCATCTCACTGTCCCCGCATCCACCTCACCCCCCAATCAATCAGGAAGGGGAGTAGGCGGGGCCGGGCCACAAAAGAGGGACTGCGACAAGCTAGGACAAATTTCCCAGCCTGGTCAGCAAGCCGGCGAGCGCACACAGCACTCTGCCTGCAATAGAAGATGGGGGCTCTGTCACAGTCTGCTATGGGATTATGGGGGTTGTTCTGCAACACAGTCTGCTAGAGGAGAAGATGAGGACTCTAGGACTCTGCTATGGGAGAAGATGGGGGCGTTGCCACAGTCTGCTATGTAATGATGGGGTTATTCTGCAAAGCAGACTACTATAGGGGAAGGTTGGAGGCCTTGTCACAGTCTGCTATGGAATTATGGGGGTTGTTCTGCAACACAGACTGCTATTAGAGAAGGTGGGGGGCTCTGTCACAGTCTGCTATGGGATGATGGGGGCACTGTCACAGTCTGCTATGGGATGATGGGGCACTGTCACAGTCTGCTATGGGATGATGGGGGCACTGTCACAGTCTGCTATGGAATTATGGGGGTTGTTCTGCAACACAGACTGCTATTAGAGAAGGTGGGGGGCTCTGTCACAGTCTGCTATGGGATGATGGGGGCACTGTCACAGTCTGCTATGGGATGATGGGGGCACTATCACAGTCTGCTATGGGATGATGGGGCACTGTCACAGTCTGCTATGGGATGATGGGGCACTGTCACAGTCTGCTATGGGATGATGGGGACACTGTCACAGTCTGCTATGGGATGATGGGGGGCACTGTCACAGTCTGCTATGGGATGATGGGGGGCACTGGCACATTCTGCTATGGGATGATGGGGACACTGTCACAGTCTGCTATGGGATGATGGGGCACTGTCACAGGCTGCTATGGGATGATGGGGGGCACTGTCACAGTCTGCTATGGGATGATGGGGGGCACTGTAACTGTCTGCTATGGGATGATGGGGCACTGGCACATTCTGCTATGGGATGATGGGGACACTGTCACAGTCTGCTATGGGATGATGGGGCACTGTCACAGTCTGCTATGGGATGATGGGGCACTGTCACATTCTGCTATGGGATGATGGGGACACTGTCACAGTCTGCTATGGGATGATGGGGGGCACTGTCACAGTCTGCTATGGGATGATGGGGGGCACTGTCACAGTCTGCTATGGGATGATGGGGGGCACTGTCACAGTCTGCTATGGGATGATGGAGGGCACTGGCACAGTCTACTATGGGATGATGGGGGGCACTGGCACAGTCTGCTATGGGATGATGGGGGGCACTGTCACAGTCTGCTATGGGATGATGGGGCACTGTCACAGTCTGCTATGGGATGATGGGGGGCACTGTCACAGTCTGCTATGGGATGATGGGGGGCACTGGCACAGTCTACTATGGGATGATGGGGGGCACTGGCACAGTCTGCTATGGGATGATGGGGGGCACTGTCACAGTCTGCTATGGGATGATGGGGCACTGTCACAGTCTGCTATGGGATGATGGGGGGCACTGTCACAGTCTGCTATGGGATGATGGGGCACTGTCACAGTTTGCTATGGGATGATGGGGGGCACTGTCACAGTCTGCTATGGGATGATGGGGCACTGTCACAGTCTGCTATGGGATGATGGGGCACTGTCACAGTCTGCTATGGGATGATGGGGCACTGTTACAGTCTGCTATGGGATGATGGGGAGATTCTGTCACAAAGTATTCTATGGGGTAGCAGTCAGTATTTACCCACAAACTTATCTGTAGTATACATACCATACATATTTCTTTTTCCGCTTTTAGATCGGACGAAAACCCACCGGTGATCGACCTGGAATCCTAAAAGATTCCAGAGCCGGTTGCTGGTTCCTGAAACAGGATGACCTGCTGTGTGAAACCCCCAAGGTGCTGATAATCACTCCCTTTTTCCCTGATCCAACGGCGCATGCTCAGAGCCGCCCACTGAGCTAATGTCATTCGGCAAGGTGGCTTTGATTGTACACTATGGGGAGTGAGAGCGGCCGCATGCACGCATCCTCAGACTGTGCACATGCTCTCGTCCTAGCAGTTCAGATAGGCTGGGAGGCAGCCATTCTATTTAGAGTCGCTCACCAAATATCGTCACTTCAGCGGACGGCACAGCACCGTTGGACCGGGTAAAGGTGAGTCTGAATGTGGCAATGCCAGGGGACATAGAACAAATCCAAGGAAAGTTAAACCCCAACAAAGGGGTGGGAAAGCCTCTGTTCTAGCCTTAGCTCCAAACAGCCAATACTTTCGAATTCTGGCCATCAGGTGACTAACCTATGTCATTATAGTGATTCCTATAACACGCAATTATTTAATGAGTCATTTTTATTGGCAACACACAACAAAATACAACATTAAGCCATATATTATATCCACATGACAAGCCTTTCATAGATCATTGCAAAATGTTCCTCAGCCTTGAAACAACCTTTTCATTTTAACTCCCTGATCCTTTTGGCAAGAGAAGATGTTTCACTCCTGAGTAATAAATAATTTGTTTGGCCACCTTTCTTGTGACGTTAAGCTGAATAGTTTAGGTTAAAGTGTCAGTAGTAAATAAAAAGATAAATACAGAATTATCGGCCATTTCATTCAAATCCATACTCCAACGTAGGTTTCTTGCATTCTTTTGTTTTGTATGTATTGTACATGTTTGAAACTTGATATATCGGAAGGCGGCTAAGCTGCTTTTATTTTTTTGTTAATAATACCATATATACCATATATACACATCTGACTTATACATGAAATTTGCTAAATTAGGACAGATACAACTTTCAACTTTCATAAGGTCCCTTCCAATTCACATGAGTGAGGAAATTCCACCTGCGACTAAAAGAATTACCCCCATGAAGTAAAAAACACCAAATGAAAACTATTCAAGAAAGAGAAAAGAATCACCTGGCACTCAGTGACAGCTCACTCCTGGCCCCTGCCCTGCATGTCATTATCACTGTCCGCCTCAAGGAGGGGCCTTTTATAGCGTGAGTCAGATGATGATGTAATTTGACTCACCCTATAAAAGGCCGCTTTTGTCGTTGGCGAGTGAAACACAAGCTGGGATCGATAAGCAGAACTGGATGTGCTGGCAAAGGGCTTGCCTCTGCGGAAAGTGTTGGATCAGAGCTAAGTAAAGTGTGACTAGCAGGGGACTTGCCATTAACCCCTATTCCCATTACCTGCCTCCCCAAAACACAGGGAGGGCTGTGTGGGCTTAAGGTTCAGAAGCAACACAGGCTGTCCCCCTAGTCTACAAGCCCCCATAGCTGGTGCCTAGGCTGGATATGCTTGGATAGGGGGAACCTCACACCATTATTAAAGGTTTAACAAATTAAGAAAAGGGAGGGGGGACCCCACACCAATTTAAAAAAAAATATTGTGACCCTTGATTGTCTGGAAAGACATATAACACTCTTTTCAGTTTGGCAGGTCTCCTGGACAGGAACCTGAGTCTAACGATACATATATGGCACCATTGTAATCGGGAGGAATGTGGCTTTCACACAAAATATGGTTTTCTTTAATATAATAAACATGTCAAAGTTTAATATTTATTAACCCAAAATATTTTCTTGCATGGAAAACAATACAAACAAGACATTTCATTTTAAAGCCCAAACTTATTTTAACCAATTCCCGCTCCTCATGTTCTTTTGTCTTTTCTTGCTGCGCACCATCTTCCTCCAGTAGCGTGTGGATGTATGTCCTGTGCTGGGTCTCCTCTGTCCTGTGCTGGGTCTGCTTTGATCTTCAGGGCTCTTTTGCACCCCCTCCACTGTCTTCTGTTGCTGGTGTGGCTAGCTCAGGGGGCAAAAGGTCCCCCCTCCTTTCATCCTGGCTCCTGGCCTGGGACTGCGTGTGGGGCAGGGGTAGTCACCTTTAAAACAGAGAGTTAGAGCTTCTCTGGGATCTCCCAGAGGGAAATAGGGGTTCCCCCAGGGCTGGACGACTTGGTGCCCCTGGGGCCTTCAAATTTAGGAAGCCCCACTGTGTGAACCCTCTTCAGTGGCCTGCAAAACCCTTAACTTTTCACCCATCCCTCAGCGAGATCACTGGTTCCTCCCTGCGATTCAAGAGTCTCAGGAGTTCAGGAGTGTGCCACTGACCTTTGCGGGCAGTCATTCCAAGGGGGCCTCCTTCGAGGATTCCTAGTTCCACTAAGACAATAAACTGCTCTACCAAGAAAGACCAACACACTCCTCTTTAGTATTTGAAACCTGGGGGCACAGCATTTTTTAGGCTAAACACTGGAGGGACCACTACTTTTTCACAGAGTAGTGGTCTTTTATTACAGAGTTAGAGCCTCTCTAGGATCTCCCAGGGGGTTAGGGGGGTTCCCCCAGGGTTGGACGACTAGGTGCCCCTAGGGCATTCTGATTCAGGATGCCCCACTGTGTGAACCCTCTACAGTCGCCTGCAGAACCCTTACCTTTTCACCGAGATTACCTGTCCCTAATTGCAAATCAAGAGCCTCAGGAGTTCAGGAGTCTTCTTCCGACCTTTCCTGGCAGCCATTCCAAGAGGGGACTTCCTTTGGTGATTCCAAGTTCCACTGAGACAATAAACTGATCTATCAAGAGACACCAAACACACCACTGCTTTAGTATTTGAAACCTGGGGACACATCACCTTTTTAGGCTATACACTGAAGGGACCACAAACAGCAATTATGGGGGAGGGGGTTAGGCTAATAATGGATCTTATAACATAATATATTTAGCTGGGTTAATAACTTGTTTTACATAGCCACACTGGAGAGAGCTAGCAGTAATTTACTTAATGCATTACATAGGGATTTAGTAAAACAATCTTTCTGACATTATTGCTGTGCTCACAAACCACATTTAAAAACCACCTGCTTCAAGGGTCTTGTGTGCCTCTTTTGACTGGCGGATTTAAAATACGGTGCTGTGTCAAATATTCTATGTTACCATCAGGGGATCTGTCTAAAGGATACATTATACATGAATAAAACTTTAAAGGTGGGGGCTCTTTACATCATGCAGCATGAAAACCCATGATTCATCTCACTTATTCAGATACAAGTCCCCTGGGTGGCAGCACAAGAAGGTTTACTAAATACAGTTTAAGTGAATTTTTTATGGCTGACAAGTATATAGCATGAAAATGAGTCCATTGAGATAGGCTGTATTTCCTGGCCTTTATCTCTAAACCCATTTGTTTTGTCAGTAATATTTAATGTCGCTATATATTTTCCAAGAGGTTCTTTGGGGATGTGTATTTTACACAATAATGCAGAATATTCCATAAACCATTGAAGTTGTCCTGCTTTATTGTTATCCTATATACATTAATTGATGAAGTGTATGCAGAACAATTTGGCCTAAACTCTTTTATAACACAATTCCCTCCAAGAAAATCCCATAATGGTTTAGAGATGAAAAGTTCAAATTAACAGCATTTTCTAGACATGCTATGAACATGGAACTGGAACCCAGGATTTTGACTTTCCTGGGTTTGGTGGCAAACCCCCCTGGGCATCCCGGGACAGGGTGCCCCACTGTGTGATCCCCCCAGGTTGCCCTTTCAAACGCACCTCTCCGATCCAATGGCGCGTTCATGAGCTCTGGTCCAATCGGAGCCATTCGCTATGCATATTAATTGCTCAGCAAACGTGCTCTGTTTGCATGAAGAGACTGTCAATGGGAGCAAGAATGGCCACATCCCCTGCGCAACAGTCTAACTGAATAGATGAGCGTGGGAGCATGGGCATTTCACAAAGGAGTGGGGATGCAGCTGCCCTTGTTTACATTGGAGAGGGAGCGCAAGGAATAGGTGAGTGCTGCACGCCCCTGGGGGGTTTCACACAGAGGGGCTTCCCAATCTGGGAGGCCCTGGGGGAAGGCCGGCGAAATCTAAAAAGATGGATTTTGTTCCACCTTAAAAAAGGATTCCAGAACAGCACTGAATTGTAAATACAGTACTAATGTTCACTTGCTTCCTTCTAGTATCCATTCATGTAAATGCATCATCCCAAGGGTGGAGTCCAGATATATTCAGGCTGCACAGGTTCCTGATGAATTTGTATAATAGTTTAGATTAGCAGCATAAGGAATTACAGAGCAGGTTAAATTCAATAGGTCCGATTCAACATCAAGTTGAAAATTTACATTCAATCACTAAATCACTCCCAAGGTAGACAATGAAGGTGAATGGCAATTTTTTCTCCTAAAAGTAGTAGAGTTTTTCTCACCTCATCTAAAATGCAAGGTGCTCTTCTGCACTCGTAGTAGCCTGCCTTTGACTTTTGATACTTTGGCAAAGGGTGTCTGCACTGAGGTAGAGGCTACCTTCAGGAACATCAGTGCTGATAAATCATATTAACAGACCAGCCAAGGGCAGAATTTAGTAAGCAGAGGAACAGGTAAATATATCAGAATAGGCTTGGGGAGAAGGGAAATTGTATTTTGAATTGAGTTCTTAGGACTAATAATTTGCAATAATGTCAATCTGTGTTCATGTAGTTGTATTAGAGATCATACAGTACTCATTTACATTTAGCCACATATCCATAATAATTCTGTTCTCACAGCAATTTGCTGAACACTGATTTCTCCTGTCTGAGTTTCTTTTACTGATTTTATAGAGAATTATAAGTATTTTGTAAAATATAGATTTTACCAAGATGACAATGAAGCTTTAGGGTGACATTTATACATGTGTCAGGGGGAAGCCATTTTATTTTACTACCTACTACCTATTAAAGTGTTTCTTTGCGGTGCACACAATGTAAATTTAATGTACACAATAATGGAAAGTGTGTGAGGGCCTATGGATGGTATAGCGCTAATTCAGCATGATGCCGAACCTGGTCCCCACTGAAAGCAATGGAGACCGGAACTTTGAGGGGGGCGATTCTGCCTCTTGGGGTCCCGCATATATTTTGCGCATGGAGCTAAATTTCATGCGTAAATTTACTCGAAGGGTATATTTGCGTGAGATTTAGGAATCGTTTGGAGGGGTGAAAAATGTGCAAATTTGTTTTTCATGTAGCATTTTCCTCCAGCAAAAAGCAAAAGAAAAATGCAGACTTCACTAACTAACATGCTTATTTCATTCACATGCCAACAATAGCCAGCACATGGAGGGAGGGGTATACAGAACATCTGGGACTAAACAAAGGAAAATACAACACTGTAGGTCAACTGGATTCAAGATAACACACACCAAAACACTACACAAAAAACAAGGATAACACGCTTTACAGTTTGGAGAACATAGATTCGTCTCAATCACAGTAGCAGTGGAAACAAATTTGCCACTACTTAACAGTAAAAACAGGGAGAAACATGGGGGCCATGGAGACCACTAACTGCCCTAGGCTGCACAATGCACATGGATCTTGTCCATTTCCGCATTAAAAAGCTTCATTTCATGGGCAATGAGCAAGTTTGCTCATGAATCAGAAACCTGCGAACGCACTTCATGCATGCAATGAGCACAATGAGTGAACCTTTCGCATGGTGCCATGGATCGTACGCTGAATCAAAGTTTCCTCGTGCATATGCAGTTGCACATGGTTTGTGGGATTTTGGCACATGGGCATGAATCAACTCTTTTAAGGCTACAAATATGTACATATTATTTTAGTGCTTGATAACAGATGGGGTAGGTTTTAATCGAAAAGCCCTACAAGCTTAGTTATACTAATTTATTGGTGCTGAGGTCAGGGCTTTGTTCCACACTACACACGCCAGCTGTGGGTGCAAGGACTTTGCTTTGTGCATTGAGACCACAGTCATGCTGGAAAAGAGACATACAAGTTGGTGTACATTGCTAAGGTAAACACTTTGTTGCTAGAGATAACTGTTTTCTTTTATAACAAATAGTTAAAAAAAATAACAGATATACTCATCCCCTTTAGGACATCATTTTGGCACACAATAATGGAAACTTTTAAAATTGCATTGAAAGTGGAATTAACCTTTAAAGATATTTATACTGCATTAAGTTTCACATTTCTGTTTCTTTGCTAGAACTTTGGAAGACTACATTGAAATTAAAGATAATATATTTCACTGTAATTTAGTAAAAAATAATGGATATTAGGCCAAGGCCGGGTGAACAATCAGAGCTGGGGAGTATCGAAATTCAGCTTCTTAGCAGCAATTCAGTTGGGCTGGATATTGAAAAATGAGCACTGAATGATATTTGTAATGCGTCACTGCTCGGCATTGATAATGTCGGAGTAGCTGCTATTGCTCCTGTAAGTTCATACAAGATGGTAATCCCTCTAGAATTCAAATTATGAAATAAGAAAATTGGTAGCAGCTGACTTTAGCATGTCGAAGCTGTTCATGTGCTGCTGTCCAAGGTTCTGCAGCACATTGACATACAGTCCCAAGCTACAGTGACCCACATTTCCTGGTTTGGATGTGGTTGTTGGCACTGTTACAAATCAGTCCTTTGTAAAGGCCAAACCTGCCACAGATATTTCTGAATAAGTAAATACTTTTTCTCCTGATTGTGTTGTTTGCTTGCTTCCACTTTTGCATTTTTTTTAAATATTGTCCATCACCGAGGAGATGGCTTTGTTGTCCTGAACTCCAATAAAAAATGAATGTTTCCCCAGCGTAATCTCAATCTTTTTTTATGGGTATGTATTCAGTTAAGAGGGAGGTGGGGCTATGAGTTGTGAGGCACTAGTTATGGTAAAATTATTATTAATGGCTGTTATGATTTCCCATTATAGGTTTGTGGTATAACTCATTATTGTGAGCATCACAATGAATATTGTTTTTTTTAAGCTTTTGTATATGATTTGAACGAAATTTGTATATTAGGAACAGGCAATAAAAGAGAAAAATGCTCCTTATAATAATTTGAACTTAAGAAAGCTAAATCACAAACAGACAGCACCCTCTGTAATCAATTGCCTAGCTAGACAAATGAGCCAGGGGACAAGGAAGGAAAAAAGGAAGCAGCACCAGGAGCTGGCACACAAAACATAATGAGGGGATACTATGAGCACTGGTGGCACTAGCCAAATAGGGCAAGGAGCCTACATGGACGTCTTTACTAGAAACCCTGATATGGAGGATGGATTGCGCAACAAATGTTAAGGTCAAGCTAGAGGTCAAAGGCAAAAAAAGGCAATACCAGTTGAATAGGTTCATGTGTTTAGCAGCCCAAAGTATGGGTATCACCAATAGATCAACCAGTACCTCCACGCCTTGAGTGCCCTTTTATACCTTGCACTCATGTGCATTAATTAACATTTGCATGCAATTGAAATCATTGCTCAAACACCTGCACATTGGTATACGAGAAGTGATTGCGAGAAAGGCAAACCCATGTTGTACAACGCTACTCAGTTATTGAAGTGTGTTCAGTATAGTATGTTTTACCAGTGAGTCTATTTGAAAGTCTGTTTTGTTCCTAGCAAAATCTGATTTTTTACGCTGATTTTTTTTAATTTAAAACACACTCTAAAACACTTAAGGCAGACCCACATCCATTTCATACCTAATGGGTGTGGGTCTGCATTGTGACTGGCTCAGGGGCCTTCCAGATTGCTGGAGCTCCCCCTTCGTACATCGACCTCAGCCACATCCGCATCGATCTTCTGCCGAAACTGTCCCTGCAATTGGCCACTGGCAGTCTTGTTGGTTAAGGTTGCGTTCTCCTTTCCAGGCTGCTGGATTTAATCCAGTGATGACATAAAATGTAGACATGGACATTCAAAGTAACACCTGCACGTGTGCGTGTGCAAGTGTGCAACCAGCAGTGCAGATTTTGCCGCCACATGCAAGCCTTTTATTTTTCATTGCTGTTGGGTGAATGAAAGCATGCAATGTTTTAAAGTGGACCAAAACCCAGGATTTTGACTATCATGGGTTTTGGTTCTTGCCCTGGAGCACTCCTGTGTGGGATTCCTCCGCTGTGTGAGACCCCCCAGGTCGCCCATTCCAATTTGCCTTTCCCTGGTCATATGGTGCATGCAAAGCCTTCAGTCCAATCAGCGTGCTTGACTGCACTGATGCAAACTCGTCTAGACTCATCTAGACTTGTCTAAGGACTAGACTCCAGCCTATCGGCGCTGGCCTCCACTGGCCCAGGATGCTGATAGGCTGCGCCATGGTGGGAGCAGGAAATACCCGGAAGTTGTGAGTATCTGGATGCCCAGTTTCTTCCGATGCGCAGGAGGGCAGTCTGGGTCGTGCTGCCCCGCTGCTGTAGAGCAAAGTGGAACTATGGTCATTTTCGACCATAGTTCCGCTTTAAGCAGTGGTGAGCCTGGAGACTGGCTTGGCACTGTTAGGATTGTAGGAATAATTTCCTTTTGTTTTATTTTTTTACTGTTTGATTACATTTAAAAAAAAATAGCAGCATGGGGGACCTTTGGTAGAGGACTGGTACTCTTACACTGCTGCTAGGGGTGCCCCTCGAAGAGCACAAAGCCCAAGTTGATGGGTACCAGGCTCTTCCACATCCCCTGTGTCCAGGAGGCGGTATGGCTAATCTAATTTTATTGGCAAACCCCTCTTTTAACTGCTATAGATGTTCCCACTTCTGGAGTATAAAAGCTTCCCCCCACCCCGATGGCTCAGCAGTAATACCAGTAGGGTGCTGGGGTAGATGGATGGGGAACATCTATACTCCAATTCAGATTGCTACAGCCATCAGGAAAGGAGCTTTCGGACAGAGTGAGGACTGATGCCTGATGCTGGAGAAGACAGTTTAAGTAGTAGTTTAATCAACAGGGCTCGACTATTAATTCCCCTGGAAGCTGCATGTGTTTCCTTCAGTTACCACAGCATCAGAGTTTTTGATTGACACAAATGATCCCGGATTGGTCCAAGTGCAACACATTGCTCATTGCAATCCCTTACTTTGTGGACTTACTTCATTATTCCCTGTAATAAAACATATATCTCCTGTAGCACATCAAATTTGTTCCAGTGATCTAAACAGTCAGTGCCTATTTTCCCAGTGCAACTTTCATTTAGGTTTAGTATTAGTTCAATAAACCTAAATCATTGTCTAGAACACCCAACATTTCACTGTACATTTATATTCCTCTTTTTCAGTTAATAAACACTAAATGAGCCGTCCCATCTTTTGGTGATTCAGCCAAGCTCTTACCCAGGAGGCAGTCATTTCAGTACACTGACATATCTCTCCCTGTGCTGGAATTAAAAAAATCCCCCCCCCCCCCCCCACCTATTCTGTAGTAGGCCTACACAGTGTGCATGCAGGAATGTTACCATTGAACACATAACATGGAGCAGGGCTGGTATATAAGAGCTGATCTATGCCTACATTTTGCAGTATGGCAGCGGTCATGTATGCCAGTAAAAGCCATGGGACACTGCTGTGGCTGCGTGTGGGTGTGCCATGTTTTTACTGTGCTCTCTGGCATTTTACGGTTCCAGAAACCACCAAATATATCAATAAATTATGTGCAAAAAAGATCTATAAATATAAATCAATGAAAGAAAACAGTTTTCAGATTTTGTTTGCCTGTTAGCACTTTATAGACTTTATCTCTGAGAACTTTTGTGATTCTACGGCACTGAGGCACCAGGCATTCTTTTCCATTCGGAACTCATTGCCAGGCATGAATTGTGGGCGCGTAAATTGAGGCAAGCTAACAGGTGATCCGGAGGGGGGGGGGGGGGCTTTATCATACACATGGCCATACCAAATTGGCCATGTAAAGCAAACTAAAACCCAAATGAGTGAAATTCTTGGGTTTTGGTCTGTTATAAGTTGTGCAGAACCAATTGTAAATGGCCCTAAATTGTGAGTATTTCAGAGGGGGATTTTTACAACAGTTTTTTTGCCTCTTTTTACATGTTTATTAGCAACATGAATTACCCCTGACTATCCACTCTAAACAGAAAAAAATGCTACTGAGTTCTGGAAAGCAATATACCAAGCAGTTGTTGTTAGTTCCACCTTGTGCACAGCTCTGGTGCTTTGCTGAAACTTAGGGGCTTATTTAAGAAACTCTAATGCTTTGTAGCACCACATAGCAGTAGGTGTTTTTTGTGCTTGCAACCAGCAAGTCATATTTATGATGAAAAAAAAATGTTTAGGGCCTCTCCTAGCTTCGTGTTACATGTATCAAGAGTGCTGGGTGATTTGTTAGCGCCGGAGCTGTGTTCCCTACAGCGCCAAATCACATCAGTTTTGTTCCCCCATAGACTTCAATTAGCCAGTCCAGTCCCATTTTGTTTGGTGATTCTTGGTTAGCAATTTTTAATTTTTTTTGCTCAGTCAAGTCATGCGGGATCCCTGGCCTGTTTGGAATTTTTTTTGTTCATTATTGTACAGCCCGCACTGGCGCTGTTCATTTACATGTTAAATCTAAATGATTTCTGGCCCTCCCTATTGGTGCTACCTGTCGCTATCAACATTGGAAAAAAAGCAAACAAGACACAGGGCCACAGGTATCCTACAGTGCCACGGGTAGCCTACAGTGCCATGGGTAGTCTACAGTGTTACGGGTAGTCTACAGTGCCATGGGTAGCCTACGTCACCGAAAACAGCTGTGTCTGGCCGTGGTCAATGTTGTGGCACTAATAGTGCTCAAGTGGCGCTGCGAGGCGCTAGTAAATTGGCCTCCATGTACTGTATGGGTTTTCCATTATAATTAGCGATTGGTTGTTATTGACTATTTTGTGGATTTCCTAAAACAACGACTACATTTGTTGCATAGTAGATGTCTCAGATGTGTCCTCTATATTTCAGTTTTTTTATTCAATTTAATTTAAATGTTTGTCACATATCAAAAAAAGGAAGTAGTCACATATCCAATAACCAGGTATTTATCTGTAACATTCTATACTACCTCCCTCAATTTCAATAAATCATTAGTATCCTATACTTATTCATACCCTTGACTATGATCTTATTTGATACTTCTGTAGACACAAGAAAAAAACAATAGAAAATCAAAAATGAAAGTAAAGAAAAAGTAAAAGAAAAAATGCATTGACTATAAAGCAGCTTTCTAGGGTGGCATTGCAGTCAGAGCGGCAAGATCTGGAGCGTTTTTTTCTCATTTTCACTTTCACAATGCTCCTGTCTGCCCACACGCCAGCGCACACAGAGACCCGGCGGCTTTTGCTTTGTGTAAAACTCATGATTATTCATTCATTGGTGGCACAGTGGCCCCGTGCCCAAAGCCTTGGAGCATGCCAGACCCGCTCCTGTAATCGGACAGAGCAAGCAAGCTTTCATAGTGTGAGGTTTGGGACGGGGTCGCTGTGCCACCAATGAATGGTTCTTCAGTATTACACTAAGAAAGTGCCGCCAGGTCTCTAAGTGTGCGGAGGGAGGGGGGCAGTTTTCTAAAATGTCAAAAGGTGCCTGGTGGTGGCAGTAGGTTGTTAAAGGAGAGGGGCCTGAGCCGGTAACATTGATAGCTTTTGAGAGCTTGCAGTGACTGTTCGGCTGCAAACTTACAGTCACAAGCACACTCTATGTTGAAGAGACAATGGTCTGAGGGCTGTGATATAATCCTGGTTTCATAGCAGCCATATCTGCTGTCATATAAAAGGAGAGATGTGAAAGAATCTGCAATAATCTGCAGAGCTGAGATCTTCCTGCCCCCCTTCTCCTCCCCTCTCTCTCTCTCGTTTCTTAGTGTTTAGCACAGCGTTGCCCCCCCCTTCTCCGTCTGCTAGGTTTAGAGTTGGAATCGTCTGTAGGAGGCATGGAGCTGATAACACCTCTGCACGATGCAGTGAGTGTCTTCACTGTCACGGGCTGCTGCTGCTGCTTTGTGCTTGAATCATGCACAGCTAGGGAGATGTGCCCAATCACAATGCTGTCTTCAATTCCACTTCTGTTCTGATTATACAAGCTTGGTAAAATCTTTAAAAAATCATTGTAGACAAAACTGAAAAAAATATACATTTTAGTATGCTTGAGATGTGGCCAACATTAAAGAGCAGCAAAACCCCAAAAACATAACGGGATGCCCCACCGTGTGCATTCCCGGGCGTCACCTAAAAACTAACCTTTTTCTGGTTCCCATGGCCCACTCAGTGGCACTCCTTTAAAGTGGAATAAAACCCACCAGCGAATGCCCCTGAATCTTTTAGATTCCAGGCCCAACCACTGGCTTTCCCCCAAGGTGTCCTGAATCACGATGCCCCGCTGTGTCAAACCCCATAGGGTTCAGGTAATCGCTTACCTTTCCCCAGCCCAATGGCACATGCGCTGCCTTTCGTCAAATTAGAGCTGTCGTGACTATGTGTTCAATGGGGACTGACTCACTTCAATGGGGAGCACACACTGCTGCATCCCCCACGGCATGCACACCCCTGCCCCATCTGAATGGCTAGGGCAAGAACACACGCACATCTCCAAGGATGCAGCATAGAAACAAGGAAGAGGTTGAGTTGTACTGGGCACTCTGGGGGATCTGTCAGTGTGGCAAGGGAATCTGAATGAAGCGAGTGCCACTGGACACATGCCCAACCTTACCTGAGCCATTTAAAAAGGCAATTTGGATTGTGGGGCATGCCAAATTGTGATGCTCCCTAAGGATATTTAAATATGAACCAAAATTCAAATTTTTAATTTTTGGATCTGTGGAGAGCTGCTTGTACTACTCCTATTGTTGGGTTTGTTCTTGCAGCAGGATTCAGAAGGGGCAGAACACCACTGAAAGCCAGACTGGGAACGTTTTGACTCTCAGCTCATTAAAAAGGTAAAATATGCTACGTCATGGTATCCACTGCATTGTCTCTGAATGTGGTGCCTCGAGAAGAGTAGGACCCTTAATCCAGGGTATCATCTTACCTGGGATCCAAAACAGCGCGGTTGCCACCAGTTTACCAGTCATCTGCTTCATATATACCCATGCTGGAACATCCTTATGCTTATAAATAGTGGCCATCTGGGCAATCCTGGCAACATAATATTTGAACAACTCAGACACCCCCAACCCCCCATATTTCTGTTGGGTATACATTGTAGCCTGGCCCATTCTTTTAACCTTACCACCCCATATGTAATTTAAAAGGGCCAATTGCATTCTATTTAGATCATCCATGCTCATTGAAACGGGGAGTACCCTAAAGTTATAGAGCAATTTTGGTACAAGGTCAATTTTAACTGCTGCCATCTTGCACACCCAAGACAGTGTCTCAAGTCTTCCTTAGGTTTCCAGGGGAGGATTATTCAAAACATAGGCATCTTCAAATTTGGAAGTTAACTTAACTACTAAATATTTGATGGCTGTATTTGTCCATTGAAAGTCAAAAACCACTGTAATTGTTCCCTGACCAATGGCTCAATACTAACATCTAAGGCCACTGACTTGCCCTCGTTCACCCTCAAGCCCAAGATCTCAGAGAACCCATCCAGCTCCTTCATAATGGCTAGTAAAGAAACCCTGGGCCTGGTGATAAACAGGATAAACATTTATGTCCCACTTCTCGACAGAAAAACAATCTCTCTACTAGAGGCTCCATAGCCAACAGAAACAAACTTGGGGAAAGGGAACATCCTTGTCTGGTGCCGTGGCCAACACTCAAAAGGTCTGTTCTATATCTATTTGTCAATATGGCAGCTCTAGGGGCCAAATACAGACTCCTAATGCTAGCCAAGAAGCTCTCTCAAAAACCCATTTTACTCAAAGTTGTTAACAACTAATCCCAGGAGAGGGTAACGTTGGCCAACAGCACAGTACCACCCTCCGATGTGCCTCCATCATAGCTGTTCCATAGGAGAGAAATAACATTCATCAGCCAGGAAAGAGTTGAGTCTGTGGGCAAGTATCTTAGCAAAGATTTTTAAATCATTATTAATTACTGAGATTGGATGATACATTTCATTCTCTCCATATATCTATCAGGTTATATCCTGACAGAAGGTTTGCTAGATGCCTACTATTCTTAGGGGGGACTCTTATATACCAACGGATTAGATTTGTCAATAACCACGACTAATGCCATATTAGAATCACATCCCAGAATTAAAGTACCTGTTATCTTGGAACCTAGTTCATCAAACATACTCCAAAAATGATATTCGCCCTTTATTGTGTGCATAATAAAACATTATTAAAACAACTGCTTCTCCTATCTTCCCCTTTACCAATAAAAACATCTATTATATCTGTAGGAGTCTCAGTTAACATAAAGGGGATTGATTTGGCAAAACATAGCTCTTCCGAGGGTAGTTAAATCCCTGAAAAATATGTGAGACGATCATGTTAACCATCCAGGCTCACCCTCATTTGCCTGTTGGCTCATCATTATTGGGGAATCAGGACATTCGGGGCCAGCCACCCCGGGGCAGTGGGACGATTGTATCATAAAAAAAAAAAGAAAACGAGTAAAAATAGAAAAAGAAACAAAAAACAAACAGAGAAGAGGCAGCAATCCTGTCGCCCCATCATTCAAATTAATATCCCTCCCTTCGATAGCAAATGGGGGGTTCTCAAAGACAATCCCATCTAACCCTTGAGAATGAACCTAGAGAAATGTGCCACCCACCGAGTGCTCTGTTCGCTCTAGAAGAAAAGAGAAAATAAATAATCCCCCTTTTCCCTCTTTCCCTCCCCCCCACTAACTCTACCACTGCAGCAGTCAGCCAAACAGAAAAGAGATAAAAAAAAAAAAGAAAAAAGGAGAGGGAACCCTATCTTTGTGAGAATACTCTCGTCATATGTACAAAACAGAAACAGAACTTTAGAGAGGTGTTTAATAAGTTCTCTACCCTGGTATGTTCTGTTATTATTAGAAAGCTGAGCTTGTCTGTGCAGATTGAGACATGTCTGGACATGCATAAAATGCAGGTCTACAAAGAAGCAAGGGATTTGGATCTATGTTCCATAATTAATTGAATTAACAATTGAAAAACCCCTGTATCCGGTGACCTGTTGAAGGAAATGTGCCGTATAAAATGCATTTATTTGAAAACAAAGCTTTTTATCATGGACCTCTTATCTTTTTCTTGTCATGACTAGTGATGGGTGGACCTGAACTGCAATGTTCAGGTCCGTACCGATTTTTGCGAGTTCACGTCCCCGAATCTGAACCCAGGTTCGTTGTTCGCCCCGAACATGGAAAAGCTGTTTGATGGGCTGATTTTATACTTTTGGTTACTTTTTTGGCATTTGTGGTTAAATACAATTTCTATCGATGAATAGCCTAACTTTTTATTTTTTAATTGTATTCTTTCAGTTTTAAGTATTTTACTAAATGCAGCTTATAAAAGGCATTCATTTTAACATTGAAACTGCCTGAGGGTTTATTTGTTTTGTCTTTTTGGTAATTTGTTTGGCATTTTGGGTAAGATCCAATTTTTATCTAATGAAGAATAGCCTGACTTTTTATTTTATCCGTTCTTTGTTACATTCCTTGTTAGTTGAAAATTGTATGTAACCAAAAATGCCAAAAAAATTACCAAACTTTATAAAAAATAAACCTACAAACAGTTTCAGTGTTACAATGAATGCCTTTTATAAGCGCCATTTAATAAAACACTAAGCTGGAAACTCCCTTTTTGTCAGGTTTTTGGTGTTTCCTTTTCTGAGATGTAAAATAAACATTTGTATTATTGTATTGTGCCCCCAGACCTTACTTATTAACATGTTGCTTCCAAGTTTCCTATATTCCATTGTGCCTGAGATCCTAAGATGGGAGTGGTTTTCTGGCATTGAGTAAAAAGTACTGACTACATGAAGCACCAAAATGCTTGTAATGTAACAGGTGAACTCTTTAGCAGCTTTGGCTAGAGCACACAGCAGTAATGACGCTTCCAGCTGAGAACACTGCCTAACCCCTTAGCTACTGAACACAAGACTTTTAACTCCTTATATGAATAAGTTGAATTACCACAGAAGGAGTTAAATGTGTCTCCTCTCCCTTAGCCAATCAGATGATTAGCAAGCCAGAGACAGAAAGTTTTGTGACCTGTACTTTTAAAATACCAGTTAATGTACATTGCTAAGAATTGCAAAAAAACAGATAAGCACATTGATTACATAATTTTGGCACACACTAATGGAAACTTTAAAAAATGTAATCGGAAGTGGAATTACCCTTTAAAAATAAAAAATACAATTAAAAATAAAAAGTCAGGCTATTCTTTGTTTGAAGAAAAATTGTATCCAACCAAAAGTGCCCAAAAACATTTTCAAAAATTATTAAAAAATAAATCTGCAGGCAGTTTCAATGTTAAATTGAATGCAATTCATAAGCAGCACTTAGTAAAATACTTTAAACTGAAAAATACAATTAAAAAAAGTCAGGCTATTCTTTGTTAGATAAAAATTGTATCTAGCCAAAAATGTCCCAAGAAATACCCCAAAATATAAAAAAATAAATCCGCAGGCAGTTTCAATTTTAAATTGAATGCCTTTCATGAACCGCATTTAGTAAAACAATTAAAACTGAAACAATACAATTAAAATATAAAAAGATAGGCTATTAGGCTATAAACCAGTAGGTTATCTGCAGCAGGATTCAATTAGGCATGACACAAACTCTTTATTTTTTATTTATTTATGTATTTAATTATTTTTTTGTTTTCTGTGATTATTTAGAGTATTTTCCTTAACCCATTTTGCGCAGGGCGATCTCCCTGGTGTTACACCCTGATTAGCCCTCTGACACCCATAAAAATGAATATTTTATTTTTTTATGTATTTATGTTTTTCTTAAATTTGTTATTTAGAGTACGTTCCCTACCCCATTTTGTGCAGGGCAATCACCCTGTCGCCCTGATGACCCCCTAATTTGCAGCCCTCTAGCCCTTGTTACCCCCATTTTACTACCATTTTTGGGCCCCCAAGTTTGGATTCCCATTGACTTCAAAACTAACTTTTGCAGTATGTTTGGCTGAGCTTGTGGTCCAACTCTATTCTCATGTCAATTATAAATGATTTGGTCCACCTTTTATTTTGTGGACTTTCGGATCAGGGCTGCCAGAGGGGCCCAAGGCTTCTCTTGGCTTCTTCTGGTCCCTTGGTGGTGATGGTTCTCACAGAGGTATCTGAAGCCACAGTTCAGTGTCTGGCTGGTCAGCAATGTACTGCAATGTATAAAGCTCTGCCTAGGCACCTAAAGAGAAAACCTGGTGCCGCGTTCTGACTTTATATACTGCACATGCCTACCTACAGCCTGGAACATGAAAGTGCAGCACCCAGTTTCAAATATTGGGGCTGTGAGAGAGGGACCCCAGCTGTGGGACCAGGTGATGGTAATCAAGAGAGCCTAATGGACTTTCTCAGAACTTCCATTTAAGGGTAACCCATGGGGTAATGTCGGCTCTCAACTTATTCATTTAGATTTTTGAATGTTGCAGTGTTTGAATGAACTTTCATTTGGATTTACACTACCCCACACTCCTGCTGTAATTTGCACCAAACAAACATGGCTGCCATAGCCCGTTTTCCTGTTCTAGATCACAGCACCATTATATCTAACCATTTATCTACCTGATTTCACCTGCAGTGTTACCCTTAATAGTTAATGAACAACTCATAATGCCACTAAGCATGAATCTCTGAATACATTATTCTCTATTCAATAAAATGAGTTTTACCAAATGCTTGCAAAAGAATCTAAACCTATTTTTAAGGAAAATTAGCTTTATCAATTTAATACATGTGATTTTAAATAACCACAACTTGTCTGTATTACATTATTAAGAATACGTTTTCTCTTTTTTCAAAATATTGGCAAAATTAATATCTATTTTGATGGCAATTTAAGGATTGCCAGAAATACCCTGATGTGTGCTTAATAGATGTAGCGTTCCAAAGTATGAATCATGTCCTTGAATACTCATAATCTAGAAATAATCAAATCTGTATTGAATTTTATTTTTCTAAGAGTGAAAAGTTATGTTTACCCAAAAGTCTGACTGTACTGAAATTTCTGTATGCAACCTATTATAATTATTGGAATTAAAGTGCCAAGATTTGAATATATTCTTTTCTTCATGTATCAGACCTCTCATTAAGACAAGAAGGCTGACCTAATGCCAGCAAGGGTGGGCCATGTTAAAGCATAAGCCTGTTATTAGAAAGGAATGTATAGTACTTTTACATAGTCATTTTTTTAGGTTGATACTGGAAGACTGGTAGTTAAATACATCTGAACTTTTTTTTTTTTTTGCATTTTATAGGTACCTCAAAAACATTGCTTAAAGCAGAACAAACCAGGGACTTTGAGTATCCCAGGCTTTGTTTCTTGCTTTACTTTGTGAGACCCCCCAGATTGCCCCTACAAATGTCCCTTTCCCCTGTTCTATACCACATGGGGAGCCACCAAAAAAAGCAGGTTTTACAGCAACATGGGGGGGGGGGGGGCATGGACACGTAGCAACACGCAGCAGGGGGAAAGTCGGGTGGGGAAGCAGGGGTATATGCCACCCAGCTGATGCATTTTACTATATAATCTATCTATGTATTTTGCCTTATCAATAGAAAATTTTGGGTGGGAGACTGACCTGTCACTCAAAGTCCAGTCACAACTGCCGTGTAGAGCACTCCTGCCCTTCTGCTCTGACTAGAGTCAGATTCCAGTGTTTGGTTGGGTATGTTTATGTTAATAATGCCTAAACCAAGCTTTTTTTGGAGGTCCTCTTTAAGGGATCTAGTAACTAATGTGTGTGCTTTGGTCTAAGGACTACACTTGTGCATCATCGTCAGCAAACCTCAAAGCTGGGACAGAAACATAACCTTTTATTGGTAGCACATTCTAATTCCTCATACACTAGTGGCATTGTTTGTATGGACTTCAAAAACGTTGCACAGTATAATCCTAAGCAAGGGGCTACAGCTAGCGATGAGCTTTGGAGTTGTAGCTAGATGCGAACTCAGTTGAGTTCGGCCTATACAAGAAACGTCAAGATCTGGGTCAATTTGAATGAATTTAAGAAAAAATTGCCTCATCACCAGGGCTCAAAGGCAATAGAACTGTATTATTTTAAAGTATATAGGATTTCATGAATAACTTAAAAGTCCCTTTCCAAGAACACACTAACTTCCTCCCAACTTAAGCCCCATGGGAAATTTTACATGTTCCACCAGCATTGTCCATGTTTTTTATATTTACTTCTACTTCAGTTTGGCTTGGCGAATGGTGGTGGAACACTTTTGCATTCACCAACTTTTAGTGGCGAACCCCATAGGAATCAGACTTTGCCACTTTAGGTTTTTGTTCAGCATCTTACTTACTCTAACTTATTTTGTGAGAGTGAACATTAGAAAGTTATCCAGTCTGTGAACTGGTAATGAGTCCAATGGACAAAGGGCATGCCACCTTCAAGCATCAGAGGGTAGCATGCCAAAGAATTTGACCCATACCTTGGCAGTATCTGCAGTGGGGCGAACCAAAGTGTATCAGTAATATCCCAGTGGAATCTAACCCTTGGCCGGATCCAAAGACTAGGTCTATGCCCCCCAGATCACCCTAGGTGGTTTCAACTGTGAATAAGCCACATGTTTCTTTTAAAGCTATTATTTCTAGGCATGAATGAAATAATTGACTGACAACTGCTCAACAGACAAATGTCAAACCTGGCTCTTGTTTGTGAGACAATGGCCAAGGTATGTTTAAAGTATTAAGCTTGCTGCCAAAAACTAGTCCCACTCTAAACTTAGTAGGATGGCTCATTGTTTAAATGATGAAGTATGAAACTAGAACAAAGTCAGAAGTCAAATGGAATCCCATGCCAGACAGATGATTCTATCTACCCTAGGGAACCTATGAAGCCTCATTAGTGTTTTGCAATTGTACTAATGCTTAAAGTAAAAAAAAGGACAGTTGTTAAGATAAAGAGAGAATGTTACAGCTAGCATTACTCATATAATTTCATTTGCAATCAGAGCTTTATCAGTCATAAAACAAGCATTCCTCAATCCAATTACTTACATAATCATTGACATATAACTTCACACTTTAAGATCAGTGTATAACGTAAAGCATTTGACTAGGGAATGTGCAACAATTTAATTTAAACTCCTTCTTGATCCAGTTACAATTACAGTAAATGCCTGTATTTATACACAGTATTTAAAGATCATGCTGCCCAAGGCACACTTAACTGTTGTAGTATTTTTCATATGTTCCATTATTTTTAAGAAAAATGCAACTGCTAATAAGTGATAACATTCTGGGTTATACTGTAGAAAATCTAGGAAGTTCTTTATAAAATGCTAAAACCACACTTGTGTCACTAAGAGGCTGATTTATTAATAGCGCCAGGTAGCGACAGTTGAGCGACTGTAGCGGCATTTTCAGAGCGCCCGCTAGTAGTCGCTGTGCTTGGCCGTTGTTCGGCAGTTGATAGCGACTCAGTCGGTTTGCCGTAATGTTGAATATTGGGTGAGAAGTCGCTATTTGACAGGTTCCGCGCTGTATGGGAGCGCATGATAGTGACTGGCCATAGCGACCGGCTCCCACCATATTCATTAACAAATCACGCTCCAAAAATTCTCGTGCTGTGAAATGCATGTTTAAACCCCAGAGCACTGGCGGCGATGGGTTAAAAATAGTTTTTTAACCCCCAAACAACCATATTTTGGGAAACCAAAAAAAACTAGTTTATAAAAACATTTTGGAATATGAATACATTAATATCAGACCTGTAATATCAATTCTGCACACATTTTTTTTTATTTTTTTCTTACCTTAAAAAAAATATCTAACATGGCAGAAGTAAAAGAAATAAAAGAAATTTTCACATAAAAAAAAAAAAATTATTAACAATTAATTATGAATATTTAAAGATTGTCACATTGAAATGCATTGGAAAGCGCCAGGTAGCGAGAGGTCATACCTGTCGCTGTTCAAGGTCGCTCGCTGGCGCTGTGGGGTGAGGCTGGAATAATGATGAATGAGTCGCTATCTGGCGCTATCTCAGTCGCTAAGCAGGATTGGCTTGATAAATGTGTGATTGTGGTGGGGAGCCGGCGTTCTCGTGGTGGTGACCGTCATTACCGTTCGCTCACCAGTCGCTACCTGGCGCTATCCCTTGTTAAATAAGGGCCTAAGTCTTACTAGTGATACTGTTATTATATTGTTTGATTAAAGATTTTGACCAGGGAACCTATCCCTTGCTAAACCCAACCACTATCACATGTGCTGATGCCAATTATGAATCTAGATGAAAATACTGGGTGAACTTTTGGGGATTTCTACATGGTTTTACTAATACATGTGGTCCTTCTAAGGGGGTATCTGAAATCCTCATGGGGAGGTTAACCAATTATGAAAGGTGCAGGCGACACTTGAGCGCCTCGCCCGAGACACTCGGCAGTGGCACAAACTACAAGGTCGGCTTCAGGCTGGCGGCGCTGTCAGGTAGCGCTCCCTAGTGCCGGATGGGAGCACCGCAAGATTGCACACAGCACCTGTTGGAATTAGGGATGAGCAAATCGATCCGGACGAACCCTAATTCGTTCCGAATTTCAGGAAATATTCGATCCTGAACGAATCCGACTTTCCCTGCAATTCGATCGATCGAAGTTTTCCTTTAAACTCCATTTACTTCAATTACAGGCATTGTAAAATGGTGGATGGACATGTCTGGACATATCCCCTGGGGCAAGCTATCATGGGAAGGTCACATGCAGCCTATCAGCAGCCAGGAGCCCCGGTGACGTCACAGCGCTATATAAATGGTGGCCATCTTTCTGGTGCGCATTTCAGCCTTGTATTGCGGCCGCAACAAAGCTGTTTAGAGACAGGGAGAGACTAAGAGAAAGTCAGGGAGACCCACAGAGTGCCAGACAGAACCACGGAAAGATAGGGAAAGATAGGGAAAAATCGGGAAAGACTGAGGCAGGGACAGCAGAGAAAGTGACAGGGAAAGCTTTTTTTTATTTTCATTTCACTTCATTTGCCAGATCAGTTTTAAATAGCTTTTGTTTGTGCTGTAAAAATTCCTTGCCACTGTGCAAGCCATGTTGGCAGTGGCATATTTAACCCTATCTGTTACACACAAGCATTTGTTATAACTCGATTAGTTTAAATTTTTTTGTGTCTGCTGTAAAAACCCCAGCCCACATGGGCATCCCAAACCAGCACATGTCACCCTATCTGCTATACTAAATAAGCGTTGTTCATCCTCAGCTTAATCAAGCTATTGCATTTTTAATTGGCTTTTGGTCTGCTGCCAAAACACTAGGCCGCAGGGTATCCCAAACCTGCACGTAGCACCCTATCTGTTATACTTAATAAGCGTTGTTCATCCTCAGCTTAATCAAGCTATTGCATTTTTAATTGGTTTTTGGTCTGCTGCCAAAACACTAGGCCGCAGGGTATCCCAAACCTGCACGTAGCACCCTATCTGTTATACTAAATAAGCATTGTTCAGCCTCATTTTAATTCAGCTATTGCATTTTGAATTGGCTTTTGTCTGGTTTAAATACACCAGCCCACATGGGCATCCCAAACCAGCACATGTCACCCTATCTGTTATACTAAATAAGCGTTGTTCATCCTCAGCTTAATCAAGCTATTGCATTTTGAATTGTTTTTTGTCCTGCTGTCAAAACACCAGGCCGCAGGGTATCCCAAACAAGCACATTGCACCCTATCTGTTATACTAAATAAGCGTCTTCAGCCTCATTTTAATCAAGCTATTGCATTTTGAATTGGTTTTTGTCTGCTTTAAATACACCAGCCCCATGGGCATCCCAAACCAGCACATGTCACCTTATCTGTTATACAAAATAAGCATCTACAGCCTAATTTTAATTAAGCTATTGCATTTTGAATTGTTTTTTGTCCTGCTGTCAAAACACCAGGCCGCAGGGTATCCCAAACAAGCACATTGCACCCTATCTGTTATACTAAATAAGCGTCTTCAGCCTCATTTTAATCAAGCTATTGCATTTTGAATTGGTTTTTGTCTGCTTTAAATACACCAGCCCCATGGGCATCCCAAACCAGCACATGTCACCTTATCTGTTATACAAAATAAGCGTCTACAGCCTAATTTTAATTAAGCTATTGCATTTTGAATTGTTTTTTGTCCTGCTGTCAAAACACCAGGCCGCAGGGTATCCCAAACAAGCACATTGCACCCTATCTGTTATACTAAATAAGCGTCTTCAGCCTCATTTTGATCAAGCTATTGCATTTTGAATTGGTTTTTGTCTGCTTTAAATACACCAGCCCCATGGGCATCCCAAACCAGCACATGTCACCCTATCTGATATACTAAATAAGCGTCTACAGCCTCATTTTAATTAAGCTATTGCATTTTGAATTGTTTTTTGTCCTGCTGTCAAAACACCAGGCCACAGGGTATCCCAAACAAGCACATTGCACCCTATCTGTTATACTAAATAAGCGTCTTCAGCCTCATTTTAATCAAGCTATTGCATTTTGAATTGGTTTTTGTCTGCTTTAAATACACCAGCCCACATGGGCATCCCAAACCAGCACATGTCACCCTATCTGATATACTAAATAAGCATCTACAGCCTCATTTTAATTAAGCTATTGCATTTTGAATTGCTTTTTGTCCTGCTGTCAAAACACCAGGCCGCAGGGTATCCCAAATAAGCACGTTGCACCCTATCTGTTATACTAAATCAGCTTCTACAGGCTCTTTTTTTATTTTAATTATTTTTTTATATAGAGCAGCAATAGATCATATAGTGAGGTAAATTTGCCATTTTGCAGCATTATATAGAGCAGGCCCTGTGTAAATCTGAGGGGCAATAGCTTATATAGTTAGGTAAATTTGCCATTTTGCAGCATTATATAGAGCAGGCCCTATGTAAATCTGAGGGGCAATAGCTTATATTGTGAGGTAAAATTGCCATTTTGCAGTATTATATAGAGCAGGCCCTGTGTAAATCTGAGGGGCAATAGCTTATATAGTGAGGTAAATTTGCCATTTTGCAGCAATATATAGAGCAGGCCCTGTGTAAATCTGAGGGGCAATAGCTTATATAGTTAGGTAAATTTGCCATTTTGCAGCATTATATAGAGCAGGCCCTGTGTAAATCTGAGGGGCAATAGCTAATATTGTGAGGTAAAATTGCCATTTTGCAGCATTATATAGAGCAGGCCCTGTGTAAATCTGAAGGGCAATAGCTTATATTGTGAGGTAAATTTGCCATTTTGCAGCATAATATAGAGCAGCCCCTGTGTAAATCTGAGGGGCAATAGCTTATATAGTAAAGTAAATTTGCCATTTTGCAGCATTTTATAAAGCAGCCCCTGTGTAAATCTGAGGGGCAGTAGCTTATATAGTAAGGTAAATTTGCCATTTTGCAGCATTATATAGAGCAGGCCCTGTGTAAATCTGAGGGGCAATAGCTTATGTAGTGAGGTAAATTTGCCATTTTGCAGCATAATATAGAGCAGCCCCTGTGTAAATCTGAGGGGCAATTGCTTATATAGTGAGGTAAATTTGCCATTTTGCAGCACTATATAGAGCAGCCCCTGTGTAAATCTGAGGGGCAGTAGCTTATATAGTAAGGTAAATTTGCCATTTTGCAGCATTATATAGAGCAGGCCCTGTGTAAATCTGAGGGGCAATAGCTTATATAGTAAAGTAAATTTGCCATTTTGCAGCATTTTATAAAGCAGCCCCTGTGTAAATCTGAGGGGCAGTAGCTTATATAGTAAGGTAAATTTGCCATTTTGCAGCATTATATAGAGCAGGCCCTGTGTAAATCTGAGGGGCAATAGCTTATGTAGTGAGGTAAATTTGCCATTTTGCAGCATAATATAGAGCAGCCCCTGTGTAAATCTGAGGGGCAATAGCTTATGTAGTGAGGTAAATTTGCCATTTTGCAGCATAATATAGAGCAGCCCCTGTGTAAATCTGAGGGGCAATTGCTTATATAGTGAGGTAAATTTGCCATTTTGCAGCATTATATAGAGCAGGCCCTTTGCCATCTAAATCACCTACTGGCCGGGAAGGACAGCTTTTCCAGGGCAAACTCTGCTAGTTGCGGCCACAAGTCAAGTTTGGCTTCCCAGAAGTCCAGCGGATCCTCAAGGTGTGTTGGCATGGTCATGTCAAGGTATGACATGACCTGCTGGTTCAGGTCCTGCTCCAGGTCTTCCTGCTGCTCATGAGTAGACTCACTATGCGGGTGTAGAAAGCTACTCATTAGCAACTGAAGACTGAGGCTCCTGCTGCTGCTTGCAACTCCAGGGTGTGATTCATCCAATTTTTGGCCTCCTGCAGCCAACTCCAGTGTCTCTTTCAAGCTATGTTTGGGCTGCTGCTGCTTGCAACTCCAGGGTGTGATTCATCCAATTTTTGGCCTCCTGCAGCCAACTCCAGTGTCTCTTTCAAGCTATGTTTGTGCTCCTGCTGCTGCCAACTTCAGGGTGTGATTCATCCAATTTTTGGCCTCCTACAGCCAACTCCAGTGTCTCTTTCAAGCTATGTTTGGGCTCCTGCTGCTGCTGCTTGCAACTCCAGGGTGTGATTCATCCAATTTTTGGGCTCCTGCAGCCAACTCCAGTGTCTCTTTAAAGTAATGTTTGTGCTCCTGCTGCTGCTTGCAACTCCAGGGTGTGATTCATCCAATTATTCCTAGTATGTCACACACCCCACTTCCAAATATTCATGATACTTGGGAACCTGGCCTGTAGAGGGCGATCTTGCAGAGATGACATGGAAAAAGGAGCCCCTCCTGGACCATAAGTACGGGGTTCCTCCCACTATTCCTCAGTCTTTACGTCTCTGCAGTCGGGGAAGCATTCAGAAGATGACTCTCCTTCTTCAAGCGGCAGGTAGCCGGGTTTGCTCCCGGCCCCTTTTTTTCTCTATTTCTGTCTGATACTCTTTAAACCTGTTTGGTTATATTGTATGCCTCCCAGCCCTGGCTGTATGGTTCAGGCAAAGGTAGATACATACACCTTCTGGTGTATACAGGAGTTTTACTCCTCCGTGAGACCCAAATGTGGGTAGGCGGTTTCCGGGTTGGTTTTCTCGGCATGGGATGCCCCTGTCCCTTTATAATCCCCTTGTGCCTTATGAGTGCATTTCTATCCTCTCCCCTTTTAGTTCTCCTTTACCCTGCTGGGGTAAAAAGGAGGGGGGGGGGCGTTATCTGGGCTTATTTGTCACCATGCACACAAATAATGAAAAAAAAAGATACATAAAATAAATCTTTATTACATATATATTATTATGTATGTTTACTATACTATTTAATAGGATATGTTTTATTTAGATTTTCCTATTTCTGTCTAGGCAGCATTCTTTTGCTTACCTTTCAAAGCTCTTTGTTTCTGCTATGTTCAGATTTGAATTTACCTCCATTCTTGGTCATGTGATTCTGGGGGTGGGCAGGGCTTAGGCACACAGCATCATTTCATTATCAGAGCACCCTGGTGTGCTCTCCTTGTCTGCTTGGCTCCTGCTGTTTCCCTATGGTCTTCCCTCATTGTGCTTGCTTCGGCAGCACATATACTAAAATTGGAACGATACAGAGAAGATTAGCATGGCCCCTGCGCAAGGATGACACGCATATTCCTGAAGCGTTCCATATTTAAAGGTGCTGTGAGTACCCCTCAGCTTGCTGAAGGGAGTTTCTGTCATTTTTTTTTCATGCTTTGTCATTTATTGTATTGTGTGCATTGGTGACTGTTTGTTTTCTTTGTAGGTGGAAACTCTTTATTTTAAAGAGGTTTCTCCTGGTCTTTATCCCTTAAAGCCTTATTTGGGGGTCCATTTGTGTTAATATCCTCCCACTTGGGACTATTTAAAGGGGCATCCCGGGTAGCAATTGCGTAAATCCCATATATACTTGCGACTATAATCAATTATAGTATAATACTAAACACCATATGGAGGTATCTCAGGACAACGGGCATGCAGTTCCCTCTGCACAGACTCGGCAATGTTTTGGATGTGGGGCATCCCTTGTTGGGGATAACGCAATTCTTTGCGTCCCTTGTGCTTAATGAACTATTATGCAGCAAACTGGGGCCCAGGCTTCGGCGTCTGCTGCTTCTGCCTTATCTCTTACTCCGCCACGTCTTGTCCGTACCCCCAGTGATATTGTCATGGGTGGTGAGTCGCATTCTGATTTATGTGCCAGATTGGCTCATCTTGAAAAATTAATGTCTAGCTCTGCGGCCAAGAAGGGCTCAGCTAAAAGGAAACATTTGACTCAGGCCGTTCCGGTAAGTGAGTTGGATAATTGTGAAATGCTTTATTGGTCTGATCCTTCTCATTTAGAAGGAGAATTCTATGAGGATTCCGACGTTTCTGATGAACAGCAATTTGTTGGTACTGTGATTGAGCAGGGTGAAGCTAGTGTTGACTCTTGCTCAGTTATTTGAGGTTTTGGTTATCACTCCTCCTGAAGTAGTCCCTCCTCAAAAAGGGGAATTCTTTGGAGTCTCTAAACCTCGTTTAGAATTTCCAAATCAAAAGCATTTTGATAAAATTATTCTTAAAGAATGGGAGAAGCCTGTGCGGCTTCCTGGCATTCCCTTCGGCTGGGACAAGAAATATCCCTTCCCAGCTGATACTGTTAAGCGTTGGTCATCACCACCTGTGGTGGATGCCGCTGTGCTTAATTTATCCAATTCTTCTGTGTTGCATTCTCCTGACTCCACTACACTTAAAGACGGAGAGCATAAGCGTATTGATCAAATGGCGTGCCACACTTTTTCCAGTGTGGGCTCGGCCTTGCTGCCTGTTGGTGCTTCTGCACTCATGACAGTGGCTATTAGGTCTGTTGTGAGAGACCTAATGAATTAATCAGGGCTTGATCCGGCCTCTGATGAGTACGCCGCTCTTAAGCGATGTGAGATGTTTGCATCTTTATACTTTCTGCCTTAGATGGTACTCTGCTCATGTGCAGCAGAACCTCTTCCTTGTTAATCGCCATTCGGCGGTCAGTATGGTTGCGGCAGTGGGCAGCTGATATTGTAGCCAAGAAATCGCTTACAGCGCTCCCTTTTATGGGATTGCGCCTCTTTGGAGAAAAATTGGATTCTGTCACTAAAGGAGGTAAATTACCTCAGCGTCGTTCCTTTCGTGGAGTGACCTCTTTTAACCCTTCCTTTCGGGGGGTCTAGATCTGGTCCCCTAGAGGGAATGCATGGAATAGAGGAAAGGGACGTGGCCGTCCAAGTCAGAATTGGGGGTCCAAAACCAAATCTGCCACTAAGCCTGCTCAACAATGAGGGGACGCCCTCACCCTTACGGGTGGGGGGACAGCTGCGGTTCTTCTTCCAGGTCTGGGGTCAGGAGGTATCAGACAATTGGGTTCTGGAAGTAGTCTCTTCCGGTTACAAACTGGATTTCGAGTTCCGGCCTCCTCCCAGATTTTTCATGTCCCGGATGCCGTCAGATACGGCAATTGCGCAGGAACTGCGGGCAGCAGTAGCGAATCTGTTAAACATGGCTGTCATCTGCCTAGCGCCTCCAGCGGAAAGGGGTTTGGGGTTTTACTCCAACCTATTTACGGTACCCAAAAAGGACGGCTCTGTTCGGCCTATCCTAGACCTAATCAATCAATTTATCCGTTTCAGAAAATTCTGCATGGAGTCTCTGCGATCAACGATCAATGCTTCCCGTCAGGGGGACTTCATGACATCCATAGACATCAAGGATGCTTATTTGCACATTCCTATTTTTCCGGGTCACCAGAGATTTCTCAGGTTCTCGATAGAAGACCAGCATTATCAATTTGTGGCCCTGCCATTCGGCCTTACCTCGGCCCCAAGAGTCTTTACCAAGATGCTGGCAGGAGTGATGGCTATATTCAGGGTCCAGGGCATCCGCATTGTGCCTTTTCTGGACGATCTTTTTATCGTGGCCTCCTCCCTCGAACAATCAGAGTTGGACACCAGGATGGTGGTCTCTACGCTAGAGAGGTTCGGATGGGTAATAGGTTACCCCAAATCCTCTCTCTGTCCGTCCAGGGAAATGCCCTTCCTGGGCCTGATTCTGGATACATTTCAGGCCAAGGTTTTTCCTCCTCAGTCCAAAATGGTTCTGATTCAGGACTTGATTCGTCTATTCTTGTCCAACCCTCGTCAGTCTATCCGTCTAGGGATGAGACTAGTGGGATTGATGGTAGCTGCATTCGAGGCAGTCCCGTTTGCCCAGTTTCACATAAGGACGCTTCAGCTCTTCCTCTTGGCAAGGTGGGACAGGTGCCCACTATCATTGAATCAGACTTGTCTATTGTCTCCTCACGTTTTGCAGTCCCTTCAGTGGTGGTTAATCTCGCTCAACCTCCAGAAGGGCAAGTCGTTTCTGACTCCGCGTTGGGAACTGGTTACCACGGATGCCAGTCTGGTGGGCTGGGGGGGGCTTTTTTTCGCTGGGGGAGCGAAATTAACCACCAGTAAAGGGACTGCAAAACGTGAGGAGACAATAGACAAGTCTGATTCAATGATAGTGGGCACCTGTCCCACCTTGCCAAGAGGAAGAGCTGAAGCGGAAGTGGATGTAGTTCGTTGTGTTAAGTATAATTTAGTTACTACTTCGGCCTTCCGCAAGACAGATGCTTTTTTTGTTGTGCCTTCCCGGCCCAAGAAGGGTTTTTGCTCCTGCCAAATCTTCCTTTAGTAAGTGGATACGTCAGGCCATCATTGGGGCCTATATGGCTAAGGGGAAGGTTCCCCCTTTTCGTGTCACTGCTCATTCTACTCGTGCTATTGGAGCTTTCTGGGCATTTCAGCACCAGGCTTCTGTTGAACAGGTTTGCAAGGCTGCGACTTGGTCTTCTGTGCATACTTTTTCTAAGTTTTACAAGGTTGATGTGCGGGCCTCAGCGGATGCTGCTTTTGGCCGCAAAATTCTGCAAGCTGCAGTAATTTCATTTATGCATTATTCCTTGGGGATCCCCACCCATTATAGACACTGCTATTGGATGTCCCAAGTGTCATGAATATTTGGAAGTGGGGTGTGTGACATACTAGTAATAATACCATTTTGTGAGTACTGGTTATTATGAGTATGTCACACACCCCACTTCCCCCGCCCATTTTTGTTCTAAGGGATCCTTTATATGGTGATCTTTATTTTTAACTATTTTTCAATTATCGAATATAATTTGCTCTTCCTGGTTCTTCACTGCTTTTTAAAAAGACTGAGGAATAGTGGGAGGAACCCAGTACTTATGGACCAGAAGGGGCTCCTTTTTCCATGTCATCTCTGCAAGATCGCCCTCTATAGGCCGGGTTCCCAAGTGTCATGAATATTTGGAAGTGGGGTGTGTGACATACTCGTAATAACCATTTTACAGATGAGTACTCACAAAATGGTATTTTTGGGCTCCTGCTGCCAACTCCAGTGTCTCTTTAAAGCAATGTTTGGGCTCCTGCTGCTGCTTGCAACTCCAGGGTGTGATTCAGCCAATTTTTGGGCTCCTGCTGCCAACTCCAGTGTCTCTTTCAAGCTATGTTTGGGCTCCTGCTGCTGCTGCTTGCGACTCTAGGGTGTCAATCAGCCAATTTTTGGGCTCCTGCTGCCAACTCCAGTGTCTCTTTCAAGCTATGTTTGGGCTGCTGCTGCTGCTGCTTGCGACTCCAGGGTGTGATTCATCCAATTTTTGGCCTCCTGCAGCCAACTCCAGCGTCTCTTTCAAGCTATGTTTGTGCTCCTGCTGCTGCCAATTTCAGGGTGTGATTCATCCAATTTTTGGGCTCCTGCAGCCAACTCCAGTGTCTCTTTCACACAATGTTTGGGCTCCTGCTGCTGCTTGCAACTCCAGGGTGTGATTCATCCAATTTTTGGCCTCCTTGCAGCCAACTCCAGTGTCTCTTTCAAGCTATGTTTGGGCTCCTGCTGCTGCTTGCAACTCCAGGGTGTGATTCATCCAATTTTTGGCCTCCTGCAGCCAACTCCAGTGTCTATTTCAAGCTATGTTTGGGCCCCTGCTGCTGCTGCTGCTTGCAACTCCAGGGTGTGATTCATCCAATTTTTGGGCTCCTACAGCCAACTCCAGTGTCTCTTTCAAGCAATGTTTGGGCTCCTGCTGTTGCTGCTGCTTGCAACTCCAGGGTGTGATTCATCCAATTGTTGGCCTCCTGCAGCCAACTCCAGTGTCTCTTTAAAGCAATGTTTGGGCTCCTGCTGCTGCTTGCAACTCCAGGGTGTGATTCATACATTTTTTGGCCTCCTGCCGCCAACTCCAGTGTCTCTTTAAAGCAATGTTTTAGCTCCTGCCGCTGCTGCTGTTGCTGCTTGCAACTCCAGGGTGTGATTCAGCAAATTTTTGGGCTCCTGCTGCTGGCGGCTCCAGGGTGTGTTTTTCCCCTCATAGTGATGCCACTTCAACTCTCTGCAATTGTGCCGCTCTGCGATTCTATTAGCGATGCCTCTGATCTGCATGTGATAATTATTTACAGTATTATTTCACTAACCCAAGCGTGTTACAGCAAGGCAGAATGGTTTACAACCCTATTGAGCCTCTAGGAGGCTCATAAATAGCCATTTTTAATAGCGATTCGTCGCAAATAAATTCGGGTCGAAACGATTTTTGTCAGAAAATTCTGCGAATCAGTCAAATCGAATTTTTCAAAAGTTCGCTCATCTCTAGTTGGAGTCCCAATTTGTAATTTTTTTGCGGTCCTATTTTTATAATAAAAATGGGAATTGCATGGGGGACCCTTGAAAAACATGACATAGCTTTCTCATGGCCCAAATCACAAGTTTGCAGCACAACACAAAAGTACTAAAAATGCATTCAAAAAAAATTTCAACCAGCCCAGGGATCCTGTGGCACATGCTAATAATGCCTAAATAATTGTAACCATTCAAGCCCATTGAAATGTATGGGTTTAAGGCCACACAGTGCAGGGTGAGCGCGTGGTCCTATCTGGCACTGTAGGGAACTCAGTTCCAGCCCTCATCCCTTCACCGGCTCTCTTGATAGATGGGACACTACCTAGCACTATCGCAGGAGCTCTGGATTTTTGACTTGATAAATGCACCATTTTTACTGGGACCTGACACTCACCTGACACTTATCTGGCACTACGTGACCTTGACTTTTGGAACACTATATGCTGCACAGAAATTAGCCTCTCCCATAATGACCTGGTAACAGTAGAAAACCTATGATGTAATTTAAGGTTGTCTAACACCAGGTGAACTACTAAGGCGTCCGTTGTGATATCTCTATGGGACAGGATATAATTTACCTATTGAATCAGTTTGAATCAGTTAGAATGATTCCACTGCTGAGCCATCTTCCACAGCAGTATAAGCACCCTGACACAGGGCTCTGGGAGTGGAATGTGTCCAGCCTAATCTTAGGGTTTCCAACAGCCTTCTCCTTTATCCAGCAAACTGAGGTCCATAAATGTTGGAAAGCCCCGAAAGAGGCTCAGGTCTCTGGTGGCATTTAATGAGCAACAACTAGCTTGGTTGTAATTTACTCAGCCTGGAATGATTTGATATCTAGCTCAGAGAATGTATCTAGGAGCAGACCACTCCTAGGCATTGATGTGAGTATGAGGATTTTCTGATGTAACTAATTAGTGACCTCAAAATTGCCAGATGGGAGTTGCCTCATCTGTGAAAAAACAGAAAGAGCCATCATTTTTAGAATTTGGCTAAAGCCAGCAGAGCACCTTTGGACTTTGGGTTTTGAAGACTTTACTCACTGTCAAGAGAGAGGGCAGGCATGGTTTTCTTGGCCTTGTAGTGCAGCAGCTGGACTTATTGAATTTCTTTGTAGAGCCACTTGCTGAACGAGTTATGTGTTTTCATTTTTAGATATCCTTACTGCACCACGTATAAGTAATTAATCCATGGGGTGGTGAAAATAGCTCAAAAGCTCAAAAACCAATCTCTAAACCACATCCCGGTCATGCCCAATGTCCTCCTTTGAGGCCTGAAAACAATGATCAGTTTAGGTTAGAAAATGTGAAAAGCCTTTCCATGTCCCTGTAATGCAGAACCACATAATCCTAGAGGACTTTTACACATTTATTTCACAGCACTTGCTTCTTTTAGGCATTATTTCTGAATCATATGAACATATAATAGATTTATAAAAAGAACGACAGCTGCTATGATTTAAAAAAAATGTGCAACTCCAATATAATCTTGTGCATGCTGGTACTGTAAGCTATTGTTTTACCTTCTCTTTAGAAACCGAGTAATCAAATAACAATCTTCTATGACAAAAATATCTATTACCCTGGGAGTGGTGTGCTGTTATGCTGGACATCGTTGCTATTCCAGATATGTGTCAAGGAGATTTTGATTAATGACTTCTGCAGATTCAATGTAAACAATACTAATGGCAGCATTTCATATAAATAATTGCAAATGCAACGTATGGCATATCTTTGTAATACTGCTCTCTGTTTAAGTTCATGTAGTTCAAACAGGGGTTTTCCTACAAGTATGTTTTTTCTGTTTTTGAGTAAGAAAATCTAGGCTGCAAAGAAATAGCTGAATTGTTGAAATTCTCAATAGGATTCTGATAAAATTCCAGGCGTAGTTAATATACAACCCCAACTACAAATAGGTTGTTATGCTGTTTGTGTGAGTTAAATGAAATGAAGAATTGTTTAACTTTTTAACTTGTGATACGTGTGATATGTTCTATTGTGATCAAGCAGAAAAGGGGCACCGAGTCCCTAACTCCCCTGAAAGGCCGGACAAGCTAAAAGGTTGAGTAAAACAAGCTTTATTTACAAGCTTTAGTAAATGACAAGCAATACATTAACTAGTTAAAAACCAACACAGGGGCCACTCACTTACTGTATAAGAAAAACTCAAAATACTGTATTTGTAATGATACTATCCACTGGATGTAAACCCACCCCTATGAATGTGCCAAGTTACAAAGTTGTAAACAATATGCTGTACAAAATGTATACAGTATTAAAGCGGAACAAAACCTTGCATTGCCTTTCATATTCTAGGGCCGGCCACTGGCCCTCCCCTGGGGCATCGCTATTTGGAATGCCCCAATGCTGTGTGAAACCCTCCAGCATCCAATGCTGTGTGAAACCCTCCAGATCGACAGCTTACCTCATCCCAGTGCAACGGCACATTAGCGGTTGCTTGTCAAATCAGAGCCGTTTGCTGTGCCTATGTCATTCTGCAAATGACTCTGCAATGGAAGTGTAAGCGCCCACATCCACAATAATGCTCCCACTTTCACCCCAGCCTATCTGAATGGCTGGGGTGGGAGCACATACACAGCCCAAAGATTTGGGGATGCGGCCCCTATTGCAGAAGAACCGCTTTTCCATTTCCATTTCTTTGGGTTTCTATTGTGAATAAAATATGTATATATATATATATATATATATATATATATATATATATATATGTTTTACAGATCATTACATTCTTGTTTATTTTAAATTTTACCCCGCGTTCCAACTTTTTTGGCTTCGGGGTTCTACAATTATCATTACTGTAGAAAGTTGCAGCATATTCCCCAGCCTTTTTCCTTGCACGCAACCATCTTCTGGTGGTGTGGTGTGAGACACGCCATTAACTATGAGGCCGGTTTATTAATAGCGCCAGGTAGCGACAGATGAGTGGCAGTAGCGTTATTTTCACAGCGCCCGCTAGTATTCGCTGTGCTTGGCCCAAAAAATTCTTGCGCTGTGAAATGCTTGTTTAAACCCCAGAGCGCTGGCGGCGATGGGTTAAAAGTCGTTTTTTAACCCCCAAACAACCATATTTTTTGTAAAAAAAAAATAAACAAGTTTTTATAAACATTTTGTAATATGAATAAATTAATATCAGACCTGTAATATCAATTCTGCACAATTTTTTTTTTTTTTTACCTTAAAAAAAAATATATAACTTTGCAGAAGTGGTCACAGAATTTTTGACATTTACCAAAAAAAACAAAAAACATTAATATCAATTAATTATGAATATTTAAAGATTGCTCCATTGAAATGCATTGGAGAGCGCCAGGTAGCGAGAGGTCATACCTGGCGCTGTGATGGGATTAGCGGCGGCGCTGTTCGTTGAAGTCTGCTACATGATGAATCCTGCGCTAGCTGACGCTCTCGCCGGCGCTAGCCTCATGTAGCGCGATAAATGCGTGATTGTGTTCGCAGCCTGGCGTTCTGGAGTCGGTAGCCGCTGATAGCTGGCGATACCTGGCGCTAGTGAGACACTACCTGGCGCTATCCCTTGATAAATAAGGTCCTTAGTGTGCAGGGAAGTGCTAGCTTATTCTTATGCTTGCTTGAAGCTTTTTGGCTGTAGGCTGAGCAAGGTTCTAAAGTAAGAAAACAACGTCATGAGAGGCTGATACTACAGATGCCGGACATCCCAAATGTCACAAGTCATCGCAGTAATTTACTGGTGAAGTAAGAAGAAACATCTTGCAGCTGGAGCATCTCTTTGCTTCCTTCCTTCGGATACACCACACAGGCTATAGGATGACCAGTGGTCTCTTACTGAATGTTATAGACAGGTCTTAGGACACCCAAGAGTAATCTTTATTGGATTTTCAGATTTTATTTTTCTAGGCAGTTTAGATCAAAGGGACTTTCGCAGGAGCCACCCCACTTTTTGATGGTATATATGCAGCACATATCTCTCTTACACACTCAAAAGAGTAATCAGGTTCAACCCTACTTTGTAGCACCCCACTGTCACTCAGTGAGCTATTCAGATGCCCTCTTTTCTCATTCCTTTATGTATACTCAGACATTTTGCCTCTATTCCTATATATTCCACATAGTCTGCTCTCTTCCTCTGACCTCTCCTTCTGACCACCTCAATCTTTCTTTTCAGCCTTCCCTTCTAACTGCCACTTTGCCTCATGTTTCTCTCCAGTGGTGTCTTAGTTGCCCTTGATGGTGTGGTAGGCGGTGGGGAGACTTCACACATGTTATTTTCATGATACCTTGGCTTTATTTCTGGTGATGTTGTTTGTGATAAATTTGTGATATTATTTTTGATTGGTATTGTGATATATCAGTGGTTCCCCTTTAGGATGCCTAAATAATATATACAGGTGATTATATTTTCATTGGTGAATAGAGTAGATTGATATGTTTTATGAGTTGTTATGGTTGGGAATATTAATCTTTAATTGATTGTTTGACTAGTAGCACTTGCACTTTATAAATGTATAGATTTTGTAGTGATCCGGATCGTAGGCAGGATTTGCACATGTTTAGTTGCACTGTAGGAACACTTTGTTGAATGATTTAGCACATATATCTAGGCATTTGATATCAATTAGTGTGGTGAGACTCTCTCCATAGCCTACACACCTTCATGTTGGTTTGTCCTGTGTTATTGTCCCATTTATGTGTTTTTTGAGGGATTTTAATATGTTGAGTGTATTGTATGTAGTAATTATAAATATGTAATTATTAAAAATGTATTTTTTTGATCAATTTATGAGCTGAGAGTGCCTCCCTACATGCTTGTTCTCAGTTGCCCTTGAGACCAGCTCCTGCTCCTGTGAGCAGAAGCCTGGTCTCCACCCAGTTGGTTGTATTGAAGGACAAGTATCATTTGAAACCTCAGAAAATGTTATGTTCTTATAATATAGACTTTGGAAAAAGAAAGATCTGGCCAAAATACTTTATTGTAAAGTCATTCCTTCTGTACTTTTTACCTATTTGAAAATCGCAAAACTTGCGGAGTCAGCAGAAATCACTAAAAATATTATGCACAGAACTGGCACTGATGATGGATGAAGGATTGTGATGTGCATGTCTGAAGATACAGCACTGTGCTTAAAATATTGGAGAGCAGACACATACTGCACAGGCATGACAGGCCCGACACTTTTTTGTAAAGATATTCACCCATCACAACCCTTCACCCATCATAAGTGTTAGTTTTGTACATAGCATGTGGGATGTGAAAAATAAATATGAACTCTTTTTGTTCTATCTTAGTTTTTTGCCTCATTACAGCGGGTTAGCAATGTGTTTGGGTATACATGCTTCTCTTGTGGCGAAGAGTCAGAGTGCTCAGGCTCCCCCTGATGAAGAAAAGATGGGAGTTGCAGGAAACCTATAAGTCTAGAAGACCTTATGGCTGGTGGTCTTTCTCTTTGCAGGGAAACCCTGTTTGTGATTGTTATCAAGCAAAATCAGGTAAGTCTGATATCTCCTGATATTATTAAAACTATTCTGCCTGTCTTTTTACTGTTACATAATTCTATATATAGTCCCTAATGAGCCCCACAATGAATACTAAAAGGATTGCCCAGTCTTACATACATGAAGCATGCTGACCCGTTCTTTTATGCCAGTGCGACCCCAGGAAGGAGAAATCACCATAAATTTCCTCTCCCTCTGGTGCCCCCCACAAACCAGACTACCAACTAAAGCCCAACTTTGTATGGAGACCGCGCCCCCTGATTCTTCCATACGAGCACAGGCACCAGCCTGGTCTACAAGCATATGCATAGTCAGTTATGCATCATGCACACCAGCCGTGAAACAAGGAATACAATCAAAATTTAGAAGAAGGATTTATGAGGCTTAGAAGTGTCATTTCTTTTTTAAATAAAACATGTAGGAGCATCAGCATAATCATAGGTATTCGAAAATACCCCTGCTTATGTTATATATAAAATGAATTTAAGATTATATGTTAAAAGATGACATAGGGGAGACCTAAAGCCCATTTTAAAGTGGACCAACACCCAGGATTTTCACTATCCTGGGTGTTGGTCCACTTCAGCGGGGCATCCGAGATCAGGATGCATCGCTGTGTGAAACCCCCCAAAAAACGTACCTTTTCGGCGAAGGACAATCCGCCGCCGCCTCCCGCGCGTCCCCGATAAGGTAAGGTTTTTTGGGGCATTTGGGGGGGGGGGTTTCAACCCGCCGGACATCCCGATCTCGGATGCCCCACGTAGAGGGAGGTGATCGGCCCGGGAATCTTATAGATTCCCGGGCCGATCACCCCTGGGTGTTGGTTCACTTTAAACATAGATAGTACCACATTTGCCTTGCCTCGCTCACTGGGCACTATATCAGCGGCAGTAGAACCTCAAAAAAGTCTGTACAGGGGTAAAGAAGTACAGCATTTAAACCTAAATATATTCTCTAGGGTGATATCTACATTCAATGAGTTAAGTAACATATTTTTCGGCTCATGAGATGCACCAGTCTAGAAGATGCACTGATTTGAAGGAGGAAAATAAGACAAAAAATTCTGAACCAAATGGTGTGCTAAAATACCCTCCCATAACCCAATGACAGACCCCCACATTACAGACAGTGAGCAACATCCCTTATTACAGGCAGTGAGAGACATCCCACATCACAGTCAGTGAGCAGTATACCACATTACAAGCAGTGAGAGGCATCCCACATTACAGGCAGTGAGCAGTATCCCACATTACAAGCAGTGAGAGGCATCCCACATTACAGGCAGTGAGCAGTATCACACATTAAAGGCAGTGAGGGGCATCACACATTAAAAGCAGTGAGGGGCATCCCACATGGCAGGCAGTGAGCAGTATCCCACATTACAGGCAGTGTGAGGCATCCCAATTAAAGGCAGTGTGAGGCATCATAATTAAAGGCAGTGTGAGGCATCCCAATTAAAGACAGTGTGAGGCATGCCAATTACAGGCAGTGATAGGCATCCCAAATAAAGGCAGTGTGAGACATCCTCAAAGCATGCATCTAAAAACAAAATAAAATACTTACATTCACGATGCAGCTATGTCCCTGGCCTGTGGCTCCTGCAGAGAGCACACTCACACACAAATACACATATATCTTACCAGTGCCAGCTTCGCTGCCTGCTGCCGATCCCCACTCCTTTGCTGCCACTGCTGTCTGCTGCCACGCACACATGTTCCCTGCACTGGTTATGGACCGTGGGTGAGCGTGGCTTGTGACTCAGGCCAGCAACACTGGCCCTGTACAGGTCTTGCCCACCCACAGCCCAGGACCAGCGCCAGGAACATGTGTGTGGTGGTGTGTGGCGGCAGGAAGTGGAGGTGCAGGGATGGGCAGCAGAGGTGTGGGGATTGTCAACGGAGGGAGTGGGCATCGGTAGGGGGCAACAGAAGCAGCAGTGGATGCTGGTATGATATATGTGTACATGCGTGCTCCTATGTATCTATGTTGGTGGCATACTGGCACCGGGAGTGTACTTTTTTTTTCTTTTTATAATTTTTACATTTGCCCCATAAGATTACCTCCCCCCCCATGTTGGAGTCTTATGGAACAAAAAATATGGTATATTTCCAACACTGGCAACAGCTACTTTATTTGATATTTTATCAGTGCTGGCTGATTAGGTCAGGAAATAAAAGTTCAAGTAAATAGAATTCTATTATGTTCAAAACTGGAGCAGTTGTGAGGGTGTTCAGATGGATGATTTTAGCTTTTCCTGGGTGATATCTACATTCGAGAAGTTAGCACTGGCACCACTTTTTTACTTGATGTTTTTTAAGTACTGACTGATTATGTGAGTAAAGTTGATTTTTTTCTTTCTGTTTTTTTTTGCTTTTGTCCACAGGTGGCCCTCAAGTAAATGATAAAATAATAAAAATAAATATAAATAAAATAATAATAAATGTTATAATATTCAAAATTGAAGCAGTTCAGATGGATCATTTTCTGGGTCTTTGTATTAATGGTCTCTGGGTATAGTATATCTTAGTAGTGCATTGCAATGTCAGCAATAGGACATTTGTTACAGGCACTGGCATTGTATATAAACCAGAAAGTTTAAAACAACACCAGTAAATTGATGGATTCACTGGCGGATTCACCCAGTGAATTCAATGAAATATTAGACCAAACAAAAGGGCTCCCGGAAATTCCTCCCATGCAATCTTTTTGGGGGTTAGAGAATCAGATGGTTTGTTGTTTCGAGGAATGACCTCAGTTTAGTTCTCTTGTAAACAAACATTGTGTTGCTATCTATGTGGTGTCTCAGGAGATCCTCCAACGGTAGCACATTCTGTGTGTGTCCTGCCCCTTTCTCCATCCTATAAACTGCATTTTTCCAACTTGAATGTCTCCATTTATTTACTCTGGAGCAAATGTTCTGTTTATCAGATTCAAAAGACTGTAAAAACAAAAATACAGATCTTCATAACATTTGAAGTGTTTTCACTTAGCATTAAATAAACCGTGATTGTGAAACATTCTTTGTGTAATGATACGTAGAGAAAAAGCCTAACAAATCGGAACCAGCAGTCTTCCAGAATAAACCCTGCCGGGATGACATGTTTTACATGACTGTCCAGGGGGCATGGCGGCTATTTTTACAGCGTATATATCCAACAGCTAAAATGGGAAAATAAAATGGCAACAATAAAAACTCTGGACTAAACACAGCTTTAAATATTCAAATTCCTCGGCAGGCCACGGTAATGTTTTAAAGCGTTCCAACATTAGCCATGTGTTCTTCTCTGAATGACATGCAACAGAAACAAATGAATCAAATCGTCTGCTTTTCATGCTTGTTACATTCCAGCTGCCTCGGCCCCTTGATGTCCCTAAATTAGACTAGCATAATAAAGTCTCTTGCTGACAGATCCCTATCAGTGAAACACAAAGACATTTAGCCATATTAAGTGGACTAGTCCTGCGACATCACAGTGTTGGACTGGGCTTTGAAGTAGGACTATAGCTTTCCATTGTCCATTAAAGAGAAACTATGGTCAAAAGTGACCATGGTCCCTCTTAAATATGCAGTGGGGTGGCACAACCTGGGCTGCCCGGCGGTGCATAGGTGGTGGTAAAAAAACAAAGAACCAGCTGCCTGGACATTTGCCGCTTCCAGTATCCTCTTCTACAGCTGCCATGGTGCGGCCTATCAGCCTCCGCAGCCGGGACTGGCCAGCGCTGAAGGCTCGGTCACCAACCGCGCTGATAGGCTACTCGCGATGACCACGTTGACCAGCGCTGGCCATGTAGGCTGAAAGGTTGCTCCATGGCAGCCGTATAAGAGGATTCCAGAAGCAGCAAGCGCCCGGACGACCGGTTCTTTGTTTTAGTGTTGCAATGCACAGTGGTGCCCCAAACACGTTGCCACGCTGCTGCATATTTTAGGGGCACTATGGTCATTTTTGATGCAGGCTTTCCAAATCAGACCCAGACCAGAACTTGCCATCTATCGCTCTCCTTAAGATCTCCACACTAGATCCTGCACTTCTAGAATAAGACACCCAAAGATAATAATAAGTATTTTGAATGGTCTTTAAACACATACCCCTGGGGCTGGAAGCTAGGTGTGCCCTGAATGACAAATGTACTAATAAACAATAAGGAGCACCTTGGTCTGGCCTTATTCTACATAAATTACTTTGAGGCCAGAAACTGAGAAAGCAGACTTTTGGTCGTGTCTTGTCCTGTAATCAAACATCTTCTAGGCTTAACAGATTTAGATGCTCCCTAGCAACTTTTGCCCACATCTCTACAATCTGGCAACCTGCCAGATTCTAAGTGCTAACCACCACATGAATGAGAACTTATTGTTTTTTCCCTGGTACTCTGTAGTATAGCAATGTTGCACTGTATTGTCAGGGGGACTCTGAGGAATCCTCGGAAGTACAGATGCCCCTTCCTGTGAAGCTTTTAGAATGCCAGAGTTAAATGGGGAACCCCCGCTTATCTGGGCAAGATTTGCCAGCAAGGATCTTCTCCAATCGAGCTTAGACAGAGGAGAAAGAAAAATGAATCAATGTCCCCTTAAATGGGTGCAGTGTTTTAACTTTTTTTTACAGGGCCTTCAACGTCACACCAATGTGCCTGGTATGCAAAGTGACTCCTCGCCTCATGACACAATTATGTGTACCAAAGTCTTGCTTGACAATAAGCAGAATACTCCTTACACTGGCAAATCTCCCCAATTTTATACTCTCATCAATCAGATCATTACCTCAGTAATGTGCGCCAATCATTTGAAAGAATTACAGTATTATTTTGGTCTGTTTTCCAACACTGGGGTCTTGTGTCTCAGGATTTTCTTCAGCACATTCATTTTGACTGTGTTATGTGTAGGCTGGAAGAGAAGGATGGATCTGCCCATAGGATGTAAGGATGCCAGAAAAAAAACATCAATCCCAGAAGATGCAAGGATGTTGAGATGTGGATTAAGTAAGCAAGAAGACTTTAGAGGATCATGAGGTGGCTGCGATGGACCACAAGATGGCAGCAGTGGAGTATTTAAATGGGGGGAACAAAACCCAAGATTTTGACTTTCCTGGGTTGTATTCCGTTCCCTGGCTATGTGAAATTCCCCAGTTTGCCCAGTTAAACCTGTCCCTGGTCCAGTCGGGGCACGGTTTCTCAGTCAATAAGAGCTGTTTGCTATGTTTATTGTAGATATTTTGCCAAACGGCTGTCATTGACTATAATGGGAAGCTCATGCCTCTGCATCCCCATCCATCCTAGCCTATGTGAATGGGTGGGATAGGAGTGTACCCATGATGCCGGGGATGCAGGGGGTGCGGCACTGTGCGCTCCTCATTGACAAAAATGAGTGCTGTCTAACATTGGACCAGGAAAGTATGAGTGTCTACAGGCACCCACCCTGGCGGGGGGCGGGGTCACACAGCAAGGCATCCTAATCCAGCCGTTGGTGGATTTTGTTCCACTCAACTACTTTTGACCTGGTAAAAGGTCCCAGGAACCCCTATACTAGTTCAAAGGGGGCAATCCACATGCCCACCATGTGCTTTAGAGGACTTGACAATACCGCCACCTGAATATTCCCCCCCTCTTGGCCACCAGGGGTGCAGGTGAGTCCATCAGCAAGGTGCTCTTCAAGGGGAGCCCACTGTCAGCACCCCCACCCCCGGGAGTAGTACTGGACTTATGCTAAAGGGAATAGGTGCAGGTATGAGCCATTGGGGACACAATTCCCTATGTTTGGTGCACTTTCATACATACTTTTTTGTAATGCAGTATATTACATCACTCATTACATCATTCATCAGTCAGGATTAAAAAGAAGCCCCAGACATACTTGGGTTGCACTTTTTAAATGTGTCGTTTTGCAAACTGGACATGCACAGAAATTAGTCAGGTGTAAAAAGGCCCTATATGTACATGTTGGACACTGCTCCTTACATTCCTATATATTCACAATTAACATACTAAAAACACAGTTTAGAGAGAGTTTTTTTCTATTTTTGGAAGTTGTGATAATAAATAAAGAAGACAGAAATCTTATAAAATGTAAATGATCCCATGGACATTATTACAACATCTGCCTTTCACTAGTAATTGACCGAATCAGCAGTCGACGGGGAATCTGAGGAGTTTTCCCAGAAACAACTGCCAGCTTTCCCTTGTCAGGCAGACACATTTGAAGACTACTCCCTATCACTTGATAAAACATTACCCATAGCTTTGGTTGAACGAACATTCTACAAATCAAAGCTTTTGCGGATCTCTTTGCTAAGATACCTAAGCATTTCAATCACTGCAAACACGTTAAATGTTCATTTAATATTTTGTTGAACATCCTGAACATTTATTAGTGTTGAGTGTAAGCAAATGTGTTGCTTTCTTTGTGGTAGGCCTTTGGTCCCTTGCTGCTGATCTCCATCACCAGCAGCATTGGGCCTGAAGGAGATCAGTGGCAATGGTATAGGTGAGGAGGACCAGAGGCCATATGGTAACAGCCAACAGACAGCAGTCCTAAGACCTGTGAGTAATGTGGCAGCAATGATCAGGGAATAATTTGTGGCATCAGATACTGTCCAGCAGCAATAGAGACGATATTAAGGGCTTGAGGATCATGAGGTGCCTGTGTAGGACCATAAGGTGGTAGTGGAGGAGGTGTCAGGCTGACCGTCAAGGTAAGTACTGACTGTGAGGAGGTCTTCTGGGAACTGGCAAATAGCATGGGTACAGACAGCTGTAAAGCCTCAAGCCTAATAACAGAGTGGAACCAACAGGACACTTTTAATCTGAAATCTAAGATACACCACTGATTTCACTGGAACTCCCCAAAGGGAGGACAGACTAGGCTGCGGGGTCCAGGTCATGAGATGTTGGGATGCCAGGCTGGGTTGCACAGTACCTTAAGGAACTGGATTAGATGAGTAGTGTCAGTGGATGAGCCGTGGTCAGTAGGTCACAAGGGCAGGAGCAGAGCAGGTTAACAAGATAAGAGCCAAACTGAGAAATTAGGCCAACAGAATAGGTTACAGTCAATCCGAAGTGCAGAACCATGGAATAGTCAAGAAAGCTGGTCACACCACAGGAAATTTCAGGAATACAGGATGCACAGGATACCATGATAGGTGAAGATCACAGGAAACCAGGAACACACAGAAATCACTGAAGATCAGGCAACAACATTATGATTTCAGGTGGCTCCTCTGGAACATCAGTGTGAGAGTGAAAAGTCCTTGAAGTGGGCTGCCAGCTGGAATGGGAATGAGGCTTCCTCTTGGTGTACGCCTAAGTGACTATGTACGCATGTGCAAGAACTTGGAAACCAGAAAGCATTCTAACAGGAGGATTGCAAGGACTAGAGATCTGTATGCTGCGTGGTCAGTTAGTTAAGTTAACCCCTCCCATTTTTAGTCACTTAGTAAGTACTCCCCTCTCACAATGCTGCATATGCCCACGCAGGCCATCCAGATAGGTCTGGGTCCACTAGATCTGTAGGTATACTTGCCAAACTTGGGGGGGGGGGGGTTACAGAGTTGGAATGCTCCTGAGACAGAAAATCACCCAGCCCCATGATGAAGACTTAAGGGTTTTGGTCCACTTAAAATGTATCTGGAAACAAAAAACAGATGCAGTGTGCACAGCCTAAACAAATTTGTTTATGATGCTAGCACACTAACAGTTGTCAACTCATAACTTTACATGAGACCAGGGTTCGAAGTGGGCCCCAAAACAACCCTTATATACCAATGCTGCACATAAGAATGTAGAAATTCAGTAATTAAATTGTATTCAATAATCAATTTAAGGTGCATGAATAACCCCTTTACATAAAAGCATGCATACATACAAAATACACAGGGCATTTAAAACTAAAACAATGGTCCAGCCCGCAGGTCCCTGATAACCTGCAACGTCGAGCACCTGTACACAAATATCACACATGAAATGGCCACCCGTGTGTTTAAGTATTTTTTAACCATAGACTCCAGGGAGTATGAAGGTCAACATAAGTTTGCACTTGACCTATACTCTCTCTTTCACCGAGGATGGGTTTCTGGACCTCAAGCTTCCCAATCAGGATGATGGTACTATACAATTCTCATTATACAGAAACAGTACTACAGTTAATACCTTACTTTACTATGGGAGTTGTCACCAGAGAAGCCTGAAGAACAAGATACCTACAGGGCAGTTCCTGCAGATAAGAAGCGCTCTAAATTTGCAGGATTGTCTTTCAGGAGCCATTTTGTCCGACCATCTAATTGGCTGGAGAACATAGAAAAGAGGCTCAGAGAAAGTGGACTTTGTGGTGATTGCTAAATCTGCCCCCTTATGGAAAGCCCGGAGGTGAACAAGTCCCATAGGATCAAACAAAATTTGAAATGTAGGTCTGTAGGAGTTATACAGCTTCTAAGATGCAATTGTCCTAAATTGTATGCTGGCAAAACGAGGAGGGTGAGGATCCAGTGTAATTTATCTAATCAGGCTGGCACAGATGGATAACGAACAAGGTAAGAACGTATCACCAGTAGCTGCACACCACTTGCACACAACATGGTGGGGAAGTGGAGGGCCTACAAATGATTGTATTGGAGAAGGTCAGCTTGGGTATCAAGGGTGGCAACCTAAAGCGCATGTTACAGCAACACAAACTCTGCTGGATCTTTTGTCTCAACATGCAGGCCCCCAATGGGAGGACTGAGGATGTTCCCTTTACCCCATATATGGCCATTTTCTTCTCGTTTGTGGTGTTATGTGGACAAAAAATAATAAGAAAAAAATGGGGGGGGGAGGGTAACACGACTGTATTACTTGTATTTGATGGATTGGTATTGGGGTCTTAAGTCCTGGCGGATCATATCACATTTGGGCAGGTATTAGATGGGTCACTGATGCTTTATCCTGTTGGGTTTGTTGTTTATATTTTATTTTGTGGCAATGTTTGGCTCACAAGTTTATGTATTGTTATTGGTGTTTTTCCTGGTTGGAGGGTTCGCTTCCGTGGAGTTGTTTCTGTAGCTACTGTCATTTATCAACATTGTTTGCCTGGAGAGTTTTTTGGGGATCATCCCGCCATGAAATGGGGATCACTGTTTTGCAAGAGGATGTCGCATGTTGATGCTGCTACATGGGACATGTTGCAAAAACATGGATGAAAAAACTGTTTTTATTCAAAATACACCGAAACCCTTTTTTTGGCTGGCACCCCATTAAATGTACACATAGGGGTTAGTTAAATAACTCAATATCACACAGCATACAAACAGGTTACCAGAATGTATTGCTGATTTGTTGCATTAAGTATACTGCAAAAGATAACAGATATCCTGGCGAAAAACTATTTATTCCAGAAGTACAATAAAAAAAAGGTCACAATAGAAGTTTGACTCCTCCCTGAGGTAAATAGTATAGCATTATTTTTGACGCTTTATGTGTTTTTTAGCAATACATGATGCTGCTATGGCATTATATCTGCTATTGTTATCATGATCATTTCAGACGTTCCTCCCTTCCATTGTTTGGTGAACATTGCCTAAAAGTGCATGGGGGGGGGGGGTCGTTTTTCAATAGCTCAGTACCAAAAAAGTTAACAAGTAGGTTACTAGAATGTATTGAAGAGCTCAAGGGTGGCCTGTTGTTAGTACTGTGTTCATTTTAAAGGTTGAATTTGAATTTGACCGCTACTTGAATCTGTAGCTGAACACTGGTTTAACTTGGTTAGAATTGCAGGTGACTTGTTAGGGACAGATAATTTCTGCCTATAGGGGAAGTTGTGAAGAAATTTGTGAAAAGTCAGTCTATTTTAAGAGTGAAGATTCAAAAAAGAATGAAAATGCTGGGTGCAGCTAACAACCGTTCTGATTGGACAAACAGTATAGTAGATAATAGGGTTGATTCAGAGCCCCTTTCTCATAAATATTATGTAGGTCTTGCTACCAAACAAAAAATCATGCAAAAATGAAAACATTTCATTTTTTCCATTCACAAGAATGGAAATATTCACGCAAAAAAAATGTGAGAAAGGGGCACTGAATCAACCCTATTGTGTGACTTTCCTCCAGTTTCTGTGTCAAACCTTATTTTTTTTTACCCTCATTAACAGAATTCTTTAAAAAAACAGATATATATTTAATCCAATGTTTCAGGAATTCCCATATTCCATGTATGCAGGAAATTTCACTTTACAAAAATGTGTATTGTCCTTGATAAAGCATACCTGTGAATTCCCAAACCTTGGACTGACTTGAATTGAAGCACATTGTGGATAGTGCCACCCATTTATATGTCTTTAGCACCATGATATGTTTTTAATGTGGTGGACACCACTCTATATACCCCCCCCCCCCAAAAAAAAAAGTTCTAAGATCATACATTCCCCTTTGCCCAACCTTTGACTGAGAAGCTAATCTGCATCACTAAATTTGCAGGCATGGTTAGCAAACTGTTCCAAAACCACAATAACAAAATAGTTACCTATAATTACAGGGTGGTCATAAAAAGGTCAGTTCCTGAAGTATGACTCTTCTCTGAGGTAAATTGTATAAAATTATTTTGGACCCTTTATGTGTTTTTGAGCACTACACGCTGCTTCTATGGCATTATATCTGATATGTTTATAATGATCCTTTCAGAAGTTCCTCCAACATTCCAATAAACGGATAAAACACTTAAAAAATAATAAAAATGACACCCTGCTATTTAGACTGTTGAGTCTCCTGATGTGTTTATGAGTATTTATAACATGCTGGATGCAAATAAAACCATCAACCACAAATCCTCATATCAAGAACTAGTCTACTCTATGCACAGATATTTGAGGCAGAAAACACAGTATGGACTTATCACATAATTAATATAAAACAAACTGCTCAAATTTCTTTTTGGGGATTCAGGACACAAACATACCTCTGGTACTATTTTAAATTAAATAAATTTGAGGACAAATCCCTTGGCAGTAATGAAGGGCTTATCGGTTCTTGATTATTACAAAGTTACACACTTGGGAACACATTTTTATTACAGCATATACTTAAAACCTAAAGTATGCAGTCAAATCAGCATATTTTTCACATTACATGTTGATATTTGTATCCCAGTTTTTCAAGTTTGTTTATGTGTGTATTTCTGTATTTATATGTGTGTATGTCTGCCTCAATACCCCAAGCCTATAAAAAGTCCCCAGAAACTAATACCAAAGCATACTACAGAACCTTTTGACGTTAACCAGCTATACTGGCAACTAGTAAATGCATGTTATCCCTCATTCATTTAACAAAATTTTGCAGTTATTGTAGCTAGTGTCCTGTTCAACTTCTATAGGCTTTAGGACAGCTGGTAAACTTAAAACCATTCGCAAATGTCCAGTCACACCAAACCCAGCCACAGCTGAACTTGGCCAAATAATGTTCAGGGGATCAGTAGGCTCTAAATCTGAACACTATTAAAGGGAGTTCTATTAAGTTGTTCTATGGTTTCTAGAAAAGAACGAGATCAGTGAAATGTATGAAAATTACCATTGAATGTTTAGTAAAAAATAAGGGAAACTATGTGTAAGGAACTTACCTGCGGGCCGTTCCCACGGGGCTGCTCCGGGCGTCCGGCGGCCACGTGGGGAGGCTGCCTCCCTCCCGTTTGTCCGTGCTGGGGCTCCGGCTTCCGCCTTCTCTCCTGAGGCAGCGGCTGGGGCTTCTGGCGGTGCCGCCGCCGCTGCTTCGGCCGGCGCGTCCTCCTCCTCCTCGGGGGGTGCGCCTGGCAGGGCATTCCGTGCTCGCGCGCGTGAGGGTCTCCTATAAGGAGCAGGTTCATACGTTGCACCAATCACCAGTGTCGCACCAATCACACACATTGGCCAGTTCCCCTTTAAAAGTGTCCTTGCCCTGAGCATCAGTGCCCGTTATAGCCATTATTAGCTTGGGTGTGCTGTTGGATTTGCATTTAGTGTGTTTTGATCCGGCTCCGTCTTTGACCATTCCTGCCCGCTGCCCGCACCGACCATCTGCCTGTCTGACCTCGTCTCTGCCTTACCCCTTTGATACCACGCTTTGGTGACCACCCAGCTTTTGACCCCTGCCTGTCTTGACCATTCTCCGTCTAACCCCTTGGATACCGTGCCCTGTGACCACCCGGCTTTGACCCCTGCTGGTCTCGACCATTCTTGCCTAACCTGCTGTACTCAACGTTTCGGACTCAGCCCGCTTGAACTTCCGATTTGGGATACCCTGCCGTTCACCTATCTTCACCATATGCCAGCAATCTTTGCGCCAGTAAGTCATGGGGGCAACCGAGTCTGGAGAGGCATAACCCATGTCTCCGGCAAGCAGGGGCTTGTCTATAGGCACAAGAGGCGGTGGAGATTGGGGATTGCTTGGCTTATGAAAGAAGGGTGTCCGGCGATCCCTGACACAATTTATGGTTAGATGTCCATCAATGAGAGAAGAGGGGTGTGAGAGGTAAAGAACACCCATGTATGTCAGTTAATGCAGAAGAGGGTATCTGGCACATTAAAGCTATGGGTGCCCTAGGGAGAAGAGGGGTGTCAAGTAAATGATCACACAAGACATCTGTCACAGCAACAAAAATATTTTTTTCAGCCATCTACAGCAGGTTTTCTGGTCAAAAGGCAGCCAGTCTGCTTTTCCCAGTGTCACATATGACCTTGGCTGGCTAGATCTTGTGTGGGGTCAGTAACATTTCAGCAGGAACCGGCATAGCCATCAGAATTGTTTGGTCTTTGTGGTTGTATTCACTTTGGAAGTTTCACCACAACATAGATTGATTTTGTTTGTGCAGAGCTATGTGGTTTGTGGTATTTAGTGCTTACAAACAGTTGTGCTGACAATGTAGAGGGTGTGTACCTGGACCAAACTGGGACTAAGTGTTGAACGAGTATTATGGTTTTCAGGAGAAAGCAAATCTTCAACAATTCTTGGTTGAACAAAAAATGTTTGCCATCCCAACATCTGTCCAGTTGTCCCCCTAGGGATAGGTATGTAGCATCCCTGGCCCTGCTTACTGGACCAAGTATCGGTGGTTGAGTGCACCCTACCAGCACTCTGAAGTAACAGGAACACATTCTTAGTCACATGGGCATCTTGTACAAGGTGTAAACCTACAGTACACTGCCTATCTTCTAGCTCCTCTTGATCTCCAGTGACCAATTCCCCATTACCATTAGTTAGGACACCTACCTGTTGTGATTTTGTTTTCTTTAAAGTTCCATATTTTTAAAAAGTCAGGTTGGTTTTGCTTTCTTTGACCACATGTTTTTTCTTTTGCATTTCTGCCAGCTGTATGTCTTTTTATAGGCTTTATTGACTGCTTTAACATTTTTAACGGTTACTGCTGACAGCTCAGCTTTGTCATTTTTAAATGCCCTTTTTATTATACTTTATTGCCTCTTTAACCACAGGTGTCAGCCAGAAGGAATTTCATTTTAGTCGCTTATACAATACTTTTCACCAATAGGAATACATTTTGCAATGTTGGTACTCAGAATTCATTAAAGAACTACCATTTGCCATCCACTACTATTGGTGACTTTATTCATGAACAAATGCTCACAGTCTATTTCTGGAGTGCAGCCTTGAACCTGAGTAAGGTGGTCTTTTAACATTTAAGATACTGCCCTTCCAGCCAGAGCATATTTGTACAGTTCATTTTTAATGTACCTATATTGGGGTCACTGTTATCAAATTTTCATAGACTGTTACATCTCCACAAACTGGCTCCTCTAATTGTCTTCAAGCAAGGTGAAAAATGTTGTCCCTCTTGTAGTTAAAGCAGAACCATGGCTCCAGTCAATACCTGGGTAAATACAATTTCCCTTTAACACTGTATTAGCCTTTGCAACATACTTTATTTGTTTATGCATCTGACCCTTTATTTCCTCAGTTATGTTAGGGGGTCTATGTATTAAAACATAAATTATTTTAGCATTAATTACATCGCCCTACACTTCTACTCATAAGGATTTCACAACTTCACAATCTTCAGCTAGTTCATCCTCATTAACATGTGCTTTAATACCTTTCTCTAAATAGAGACACACTCCTCCCCTTTTCAATTTGCTCTGTCTTTCAGAAAGAGATTAACCTTGGAATCTGATCACTGACCACACCAATGACATCAATCTTTTCCTGTAGTACCAGAGCCTCAAGTTTCCCACTTTACTTGCATGACTACTGGCATTTGTGAGCATACACTTCAAGATGAAAACCAATGATTCCACTTTATTCCTGAAGGTTCGGGTCCACACAGTTTATCACTGCTGGTTTGTAGCACATGGTTCTCCCTTTCCTCCTCATTTCCGCTCTTGTCCTTCCCCGCCATCCTTAGTTTAAGCAGGCCCACTTCAATTCAGGTGCAAATTACCTGTAGAATACAATTTGTCCCTTTACCTGCACCAAAAATTAATAGGGAATTTATGCACTATGGTGTGCACAGCTGAATAATAAAATGGAATGAGGGGAAGGGTGCTGGCAGAGTGGGATGCCCAAACGTGACAAATGTACCAAACCAACAGGCCCTAGATTAGCCCTACAGTTCCTCACAATATGCCGCACACCAACAAATTCTTATTCATGAAAATCTATATTTATTAAATCAATATCAAATGTATCTCTACAAACTACATAAAAGACTCAATAAAAAACATATATAGACAATTTAAAAAAAACAGATGGAGGATTATCCCATAACCGCTCTCAAGATAGAATGGTACATATGCTAATCCACATTATAAATAAAGGATAAGAAGATGCTATATACAGTGCTGAGGACCTTTCCATAAAGTTCATATATATATGTACATCATACTAAATGTGCAAAATGTGAATTCATTAAACAAAATAACTCCTAAGGGAGTGCCAATACTAACAATGTAAAGTGCATATGTGCAAAGTGCTCTTTATAAATTGTTATGTGCAACCATACTGAAAGTGCAAATGCAGGATGATCCGTCAGTCTGTTAATACCATAAACATTAAAAGGATAGCAAAATTAAATTACATCACCAGATAATTAGAGCATAGGGACCTCCAACAACAAACCGCCACCGACGCGTTGCGTGGCGCTGCGCCACTTCGCAAGGGTGAGTAGTCCGTTGTTGTCCCCCCAATCCCTTTTGAACCCACCTGTGTAACTTGCTGTGCCAATGAGCGGGAGCGTCGCCGCCACCCCGCGCGCACCCCGTCCGGCGGTGTACTTCCGCCGCAGGGGTCACGCGCCAGAGGCCGCGTCACCTCCGCCCAGTGGAACGCACGTCCACAGGAAGTGCGGTGTGACGCGCGCGCCCGGACGCACCGCCGCCCGGAACCCCTCCCCTGCAGTAGGAGGGTCCGGACCGCCGTGCACCCGGGCGCGCGCACCACACACCATCAACTCTCTGTCCACCCTGCAGTACCACCATAGAGGGCGCTGTGGATCGTGGAAGGTGAGTAGCGGGGGAAGAGGGGAAGATCAATTTTAACATACAACATGTTGTCACAATATCGCAAAGAGACATCAAATAAAGAAATATAAGAATAATCAATGTGCAATCATGATTTTACTGTAAATCAATGAATATATATTCATATATTATATACATTTGACCTTCACATTTCTATTTACATAAATTACAAACACATAACCTATATTTGAAATGGACCACCTAGCTTCATTGGAGACATACCAATATAAACTAACTAAATATACCCAGCTAATTGTCATTCTGCCCAGCAGGGTATAGAATCATTATAATTCATTTCTGCCCTGTCATCGTATTATTAGTGAGGTTATAGCACCATCTAGTGGTGTTAAGTTGTTTAACATGTTTTTCCGAGTTAAAAGTATTATGGGAGGTTGCAATGCATTCTGGGATGAAGAAGGGGGCTGTATTTAGTCTCCTCACACAGATCAGAGCTGCCATCATATTTCTCTCATCTAAAACTCCACCATCTGTGTAACAGCATATCTGTTTTACCAAACACACACAACCTGTTTCGTCATCACATAATAAACCTGTTAAACTGCAAACAACAGGCCTCTTATTTGGAGACAGGAATGGTTTATGCTGAATGTTGGATTGCACACCGAATGAACGTGTAAGAAGACAGAACAGACACCCTTGCATGATTACCCAACTTGGCAATTTTGCTAGGATGCACACTCAGGCATGGCCTTTTTTGCTCTCTTTTCTACTCCCACTAACTAAATATACCCAGCTAATTGTCATTTTTACTCAGTGTTGCATTTTGCTTCTCCAGAACTTTAACTCGAGCTTGCAAGTGTGCAACATGTATGCTGCTCTCGTTGTGTTACTTAAAGCGGACCTTCACCCTGAATAAGAGTCTATCTTATGTTTCCCACACCCTGTACATACAGATTGCTAACATTAAAAATCATCTTACCTACATCTACTGGATGTTATAAGCCTTTAAACATCCAAGATGGCGGCTCATGGAACGTCAGGCAGCCTGCAAACAGCAAGTGCCTTCTGACTGTGCTGCTCTGCATTCTGGGATTGCTGACCTTTTCCTGACCCCAGCTCTGCTCTGTCTAAGCAAAGCACAGCTATATCCCACCCCCCTGTATTTTATCCCACTCTCCTCTCCTCAGTAAGTGTGATGCTTCTGAGTCAAGATGGCGGCGCCCGTATCCTAAAGTCCTGAACAGAGTTGCAGCCCAGTGGGGGAAAGAATAATAAGTAAGTGACTAAAAACTTAAAATATATGAACTTTAGATGCTGGGGAATCGTTTTTTAAAGGGTTTGGGCTTTTCATTAAATCATGGTGAAGGTCCAGTTTAAGAAAAACTGTGCACTGAAGTAGACTTCCAATGTTGCCATTATCCCGGTGCCAAAAACAGCAGTGAACACAAAAAGATAAGTACTTACAGTTGCAGCAACTCCCTTTCTTCATTTTGGCTTCTAACATCTGTTTTCTTTTAAATCACTTGGAAGCCAGGCCATTTGGATGCTTAGGTAGGAAGTATGAGCAGGCCCAAATCAGTGCTACACTTGTTATTCATTTATGATGGTTGAGGATTAACCTTTTGTTTAAAGAGCACTTTTGCATTTTAGTTGCCCAGACAGTTCTTTAATCCACACACTCTGTATTTCTTGCTTACAGTAGTTGGCATGGTCTTAAATTCCACTGTAGACAATATTTGCTTTAGAGCTTTCAGCCTGCGGCCTCCACCACTTGGGGCTCTCCACTACCTTCGCACAAGGGCAGTGATTAATTTACAGTTACTTAGGAGGGCCTCCACTAGACGTTCTGCCCAGGGGCCTCAACCACACAGTCCTGCACACTGGTACAGTATGTTGGCATCTGATTAAACATTGTGTGTATGTATGTGTGGGGGTGTTTGTTAGAGTGATATTATAATATATATAATATATAAATTATATGTACTGCAGAACATGTCAGTGCAAAATTAATAAATTACTATGAATTAGAGGTTTGGATAAACATTGATACCTCACCTCCTGGATGAACCCCCCATTTTGCCTGAATGCGATGTGAGACTTAGAAAACAACTTTGGATCTAACATGTATTGTAAGAAGAAATATGTGGTGGAAAGGTTTTAGATAATTGCTGATGCTGAAAGGTTACATTTAGCTATTATGAGGTCATATTTTATATGGTGAAAGTGAAATGTATTGATAAATTAAATGTATGTTATTAAATGTGTTTTAGCAAAGCAATGATTAAAACATGATTGTAGCACATATGGCAATGATACAATAAACAATAAAACAATAAACTATGCATCATATTAAAAGAATTTCTTACTTGTTTTGTTACTTAATATGTCTCAGTGAGCATGACATCATTACAATACTTTTTTAAAGCAGATAAGGCATGCACAAATGAAGTAATGCTAGACTCCTTTACAACTCACTATCCAAAACTGAGCCTTTATTTAGGTCCTCCACCATCACCTTCACATAACACCAGCAGAGAAGTCAGATATGGTTGCGTGACCTCTGACCACATCTCTTATCGTGTCCTGTAGTGTGAACCCCCCTTCCCCAGGGTTCACATATACTCATCTCGCTGCAGCAGTGTATAGGAGCATTGCTCTCAACATTGCACTACACTGCAACACCCCTGGAGCCATATATGTAGTGTGGGATTCCAGAACAAGGTGATTATATGGGGGCCCCGGGGGTTAGAGGCGGGGCCTCTAAGTATGTGTAATCACTGGGAAATCCCTCCATGCTCTGCCCTTCAGTGACACTCATACTCAAAAAATTGTCACCCCAATTTCTTTTCAATCCAGTAAAGGAAAACAACAAGCTCATATGGGATTTTTTTAATCTACAAAGCTACTGAATTTGCTGCCTAGCATTTTTGTATGGATTTTAAGCATTATAACATTTTGTAACATTGCTCATTTAAACAGAAAAAATTACACAGTCAGTCCATGGCATCCTTTTCTTTGATAAATTCCTCCTTCTAACCATCGTTTGCTGATTGGATAAAAAAAGAAGAAACAATCTCTGGCACATACTTCTATATTAATATATTTGAATATATTTATATATGTATTTTTTTAATGATTTATTATTATGTATATTGGGGTTATTGGAAGAAGAATTTCAGCAGTCATTATTCCAGTACCAGCTTAAACAGGGGTAAGCCTTACCCCTAAATGCTGTGTTTCCTCCTCCTAATAAAATCAACAAGGGTGGTTGTTTTTTTTCACACCAGGTGTAAAACTAACCCCTCCCCTTGCCATTAGCATGCTTTTTATGGATTTTTAATATAAAACCGTTTTCATGAAAGATCTTATTTAAAAAGCTTGCGAGTTATGCCTCTGTCCTCCCAAGTCCCAGCAATATGATATATCAATTGGTAAGACTATAAATCATCAGGAAGGAACCTATATATTCATTACTTTGACAGAATTCCTAAAACATTAGGGAGCAATAAAAATATATTCAGTTAACTTATTTCAAATAAAAGACAAAAGTAAATATCTGCAACTACATTAAATTTGTTTATTATATATGAAAAAAAGGTTCACATAAAAGATAAATGCTCTTTCTAGATTTTGTTTGGCAACTAAAAGGCAGACACTTTTGGGAGAATACATATATCTTTTTCTTCTTTTAAAATCTCAAGAATGCCTGTGAAGCACTCTTTAACCGTGAAAAATAAGACCTTTTGACATTGTTCTCAAAATTTGGTGCAACCACCCTTTCACCATATACAACAATAACAATTTCTACTTGAGGTAAAATTAGATTTTAGGAATTTCTTTGGAGGTATAATTTACTGTTTTTTTCCCATTAGACACCCCCCCCCCTCAAACATGTCAGTGTGTCTTATGTAATGTAAAAAAAACCAAAAAAAAAATTAAACTAAACTCACATAACCGTTGCTCCTGCACCGCTGCCACCCATAGAATAGGCGATGGCCTCTGGGTACCGCCACAGCTGCCGATCCTGGCCGCGGCACCTCAACACACCCGGTTCTGTGCAGTGGGTAGGCGTGGCCTGTGGCAAACGTTCATTTTCAGTGGTCACTTGCAGCAGGCCACGCCCATCCACTACACTAACCCCAGTGAGTGTGCATGTGCCTCTCCCAAGAGTGGACGGTGGGTAGGGATCAGTTACCCTGCCTGCCATTCTGTCACACTGTCTGTAATTCAAAATGGGAGGGGGGAATGCCACACTGCCTATAATGCAAAATGAATGGGGGAGTATGCCACACTGCCTTTATTGGGAATAGGGAGTATTCCCTATATTGCCTATATTGGGGAATAGGAGGGAGGGATGCCACACTGCCTATATTGGGGAATGGGAGGAGGATGCACACTGCCTATATTAAGGAAAGAGAGGGGGGGATGTCACTGTTCCTATAATGGGGAATGAAAGGGGGATTGCTATACTGCCTATAATGGGGAATGGGAGGGAGGATGGCACGCTGCCTATATTGGGCAATGGGAGGGGGGATGCAACATTGCCTATATTGGGGAATGGGGAGTGGCTGCCACTCTGCCTATAAAGGGGAATGGGGGGGCACACTGTCAATAATGGGGAATGAGAGACTTGCCTATTATTGTTCTTTTTTTTGAGGGGGGAGGGGGGCGGGTGTTTTAGCACAACATTTGAGTATTTCTTTTCTTATTTTCCTCCTTCTGCCCACTTATAGGGCAGAACTATGGTAACTGTTGTTTTTTTTTATAAAGCTTATTGCTTTCTCTTTTGCACATTAATGGCATTTAGCTTTTGAATAGATGCAATGTTGTTTAATGTTTATGGCACCTTTGAAAGTGTATATTTTTTGTGCCAAGAGGATGTCCTCAAGGTGATAAGCTTACCTAGTTTCTTTTTTTTGTTATGTTAGTGATTTTTTTATGTGAGTTTTATTTTATTAAACTATCTGCAATCTGTTACTATTGGCAACTATACGAGTCCTCTATACACAGAATGGTGCTGCTGGGCATAAGTAAGGTTGAATTCAATCACTGACATCTGCAGCAGACAAAACAGCAGTGGTCTGTACCTACAGGGACCACTTGTCTTCTCTTGTAGATCTTGTAGCACAGACAGGGTATACCGTTGCTTTACTATATCAGCTAAGCACCATTTGGCACCTAAAAATGTACACTTTTACACTTCACACTTTTCAAAAATGTAATTGAAAGTGGAGTTTCCTTTTAACCCTTTAAGTGCCAGTCTGACTAGGGTTGCTGTCACCCTATGTTGCCAGACAATTTTTCACTATTTTGTGCTACACAAGAGGATTTCCCAGGAAAATTATATATTGTTTTTTTTAAGTGCATTCTATTTGGGTGAAATTTAGGGGATTACATAATTCACTACAACAGACAGTCCTAATAAATAAATTAATTATTTCATCAATCATTAATAGAATCTTGTGATCTTTTGGGGGTTCCTTCAGGGCCTAATGTACAGTAGATCAAATTGTTTTTGTGTCTGTCAAAATATGTGGATGGGATTTGTCTTTATAAAAATTATGTTTTAGATTTATCTGTCAATATTTTTATTTTTTAAGAAAAAGAAGGCAATACAGAAATGGGTGATCAGCCAAGCAGAAATCCATCCCACGCAGGGGAGGCAAGCAACACAGTGGTTACAGCAAGTTACTGTAATCTGGGCCAAGGGCAAGACACAGCAATTCAGATAATCAAGAAAGTAAATGGCAATGCAATTACGGTGTGGCAAGAATATGAATAAACAATTAATACACCAGGATCTGTCAATCATCAATCACATTGTCTCTCGCGTCAGTTAACAGCAGTTTTAAGCAAACCGTATTAGCATCTCACCACAGCCCACCCCCCGCCGCTCAGCCCGGCCTATGGCCCAGGAGACCAACGAGAGGCGGGCCGCAGAACAAGAAGTGGAGAGGAGCACAGAAAAAAAAAGGGGAGAGAGCAAGATGGGAGAAGGGAGTGAGGGACGAAGAAGGGAGTGAGGGATGAAGGAGGGGGGGGAAGGGGGTCCTCGCAACCTGGTCCACACCGATCGCCTAACTGAGCAATCCCGATGGAGTATTAGGCCAGGCATATTGTATCCATGGTTCCCAGATGGAGAGGAACCTATCTTGGGTGTCGGCCAGGATGCTTGAGAGCCTCTCATTGACCAAAAACCCATGCATTCTAGACGACACCTCCAACAGCGGAACAATCTGTTTCTTCCAGGCCCTGGCAATGGTTTGCTTCACCACCAGGAGCAAGTAAATGAATAGTTTGTTCTGTTTTTTGGTAAGCTCTGGAGGTCTGCAGTGAAGGAGGGCCACCCAGGGATCTCTTCTGATATTTGTCCGAAACATTTTGCTGGCCATTCTGTATACATGAGACCAAAAACGGGTCAACATGGGGCAGGTCCACCATATATGCATAAAGTTTCCCTCAACACTACAACCCCTGAAGCATGTATTGGCCTGCCCTGGGAATATTTTACCGAGGCGACTGGGCACCAGGTACCAACGAAACAGAACTTTGTAAGCCGTTTCAGTTGTCAAAACATTCATGGAGCATGAAGAGGCCGCATTCCAAATTTCCGCCCACCCCCTATCTGAATGACAGGGACCCAGATCTCGTTCCCATTTTTCCACATGGACGTGTGTACCCGCCCCTATGTTGTTCAACATAGAGTACAACATGGATATTAACCCCCTGCGGAATGGGTCTGCACTACAGACCTCCTCAAAGGGGGTGCATCTCCGAAAGGGTTGCCCCAATCTAGTTAAGGGTGATAACCAGTGTCTCAACTGCAGATACTGAAAAAAGGCCCTCTGGGGGACAACAAATTTTTCTCTCAGGGAACCATAGGACAAGAACCCATCCTCTGAAAGAAGGTGCAGCACCCTAGTTATCCCGTGCTCCATCCACCATTTATAAGTTGGTCTATTATCCATTCCCGGGAAGGACGGGTTGCCCCAGAGATGCGCTAGAGGAGTGTGGGGAGACATCAGGGAGGCGGAGTATTTCACCGAGTCCCACACCGAAAGTGAGTGCTTCATTAGGGGGCTAAGCGTCCCAGGTCTGGACGCCGGGTCCATCCATAGCAAGCCATCAACCAGGGTCGGCGAGCAGTCCGGGAGTTCCAGAAACGTCCAGAGGGGAGGCTTTAAAGAGGAATGCATGGGGGCCAGCTGGGCTATTTGGGAGGCCTTGTAATACACACTAATATTAGGGACACCAAGCCCACCTAAAGACCTGTGGCAGAACATGGTGCGCTTGGGTACACGCGGACGTGCACCAGACCAAATAAAAACCGATATTCTCCTCTGCATCGCACGAAGTCTATACGATGGGATTGGTACTGGCAACGTTCTAAAAAAGTATAGGAGTTTGGGGAGGATGGACATTTTAACTGCATTTATACGGCCCAGCCAGGAGAGCGAATATGGCATCCAAGTATCAAGCAACCGTGCCAGGGATCCGAACAAGGGTGGGTAATTAGCCCCATAGAGGTCTTCGTATGCCGCCGTAATACGTACCCCCAGGTATAAAAGCGGCTCTGTCGCCAATTTAAAGGGAAAATTAGCTTTAATTTGCGTCACCACCTCCGAGGTAAGGGATATATTGAGGGCCTGGGATTTGTCACTATTTATGGTCAAGCCAGAGATGCAGGCGAAGTGATCCAGAATGGCGTATAAGTTTGGGAGGGAGATAAGGGGCTGCGAGACCGCCAACATAACGTCGTCTGCAAAGAAGAGGGCCTTGTGGTGGATTCCCGCCATTTCCAGTCCCTTAACATTCGGGTTTTGCCTTATTGCTATACCCAGAGGCTCCAAAGCCAGTATAAAGAGGATCGGGGAGAGGGGGCACCCCTGCCTTGTACCCCTAGAGATCCGGAAGGTCTCAGAAGTAAAGCGTAAAGAGTACCGCACCCGTGCTGTCGGACCATCATAGAGGGCTTTGATCCAGTCCAAAAATCGTTGTCCGAAACCCCACTTCCCCAGAACCCAGAGTAGGTAATCCCAAGAGATAGTGTCAAAAGCCTTCTGTATATCAAGGGACAGTAAGAAGGCTGGGGTGCCTCATGCCCGGGCATGGTGAACCAAGTGGGCAACCATCCTGACATTGTCTCCAGCCTGGCGGGATGGTACAAAACCCACCTGATCTCTGTGTACAAGGCCCTCCAGGAACGTATTCAATCTGGTTGCCAACACTTGGGCCAACAGGTTCACATCGGCGTTGATTAATGATATGGGCCTGTAGTTGGGGATTAACAAGCTATCCTTGTCGGGCTTAGGTATCATAAAAATGTCTGCTAATAGGGAGCTAGGGCCCAAGGAAGCCTCCGCACACATGGCATTGAAGAGGTTGGCCAGGTGGGGCGCCAGGAGGGGTGCAAACTTTTTGTAGTAAAGGCTACTGAAGCCATCAGGCCCCGGGGTTTTGGAGGTTTTGGTAGACTTAATGGCCGCTAATATCTCCTTGGGTGTGATAGGAGAGTCCATCAGGGCAATGTGGTCTGGGGTAATGGACGGTAGCTTAACATGCTCAAAGAATCTCTCGAGGTCAGCGTCATCGGCTCTTGGGGGGGGGGGGGGGGCGAATATAATGTAGATAGGAACCCCCGAAATGCGGCTACAATTTTGTCCGGGTTAGCCGTAGTGGAACCCGAATTGAGCTTAAGCTTTACCGGCTGCCGTCTGTCCAGGACGATGGCTTTTAGCTTCCGGGCCATCATAGTATCAGGCTTGTTGCCCCTAGCGTAAAATTTTTGCCTGGCCCAACGAAGCCGCTTCTCAGCCTGATCATCCACGAGCACGTTGAGTTACGTCCTAAGCCAATCGACGGTCTTTTTATGTCTAGGGTTCGGGGCTCTCTTCCACTGTTCCTCGGCTTGCTCATATTTTAACGTCAATTCCTTAAGTCGCTTCTGTCTCTCCCTTTTCCTAAGGGAAGCAATGCTTATGATATTACCCCGCATAACAACTTTCTGGGCCTCCCAGAGGGTAATCGGGGAGCGGACCGAATCAACATTCAGGGTAAAATAGTCCTTAAGGGCGTCTTGAATCTTCAGGCATGTGTCCTGAGAGCACAAGAGGGAGTAATTTAGTCTCCAATTATAGGAGCGCTTAGTTGGGACCAGCAAGTCAACCGCCGCCATTACAGGATTATGATCTGACCAGGTCGAGTTATAGATTTTGGAGCTAATGATTGTCGGGAGTATAGCCTGAGGGACAAAGATATGGTCTATCCGACAAAAGGACCCATGGGGATTAGAATAGAACGTGAAATCCCTGGTGGTGGGGTTTTTTTCCCTCCAGACATCACAAAGACCGTGAGTGTCCAGGAGATCACCAAAGACAATAGAGTGTCACACTTGCGCGTTGGCCCGTCCTCTGCCTATCCACCTTAGGATTCACTACCATATTAGAATCCCCGCCCATTATCAAGATGCCCTTAGTGTTGTTCCGGACTACCGACAGCAGGTGTTTAAAAAAGCGTGTCTGAAAGGAATTAGGCGTATAGTATGTGACCAGAGTGATATCAATGTCGTAGAGAGACCCCTGAAGGACAACATATCTACCAGTCGGATCAACGATTTCTTTACAACAGATAAAGGGGAGATTTTTACTAAAAGCTATCAACACCCCCCTTTTCTTTTCTCTAGCACACGACATATGGGACACAGGGTAGAGATGGCTCAGGTACTTCGGCCTAGAATGGACTGAGAACCTTGTCTCTTGTAGAAAAAGTATATCCGCCTTACAGGATTTATAATAGTGAAAAGCCTTATTCCTCTTAACAGGGCTGTTAAAGCCCTGGACATTGTGGGAAATTAGTTTAACGTTTAGCCCCACCATCAGGACAGAGTTGGTTCACAAGTTGAGGAAAAGGGCAGACCAGGCGCGAGGAGGCAGGGGAAGAAAAGGGGGCTTGGGTAGGGGAGGGGGAGAAGGGAGACATTTATAAAGAGAAACAAAAGGAAACTTAACAAACTAAGCGATCTAAATACAATAAACAGTCTAGATAAGAAGGACCAAAGTCCAACCCAGCGCTTTGGACCCATGGCGGCCCAAAAGATTCCTGCCGCAGCAGGAGACGACTCAGGCACTGGGGATAGGGGTACCCCAGTGTGGGTCGACATGTATTGCGTGGGGGTAGCTCTCGGAGACACAAGTTACCACCCCGCTACAAGAAATGGCACGTGGAAGCAGACTAAAAAATACCAGAACCCTAACTAGAGAGGGGGGGAGAGGGGCCGGGTATCGCATGCGTCCACCCGCCCCTGGAAAAAAAGGGGGGGTGGATTAGCCACATGGACCCATCGGGCCTACATCTCACCATCATGAGCCCCCAAGGACACAAGGCTCCAAGCCGCAGCAAGCTGCAGCAGGGGGCTAGCAGGGTAGACAAAAACAGTATTAAACTCTACATTAGTAACACGCAAAAGTTAATTGAGTAATAAATATAACCAACAACAGTGCAAGGGGCGACCTACCCACGGTCACCAGTTTTCCCTGAAATCGGGGGGATGGGCACCCCACCAAGCGACTCCAACTCGGCCTGAGGGTAAGAAACCTCAACCCGGGCCAGAGCCCGGGGAGGGAGGGCGGCCAGCCCCCCGATCCCGTCTCCTCCGTGGGCGAACCTTCTCCCATAAGGGCCGCAAGGGCAGGCGCTTGGGCGTTCACTGGGCCACCTCGTCAGGCAAGGCCGCTAGCGGGTCAGCCATGGGCAGGCCAATCTCACGTATAAGTCCCAGCAACTCACTGAGGGAGCCGGCTGAACATTGCCGACCCGCATGGGAGAACAGCAACCTGAAGGGGAACCCCCACCGGTACCTGACGTTATGCGACTTCAAAATGTCCAGCCCCGGTTTCATCTCCTGCCGACGCTGAAGTGTTTGGGGAGCGACGTCAGGAAATATCTGGTAGGCATGGTTCTGAAAAGACAAGTTGGCCTTTTCTCTGGATGCCTGTAGAATGGCCTCTTTCATGCGATAGAATGTAGGCCTAACGACGATATCCCTGGGGCGACCGTCCGATCGCTTTGGGCCCAAGGCCCTGTGCGCTCTGTCCAGTTCCAAGTGGTCAATCGGCAGAGAAGGAAGCAGTTCCTTAAGTAGCGCTGTGACCATAGCGGGAACATCTTCCATAGATTCCGGGAGGCCCCGGATCCGGACATTTTCTCTCCTGGACCTGTTCTCAAGATCTTCTAACTTTTGCTGCAATAGGCCCACCTCATCACGCACGGCCTCGGTAGCGGACCCGCTGGACTCCAAAACCGTCACAATTTCATCCACTCTCTCCTCCAAAGTGTTGGTTTGATCACCCAGTTCCCTGATGTCACTGGCAAAGCTGGCGGTTAGCTGGGTTACTGCAGCGGCCAATTCTTGTTGCAGCAGGAGCTTAAACTTAGCCAACAATTGCTCATCTCGCACAATTGGATCAACTGGACAGGGAGTATTCTGTGCACTCAGTCGACCCCCCTCTGGGACATCTTCCATTAAGAGCTGGGAAGGATTATTGTTGTCCGATGCAGGGGTCTCCCTGAAGAGCAGCGGGAACTCGCTATCGTCGGAGAGGGACAGGGGTGAGCTATCCGGACCCCAGCTGTTGCGGCCAGGTGGGCCCACGTGCAGGGCTTGGTCCCCCCCAGGGTCCCCAAGCATCTGAGAACCATGGCATGGGGGGTCGGGGGTCGTCAGCCCTCTCACCCAGGTGAGGGTTGCAGTGTGTCCACCGTGGGGGAGGCAAAGTCTGTCAAAATATGTGGGTGGGATTTTTCTTTATAAAAATTATGTTTTAGATTTAGATCTGGACTCTGCTTCTATACCTTTGGGTATGTTGCTAGCTTTCTGCCCAGTTCTAAATGAATCAACCCTGTTTTCACAAAGATATATAAAAAATAATGATTTCTGTATATTTTGGCTTTGTTGCCCACAAGATATGAACAGCTAGACATGCCGATCATGTGAATATAAACTTTTATACTTGGCAATGTCCTTTGACACAGTCAGATTTCCATTATCTTTCACTTGAGACAATTTGTAAATTCTCTTGTGTTGTCGTATTTATATGCAGTGTATGCTATTCTAACAATTTCCAGGTTAAAGCTGTTTTAAAAATCAAATATTGGTTTATGTCACTAGGTCACAGCTATGACATGATCGATCAAAATACAATACTCAGAAATCAAATCTGTAGTACTAGTAGACATTATTTGTCCAGAATTAAGAATAGGGCTATAACCTTAAATGTTTAATACAAATATGCCGAATTGAACACCTGGGAATTCTTACTAACAACCAGTAACCAGAGAAAAACTAATGAGGAGAAACTCAACAAAATAGATTAAGGAAACAAGATCTTCCTGTGAAAGAGTCTGTCACACAACAAATGCCCGAGGACGGTTATTAACCAGACCACATTTTACATTTAAAAGTTCTTGGTGAAAGGTGGAGTAGACAATTAGAGTGGGTGGGTTTTGCTGTAAGCCTACCAACATAAAGGAATCTCATCAATGTCATGATATAAATATTTAACCATAGTTATTCTAGAAATGTGTGTAAATACTATAGATAATTTGGATCACCCTGATTAACTCACTCCGCATAAATATACAATGCACCAAAATGCTCCACTAAATATGCCGGTCAGAAGTTTATTATGCTTAACTAACAGTTTCGAGTTTAGATTGTTGTGGTTCCTGAATAGAAAGAAAAAGTACCAAGATACATCTACATAACAGTCCTTATATTTCCAGACTGTTTGAATCTGTACTCTAAGAACTATTGCAAGTTTGTAATGAAATGATAGTTCCTGGGAAAGAAAACACGACATTTTGTGGCACATTAGTATTTTGAAAAGCATTTATAATACATGGCCTGCCAATAAAAAGGTCACAACTTGGATTTAATTAAGCAAACTGGTAATAACCGTCCATTAAAAAATTACTGCTTGGGTGAATATGTTTCAGCTACCAACAAGTTATTTAACTGATGCACTGATTAGCTTCTCATTTGTTAAACAACCATGTCCAAAGACAGATCCTGGGGTCCTGGAAAATGTTAATCTGTATTGGAAGGGTCAAATTATTGTCATGCATCAAGCAGAGAAAAAAATCTAAGGTGATTGCTGAAACTACTAATATAGGGTTAAGAACTGCCCAACACATTATCAGAGTGGAAATTGGGGAAATATGGTAATAAAAATATCTTGAATGATAATGTTCAAATCCGGATAGAATGCATACCAAGATAGTAACATTTTTGGCTTTAAAGCATGCCAAATGATTCTAGGGTTCCACCACTCATCTTTGCCTTCTCTCACTGGCAGCAAGAAGAGCTCATCACAGTCCTAGTATTTTAGAATACGTTCATCGACCCTAAGAGAACATACACACGTAAGGAAAGACTAGATGAACTATTAGGTCTCTATCCAAACTTCTATATTTCTATGTTTACATGTTTTGTGAGAAAACATATTGAAACCAGTAAGTTTAAGTTTTGCTCTTCGAATATTTGATTCATGGTATGCTATTTTAAATAGGTGGAAAGTTAACGACTGGTCTGTGCCTTGTATCAGCACCAAATATTTGGCTTTTGAGGGGCTTCTTAACAGCCCTTTCACTTTTGGGCATGTGTGAGGAATATGTAACTGACTGATAAGAATAAGGAAATGAGTTGTTATACAAAAGGGAAACAAGAAATTAGAAAGGGAGGGGAGATGCATGCATGTAACTAATTATGGATTTATTTTTTTCATAAAGCTTTGGCCAATGAAATATTCAAAGATGATGCAATTCAATTATATGAAACAGTGGTTATAGAGAGTGTTTTTTTCATTAAATATAGTGCCAGAAAAAAAAGGTGGTGATGTTAAAATACAGGGGATACCCAACAGGGACTTGTTTTTCCAATACCTGTAAAATGCCTCAACCTCAATTAACCCTTTAAGTGCCATCTAAATAGATTCTACATAGCGGCCTCTCTACCTGTTAGGTGCCAGCTATGTAGATACTATGTATCTGCTGTTGGTCCCCTGTTGCAGCCCAAAAATTAAAAAAAAGTCACATCCTGGATCCATTGCCGGGAGTCTCCTCTTCCCCCAAAAGGGCCTCCGATCTACAAGTCTGTGTCTTCAGCAGGGCAGTGAATGGCCTGGCAACAGAGGGTGGCACTGAAAGGGTTAACAGAAGCAGTTTTCATCTGCCATCAGTTGCTATTGGCAACTGGATGCCAAATCTGTACACCAAGATATGCAAGAGAGAAGTAATACCTGTTAACACAGAATGCTGTTTATGGGTGTGTGGAAGGTTAAGTGAGCTCCTTCATTTAATCAGGGTCATAGCAGCAGCATTCTTTGTGTAGAGGACTCACTTATCTATTATTGGTGTACAGACTTGGTGTACAGTTGTCAATAGCAGTAGATTGCAGGCAGAGAAAACTCATTCCATAAAATATATATTTGCTAACATAAAAAATAAATAAATAAATAAAAAAACTAGATCAGCTCAGCACCTGTAGGACGTCCTTTTGGCTCAAAAAATATACTTTCAAAAATGCCATTGAAAGTTGGCTTTCTCTTTAAAGTGTACTAAAAATCACAATTTTGACTATCCTGGGCTTTAGTTTCACAAAGAACACACCTCAAGCTTTCTAGGAGTAACAGGCTTGTTGTCGTGGCAACAGTTTTCTGCATGCAAACCTTCAATGAATAGGGGTTTCCCCCCAAAAAAATTAATAAAAAAGCACAATAAAAACACATTTTTTCTAAAATATCAATATGAAATCGGGAAAAAAAACAAGCTAAATCTGAAACCACAAGGTCCCCTGAACAGAACAATAACCAACATGCATAGGTACCTTTAACCCTTTTAAATTTTTTTTTTTAATAAAAAATGTAATTTTTCCAAGAAAACCATATTGCGTGTAAAAGAAGTCGCACTGCTTCCAATTACAGTGGCAAGTAATGGTAGACCCCGTCCCTGCCCAAGAGACAGTTGACGGTTGAAGATGCATCCACATCATTTTCATGGGCTTGACATTTAAAGGGATGAAATGCAAGCCCACAAATGGGCGCCAAGGGTGGGGGCGCTTTTCTTTTGGATAGGGCTCATTCTTACAGTATGTAAATTCAGGATTTGTGGAGTTTATGTCTCAAGCAATCTGGAGGCCCCCCAATCGCAATCACATTGCACTTCAATGGCAGTTTTTAGAAAATAGCTATTAGACTACTTTAAAGTGGACCAAAACCCACGCCAATCGAGTCCAGAAATCTATTCTATAAAGATTCCCAGGTCAACCTACTCCCTCCCCCGGGGGCATCCCAAACCGGGATGCCCCGCTGTGTGAAACCCCCCAGCTCGCCCCATACACTTACCTTGTTTCCCTGTCCAACAGCGCATGCGCAGGACGGTGGTTTCACACAGCGGGGCACCCCCAATCGGGGGAAAGGACCAAAACTCAGGATAGTCAGAATCCTGGGTTTTGGTCCACTTTAAAGGTGCATTGATATTTCTATATATGCGCCATGCTAACACAGAAGGGTGGAATGTTACCAATACTTGACTGTGTTTATTTCTCCTAAACAATTATTTACCATTAACCTTTAACAAAGAGATTTCTTTATTGATAAATTCGATGTTTTAATCCTCATTCATTTCAAACTATGCAATACATTTTTACAGGCAAGTCTATAATGATTGTGTTTATATTCACCATTGTACTGCATGTTGCATTTGCCTTTATATAACTTTATCTGAGTTATCCAAATGACTTTAGAGCCTGAGTTTTGAGAGCCTAAAAGACACATTCACACCAAACCTTGCAATAGGACAGTTCTAGCTTCTCCAAAATGAAAAAAAAAAATTGAAAACCCCTCCACATGTCAGTACAATACAATGCAATTTTATATTTATTTAGTGTAGTCCAATGTTATTTGTCACCTTTGTAGCAGAAAACAAATGCGTCTAGACTGACACTGGACCTAGGGCTGTAAAGAAGAACCGCAGCAGAAAATGATGCAACCATCTTCAGGTTTAAATATATTTTTATTGGATTTCAAAAATAAACGAAATGCCGTTGGGCTTGTTTGAATCAATCAATGTTTTAATTCTTTTGATTACAATCCAACCTAAAACTTGATTGGGGGGGTTGTAAAAATTCCCAAACACGCCAAAAATTGATCTGCTAAAATGTAAAAGAAATACCTTTGTAATGAAATGCTTTTTCTACAGTTTTGATTGAAATTATGGTTAAAGGAGCAAACATCTGTGTGTGCCCCCTGGATCAAGGTTAAAGGCAATTTATTATATTTAAAGTGCCATTTAACCCGAAGAGTACATTTAAAGGAAAACTCCCTTTCTGTCAGGTTTTGGTGTTTGTGTTAGGTTTGTGCCCCCATACCTGTTATTTACTTACTTATATCCCTGTGGCCCTGTCTTGGTAAAGTAGGAATGGCTTTCCTACCCTTTAGTAGTAAACAAAGCAGAAATCACCTCTCCAGCTGAATAACCAATCAGCTACTGGAACACGAGGCTGTGTTCTCCCCTATCTGAAGAGATTGAAGCAATGCAAATGGGGTAAATCTTGTCATCTTGGCTTCAGCCAATCAGATCATTAGCAAGACAGAGTGAGGAAGTTTCTGAAATGTACATCTGGACACCACAATGTGCTAATGTGCATTGTGAAAATAAACATATTGTTTCTAGGGAGAACTGTTTTCTTTTATAACATGGAGTTGCAAACACATAGAAAAAAAAAATAGGTAAGCTCAGTACCTTGAAGACATCATATTGGCACACTAGATACACTTTTGATAATGCCATTAAAAGTGGAATTATCTTTTAACTGACTTGCTTATGTTTTCCTGCAATTAAAAGGAAACCACAGAGACATTTTCATGCTTAACACTCAGAGGCATTTACTGTTACCTCTCCCCCTATTATCATCACCACATTTCCCAGGGTAATGTCATATTTATATAAGTTAAAAGCAGACCTATAGCCTAACATTAAATATATATTGTCAGGAATAGGTCAAATATTATATTGCACCTTATCGCTGAGGTCGGCATTCCCCTTTAAGAAACCCCTCATATCAAGAGCTAGAGATTCCCTTTATTATAAATGCACAAGTCCGTATCTCCCTTCAGGAAGAAATAATTAGCATGTATGTGAATCGCCGAATAGCTCAGAGCACAGACCGCCTGCTGGTCGTGTCACACCTTGGGCTGCGAAGCTGCCGGGCGGTCTGGAAGCTCGGTAGGCCCCCTGCGGGGAGTTTGTCAGAAGCAGGATAAAACCGCAGACTCGCGGCACCGATAGAATTTGGATCATATCGCGGCATCCATGTATCCTAGTGCCAAACCGATTACAGAATCAGAACCGGCTCCCAAAACCACATCAGGGCATAGTAAATTGCGGTCATAAAAACACAGCAAAAGCTTGTAAACGGAGAACTAAGTTTCTGGACAAAATAGAAACTCGATTCCAGGACTTATCGCGAATGTGGCATCCAGCCCAATAGTTTGGTACCGCTTGCAAGGCCATGTGACCCCCCTGCTCCAAGTTATAGCTCCTAAAAGGGTTTTAGGGCAAAATCCCACTCTAAGAAATGGGAGGTAACATCCCCTCCCACAATGGGGAGGGGAGATGGAGAGCCTGGCAGCATAAATAGGATGGTCAAAAACCAGGCTGGGATCACTCAACAGGAAGGGGGTTATGCAGCCGGCGTACCCAGGGGTGTCCATCACCATAACCATCACCATAAGCTCTTGACACACCCCCTTGTGGGAGCTACACTCATCCACTCTGCATGCTCAAGGTAACTTATTGCTTATTGTCTCTCTGTGTATTGCACTATAACCTGTAACCATCTCAGAATTGCATATTTGTATCATCTGCAACAGTTCATATTACCTAATAGTTAAATGCTTGTTAACTCTGCCTAGTGTGCTTATTAGCATTAAAACGTATATTTAATTTGAGCGGTCTGCTTTGCCTTAAACCAAGAATCGTTGTGTCCGAAGGCTGTGAGCCGGGTATCCCTGATAGGAGAGGGATCGGACAAAGGGGTTTTGGTAACGCGATCAGTGGGCACGGAGGTCCCTGGTTGTAGTCGGACCTCGTGACGCCCCGGTTCCCTGACATATATATATATATATATATAGTTACAAGTCCTGTCAATAGTAGAAAAAGCTATACAGCCATATTTTCCTGCTGATAAACCTGCTGTTCGTATCAGAGGTGAACCTAGCCTTTCTACTATAGAAACTATAGAAAGACACTCCACAACAGAGGCATGGCAGTGGCTGCTGAGCCACCGTGAGTTGTTCTTCACTGAATCCATAATGAGAGAGATTAAAAAAATAAATACATAAAAAAGGAGGTTATTTGCTGCCCCTTCTGAAGTGCTGCCCAAGGTGGTCACCCCATATGGCCTCATTACCCATGCATTCCTGGTTCCTATCACAGAAACATGAACAGCATAATCGTTACAATGCCATAGTGCACCGCAACTATGGCACTGTGTGCCATCTTTACAGGGTCACTTAAGTATTGGGGCTGTACAAAGGGCCAAAATAAATAGGTGACTATTTGATTCACGGGCACTCAACAGACAGAGTTCTTGGGGGTTAGCACCATGAAAACCTGGTCACCCACAGCAGGGGGGCCATGCCTGCATGCCACAGGATATAATATGTGACTAGCTACAGTAATTGGGTGACAAATGCGTCACACAATCCCCTCATCATGACAAAGCTATGGCTGTCTAAAACAGTTCAGCCTTGGGTGGGGTGAGTAAGGGTTTCTTTGATCTCATATGCCTACAGCGTTTAGGCTAGTCGGTGGGGATTTTTCATTTAAGGTATGCAGACACTAGGGGTCCAATGAGGTAAACCAATGATAAAAGTAATATATTATCGTCCCATTTACTTTTATTGAGAGGAGAAGGTGGGGGATGCTTTGTCTCATACAGTATATCTAAATAGAATCAAATGTGGCAGCAAAAGGTAGCTAAGTTATTTAGACTGTACTGTCCCTTTAAAGAGACAGTCCAAACAAGAAAGAACAAATATAAATCAACGTTATCATATCACGATATTGACTCCCCCAGCGATCAGTTGTAAAAATTCCGCTGACTGCTTTTGCATGTTGGCCCCCTTTGTCATTCACAGTGACTAGCCACATCTACTCGATTCAATGCAATGAGATGAGCAAGCCAGGCAGTGGCATGCCCCCTCCATTACAAGCATATCTGATGGTGGTCTATAGCCAGGGTGGAGTCCACAATACTTCAACTCTGTAATCACCATGTTTTTTGCACCGTAGAAGAAGGGATCAGGTGCAGAAACAAAAGGTTTATGGGTGATTGAGTTGTTCTTATTGCCTTAATACGATTTAAATTGAAATGTATTGTTTTTTTACAGGCCTAAGAACCAGGAGGTTTGTAATAGTGAGGGTAAATCGGGTGGCCTTCAGAGACTCCCATTTGAGTTACCTGTTGCATATGTTCTCTAGTCCTCATAGCAAGCGACACACAAAGGACAGTTCTTTGTTTTTTTTCCTTTTTCTAACTTTAACTCAAGGTTTATTCTCTCACAACATTTTAGCACCATATTCACCATGAAAACTCTTAATAATATCTAAAAGTAGCAAGTCAGATTGCACTTTTGGTTTAGACATGTACAAGATCCCATAGCTATACTTATTTGTCCCTCTCTGCCATAGTTAACTTCTTTAATAATACAGGAATTGTTAGGTAAGGGAGTTTTTGGACCTTCTCCCTCACCTAGTGGGATTAGAACGGGGCTCACCATTGAAAACCAACCTCGTCTTCATGCAAAGTATGCAAAATAGATAAAAATACTTATGTCACTTTATTCAGGTTTACATAATTAAAAACATATTCAAAATTTTACAACATTAAAATAAAAGCCATTACGCCTTTTGATTGTCTAGAAAAGCAGCAGTAAATTCTATATTCTGCTGGGCAGACTAGTTTCGCCATATCAGGCTTCCTCAGTGCCCGCTTGGCCAAGGCAAGGTTGGTTTTCAATGGTGAGCCTCATTCTAATCCCACTAGGTGAGTGAGAAAGTCCAAAAACTCCCTTACCTAACAATTGCTGTATTGTCTTAGGGGCCATTTTACCAACCAGCCATATTCCCCTATAGGGTTTCAATGGTCAAACATTACAAAAATAGCATTTCTCTGGGTAATTGGCGGGTCGGACAACCTGGGATCTAACCCCATTATTTGGGAGGATCCAGCTGAGCAACTTCTTTAATAGTGATGAGAGAACCAGAACTGCAAAGTGCGGGTCCGTGCCAAACTTGGCAAGTTCAGGTCTCTGAAATCGAACACAGACTTTAGCCAGAAGTCTTTGTTTGGCCGAACCTGAAAAGCTGGTTGGCTGGCTGCTAAGCAGACAATCTACCAGCTTTTAAACCATAGCAACCACAGCCATGCCTAGTATAGCTATAGCTAGCTATAGCTAGTATGGCACCGTGGCACACGTGATCCTGATTTATAAGAGACAGGGGCATATGTCCCAGTGCTATTACAGTGCCATAGGTTAGACAGAGGGACACTGTAGCTGCAGCGAGGGACCTAGAAAAATGTAATATTTGTGCTTCTCAGGGCCGTTAGTTACAGGAGGCTAATATACCGAGGGACAGAGAAACATCTGCTAATTGTCCTTTTCAGGGCACTGTCATTAGGGAGAGGAGGCTCATATAGTGAGGAACAGAGAAACCTTTACTACTTGTCCTTTTCAGGGCAGAGTCAGTAACTGCAAGTGTATACACAGCAACATCCACCTCCTCCTCCTACCCCTGAACCTCTGACACCTGTTTAAAAACTATTATTTTACTTTTGTTATTTTACTTTTAATTTTATGTTTTTATTCTAAGAATATTTCCAGGGTAGTTGCCCTGCTATTACCCCAAGCCCTCTACCCCTTTAATACCCTCTTTTTACAGTCACATTTTTACTCACCTGTCCAACATCAGGAGGTTATTCCTCACATTCCGAGGGTTCTTCTGAGCAGGTTGTCTGACTACACAGTCCCTTATAGATACAACACCCCACCTTGTTTGAAGTTTATCAGAGTCCAGACGACTGGTGTGTACCAAGGTCACCAAACTCCTGGTGTCCAGCAAGACACACATGTCTTTTAGCTATATTGTCCATGTGAGCAGTTCAAGCAGGCTTGGCAAACAGAGACATACGCCTACCCATACCAAACTCTATAGGTTCAACCTTACTTTTCCACTGCCTTTAGCTTTAGTGTTCTTCTTTGGATTTGGAGGCTTCTCCTGTCAGCCACTGAATTGGGTCTCAGTCTCTGTAGAAAAAGGAACAATGTTACCCATAACTGGTTTCCTCTTATTGCCAGGCGGGAGGGGATAGAATTACTGAAAGATATTCCTTGGCATTACTTGAAATACCTTACCGCAATAGACACAAGCACGGTATAATATGTCAGGGCACAGATAAATCAATCACAAACCGGTTCAACTATTTAAGCTAGAAGACAAATTGTGTACATGTCCCTTATCCTGGAATACCAGATGAAATTGTGTTTTATCCACAACATTCCATGACGTTTGTGAGTGCACCAGTCACCAAAAAAAGCAGACTACTTCTTCTTGGTTACTCCATTATTTGCATGTTGCACATGGCAGGGATAATGGGATGTAACAAATCTGAAGGAGATACCTTATTTACTAATAGATGTCTTTCTAGTTCACAAAGACATCTCTAAATGTATCACATTAATTGTCACATGCTGGTCTGGAGTTTCTCTTGCAACAGACCGGCGCACCTTCATTCTATCTTCATTCTATGTTCTATTTTATCTTGTGGTTGCTTATGCCCCTTTTATACGGAGCAAGTATTCAATGAGAAATTGCTAACGTGACCGCAATTAAATAGAAATGGACACGTGATCAAACGATGAGCGAGAATTGGTTAATCGGTCGCATCGTTTTGGCTGACCAAACATTTCTCGTTCATCGCATCGATGTGGAACAGAAGTTGGCCACAAAAAGAGTCTTTTCCTATGAGAACGAGTGATTAACCAACAAATCTTCGGTGTCATTCAAACACTGATGATTTGAGCAAATGGTTAATTTGTTTGCTTGTGTAAACGGGCCATTAATGTGCCTCGGTGGGACAATCCTAACCTCTTAGAAATAAGATCCCTCTTAAATGTTACGTTCTGGTGGCCTTGGGGACTTCCGGACACTACTCAGAGAAGGAAATGTAAAAAAACAGGGGATTAGCTCAGGATTGACTGTTACTCGCACGTTACTGTAGTGCCTGATAGAGACAGACTTATTCAAATTAAATCGGTAAACCAGATATACAGAACTATAGCCCATTCAGATTTAAAATATGACATGCACGTATAGAAACTTCCTAAAGCACAGTCATTATTTCTGTTTTATTTATATATTTTTTAAATGAGGCTACACTTGCAAACACTTTCCAGCTTTTTTGGGAAGAAGCTAGAGCAGCCTGTGGACTCCATTAGTAATTAGCTAGCTTTTTAAGCTCTTGAACATTACACACGATTCTCATCCCTTATTTGGCTTATTGAAAGTATTGGATCCAGTGCATCAAATAAATTGTTTGGATGTTTACAATGTGTTTTATGAAGTATATAGTTTTTAAACTGAAATGCTGTAGCACTAGAAAAAGTTGATTAACAATGTTTTCGAAATTGCCTTATGGCACTCCTTCCTTCACATTTAGGTCTCCCAATTAAAGTTTTTTACAGTATCATCTGTACAATATCCTTTATTTTGACAAGGTTGTTGCATAAGTGTGTATGTTGCATTCTTATATCTTGGAAAAAAAACTGTATGTTCCATCCTGCTTTACCTTTTTCCATTTTGTTTTTAAATTGGACAATGATATATGGGAATGTTTTTAAAGCTAAACAGATGAAATGTGTTTCTCCAAGAGAGTGAGGTAAAGCATGGGCAGCGGTGCATCATCTGCTTCCTTGAAGATGTAATCCGTCAGGTCACGCTTAGATGTGTGAAGAGCGGGGAGAGAATTTGGTGTTATGGTCTAGGTAAATCTATAAAACAATGGCATGTTTGTCTTCCTTTTAATGTTGTATCCGTGTACTGGAACATACTCTTAAGTGATATTCAAACAGAATCATCTGGCTCTATAAAATATTTTATAAACTGTTAGGATGATAGTCCTTGGAAGAAGAGTGAGGCATTTTTAAATAGCTTTACCTAGTTTACTAAGCTGGAGAGTATCTTTGTAAACTGATTGTCTGAAAGTAATTTACTTGGAAAGTATAAGAATTTTGTTCAACTACATATTTATTTTATGTTTATAGTTTTTAAAACTGACATTTTATATGGTTTATTTCTGTGTAAAAACTGAACATTTAAAGAATAACGTCAGGAAAAAAAAACAATGTCACCTTTTCTTACCCCACAGCAAATTCCACCTTATTCGAAATCTTCTATTTTCACTCATTAAGAAAACCTGCTTCCACAACCCTGTCTTCTGGTGGTTGTGCAAATGGATTTGGGGTGGGGGGTGTATTTTAAAATGGAGTCAAAATGGAGAAGTAAGAAGTGAGGTGGCTGAGGCTAACAACAGAGCTGAGAATAGATTGGAAGGGTGCCAGGTTGTTTGCTGGTAGAGAACAGAGGACAATTGTCAGGTACCCTAGCCAGAATATGATCAGGGCATGCACTAGAATTTTGCGGTGTCAGTGAAGAGGAAGGGTGGATGGAGGTTTTCGAGTTAAAAATAAAAGGAGGTGGCTAGGGACTGAATGTTAGGTGTGAAAGAGAGAGCAGAGGCTAGCAGAAGACAAAACTGTAATGTCTTGTGTGGGCCTAGTGGCCAGGGAAAGATCTTGTGACCGGAGGGCCTCAACCATTCCTGGGCGCTGTGGCTGGGGCTGTACAACGCTCCAGGCATATGTTTGCACTCATTGCCCCTTAGTGTGAGTTGAGTGGTGTGATTCAGTGTAGTTTACTTTGTGTGCTGCACACTGCATGGATCAGAGAAAAGCGGAGCACAGATTCCGATGTAATACACCAGTAATACACTGGTTATATGAGCACACTATATATTATACATTATTATAAGATATGTGCTTGGTAAGCTGCCATGATTGTGGGATCATTGGCAGATATTGTTATAGTGAACATAGTAGTGGAATTGGATAGGGGGGCGACAAGCTCTGTTTCGTCCATATTATGTTTGAATAAGGAAAAAAACACAAATGAAGAGATAGCTCTGAGATAAAAGATGGAAGAAAAGAGAAATTTGGGCCTTAGAGGCACAGATGCCTCATTCACTGTGGGGATAAAAGTCACACAGAGATATTGCTCTTTCCTGCCGTCCTGCATCGCTCCTTCTCTCAGTGCTGACTAAGCTGTTTACAGTGACAGAGAAACAGAGAGGCATAGTGTACCATGATTCCCTCAGTGCATTTTAGGGCTGCTTTCACACTGGAATGAAGTGATTGTGAATATTATCACCCTCCAAATGCCCTCCAATCGCCCTTAAATTGCCCTCCTATGTTGTTCTATGGTGACTTTCACATAGGTGATTGCTGGGTGTTTATACTGTAGGTCGATTTGAAAAATTTAGATATGCATCATTTTCAGGCTGTTAAGGGGGCGACAGTAATCACATAGAAATCAAAGGAATCGCTTCACAATAGCTTTTTTCAATTGCTATTGGTTTATCAATAGTGATTATGATGCTTTCAGTAGCCAATCAGATGCTTTATTCACTGTGTCATTTGTTTGTGGCACAATAAATAAAGTTGGTTGATTAGTAAAATCGCTGGCAAATCACTTTCAATCGCTGTACTAAGAAATCGCTAATTGCTAATCTCCTCGCCCCATTATGAAAGCAGCCTTAGATATGGTTCTTCTGTATGTTTGAGTGTCATCTGCAAAGAAGTGCTGTTGAAAGTAAAATTAGTTTGTGGTCCAAGATCACAGGAAGAGATTAGCGCACTCCCTAAAAATTCAATTCAGGCGATTTGGTGAATTTCTCCAAGAAATCTGAAGGTTTGTCTGAATCGAACCTTTGAGAATTGCTCATCTCTAGTGTAATACACACAGCACAGTGGAAGTGGGGAAGGTCACAGACACTTACCTACATGCCGGCTTCCCCATCGTTTTTTTTTTACCCACCGCCCGAGGTGCCAGTGAACTAAAGGGAAAATACGGTATTTGGAACAAAAATAGAATGGTTCACAAAGCAGAGGATAGGTGAAGAAAAATGAAGATGGAGCCATCTCCTTTAAAGCTGGCAGTCAATAGGTCACTAGGTGAGGGCAGGTTTGGTAGAGTGGTTACAGCAAAGTCCAGAGTAAAATGGAGCTAGTAAAAAGTTAGTAGAGATAAAGCATGTCAATTCAAGTAAATATGCTTTTTCAGAGGTTTGGATGAGAAAGGAAACAATGAGATGGGTCAGTAACATATTAATTATAATGTTTATAATCAGAGGGTTCATGTGCAAACAGGGTAATACATTATATAACCAAAACAGGTAAGATAATGAAAGTTTACAATCTAAGAGATTACAATCTCAGCAGTTACTGTTGAGGACAGTTGGGTCCAGTGAATGCTTTTTTTTATTTTTGGGGTTATGATCACATCTTTAAATAATTAAGGAAAGGTTCTCTTGAGGGAGCAGGTTAAATAGGGATGTAAGCACTGGAGTGAGTATCAGGACAGCTGTGGACTAAGGTGAGATAGTGTAGGATAGACTGATTAAGTAGTAAGGTTGGCCTTAAAGATGTGAGATGACAGTCTTTGTTCTGATAGCAGAGAAGTGAAGTAGTTTAGTAAAGTGGCTAGTGGAGGATCCAGGTGGAGTAAATTAATTAGAGGGGATAAGACAGCTCAAATTTTTTATTTTTGAAAAATGAGACTGGAAGTCACGAACAGTTGTTTTGGATTCTGGGCCTTGGAAGATATAATAGAGGTGAAATATGCTTGTTTAGCAGATTAAAGGCCAGTCCTGAGTACATGAAGGTCTCATTGGTATAGCTAGAAGGTCTCATTAGATTTGATTTTAGCTAAATACACTATGAGGGCTGATATTAAGCTGGGGTTCATAGGCCCTATTCAAATTTCCCTCCAACGGTTGTCCTGCAACCAGTTATGTCAGTCAGAGGGAACAAAAAAACATTCCTAGCCCCATTTATAGTCAGAGCAGATACCGGACTAAGTCTAGTCTTTTGAATCAATCAGTTTTCTTGTATTATTTTTTGGCGTGTCTTGTATCATGGTTGATGACATGTGAAGTGCCTTTTGGGTGACTATAACCTTTTTACTATAAACATACATCATAATCATGTCCAAAAGCAACATGTAATTTACTATGTTAAGAAAAAAATGAATTGTCATCGCCATTTTCTTTTTAGTCCTCCTAGGTTTAACCCTCTAATTTAATGTTATGCTTATTTAAGGTACCCTGGGATATTTTTGTATTCTTCCTCTCTTCTCTTGCATTTCTGTAGTTACAGCCAAAAATGGCTTTTCAAAGCTTTAAAAAATAAATTACAGTCCACATCCAATATATTTATTGCATATATAAATAACTTTAATGAGCACAGTTAAAGCAGGCACAAACTATTTTGTTGTGTGTTCTGTAGCCACTGATAAAAATATTAGATGTTAAAGAAAACTTTAGAGATGGTCAAGGAATTCAAATGTTAACTCACAAGATGTCAACAGCTCTAATTCAAATTTATTTGTCTGAGAAATAATTGTTAGTATCCCATGTGTTGATTGTTGTGCCTCTCAAAGCATGCTTTAGGGGTGATACAGTCTGGGCCAATTACTGTACTTGATTAAAGAGGAATTACAAACTTTTTTTTAACCCTGCAGCCACCCTGGTCTTGCCCTGAGCTCAGTTTGGGTGTTAAAATAATAAAACAACCCATCTGTTTCCCACAATCCATCTCCTTGAGTGAATGACCAGTACAGTCACACTGCTGCATGTGACTGAACAGACCTGAAACCTCAAAAAAGGCTGCAACCAGGACTTGAGATGCTGGGGGGATGGCATTGGATTGTGGTAAGGCATTTATTTTCTTGTAATGCCCTGTCCTGTCTGAGGGTAAGGGGAGGGAGGAAGGATGGGGTCGTAAAATAGAGAGTGGACTGAAGCCAATGAGATGGAGGACACAACACAGAACCAGTAACAATTAATTTGTGACACAGTACAAAAGTCAGAATAAGCCAAGTCAGCAGAAGAGCAATATGCGTAAACAAAGATGTATAGTCAGAAAAATGTTACCAGCAAAGTTAGGGTTCTAGTAGAGGCTTAAACATCAGTCAAAGTCTAAAAATACAATCCACAGACCCAGAAGTCATGGAAATAAATTCTAATGCAAGCAACTAGCTAGGATCTGCAAACCCCTTGCAATTAATATGGGCACAGCAGGAGTACAGAGAACCACTTTAGTTAGATACACGACATGCATGTAATCTGTTACTTTTACTTTTTAAAAAGAATGAAGCATCAGGGTAGAACTAAATACAATATCCAGTGTACCAATCTCCCCCCCCCACCCTGTCTTCCTCCCCTTACGGGAGGAAAAAAACAGCTTACCTTGCCCCAGATCCACCTACTGCTCTCTGTCGCAACCTGTCATTTACAAGGCACTACCTGACGCTATCCCTTCATGAATAAGGCCCTTAGTATTGTTACATGCTGTTACTGTTACCACTACTGATGTAACCTTGATAAACTCCAAAACAATCTATTGAAAGAAGATGATAACCTTCAGAAGGTAAGATTGTCTAGCTTAGGTTTGTAATTAACTTCCCTTTAAAACTGTTGCTAATTTTCTTTTTTAACATCTCTTTCAACTTATTGCATGTTCAATTGTTTATCGATTTTTAGTTTTTAAAATGAGCGCTAATGTGTGCTTTGTTTTTTTAATTATTCAACCTAAAGGGTCTGCAATCCCAGGAAAAAAAACAAGCACTTACACTTTCTCCGAGGTAGCAGGTTCCAGCCACTATGCCATTCAGAAACCTTCAGGTTTCAAAGAACGGGGCTCCCGATATCCTCATATGTTGTCCCATCCCTTACATCAGTCACTATGACTGTGTGCAGCGGCATCCATTCATTGCATTGCCGAGTGGCAGGTCTGCAGCAGGAAAAAAAAAGGTAAGTGCCTGTTTTATTTTTAATTTGGGTTTACAGTCCTGAATTTAATATATCATTGTTGTATGGTTTCACTCTAAATAAAAAACCAAGAGTTTTAATTAGGAATTTTTAATCCTTGAATTCCATTAAAAGAACATTTTTTTCAATTTATCAACTATGTTGAGGTAAATATTAAAATCTAAATTATGACTTTTGACAGGAAAACTAGGTTTACAGAAAATTGCCAGTTATGTGCTTTGTCTAGTTTAGTCTCTTTTTAGACAGAGAGTTGTGCCCGTTGCCAAATATCACTTGTAATTTACAGGTGAATTTATAATTAATTAGCAACTGCTAAAGACATTTGCAGCAATGTGTTAAATACATTATGATGTATAAACTAACACCCTATTCAGCTAGACCAATAACTATTTCATTTCAAGTTGAATCAGGGTAAAAATGCTTTTCTAACGGGAAAACATCTGTCCTAATAATTAAGATTAAGGAATTCAAACAAGAACAAGACCTTGAAAATGGAAAAGTCAAAATGAATTCCACAACATGTAAAGAAAGTAGAAAAGACATCAGTTAGTGTCTCAGTGACTTGTTCAGGGGGCTAAACCTGGCACAATACACTCTGAACGGGATTTCCAGGAGGATTCACAGTCCAAATAGGTTATGATGTAAAAATGCAATGGCTACTTGTGCTACTACAGTTCAGACCAGAAATAGCTTATACAGACACATTTAAATCTATTTAATGTGCCTAGGCCACACAAGCTGCATCATTATTTTCCTGTTCCCGTATGATTTAGGAATGAAAATATGTGACGGTTACTGGAAATCTATTTTCTGACACACACTGTTTCCTTTTTAGGCAGCTGCTTCCAGGCTAGCCATAGACATGAGAGTGATCATTTAATCAAACAGCTTTGCCACAATCTTAAGATCATATGGAATGTAGAGCACTGCATTTAAGACATAATGGATTTCTGTTACATACCTTGGTATATCACTATCAACGGAACATCTCTGATGATGACCCTCTTAATATTAGCTGATATTTCTAGATCTAGAGGCTAAAACAGCCTAACTACCTACAGTATGACTAAGATAAGCAGCAATGAAGTATGGTAGAATGGTAATTTTCCTAGTCTGTGGCATTACTACATGGCCCTGCACTTCAACCTACAATACATGACCCACAATGGTCCAATGGTCTTCTGAAAAGGGTTTTCCAGCAACACTAAGAAACCAATTGCTTTGCTTCAGGTTAGCTGCAAACAACATAGGGTACGAGTATCCAGTTCCTTATTCTTGGCAACCTAGTGACAGTGTCTCATTTTCTAAGAGATACTATTCTGCATTATCTCAGTGAACATTACCTTATTACTCCATATCAGGATGGATTTATGATGAACTGATCCTACCATATAAACCTGATCAGTTTTTATGGGGAAGTAAGTTCAAGACTGGATTAGAGTGAGTCTTTAGGTGTCAGATATGTTGACTTTCTAACGTATTTGATACTGTAACATATAAAAGCATAGTCCAAAAAAATGAATGCTTTAACTGGGGAAGATGTGTGTACATGGGTATGTAATTGGCTAGAATATTGGAAACAGAGGGTGGTTATTAACAGTACATATTCAGATTGGATCGCCGTTACTATCGGAGTACCGCAGGGGGGCTGTACTGGGTCCAATTTTCTTTTAAATATATAATAAGGATATTGTGAATGGATTAACAGTAAAATATCAATCTTTGATACTGAAGTGTGTAAAGGAATTAACACAAAAAAGACAGTGTGCAGCTACAAATGGATTTAGATAAATTGAAAGTGTGAGCAGAAAAATGGCAAATGAAGTTTAATACAAAGAAATATAAGGTCACCCGCAATGGATGGAACAATATGTGCCAGATGTTTTGCCAATGCGAGTGCATCAAGAGGGGTTTATGCGACCATTACTAGAGAATTGTTTTACCCCTCTATAAGTCAATGGTAGAGATGGGCGAACCTGAACCGCAAAGTCTGTGTTTGAGTTCGGAGTCCGGCCCAAACTCAGGAAAGCTGGGTGATGGGCTGGTACTAGAAGTGTCCTCACTTATGCCACCACTCTGCCGCCACTGACAGAAGAGGATTGGGGCTCAGATGAGTTACAGCAGCACTTCAGCTGCACACTCCGCACCCCCCATCACAGCCAGAAATATTGTGTCCAGTTTTGGGCACCAATGCATTAAAAAAATATCAAACATACATATCAGAACTTGGGAACACTCAAAGGCGGGCAACTAAACTGTTAAATTAAAAGATTGTCAAAATTATGTTTACTTATTTTGGAAAAAGATGTCTAAGGTCAAATAACTATTCATTAATATATGCAGGGTCAAAACAAAGATCTGTCCCTTGATCTATTCATACCAGAACCATAATACGGGGCATCCACTAAGGTTAGAAAAAATGTGCTTCTTGCACCAACATATGAGTGATTTTTTTGACTGTAAGAGCAGTGATACTATGTAACTTTCTGCCAGATGAGGTAGTCACAAGGGATACATTAAATGAGTTGAAAAGTGGCCTGGATGCCTTCCTTGCATGTATTAACGTTACCGCTATGGCTACTTAACCACTGGAGTTCTTCTCTTATTCGCAGGCTGAATTGAATGGACTTAAGTTATGGTTCTGCCTTACATACCATGTTACTAAAATAACTTTCTGGAGCTTCTCATTTTGAATTCTCACTCCTAAACAATGAAACAGGTAGGAGCAGCAATGGCTTCTAGCTTTAACAGGCAGCTTCCATCTTATACTGGATAATTCCAGAGCAACTTTAGGATTGCTGATTTTTGTACAGTCCTTGTTATCCAATTTACTGTTGTGGTTATCCAAAGTTGTGTCCCTGCTAGCCATATATTGTATGGCCAAGTCATATAGGGCACTGTTTCTCAACCTGCGGTACATGTACCCCAGGGGTATTTGGCAGTGTTCCGGGGCAAACTTTCAGGGGTAGTCTAACTGGTCTGGTATATTATTTTACAGGTGAAACCTAATCTATTATTGCTTTAAAAGTAAAGCTAGTAGGCGGAGCCTCCCTCTGGAGGTTTACAGCAGTAGTCCACAAATGGAACCTACTAACCCCAAACTTTTAAGAACTACTCCTCTTCCTGTACACCGAATCCCCCCTGATAAGAGAGCTTACATTTTAGGCTACAGTAGGTAACCAATAATTAAAAAAACAGACACCATTTTGGGCTCAGTATTGAGTTTGTTTCTTTCTTTCTGATTTGTGGCGCGAGCAAGAGAGACAAGATGGTCGCTATGCCAGTGAGTTTGCACACACTATTTGGAGCACCAGGTCACACTCAGGCTTCCGCCTTATCTATGAAAATGAGATGCGCTTTCATTTTAGCGTCGATTTGCGCACTGGCGTTCGCCATTGTGACAATTTGCACATGAAATTTTCTGCTAGCATCCTTTTTGCGCACCAAACTGTCTCCGGCACCTGGTTTATGGTGTGTTTAGAAGCAAAGCATGTGCAAATGTGACAAAGTGTGACATGTGTTGAAGAGTGAATTTCCCCCCCCCCACAAAAAATGTAGAACACAGGTTCTCCAGAGAATATACTCTGAAATGGCAAATAGATCTTCACAGAAAATACAGAAGCTGGAGAGGTCAAATCGCTATGGTGAAACAGTAAATGAAAGGGGAGAAACATGGGGGACCATCAGGAGCAGTTAAGCCAGCCAAATGCCCATGGGGCAGGGCCATATGCACTTCAAAACAGCAGATTTACCATGCGGAAGGCACGAATGGCCCTTTTCCTGAGTGCTTGCCATTTGGTGCGCTTCACAGCCATGAATCATGGGCCTAGGTGCATGCAGAATTGTTTGCGCTCCACCTGAGCATCGCCCATGAATCAACCCTGAGATCAGACCACAACTTATTGTTAAAAAAGCACAGAGAGGATTATTGAAGCATCCTGGATTGTTTATACAAAAAGGTGTTGTGGAACAGACAAGAAGGATTATCTCAGACTCTTCCATCCCTGGTCATGGACTGTCCCCCTTCCATCAGAGCAGCAAATCAGACTACCCCTGTACAGCACCACTAGACCAAGGAGGGGCTTCTACCCCTCAGCCATTTGTTTACTCAATGAGTACATTTCCTCTGGCACAGTCCCCAGATAATTGTCAATTTTTACCCTACCCTTGGTTTTACCTTACCGGCTTCCCTAGATTTGCAGCTCAATACACAGTCCTTGTTTTGTATAAATTAGTCCCCTGTTGAACCCCACTGTATGGAATGGTGTAAAATGGCAAAAATAATTCCTTGTGCATACTGGGTTTTGGCAAATAAAGTTATTCTGTAATCTGTATTTACTACGTGTGGTAGCCCAGTCTAGTAATACCACATAACACTGAACAAAATAATCAATGTAATTTGTGGTTATAAAGATTTCTATGACATTGATTGAGCTGATAACTAGTGATTTGTTTCGGATCTGGCCGAAGCTAGATTCTACCCAGATTTTGCAGATTTGCTCCAGTTTGCTCCATCCCAGATACCAGCAAGATCCGGGTAAAATTATTGAACCGGCCACTGCCAAGTTTGTGCAATAACATAAAAACAATATAGCCATCAATATACAGTAGTTGTTTTATTATGCTAATGCCTGAATCAGACGTAACACAGAGGGCAGGAGTGAACTGGCCATAGGAAGAACCAGGGGAATTCCTGGTGGGTCCCACAGCTTTGGGGATAGTTGGCCACTGCTTATGACACCCCCATCCATGGTCTTCCCACAGCCCCTCTGTCTCCAGCTACACCATACCCCAAGCCATGAAACCCAAGAGCATGTTCTGTCTCCGTGCTATAACCTCAGCCTTGTGCAAAATTGCTAACCAACTGGGAAGTACTCTGGGGAGTCTCAGTCCTGGCTGTGGGCTAGTCATGGGGTTGAAAAAGTCCTAGGCTGATTTCTGGCCCCAGTCTTTCCCTGGTTGGGGGTTAAAGAATGTTTTTCCTCTTCAAGTTGTATGAACTAACCCAGAGGGGCAACAAATCAGACTATTCTTAAGGACAGCCCGTAGAAAAGGAGGAAAAATGCAGTTTATGTTAAAACAAAGAAACCTAGCATGAATGTTGGTCAAGGGTAGGTATGTGCGAACCCCACAAAGTTCGGCACTAGGACTGTCCTCACGCATGGAAGCCGGCGGCCATCCTCTTGTAGCCCTGGCTGGGCCAGATTCAGGTGCTGCTGCCACTCTCTTTGTCTCTCTGCCACAGCTGACAGAAAAGGATCAGACAGAGGTAAGTCCCAGCAGCTTCCTGCTGTTGCGACTGTAGGTGAAGCGGGTTGATGGGCTGTTCTGTGTTCGTGCTAACTCAAACATGGACCTCGGGCTGAAGTTCTTGTTTGGCTGAACTTTGTGGTTCAGGTTCACCCATCTCTAGTCAAGAGGAGTAGCATTATCCTTGTACCACATACAATGCTATAACTCTGCTAAGCACCTTACAGTCCTATCATGTAAATGAAACCACCATCTTACCTGCCTAAGGCCCTTGACACCATGATTATTTTGAAAAACAAGTTATGCAGATTAGGGATGTGTATATATACCAACAGTTCCATCATTGAGAATTTTTGGTCCCCATGCAAAAACATGTCTGTGCCCCCTTTGTGTCTATATAGAAAAACTGAGGTTCAAAAAATGGGCCAAATCATCACATTATAAATTATGGGGGGCACATTATAGGCCCTATAAAGTTCAAACAAGGGTCTCAGCCATTACATTACAGGTTATGTCTGCACACAGCCTGCCCCCATATAACCCATAAATGATGGCTAGAGCATACTTTCCAAATTTTCATGGTGGGGAAAAAGGGGGATACTTTTTAAATTGAGCCACACCCCTTATTACACCCAGGCCACGCCCCAAGCAAAATTCCCTGGCCATTGGCGATATAATTAGCAGAGAGGAGAAAGAGGGAGAGAGAGATCCATAGGAGGAATTGATCGGATGAGCTGGGGGGCACAAGGGAGCAGGAAGGAGTGGGGAAGGGCTGGATGGATGAATGGATGGGAGGAGAGAGGTGGTTGTTGAGCTTTAAAGTGGACCAATCACCCCCTGCAGCCAGCCTGGAATCCAAACGATTCCAGGACTGGCCACTAGCCTGCCCCTAGGGCATCATATACCGGATGCCCCACTGTGTGAAACTCCCCGGTACACCGGTAATCTTACCTGACCCAGTGCTCTAGTGTCGCTTTCTTTGCCGGCAGCCACATCCCTGGCTTTTCTGCAGCTTTTCTAGGCCAGGCATGTGGATGAGCGCACTCCACAGGGAAGGCGGGGATGTGGCCGGCAGAGTGCCTATGCCATAGTGAATTTCAAATCAGCGGCTTTATGCCATGCATTAGTATGAACTGCATAAAGCACTGATTGGACGAGCACCCGCACATGTGCCATGGGAATGGGGAAAGGTGGATGAAAGTGGGCAATATGGGGGGTTTTACAAAGGGTGGCATCCTACATCACGATACCCCTGGGGCAGGGACCAAATACCAGGACAGTCGAAATCCTGATGACTGGTCCACTTTAAAGCGGACCAAAACCCACCACGATTGGCCTGGGAATCTAAAAGATTCCCGGGCCAATCGATTCCCTCCCCCTGGGGCATCCAAAATCCGGATGCCCCACTGTGTGAAACCCCCCAGGGGACCCATACACTTACCTTGCTTCCCGGTCCATTGGCACATGCGCAAGCCACGGCCGCATCCCCGCTATCCCTCTAGCAGGGCAGGTGCCCGTGCCAAGCATTTGTGAATGGCTAGCGCTGGCACACTCCCTGATAGAGGGAAGAGGGGAATATGCCCGCCAGCGCGCTCAGAGCCACTGGCCTTAGACGAAAGCAAGCTGATTGGACAAACGTCCGTGCATGCGCCGTAGGAGCTGGAAGAGATTAGTTAACTTTGGTGTTCTGGGGGTTTCACGCAGCGGAGCACCCCCAATCGGGGGGAAAGGGCCAAAACCCAGGATAGTCAAAATCCTGGGTTTTGGTCCACTTTAAGATTATATACCAAAACCTTTAAATAGGCAAATGAGTCACTCATTCATTCGGGACTGCATACTAAACCCCAAGCAGGACAAATGAGAACAACATTAGACAGGGGAGGGGGACATGGGTTGAAATTAGGGACAATTGGGAGGTCTGGCTAAAGCTCCAGTTTGATTTCGGCTCCAGTATCCAGACTATACAAGAAACTGTTCAAGCTCGGGCCCAGCCATCACAGGTTATGGGGGGTGTCTCTCAATCATTGCCAGCAAGCAGGTCTCAGATCAGCGCTGACTGGCTTGGATCCCCTATTTGTGGCAGGGCTCCGACTCTGGCCTCTATACCAAGTGACTGCTGGAAAGCTTATAAACACATCACGTTCAGTTGTTGTTACTACCAGTAATCGTAATAAGCATTCATTTTATATGATTTGCGCTATCTAACAAGAATCTCTCCCCACAATAATACATATAAATATACATATATATTCGACAAAGTACAGCAAGCTGTGAGCTAATGTTTATGTTGATATGGTCACATTGTCATGGTAATAAACTACAACTGTAAGTTCAAGTATGCAAAAAGGAAACAGAAAGACTGTGTTAAATCATTCTTAATATAATCACACTTAAATACTGACAAAATAACTTAAAATCTTCATCTCCATTAAGTGAATATCCCACAGCTATCCTATAACAGTACTGTAATGGCCATGTAGGAAAACAAGTTAAAGTACCCTTATTCCTCAGTCTAATTTCACTACATTTTATTTATTTAAAACAAACCTCAACTTACCCACGAGGCCACTTTGCCCCCCATCTCTCATCCTCCTACATTTTTTTTGTAAAGCCCAAAATATAGGTATTTTGCCACACGGGTGAAAAAGGTTCAGTTGGATACCCATATATTCAGCAGCCACCAGTAAGTTAAATGGGGTTAGAAAACATGGTGCAGATTCCATGCACATCCCCATTGGCATAAAGCAGTTCCGTGGACCAGGGGAATAGAGTGTGTGAGTTTAATTGCCCCTTTTCTGGCATTTTCAAGGGGGTGTCCTTTTAGCTACAGTACCCTGTAGCACCCTGATTCCTTTACGCCCTGCAGCAAGCACATAGAGTGAGGGTGACACTGGAGGCCCGTGCATGCTCTATGGGATTAAGGACACTGAGAAGGCCCTAGGACATTTGCGATGCCTTGCTGTGTGAACTCCCCGGGATTGCTCTGATTCCCTACTAACGCCAGGTATTGCCAGATGAGCGTCTGTATGGTGGCGCTTAGAGCGACCGCTAGTAGACTCTGTAAGCAGGTATCGGGCGCTGTAACAGAGCGCCTCAGTCGCTGTAGTAACCTGTCTGGCATTGATGAATGTGATGTATGTTGGGCACTCTAAAACCAGTAGAGCGCTGCAGCGAGCGAGAGGAAGCGCCAGCTCAGTGCGACCGACTCTCGGCGCTCCACACCATACTTATCAAAAAAGGTCACACACAGCGTCGGCGCTCTAAATCTGGTCGCTATAGCATAGAGCACCAGACGCTGTGTGATTAAAGTTTGTTTTTGAACACATATCCGCCAGTTACAAAGTGAAAACACATGGAATGACATTGTTTTAACACTAGGACAATAACACTTTAGTGGCAGAGCTGTAATGACAATTCTGCATAAAAATATAAAAAGTCAAAAAAGTTTCTAAAAGTGTTTGTTTGCAGCCAGGAGAGGTCACACAATGATTTGAGCAAAAAAAAATAAAAAAATTAAAAAAATGTCAAACACGCTTTTTAAACGCAAGCAAACGAACAGCCATTGAAATGTATGGCAACAGTGAGCAAAAGGTAATACCTGGCGCTCTGGAAGCTAGAACGTCAGCGCTATATGCTGAGCCACCTGTAATAATACATGTGACGCTACATGGCGCTGTTAGAGGAGCTCACCAGATGCGCTTTTATAAATGTGGTTTTGCGTACAGCGCCCAGCGTTCACCAGACGCTGCCCGCTGCTACGAGGCACTACCTGGCGCTATCCCTTCTTAAATAACCCCCTTAGCTTTCTTTTCTTTATTGCATGGCACGGCCCGCTCCCTATAAAAATGGGATTAACCGACAAATTGCCAGTGTTTCCTCTGCAGTGATACTGCGAAGTTAGAAGATGGCTCTCTCTCTTGCGCAGGTGAGCGGGGCAATCAAGCCTGCGGCCCTGCAAGTCTATTTCCATCCGTTTCTGGACCCTCACTGCCTCCCAGCCTCGGCTGACAGATCGGGTGAAGGTAGAAGAGCACTAGGGTCAAGTGCTCCAGGAGCGCTGCTCCTAGCCGCAGACCCTGTACCACAAAGGGTAGTCGGCCATAGGCTTTATGGTGAGCCTATTATTAGGGATGCAGAGTTTCTGTCCAGGCTTCTGATGGGGTGTGACTGATGGACTGTGTCCCCTTATTTTCACTTTTGGACCCCCCCACATTCCCCTGGCCATGGCTGCTCACTGCTGCCTTCAAGTATCTCTCTCTGCCCCCCCCTCTCTGACTTTGTTCGGGGGGGGGGGGTCGGTGGTGGCGGCGAGCGGTGATATCTGTGGTGTTTTTTTTTAATGTTTTTTGTGGTGTTTTTAGTGGCCGCAACGCTTTGTACTGCGCTTCGTGGCTGTGGGCGATGTTTCGTGAGGTGATTTTGCTTAGTCATGGCGCCGGCCGGGTCACGTGAGCGCCGTTTTTCGCGCTCTTTGAGGGGGGGGCCTGGTGATGATGCGTCGTCCCCCTGCGGCCCGCCCCTCGAGGTACCTCTGCCGGCGCCATTTTGGACGAGGTCTGGTTTTCTCCCTTCCTGACTACAGCGCTGCTTCCTCTGGTGTCTCGACTTCTCCAGTGGTCTGTGCCTGAGCAACCCTACGGTGTCTTTGGTCCGTGAGTCCCCCTTGGGTGGTTCTTTATTGCATGGGATGTATTTGTTGCTGGTTGCTCATGTGTCTATTTACTTATGTCTTTCAGGCGGGATACCCTTGGGTTGTGGTTCTCCCGGCTCCAATCCTTCCTCCCCCTTATTTGTGGCCTGGCTGTTTCCAGGATTCATCAGATCCTGGATGTTTTTTTAACCCCCTGTCTACTCAAGGGGTGTTTTTGGTGGTTCCTTGACTGTTAGAGTCAGGAGTCTTTTCATAGGTCCCCCAACTGAAAGACTTTCTGAGGCCCAGTCTGGCCCTGAAGGGCATCAACAAAATTGTCTGATTCCACCCCTTATTTGCCTAAAGATGTTATGCTGAGATCAGTACCCTTCGCCTGGGCGACCTCATGGCCACTGTGGACATCAAGGATGCTTATTGTCCTGTGCCGATCTTTCTGGGTCATCAGAGATTTCTAAGGTTCGTGCTGGAGAATCAGCATTATCAGTTAGTGGTTTTACCCTTTGGTGTCTCCTTGGCACCTCGGCTGTTCACCAAGATAGTGGCAGGGGCGTGTCTCAGTTAAGGAAACAGGGCATCCGCCTCATTCCTTAACTGGATGTCATCCTCTTGAGCCCAGTCTTTCCTCAGATTGGGCAGGTCACTCAGACGGTGACTTTCACTCTAGAATCCCTTGGCTGGGTGATCTACCATCCCAAGTCTTATCTGTTCCCGTCCTTGGTGAGGGTTTTTTCTGGGTATGACCCTGCGTATCTCAGGTCAAGTGTTCCTTCCCCTGTAGAGGGTGAAGGGTCTTCAGATGCAGGCTTGGGCTCTGCTACTGAATACACCTGTCAAGGGATGCAGTTGGTGGGCCTAATGTTTTCCTGCTTTGGGTAGTCCCCTTTGCTCGTTTCACATAAGACATATTCAGTCGAACCTCTTGTCAGTTTTGGATTGGGGCCCTGTGTCCTTGGACCGGGAGTTGATCTGCCTCCTCTGGCCAGACGGTCCTTCTGGTAGAGGTTGGACTCCAGGAACCTTCTGGGGGACAGATTTCCTGCCCATGTGTTGAGAGACGGTCGCCGTGTATGCCAGTCTGACCGGTTGGGGGGGACTTCTGGAGATCCCTGAGGTTCCAGGAAAGGTGGGGCCCACATGAGGGCCATGCTTCCATCAACGTCCTGGAACTGTGGGTAATCAGGTTGGTTTTTCTTACCTGATCACTCACCTTCAAGGTGGGACTGTTCAGATCCGCTCAGACAACCATATGGCGGTTGTCTACATCATCCATCAGGGAAGTACTTGGGGCAAGTGAGCCTTCAAGGGAGGGTCCCTGATTCTGTCTTGGGCAGAACAGCATGTTCCCTGCATCTCAGCGGTTTACATTCCGGGGGTGGAAAACCAGGTGGTGGACTCCCGGCATAAGGGGTTGTCTCATCTAAGGGAGTGGTCCCTCAACAACCGGGTGCTTCTCTCCCTGTTTCACTGCTGGGGTCATCTGGATGTGGCCCTGTTTGGGTATCGCCACAATCACAACTTTCAGATTTTGTCTCTGTTTCAGGATCATCCTGTCTTTGCTTTGAGTGCTTGGGCATTCCCTTGGCCAGAGTTCGGCTTCTCTATGAGTTCCCCCTGTTTCCTCTTCTGGGCAGTGTTATATGCAACATAGCCCAGGAGCGGGTACCGGCCACCATGGTGGCCCCTTCTCGGCTGTTGAGGCCTCCATCTTGGTGATAATGGAGTTGTCTGCTTCTGTTGTTGATTCCATGATTAGGCCTATGAAGAAGTCCTTGTACTTCGTCTATTACAGGGTCTGACATGTTTACATTGCCCGGTAGGACTCTAAGTCTCTTCCCTGTAGAGGTTTTTTGCTATTCCCAGGACTCTGGAATTCTTGCAACTTGGTTGGATTTGAACCTTCAACTTAGTACACCCAGAGGCAGGGTTTCTGCTCTGGCAATTTTCTTCCATTTCTGCTTTTGCAGCTTACTGACTGGTTCAAGTTTTCACAGGGTTTTTTCTCACCTGCGTCCACAACATACTACTTATACAGTCTGGGATCAAAATCTGGTGTTGTCTACTATGCAGAGGCCTCCCTTTGATTCTATCTGGGAGGCTGCCTTGCACAGTTTGACTCTTAAGGTAGCCTTTTTTGGTGACTATTGCTTATGTAAGACGAGTTCTCAGCTAGCGGCACCTTCCATCAGCCTCCTTATTTTGAGCGCATCAGGATGAGGTGGTGTTCTGGCTTAAGCCGTTTTTTCTTGTCTAAGGTTGTGTCTGCCTTTCATCTGAATCAGGGCATTGTTTTGCTTTCCTTGTGTCCTAATCCTACTAATTCTGAGAAGCGGTCACTGCATTCTCTGGATGTGGTCAGGGCTCTGAAGTTTTATTTGGTCGCTATAGAGACTGATGCTCTGTTTGTTCACTCTTCTGGATCAAGGAAGGGTTTGCCTTCGGATAAATCCACTATAAGCAAGTGGATCCATCAGGTGGTGTTTCAAGCCTTTTCTGCTAAGGGAAAGGAACTCCCTTTAGGATTACTGCTCTTTCTACTTGTGATATTGGTGCCTATTGGTTTGCAAGGCTGCTACTTGGTCTTCTGTTCATACTTTTTCTAAGTTTTACAAAGTTGTTGTTAAGGCCTCAGCTGATGCTGCTTTTGGCCGAAAGGTGCTTCAGGCGGTAGTGACTTGAACTACTGGCCATTACTCTTTGCGGATCCCACCCTATTCTGGACACTGCTTTTGGATGTCCCAACTGTAATGAATACCGAAGCGGTAATAAAGAAAAGAGCAATTCTGTGAGTACTCACCTGTAGAATTCTTTTTGTCCTTGCATGGCACGGCCCGCATCACCCCACCCTTGTTATCGTTATTCTTGCTTGCCTCTTTATGGTGATTGTTCCAAGTTAATTGGGTTTTTTTTTGCATTCCTTACCTTATTCTCCCCCGGCATCTTGTCTCACTGCTTGTCTATGCTGGGAATTTGTCGGTTAATCCCATTTTTATAGGGAGCCAGGACATGCCACAGCTTTCTGCAGCACCACTGCACCACCTAGTGGCGGAATAACCCAACTGTAATGAATAACGAAGCGGGCCGTGCCATGCAAGAACAAAAACAATTCTACAGGTGAGTACTCACAGAATTGCTTTTTTGCTCTCAAGCTGCATCTCACGGCTGAGGCATGTTCTGGCAACTGGCCATTAAGCAATTTCTTTATGCCGGCGCTGTGTTCCAAAGGTTGTACAGTCTACAGCAATAATTGGACGAGAATCCATACATGCAAGGTTGGACTAGTGGAAATGCCTCAGGAAAGTGGACCAAAACCTGGAATGGTCAAAAGCTCGGGTTTTAGTACACTTTAAGTGTGTCACATGCAATACTTAGGGCAGAGAAATTGAATAACAGAAAACAGGGCTTGCATTACACTCAGTTAAAAAAAAAAAAAAAGTAGTGTTAATGACATCCACTGGGCAAAAGGCTGACAATTCACTAACATTTGGAGAACCCTCCACCTCATTTTGGGGATTTGTGTGTGTATATGCCCATTATATGCTTGCGCACACATGGAGATTTTTCCTTCACATTTAACCCATCCGTGCAGTGAGACATACACAAGCAGTGAATGAACACATGTGCGGAGCAATGGGTTGCCCCAACCATGGCACCTGGAGAATTGGTGGGGCTGGAAGCCTTGCTCAAGAGCACTTAAGTCATATCTCAGCCAAGAATCGAACATGACACTATCTGCTCATAAGATGATCCCTTCCTTATCTCAAGGCCACAACTGTCCCTCAGTTATCTCCTTAAGGACCATCAATAGGCCTAGCTTTGCAGATCTCCACACAGATGCACAGATTGGGTCATATGTGCTCAATTCCTGCCATCACAAAGTGGAGCTACACTACCCCAGGTTTACTGTGAGATTGGATGGCTAGCACCCAGCAGCAGAGAGGCCAACCTTGGAGAACAGTTTACAGGGTGATGGGTGAGGTGCGAACGTGGTTTAGGTGCGTGGCTTCTTCACAGACTTTTAAAGTGTTTATCAGCAACATGACAATTTCCGGTTAAATAAGCATCTTAAATCCATAATGCTTACATAGTAATTCTGGCCATACTCTTCACTATTAAAGAAACTGACATAAAAAAACAAAGGAAGTTCTCATTGGGGTCAATTCAGAGCCCAGTGAGAAAACTCATTTGTTTTTAGGAGAGAAAATTGTCATTTACTTTCATTGTCTACCTTGGGACTGATTCAGAGCCAGGTGAAAATGTACACCCGGTAAACAGTGAAAGTGAATGGCAGTTTTCTCTCCTAAAAAAGAAGTGGATTTTCTCACCAGGCTCTGAATCAACCCTATTGACCTCAATTCACTAAGAGCGGAAACAAAACTCATGGTAGTAAAAAGATCCGTTGATTTATCAGCTTTTCCTATCTAGAATCACTAGATAGAAGACAATAGTACTTTTTACTGCAAAGTAAAATGGAGTAAAAAGAAATAAAAAGTTCAATAACTTTCTCAGGAGCAAAAAATTGTCATTGAGTTTTATTGTCTTCCTCTCTGGTGATTCTTACCTTTTTTTCTCATGAATTGATTTTTTTACTGATTTTTTAAAAACTCTTCAAGCCCATTGTCTTTAATTGGAGATCCTCGTGTATGTAAGCACCGATTGAAATCAATAGGTGTAATCTGTACTGAGGCCACACAAATTCTAACAAATCTAACCAGACACCTAGAAGTAGACAGAGGTATCCAATAGAGAGGGGCCGGAGGGTCAGCTAATCATTTAGTGGCGTATGATTGCCAATAGAACATGGGTTGTAGATGGCAGTCAGCCAAAAAGCAGGGAGGAGGAAGAAACTCATGTTTTTCAGGCTGATTTCAAAGCTTCACTAGGGGACCGGGTGACGGGGGGGGGGGCTTAAATCCCTGATCCCTGAAAAACAGGGTGGCTTGGCATCTCTGCAGTGGGGGCATTAGAGTGTTAAAGATAATTAGGCATAATTTATGACTTTAGGTCTGCTTTGCGTCTACTTTAGTATGCTGGCCTACAGCTCATTGAAGCATTTGCCTAAGATATTCTACAGTGCCTTTACATTGTACCAAGCTACACACCTAAACTGTTGAAGGGGCTCTCTGCTGCCTGAGAGTAGTATTTTTTAATTGTTTCCCCTTTTTCTAGTCTTTTCCTTTCTTCTTCCTCTTGTTTTATCCCCCCCCCCCTTTTCACCTAGCCGTTAGGTTAGGATTTAGTGATTATGAAATTCTTGATAAGGTAATTTGTTTATGTATATTGTGCCATCTGTGTATTGCTTTTCTAACACAATAATCATTGCAGGTCTTCTAGTATGGATTATATTTTGTATTTTTGATAATTTGCTGAATTTCATTTAGCACTTAATTATAAAATATATCTGTGTTTAGCAACCACTTTAATTTATGAATTTGATATGTGCTAATATTACAGTGATCGGATCTATTTTTGCTTTTTATTTCTCCTGAATAAAAGGTTTAGCTGTATCTGCCCAGGAATGGTGGACTGGGGCCAAAAGTCAGCCCTGGATTTTAGCCAGGGCAACGCTGCTGGGGCCCCCAACCATGATACCGGGGCTATAGCATTAGGGGCTGGGGTTCCTTGGCTTGTGGGTATAGTGGGGCTGGGTACAGGGAGCTGAGAGGAAGGGTGCAGGGATCTAATTTGGGTCTTAAAAGCAGCAGCCCAGCTGGCCCCAATGCAGTGCGGCCCACTGGACATTGTCCCGGGTCTCCCTATGGCCAGTGCACCCCTGCTGCCTGGCCCATGCTCCCCCCCTTTTTTTATCAACCCCCTTGCCCCCCCCCGCCCGTTCTGTCTCCTCTCCTTTCACATTCGGGGTTGCTGACAGCTGTGCCTCACGGCGCTGGGATATGTACCCCACTGTAGTGATTATTGCCTTTGTCGGGCGCACAGCTGCGCCACCGATGTCCCCCTAGGTGCTGTGTTTGCGAGCTGCTGTGCTGTCAGAGTTTTACTCCACTATCACATAGGCAAGCTCCATGGAGTGTGCAGGCACATTGGCCAATAATTCAGCTCATCCTTGCGTCTTTGCGTCATTGGATACTCCATCCAGCCCTCTAGGACTGACCATGTTAATGTGCATTGGAGAGGCCAAGGCGAGCAGGGACGTGAGTGGGGAGGGACAACTCTCTTTGTATATTAAGGTGTGTAACTTATTGTATGACTAACAGCCCGAGGGCTTAAAACGCGTAACAGCTTCCTTTGTTTATCCTGTGCTTGTATGCAAATTTTATATGAAGATTCAAATAAAGCTGGATTTTATTGAAGGCCGGTGCTGGCACTTTCTATGTGTATTTTTAGATTGAACTCCTTTTGCCTGAGTACGTCCGCCTAAGATGGTGAGTGGTATTAGGGGATGAGCCAGCATTTTTCTTTGTTTGCCTGAGAGTGCTAATAGCTTTCTATTTTTTAGTTTATTTTACAGCTGTATCTCAAAGCAAGCTTTTTTTACTGCACTTTTACTTAAAAAAAGTCTTGCTTGCATGCTTTGCAGATCAAAAGTCTTTAGATGTGCCCCCCTGCCGGTAATTCCAATTTGTAGGTTAGAAGATCAGTAGGAAGCTCCGAAATGGTCTAGATTACTCAACTGGTTTCCACTCCCACTAATGTGCCCCACATTACCGCTAGGGCCAGTGGGGTTTCCCAGATACGTGTGCAATCCTGATGGTAGACAGCAGAACAGCCGATACACAGGGTGTGCATTGGCATAGCCCATGAAATGCAGAATCATCAGTATTAAAGGCAGATTTTGGGCTTCCCATGGATATTTATATAAAGGGATTTCCCAAATATAGATACCGTGGGGGAATGGAGTTGAACATTGTTACATTAGGTCTTTTTTTTATTTTAGTTCAGCTTTAAGCATTATTAAAATGAAACAGCTTCCTATCCTTATCCTTTACTATGCATAGTAATGATACATTTAATGCAGTTGGTATACAGTGGTTCCTAGTCTGTAGGACAGCACATCATATTTGGCTCAGAGGTGAAGCGATGGTAAGCCTTGTTTACTGGTTGATAAGCCAACTATTAGAGGACATCTGCTCTACCTGCCGCCACGGATGATGCCGCTATGGGATAAACATTAACAGTTTCAGAGTTCTAGAAGTCTCCTAATGCTGGATGCCTACCTGTGCTGCCTGTGGCAGTATGAGGGGCTTTCGACCTTGATGAGATTCCCAGCCATACTTTGATTTTATGGCTTTATGTAACCACAGCTAGACGTAGCTGCAGCTTAACACTTTTTCATTACAAAATCTCTGTCCCTGCCAACTGCACTATGGCACATCCTCATATTTCCATGAATGAATATGCAATGAGACTGCAATAATTTAAAGCACATATTTAAAATGTGTGCTAAGACCATTTGGCACAACCTGTTGGCTTCCCTTTGTTGAAGATGTCTTCATAAAACTGTGCAGAGCATTTTAAAATGAGTAAAATCCCACTTTCTAGGCCAAAGCCTTTTACAGACCCAGATAATAACTACTCAAGAGAGATCTCCTGGCAAATATGATTGGGGAAAAGGCTGCATGGACCCTGCCTCATTGTTATTTATAAATAGAATCATAAGAACCTTTCCACTGAGCGCCGACAAGCTGCATATGACCATTTACCGCTGGGACGCCCTAATCCTGAGAGCAGTTTTTGTATTTAATTGTTGTTTTCTTGCAACACAGCAGCACAAGTTTATATGCTGTCTTTAGACGTTATGACGTGTCCTGAAATAACAGAACGTTTTATAGGGGAGGGAAAAAGTGTAACGGAATGGGAACGCTCTCCAAAACGGAACATGAAAGAGAATGGCTTTCAGACTCTTCCATTTACATTAAGGGCCACTTCTGATGAGATGGGAGAGGAACAGGAAAAGGCATCTTGAAGTATTTAAAGAAGACTACTCAAGGGAGCCTGACAATTTTCAAATTTCAGAGGATTGTTCAAGAGGTCCCCTGGCCTTCTGATGTACATTCTCCTTTGCCTATAGTCCATATATATGTATGACACAGTCGCTTTAAAGCTGACCGTTAACAATTAATAATCGGACATTAAGAACAATCAGACTCGTCAAAAGATCTAATTCCTTTGATGTGCACATACTTAAATATACTCATATCCTGTGCATGTGTATATGAATGTGACCTGCTGTACTCCCTAAATTGCTTCCCTGTGCTGATGAAGGGACATGTTTTAGTTCATAGTAAAGCCAAAGACTAGGAACACAAGCAGCAATCTGGTTGATCCATCTCTATGTGGGCTTGTGGGACTTGACAAAAATGCTGAAAATTAACTTTGGACATTTATATAGCAATGACAAGTTAAATTGTGCATTACAAATTACAAAACAGACATTTTATTGACCCATGTTCTTCAGAATAACTTAAAAATAAAAGCCCAGTGCTAACGCTATTAGCAAAGTGCAATTAGAACAAGATAACAGTTTGGTAAAGCAAGTTTGGGTGTGCAACCTGCATCTCAGTGAGCTGAAGGGTTTTATTGGGCAAAGGTACAGTATGGGTTTGGGAGACTCCCACCTAATTAGTGTAGAGAAGGGTTTGTGAAAAAAAGGTGGGCTGGAGTCCAAAAATGTAGGTGAAGCAATAGGATATTTAGGGGTTGATTTACTAACCTATTCACCTGTCTATGCTGGCATTCATCATGTTTTCGCTAGTTTTACGAAACAAAATGTGCCAAGTTCCCACATGCCCAGAGCAGTTAATTATGCACCACTCAACACAGCTAATCAGAATAAGTAATACCACTGACTTGACCTCCAACAGTAAACACAGCTCAAAACTGTCCCTCCAGACCGGGACTCACCCTCATTTGATTGTCCATCTGTCCTGTTTGGCTATGCTTTTGATTTAGATCTGCATTATTATTGTTTCATCTACCAAAATGTGTGATTGTGTGATATGTTGAGTGAACCAAACTCCTCGAACCAGAGGTCGGTGTGAATTTCAGGGAAAGTTCATTTTGTCATTAACCCAAATTTATTTGGGTTCGCGCTGACCAAAGTTTCCCTAAAATCATGACTCACCTTACCTCTCACTGCTCTCGCCTCGTCGCTATGTCCCACGCCGGTGTCTGCAGCATCCACGCAGTCCCACGGCACCTCTGCTCCCCGCCTCAAGGAGTGGCATTTATACTGGGAAGGAGTGATGACATCATCGGTCCCTCCCAGTATAGATTGCCTCTCCCTGTGGCAGGGAGCGAGCAGTCACTGAGAGCCAGAGAGACTGGCGAATGCTAGGTATGTGCCCGACAACCGCAGATCTTTCCAGCTGTCAATGGCAGCAAGCAGTGGATGGCGCGGGACACGGCTTGGGTATTCTTATACCCCCCAGCCCCATTACCTGCTTCCCAAAGCCCGGGGGGAGGGGCAGAAGAGCCCATGGCCCATGGGCTATGCATGCTGGCAGCCTTCGGCTACCAGACCCGAATAGCTGGGGCCGGGCTGGTTTTACTGAATAGGGGGGCCATCACACACTTTTTATTATTTTTAAGGGTTTTATCTTGAAATGTATTTTTTAAAAGCGTGAATTCCCCCCTTCTGGAGAGGGGGGCCCTACATAGTTTTAAAAAAAAAATGACATGCTTAACGCCTAAAAAAATTGGGTCCCCCTCTCCAGGCAGGGGGGAAACTCTTGCCTTTATAAAAAAAAATTAATGGGGGCAGAAGAGCAGCTAGAATGGGGTTCCACTTTTTTAAATTTTTAACCCTTAAAAATTGAAGAAAATTACGTAGGTTCCCCGTCTCCAGGATGAGGGAACCCCACACCTTTTTAAAGAAATTAAGGGTTAAACCACCCCACGGGCCACAGACTCTTCTGCCACCCCCACCCTGGACTTAAAGTGGACCAACACCCAGGGGGGATCGGCCCGGAAATCTATAAGATTCCCGGACCGATCAGATCTCTCCCCGCGGGGCATCCAAAATCGGGATGTCCCACGGGGAGGAAACCCCCAGGAGGCCCACAAACCTTACCTCAGCCCCGTTCCATCGGCGCATGCGCGAGCCGCGGCCGCGTCTCGCGCTTCCCTCTAGCAGGGCGCGCACCCGCGTCGGCCGTTTGTGAATGGCCGGTGCAGGCGTGCTCCCTGTTAGAGGGAAGCGCGAGACGCGGCCTCCAGCGCTCAGAGCCAGGCAGCCTTGGACGCGCATACCACAGTGGCTCTGAGCGCTGTGATTGGCTGGCGCGGTCACGTGGGAGCGGGGAGAGGTGAGTTTTTTTGGGCTTTCTGGGGGGTTTCAGACAGCGGGGCACCCCCGATTGGGGTGCCCCACCGAAGTGGACCAAAACCCAGGATAGTCAAAATCCTGGGTGTTGGTCCACTTTAAGGGAGGCAGGTAATGGGGCCTGAGGCCTCTCTGGCTCTCAGTGATAGCTCGGGAAAAGCTACTTATACAGGTCGCTCCTAATATAAATGCCCCTCCTTGTCCAGCCTGGGCAGTGGACTTCTGCGGAAACCTGGCACCTCTTGGCAAAGAATTTTTGCTTTTTATAAAGATGGTCTAGGCTATAAAAAAGATTGACAACACCCTGAAACTGAGCTGCAGCATGATGCCAAGACCATACAGTGGTTTAACAAGACAGGTTCCACTCAGAACAGGCCCCACCATGGTCAACCAAAGAAGTTGACTGCACATGCCCAGAGTCATATCCAGAAGTTGTCTTTTCAAAATAGGTATAGAGTATAGAGTATAAAGGGGTGGGGGTTATCCTGCCAGTGCTCAGACCATATGCCCCACATTGCATAGTCGTCCCAGAAGGAAGCCTCTTCTAAAGAATGATGACCAAGAAAGCCTGCAAACAGTTTGCTGAAGACATGAACCATGAATGCCAACATGTACTGTGATATACTCAAGCAGAGCATGATACCCCTGCCTTCGGAAACTGGGCTGTAGGGCAGTATTCCAACATGACAGTGAACTCAAACACACCTCCAAGGTGACCACTGCCTTACAAAAGAAACTGAGAGTAAAGGTGCTGGACTAGCCAATAAATGAGGCCACACAAAAATAACAATTTGGCCACTCACTTTTGTTACCAGGGGTTTAGACATTAAAGTGGACCAACACCCAGGATTTTGACTATCCTGGGTCTGGGTCCACTTCCCCGGGTGCCCCGCTATGTGAACCCCCCCCGATCGCTCATAAAACTCACCTCACCCCGCTCCTACGGCGCATGCGCTGCTCCTCGAATCAGCGCGCTCGGAGCCGCTGTGGTATGTGCGTCCAAGCAACGTAAAACCGCAGCGGCTCCGAGCATGCTGGCAGCCGCATCTCGCGCTTCCCTACTAACAGGAAGAGTGCATGCACCCTGCTAGAGAGAAGCGCGCGATGCGGCCGCGGCCCACGCATGTGCCGTTGGATCGGGATCAAGGTAAGGTTCCTGGGCGTCCTGGGGGGGTTTCACACAGTGGGGCATCCTGATTTTGGATGCCCCGCGGGGAGGGATCGGATCTCCCGGGCCGATCTGGGAGGGTGTTGGTCCACTTTAATGGTTGTGTATCGTGTTTTGAGGACAGACCTAATTTGCACTGTTATACATGCTGCACACTGACTATTTTACATTGTATCAAAGTGTCATACTGTATCGTCAGTGTTGTCCTGTGAAAAGATATAATAAAATATTTACAAAAAAGGGATGCGTTTACTCACTTTTGTCAGATACAATATATATAAATTTATAACTATTTATAACTATTGTCCAGTTGTTTCTAAATATAGTTCCACAATGAGCTTAGATACATTCAAAAAACACAATGTATTTATTTTTTGGGTGTTATAGGAAAAGCTGTTAATGCCTTCTGCAATCAATCTGCAATCTGAAATCTGCAAAGCTTGCACAGGATTGAAAACATACTATAGGGAAGCATAGCGCCACCTGCTGGTAATTCGAATAACTACTTAGTGTGTTTAATAGTCTAACTTTAATAGTAAAACTTTTTCTTACCCTTCACCATCCATAACATTTCAGCTATAATGTTTTGAATTTCCACTTAAACCCTTCAGAACTGATTCACTTCCAATGTGTGCTCATCAAAAAAAAACTGACAGAAGGATGATGGTAAACCTGAACTTTTATTATTGGTAGATATGGAGATATATAAAATGCACATGATGTTATCACATAAGTTAAAAAGAGAAATAGAAAAACAAATAAAAAGTAGGGAACCATAAGCATTCCCATTTCTCAGCAAAATATTAAGCATAAGTATCGTACACCCCCAAAGTCTGGACTACTCTCTCTCATCTGGATCCTCTCTCTCATTCACATTTCACACTCATTCCCTAGCCACCTCCTGTCGTCTTCAACTTAAAAACATCTCCCGCATCCGTCCCTTCCTCTCACCCGTTACCACTAAAATGCTAGTGCATGCTCTGGTCATATCTGGACTGGACTTGTCAACAAACAGACTGGCACTCCGCCAATCTATTCTAAACTCTGCTGCTCGCCTCATCCACCTGTCCTCTCGCTTCTCCAGCGCTGCCCCCCTCTGTCAATCACTCCACTGGTTACCTGTCTCTCAGCTCTCTCCAACCAGGCCTCTCCCTACATTTCATCTTTTATCCAGCGTTACCAACCCAAGCCCAACCTCCCCCCTGCCTCTGACATTCTCCTGTTCTCCTCCTTGGTTACCTGCTCGCACTCCTGCCCTCAAGACTTCTCCCGTGCCTCCCCACTTCTCTGGAATGCACTCCGCTGCTTAATCCGTAACTCTCCATCACACAAAGCATTTAAACGTGCCCCCAAAACTCACTTCTTTAAATAGGGCAAATAACCTGGATTAAGCAACTCCTATAACCTTCAAATGGCACATGCAGCCCAACTCAAACTCTAACACTTGTGATCCCTACCTTTTGTCTCCACCCCCATCCTTTAGACTGTAAGCTTGCAAGGGCAGGGCTCTCCTTCCTATTGTCTCCTGTGCTCACAACACTTGGTTTTAACCTTGAGGCATCTAGTTTTGTTTTATTCTCTGTACTATATGTTCTACCCTGTCAGTAATCATACCTTGTAAAGCGCTACAGAAGATGATGGTGCTATATAAATAAAAATGAATAATAATAATAATAATAATAATAATAATAATAATGTAAGGTTATTCAGATAAGTAACCAACATATAACCAACAAATAGAGGAGGAACAGGGACTTAACTATAGGGGGTGCAGGGGTAGAGACCGCACCGGGGTCCAACATTGTTGTTCCTCCACCTTATTTATTAGAGTTGTGCTCTGATGGCATCATGTACAGAAAAAAGAAGCATAATTTGTCTCTGCTTTAGTTGTCTAGTTGTATACAATCTAGTTAAAATCACATAAAAATTTTTAGTTATTAGCCCTGGAGGGGCACCATGTTCTCACCAGGACCCGGTCACATTTAGTTTCGCCACTGGGGATGATGTTGTTGATTTTATGTGAGTAAACCATAAGGCATTTCAGGGTGTTAGGGACAAAACTCCAACTTGGGCATGGCAGCAGGGCAAAGAAGAAAAGGGGAGTATAAGAGACAAGAGAAGAATAAACATCAGTAGGAAGAGAAAATAAATGAAAAAAGGGCAAAGAAAAAAAAAGGGGGGGTAACCGAAGGGCGGGGCACGATAGATGCCGAGACTCGGTGACCACAGTGACATTTTTATGGTAGCCTTTTCCTTCTGATATAAGCACCTTTATCCTTTTATTCGTGTCAGCTTCAAGAACCCCTTCCATAATATGAGAGCCTGTTGTGTTTTCCAGTGCCTGAAAATGATCATGGTCATACATCTTTCATCAGATGTAAAAGTACATTGGGAAATGATCCAGGGATGGGCGACAAAAGTACATATTGGTTAGACACAGAATATCCAATAACCTCCGGGTTAATCTTTAGAAAGTGTTCAAAGACTGGGGTTCTGTTCCAGATACTGTTCCAGTGTTCAAAGACTGGAACAGTATCTGGAACAGAACCCCTTCCATAATATGAGAGGCTGTTGTGTTTTCCAGTGCCTGAAAATGATCATGGTCATACATCTTTCATCAAATGTAAAAGTACATTGGGAAATGATCCAGGGATGGGCGACAAAAGTACATATTGGTTAGACACAGAAGATCCCATAACCTCCGGGTTAATCTTTAGAAAGTGTTCAAAGACCTTGGAAGTTGGGGCACCTTCCACTAAATCGGCAACAAAAACCTTAATTAAAAACCTTAAACACCTTGCTAGCAGCTTGTAATTTCTTAGGGCCTTATTTATCACGGGCTAGCGCCAGGTAGTGTCTGACGAGCGCCAGGTACCGCCAGCTATCGGCGGCTACCGACTCAAGTACGCCCGGCGGCGGTCACAATGACGCATTTATCAAGCTAAATGAGGCTAGCGCCGGCGAGAGCGACGACTAGCGCGGGATTCATCATGAAGCCGCCTGGAACGAACAGCGCCGCTGCAAATTCCTTAACAGCGCCAGGTATGACCTGTCGCTCCCTGGCATTGTCCAATGCATTTCAATGGAGCAATGTTTAATTAATCATAATTAATTGGTAATAATTTTTTTTTTTTTTTATGTCAAAAATTCTGAGACCACTTCTGCAATGTTCGTTTTTTTTTAAAGTAAAAAAAAAAAAAAAAAAAAAAATTTGTTCAGAATTGATCTTACAGGTCTGATATTAATATATTCATATTACAAAATGATTCCAAAAACATGTATAATGTTACAATCAAAAAATATGGTTGTTTAGGGGTTAAAAACTAGTTAACACCCATCGCCGCCAGCGCACTGGGTTTAAACAAGGAATGGACAGCGCCAGAAAATTCGGAGCGTGATTTTTTAATGAATATGAAGCAAGCCGTTCGCTCTGGCCATTCGTTGTCAGGCGCTCACATACAACGCTGAACCTGTGAAACAGCGACCCCTAAGCCCGTATTCAACATTACCGCACACCGACTGAGTCGCTGTCATCAAGCAAACGCCGGCCAAGCACAGCGAATACTGGCTGGCGCTGTAAAAATCACGCTACAGTCGCTCATCTGTCGCTGCCTGGCGCTATTAATGAATCGGCCTCACCATTTACTTCTTTACTCCGTTTAGTTCTCTTTAAATGGCGATAAAATATAGATGAAAGCAAAAATATTTCTTGGCTGACAGAGAAAGAATTGTATATTCACAGCAAAGACATTCAACGTGTGTACAGTATATATTCTTTATACACTGGCTGTGGAACAGATACTGTTCCAGTAGCAAATATAATGGGTAGTATGTGCTTTTTTTTACATCATGTCATCATAATTATTTGACGTTTTTTATTTGCTCAAGTTCACAAATACTGGTGGGAAGGAAGAGTTAGGAGGTGTGTTTTCTAGATTTTTCTAGGTAGCTTCTCCCCTCCTTTTTTTGGGAAAGTTGATGATAGCCATAACCAGTATTTGTAAACTGGGTTTAAAAAAGAGCAATACGTGGCTTAGTATTAGGTGTTTTTTTATATTGGAGGTGCTATGTCATTTCTTTTTTGCTTTGTTTTCTTTTATTTTAATCTAATCTGGGTTAGAAGTCATTGGTTAGGCCACAGGTCAAGGGCCTGCATGTCAATAACAGAAAAGATAAAAATAATACAAAAGTCCAGAGCTGGAAAACAATTCCAGTAATGTTCATCCAAAAGGGCAGGTAAAGTCAGCATTAAGGTCAGTCCAGGTGGCACTTGGTTACATAGTTGGTTAAAAAAAGACATATGTCCATCAATGTCAACCAAGGGTGTTGGGGTAGCAGATGTTACTGATAACAGCTAATAGTAACTGATAATGTTATTTTCTTTTGAATAAGCATCAAATCCTTTTTTGAAGCTGTCAGTGGTTGATGCTATAACAATCTTCCGTGGGAGGCTATTCCACAGATTTATACTTCTTAGGGTAAAAATGTGGGAGGCTATTCCACAGATTTTTAGTTCTTACGGAAAATGAGTGTCTCCTCCAGAGATTGAATTTCATTTTTTTCAGTTGAAGGGAGTGACCCCTTTTTTTTAGAGAGGATTTTACCTGAAATAGTGTTTCCCCATATTTTTTTGTATTGCCCTTTTATATATTTATACAAGTTAATCATGTCACCCTTCAGTCATCTCCTCTCAAGACTAAACAGATTTAATTCTCGTAATCTTTCCTCATAACTAAGATTCTTCATTCCTCTTATTAGTTTGGTGGCTCTCCTCTGCACCCTATATAGATGCTCTATAGTCAGAGCATCCTTTCTATGAATGGGAGACAAAATTATATCCATATCCCATGAATCCATGCCTATTTTAATGCATGATAGTATCTTGGTGGCCTTGGGAGGAGCTGCTTGACATTGCATGCTGTTATTTAGCCTGTGATCTACCAGTACTCCCAGATCCTTCTCAACAAGTGATTCTCCCAGTTTTATTCCCCTGAGGATATACAACATGATGACGTATATGTCCAGACACAAGCCAGACAATCGTGCCCAACAGTCAGGTTAAAAGACTCACTCAATTTTTAAAACATTTTGAGCCAATGGATAAGCGACAGGGGGGCTCAGTGTATAGTGGAGGCATGTAGAAAGCCACATTTAAGTCAGATTTCTGCCTTATTTGATTAGGTTTTTGGAACTGATTTGTTGTTCTTTTTAAATGAAAAAAAAGATATGCCCAGATATACCTATCTTTACTATCCAGTACCAACCTTTCTTAAAGGTTTATAAACTAGGCAGGGGATTTCCCACATCCCATTCCAACATGGCCACAGACAACAGGTTCATGAGAGTTCACGACAGAAAGTCTGGTGCAGGATCCCCTGGCACCAACCCAGCCGGTCATTGCATTTAGGGTTTCTATGTGTGGCCTGCTAGCCATTATCCTTTACGGCGAGGGTGGGTTGCTGGTAGGACGGTGGCGGGAAGATTATACTTTTCAGATTCAGGCCTACTGGTTCCTTCCAGGCACAACAATCACAGGATTGAGACGAGCACCAGCAGAACATGTGGTGTCAGTGCCAGACTGGGGTGTTAACCTGGGCTTAACCTCGCCCAGGAACAGCGACAAACTGGAACAACAGCGAGAGGAGCTGGATGATTTTAAATGAAAGAATGGCAAGTAAAAAAATAGAGTCACAGCATTGTCACAAAACATCAGCAGGTGTTAGCACATTGGGCCAAAACAGATATTCCATTACAAAAGCTGTCATGATGCACATAAGACAGCAGTGAAGGCTGGAGTAATGGTCTATCGTCTTCAGCCATGAGTCACGCTTTTTTCTCATAGGCAATAATAGCCACAGATTGATCTGGAGACAATGGGGGGAAAACCAGGAAGAGGCATACACAATTGTATGATGCCTACTGTTTAATAATGTGCCAGTTATTGTCATTTGTTCCAACCTGAGAGAGACAGAAACACTGAACTAACAAAGCTTGCTTTATCCTCTCCTTCAATTAGATATGAGCCTAAGCCAAGATGACAGCAATGTTTAATTTTACGTTGCCCAATGTTTGGGAGAGCAGTGCAGAGCGAGATTGGTCTGGAGACCATGCTGGCAAAATCATGATGAGAGCTTCCCAAGGGAACATCACACTGGTCATTGAACTGAGAGACCGGACAGAAAAATTGCACTAACAAAGCTTGCTTTATCCTCTCCTTCAATTAGCACAGGGCGAGACTGGTTTGGGGACTATGCAGGCAAAATCAGGAAGAGGCCTTCACAAGGGAACATCACTCCGGTCACTGAACTAAGAGACTGGACAGAAACATTGAAATAAAAGACATACATTTTTCTTCTCCTTCAATCAGACATGCGTCTAAGCCAAGATGATAGCAATATAAAACTTTGCGTTACCCCAATGGTTGGGAGTGCAGAGCAGGGTGATATTGGTTTGGAGACAATACAGGAAAAATCATGAATAGGCCTTCACAAGGGAATGTCACACTGGTCTTACTCTGGGCATTCTGGTATGGGTGGCATTAAGTTCTTATCTTCATTTCTCATACACTTACAGTTCAGTGTTACATTGATTTGGTTGTGGGACCAGTTAACAGGACAATGCCAGGCCACATGTTGCACAGAATATTTTGAACCAACTGCCTGTCCTAAACATTCTACCATGGTGTGCAGGTCTCTGGACTCCCTTGTCATGAAACATCGGGGATGTCAGAAACTGCAAAGAGATCTGCCAGCAGCCAATCTTAATGATTTTCATGCCTGAGTGCATTCAGTGTGACATAACAACATAAATTCATGAATCACTTCACTGATATCAAGTGTGTGCATTTGTGCACCAGGTGCATATACTTCATAATGAATACTGAATAAATTAAGGCTATTTAATCATTTTGTATCCATTTTTTCATAATTTGCATACCATTAACATGTTTATCGACCTTGTGATTTCCATAATTCCAAGACTCTCCCTTCTTGGTGTGGCAATTTCAATATTGAGGAGTGTACAGTATACTCTAAGACTGACAGCTAAACGTCTGGAGCAGTAGTGGTCAGCTAAAGTACTTACCCTATTTCCCGGGCAGCACATCCTCTGCTGCAGGGGCTTTAGGCAACATCTCCCTCTGTTGCTTATAAGAGACTTCAGTCTTGCCGACCCCGGCATGCTCCCCAACCAGTCAGTCTGCCTGTTCCCACTTGAGCAAAGGCAGGTAAGTGGCCTGAAGTTGTCCAAGGCAGCACATTGCTGATAGAACAAGACAGAAGAGAGATAGTTTCTCATGTCCCACCAACACTGGATTATCTGTCCAGGATGGGAGCACCTTACCCATAAATTGAAAACAATGGTAGTGTGCTATATCATGTCTTTGGAAAATTTGTTACATTGGTTATGCTATTTAAAGAATACGTTTAGCATAATTGCTTTCCAGGTTCCACCAGGATCATCTCTCCATGTATACATAAAATTGCATTGTGGAAAATTAAGTTACAAGATTATATGCTTCCCTTAAATCCTTTAGTTTTCCTTCAGTATGTAATTTACTCTAAGCAAAAAATAATTCACATAAATTGGTCCTACCCTTGACTTTAACTCATTAGACATATATACGTTCCAATCCTCTTCTCCCTGGGATTAGGTTTCCTTCCAGAAATTCCCTAAAATAATTAACTTTAACTATGTCTAATGTTGTCTCTATTATGTATGATTTAGAGAACAATTGAATCATGCTGGAATGTATACTGTACTTGGTTTTTAAACAGTGGCATAGACAAAGAGTAACACAGGTAGCATGTGGCTAGCCATTAGCATGTATAAAGATGTGGAAACCATTGCTTCCAGCTGTGGCATCGCTATGGTGATATGTAGTAATAGCATCTACCAGGGGCTTGTGGATGTCATCTTGCCAAATGCCTTGTCAATTTCTCTTTGGTCAGCCAGTCAATATTATCTATATATAAGCAGATGCAACTGTTGGATATCAGTTTCTCTGAAGGTCTACTGCCTATATGTGCTTACCTTTTGCAATTCAGATTACTGATTCAGATTCCTGTGGGTCAGACAGGAAACAAGGTCTCTGGCTGCTCCCCCCATCCACGAACAATGACTTGGGTTACCAACAGATATAGCATCACTTGTGCAGCCTCCTCTTCTCTCCTTTTTGGTTTGTGAAAATTGTGAATGCTTGTTTGGAAGACGTAAATTGGATTGGCACCTTTAACTAAATACATTGAATTGCATGTTTACAGTCAGCTTGTAACATGTGCTAAAGTGCAGATAATTATGTTTATAGACCTGCTGTAATTACTCTTATAGCAAGTTCACAGGCAGTGATGATGCACTAATGTTGCTGTCTTTAATTCACTGCTGCAACCATCTAGTATACACGAATAGGGCATATCACGGGGCGGACTGTCCATAATGAGACCCAGTCAAATGCCCAGTTGGTCACTGCTTTGGTTCAGTCTGGGCTGCTACCTTTAATAACACTCCCATCTAATTCCTGCCTCTCCCATACCCTTCCATACTCTACCCCTTCACCCAAGTAGCCCCAGCCCATGTCCTCCCCCTAATGATTCAGCATCAGCGTGGAGCACAATGGTTGACTGGCCAGCAAGCAGCAGAGATGCCACTGGCTGATTCCAGACTGATTTTTGGCCACTGATCACAGGTATAGGTGTCTACAGATCAAGCAATAGTACTACAAAAGGATTACACATGTATAGATTGAACTATGATCGGATAACTTATCAATATACTTTTGTTCCATTGTTTTTTTTTTATGGGTCTCCCCCACTCTCCCCTCAAGTTAGGAAAGGAAGTTGAACAAGCCCCCTAATACTCAATACACCAACTGTTCAAACCTTTTGGTTAAACTATATCCAATATTATGTCTTTATTACATTGTAATTAAAAAATCAAATTTCAACCAGATGCTTCATTTATTGCTCACCTCGCTCTAATGATTTCAGGAATCCAGGTCTCCATAGGTACAATGTCCTGTAGGTTTTTAACAGATTACTATTACACTAAGATCTTAGTTATTTTACTCCCCCAAGCTAACTACAGTACCCCCCACCCCCCTTTATCTGCACCTTCACTGATCTGTCTAGCTGAAAAAGGGCTGCGGAGTGACACCTGCAGCCTCATTTATCTGTATATTCCACTTAGTGCCTTAGTGCATGTTTTTGCCTCAGCATCATTTAATGTGTGATGTAAAATGCCAGAAACACGCTACACTGATGCATCCGCCAGCCTGCACCTAATTTATCACTTGTGTCTTTTTATATGTGTTGACGGGTCCTCTTGTTTAAACTGCATCAGGTTATAATGGACTTTAAGGTCCCATAGGCCATAATGGGAAAAACTGTATTAAAGTGTTTTTTGCTTATAAAGAATGTTAAACACATTTGTTTGTACGGAACTTGCTTTTCAAACGCCATTTTAATAATTTCTTGTTCAATCTTTTATCATGCCTGTTTTTTGTTAACAATTTGTACTTTGTAGCAAAAGTAAAAATCAGCCAAAACACACTATAAAGGTTGGTCCTTTAGGTTAACAGCAATGATATCCTGTGACTGAATGAAGCAACGCTGACCAGCGCCTGTTAAAGTGGACCAACACCCTCCCATGATCGGCCCGGGAATCTATAAGATTCCTGGACCGATCAGCCCCCTGACTGCGGGGCACCCCGATCGCTGTGTGAAACCCCCCAGAAACCCCTAAATCCCTACCTGCTCCTCGATCCAGCGGCGCCTGCCGCCGCCTCCCGCGCGTCCCTCTAGCAGGACGTGCACCCGCGCCCTGTAAGAGTGACGCACGGGAGGCGGCGGTGGGCGCGCTCTCTTGTCCGTCGCTGCCTCCCGCTTGTCCGCCGGCGGGGATTGGCTGCAGTGGTCACGTGGGAGCGGGGAGAGGTGAGTTTTTGGGGCTTTCTGGGGGGTTTCACACAGCAGGGCAACCCCGATCGGGGTGCCCCACTGAAGTGGACCAAAACCCAGAATAGTCAAAATCCTGGGTGTTGGTCCACTTTAATGGAGCACTATCGCAAAAAATCCAAATAAATATGCTGGATGGTGGGAGGAGGGGTCACTTATACACCCGACATCAAGAAATATCCAGCCAGGCTAGTTTTTTATCTAAGGAAGAGGAAATCAGGCGTGACAGGCTTTGTCACCTCTTATAGACTAAACCTGTCACCTGTGGATTTTATTTCTACCATGAGAGAATAAATTACAAGCTGGTCTGCAGTTTTATTCAGTCCAGGTGTATAAGTGACCCCGCCGACGTGTTTGTGTGTGTGTGTGTGTGTATATATATATATATATATATATATATATATATATTCAGAAGTGTTGCACACACCACACAGAAACTGGGGCTTTAGATGCTCCTCATGCCTACACCCTGCGCTAATTGGATGAGAGTTATGTTGGCAATCTGGGGGGTTTCCCCAGAAAAATGGACCTATCATTAGTGATGGGCAAACCCAAACCGCAAACTTCGGGTTCGTACCACCAGAAGTCCTTGATCAAGTCCTGCATCTGGCCTAAACACTGAACAGCCAGCAGCCCATCAACTGGCTTCACCTAAGGGTGCAGCAACAGGAAGCTGCTGTAACTCACCTGACTCCGATCTGCGGTCCTTGGTCAGGCAATGTCATGTTGGAATGGTCCACGGCAGGGGGCCGCAGAAAGATGGCCGCAGATCCCCATACGCGAGGACACTCTTAGTGCCAACTTGCCGAACTTGCCGGACCGGAACTTTAGGGGGTTTACTCATCCCTACCTATCACCAGAATAGTGAAAATTCAGGTGATAGGTCAACTTTAAAGATGCCAAAAACAAACAATTTTAAGTGCATGAAATGAAAGTTTTTATCACCTTCTAAAAAAATATTGTGTTCATGGAGCAAATCATGCTTTGGAACATTTTAGATGGCAAGTTGGCCACAGATAAGTTTGGGCCACAGGTTGGTCTGCTGACTCACTATCTACCTCCTGATCTTGCGTACCATCAGCTTTGCAGTTGAATAGATCTTAGTTATATACTATACTATTTATATTTTTGCATATTGACTTTGCTTTTGTTTTCTTCTTTTGTTTTGTATATATGTCTTTTAGATGGTTTTAAGCGGTCCATTATAGTGCTTTGTGATATTTGTAATTTATATTATGAACAAAAGATAATGTTTAATATTTAGTTTTATGACTTAATAAATGTACAGTATATTAAACCAAAACAACACCCATTTTTCACAAAACTCGGTCCGTGGGACCATGGAGAAATGTATGATTTCTCCAGTTCTGTGCCTTTAATATGCAGGGGGGCATCTGAAATCGGGATGCCTCCCAGCGCCCAGTTAAACACCCATTTTGTTGTTCTGGTTTAAGGGCAGCTATTCAAATATACAGCAGTAGCTGTATGTGTTTCCTTAGTTATCTCTCTGGCTTTCTCATTTCAGAATGACCTGTATAGACTCTCCCAGCAATAACAACCCCTGGACGGTAATGTAGCTCCAAGCAACATTGTGTGTGCTATACACAGCATGAGGTCAGGGACAACATGGAGGTCATGTTATAAAGAAACAAATCAATAAGGCATTAAAACACGTCAATTAATATTATAATGTACACGAATGAATGAGGAAATAATTGATGGGAGTTGCTGTGTTTATATTCAATACAATATGTTTTTAATTAGGTGGTTTTGGAAGCTGACATGGCATCAGCTCTATTTTTTCTGGGAGAATATTTGGCAGTTCTTTTTTTTCCCTTGTGGCAAATTCTTCCTTGGACATTGTGACTATATGTACTGTAAGTAATTAACTGAAAGTAATGGAATAAAAGGTAGTAAATAAGTCTATGTGCATACTAAATGAATAATAAATTGTAAACAGTGCCATTTGTATATAAAATACAATGCCTATTGTCCGTGAACAACAGGGCAGCGATGCCTACAGGAAGTGCCGCTGGTGGCAGTGATGGTAGTAGACAGGTGGTGCTGCAAGCTGTTGACCTTCTGTGGATCTGGGAGAAGCTGGTGGGCTCAGCATGACCACGTGCAATGGCAGAAACTGTTTGTAAACTGTTCCATGACTTAACACATTCAGCGCCAAGCCCTGTAGCATGCCATGCCACAACTGACCACATGCAGTGTTAAGCCCTGTTGGCGATCTGTGGCTTATATAGCAACATGCAGTCCCACCTCCTACTGCTGACTTGTGTCTGACCATATGCAGTGCTGTTACAGACCAATGCCATGTATGACCATGTTCAGTGCCAAGCTTGCCATACATACAAGGGCAGACTGGTTATTTGGAAGACCAGGAAAAATCCAGGTGGGAAGAGTTTGTCCTGTTATGTCAATCTCTTTGCTGCAAAGAGAGGTTCAGTATAGCTCCAAGTGCCGGCTCCAGCCACTCACCCCAGTCTGGTAACCAACAAAAAGATTGCTGTAGGTAAGTAACCAAGTAAGGGTAAAATACTCGAAATGTAAAGTGTGTTTTTAATGTAGGATTTTAAATGATAAAATAAAGCCTGTAGATTTTATATATTGAAAATGTACTAAACTACTGCAAAGAAAAGTGCCTACAAGCTTGGACTGGCCCCACAAGCCCCTTTGCTCGATATAAACCTTTAGACTGTAAGCTTGCAAGGCAGGGTTCTTTCTCCTATTGTATATTATTTCAGAATATTCATTGCAAACTCTGTAACACTGAATTTGTAATAGTCTATGTACTGTATGTTTCTACCCTGTCTGTAATTACTACTTTGTACAGTGCTATGAAAGATGATAGTGCTATATAAATTAACAATGATAATAATATACCACATGTGATAGACCCTCTTTTTAATATACTGTAGGAATTTAGTGAGTAACTATCATTAAGAGAACAATCTTGCCATAAATACAAGGGAAGACTGGTCACCTGGAAGACAAGACAAAAATCCATGTACAAGCTTAGAATGACCGTCAGAGGAACAGGACAATCCCCCATTGGGGAGCCCTCATTCCCAAAGGACCCCCATACTCTGAAAACACAGACCTAGCACGCTATTACGCACAGTGAACCATTTCTTAGTTTCAGCTCTGTGTACAAACCCAGTGCTCAATCTATATTGAAGGGTTGGCAGAATTAATTGAAGATTGGGCCTTCCAAAATTTGTTTCACTGGGGGACCAAAACCCTCTGCCCAATGCTCACTGGAATCACAAGTGTCAATAAAAATGCCTCAGCATCATGAACACGGCTGCTCCAATATACGGGCAGGCCGATTCATGACTAGCGCCAGCTATCGGCAGGTAAGCGTCTGTACAGAGGCGCTAAGAGCGACCGCTAGTAGATACTGTGATCGGCTATCGGGCGCTGTAACAGAGCTTCTCATTTGCTGTAGTAACCTGGACGGCATTGATGAATGAGATGTATGTTGGGTGTTCTAACACCAGTACAGCGTTGCAGGGAGCAAAATGTAGCGCTAGCTCAGTGCGACTGACTGTCAGCGACTCACACTATATTCAGCAAAAAAACACTCATAGAGTGTAGGCGCTCTGGATCTGGTCGCTATAGCATAGAGCGGCAGACGCCGTGTGATTAAAGTCTGTTTTTGAACACATATCCACCAGTAACAAAGCGAAAACACATGGAATGCCATTGTTGTAACATTGTGACATTAATACTTTAATGCCAGACCTGTAATGACAATTCTGCATAAAAATATAAAAAATCTAAAATGTTTTCAAAAATGACTTTTTCTAGGCCAGGAGAGGTCACACAATTATTTTTTATTATTTGAAACAAAATACCCTGTTTAAACAGAAGAAACGGAACGTCCATTGAAATGTATGGGAGAGCGTCAGGTAGCAATACCTGGCGCTCTGGAAGCTAGAGCTCCGGCGCTATACGCTGAGCCGCCTGTAATAATACATTCGGACACTACATGGCGCTGTTAGAGTCGCTCACCAGAATCGCCTTCATAAATGTGGTATTGCGTACAGCGCCTGGCGTTCACCAGACGCTGCCTGCCGCTACGAGGCACTACCTGGCGCATCCCTTGATGAATAAACCCCATAGCTGATGCTAGCAAACTAGCAAGGAAACAAATAGCAGGATTGGCACATGAGGCTAGTTGATGATTTTGGCCCCTGCATTAATGAATGTTCTTGGCGCCTACATTAATTAACAAATTCATGAATTAAATATATATAATTGTGAACATGTATAAGTAAACATTACTGTATTATTTAGTAGAGAATGTTGGGGTGTTTTGCAGGTTGGGCATTTGTGTTGCAGTATCACCTGTGAGTCATCATAGCCTGTCACGTTATGTACCATGACATCAGTTGTATCTTTTCTCTATAAGACACAACATGGATGTGTACTGATAAGCTATCTGGTAAATACATTCCTGGCCGGAGAAAGCGAAAGACGTAATGAGCCTAGTCAGCAATTTTACGCTGTTATGCAATGAAGGAAGCCCTGCTGCTGGTTATTTACTTTGCTAGGTTGTGTTCTCACTTGCAGAATGTTGTCATTTCAAACATCCAATAATATGCAGGGGGCAATAAATGACTTTCAAGCCCCGCCCACTGCAATCAAATGTGAGCTGTTTTCTTAAAGTGGACCTACACTGTCACTGGCAACCCTATCCAATGGATAATCCTTGTCAACAGGGACACTAAACTAACCCTAACTGTTTTCCCATGTCATTAGTGAGCCCTACATCAGAGATATACTCAGTTTTTTAGGGTAGCTACATCTTATGGAGGACAGAAAACCTGCCCCACCTTCTCCCTTGAGAGACATGCTTTATTGCAATGCATATAGGTTAAATATCCACTTATACAGTGGAGTTACATGCCTGATTTTTGCCTCTTAACGATCTTTAACTCTAGGGAAATCCCAAATCAGGATCCGATCCCCTGAGATCTATTATTTAAAAGAACCTGAAATCTGTCCGGACATGGACCTAAAACAGTCTATACTCATCTTTTGTCCCTCGCAGAGCCTCCATGCTGCGCCATCTTCATGCATATGGATAAGGAAATCAGTGATTCCGTTGTCTGGTGCTGGGCAGAGAGGGCGGTATCCATCAAGATGGCTTCATACCTGCTATATTAACTGCAATGGATGGGGCATGCTTAACCCCCACCCTGGCATTGCAATGCATGGAGTAAGCATGGGGGCGTAAAAAAGGGAATCACTTACTCCTTGCCGCCACTGGATGGGGGAGCTTCTGGGGAACACCGCACCTGCATGGAAAACAATGAGTATAGATATTTTTAATTTTTAATTTCAGTAATTCATTGTTGGTGATGTATGTCTGCTTTTGTTGGAAAAAGTTGGTTTAGAATGAAAGAAATTGTCCATGCTATGTGTGAAATGAAAGAGATCATGTTTTACCGCAAACTTAGCTGTCGTCCAGTCTGTTGTGCTTTGAAGAGCTTGTTTATCATTTTTTTGTTGTGCAGCAATGGCTGCAGAGGGCTCTGCAGCAAGTATGTGTTAGCCAGATTGTTACATCTTAGTTTCCAAAGCAAGTGGAGTTCCTGTCTCTCTTCCGGTCTGCTTATTATGAATTTAGTTTATGCTCAGTGTGTGTGTTCCACATAGTCTGATGCAAGAGGGGTGAAAAGAAGTCCAACACTCAGTACTATTAAAGGATGGTATGTATAAATAAAATCTGGTATAAGGGGAAGATTGGAATTTACTTGCCCAAATAAACAACCCGCTAAGGACAAAAAATATATTTTTGTAATTAGTACAAAAATAAAGAAAGCCCACCTATCCAATGAGCACAAAGTCAGTATAATAGCATAAGGCAGGCAAAAAACAAGTGCAACTTGTTGGTAAGGCCCCCAGAACCCCATATTAAGTACAAATAGTTTCAAATTATGAACAATGGTATCAAATATTAATAAATATTTGTGCTTAAAGACACCAAGGCCTTCCAAGTTCCAGTTTTTGAAGCATCCCGAATTGGCATGCCCTGCTGTTTGATATTGATCGCTAATGTAACTTGCCTCATCCCGGAGCCCTTGCTGTGTCTCTGCGTTGCGGCCGCATCCCCACTCACCTCTAACCGTGTGTGTGCCTGCCCCGCGGCCTTTCTAAATGGGCGGGGCATCCACACCATGGCTAGGAGGTTAGCGGGGGATGTGGCTGCTGATGAACATGCCTCCTTTCTGCTCCACTGTTCAGGCCGGCCCAGAGGTCAGCAAAGTCGAAGGGAGTCAAGTGAAAGCGAGCACGCTGATTGGCTTTGCTCACACAGCCATAAATCATGCGCCTGTGCGCATGAGGAAATGTTTGTGCTCTGCCAGTACTACCCCCAGAAAAAAGTATTTCTTATGATCAAGAAGCATTCCTGCTGTGGATTTTTAAATGTCCTTTTTACTGCATAGCGCTTGGAATTGAGAATAAATTGTAGCACAATATTAAGCTCTGCTCTATATTGGTTTTTTTTTTGTATTTTTGGAATAATACTCTCTGACGTTGGGGGCATGCTTTTGCCGTATGAGCTGATATATGCATTTAGTGCTTGAACGGTATTCGGGACTGAAATTCCACTTTTGATCGCATTTTTTAGTTTTTCATTATTGTGTACCAAATGATTTGGTCAATGTGTTAAACTTATTGTTTTTTTTAATATAAAAATAAAAAGTTTTTCTGTAGCAGCGATGTGTTTATTTTAGAAAGGTACACCAAATTGGTCTCTTGGAGTACACATCAGAGACTGATGATAAGCTCAGTGGAGGGATGCTGGGACTGTGGTCCCTAGTTTTTACTCTAAGCCAGCAAAGCTGCTCCAACTTTAGGATCCCAGACGCACAGGAATGTAAGAAACTTGGAGACAGCATGCTGATAAGTAAAATGACAGGTCTGAGGGCACAATTAGGGATGAGCGAACCGGTTCGGACGAACCGGAATTCGCTCCGAATTTCAGGGAAAATTCGATTCGGCACGAACCCGAATTTTTTTTGGTTCGTGCCGATCGAATTTTCCCTGAAATAAAAAAATAAAATGCCGGCATGGTGGGAGCTGGCAGGCCGGCTACGCTGTCAGCGGGCAGTGGAAGCCTGCCTGCCCGCTCCCACCATGCCGGCATTTTTTTAAAAAGCAAACACTTACCTGCATGGTCGGAGCGTGGAGGCAGGCGCCGCTCTCAGGCGCCCTCTGATGACGCGTCCTCTGATGACAGCTGAGAGCGGCGCCGGCCTCCACGCTCCGACCATGCAGGTAAGTGTTTGCTTTTTAAAAAAATGCCGGCATGGTGGGAGGGGGCCGGCCTGCCCGCTGCCACCATGCCGGCATTTTTTTTTCAGATGAGCGATTCGTGAAAGTTCGATTCGGGCGAACCTGAATTTCTTGGGGAAATTCGGCGAATCGCCCGAATCGAACTTTCAAGAAGTTCGCTTATCTCTAGGCACAATCCTATCACACAGATTTATTTACATTCTATAGGAGGAAAACAATAAGGCAGAACACCAAAAACCTGGTAAACCAAAGGTTTTGGTAAAGGGAGACACAGAATTGAATACCAACACATTGAAAAATTGGAAGCTCCAGATCATTTTGACCTGAGATCATTATGCTGTTGGACCATATATTATATAAATTTTTGATGACCAATACACAACCAATATACTCACCAAAGTTAAATGCTTTGATACGATAGCCTAGGGAATAAGGTGAATAAGGAAAGGGCAGTGGTCACCAGTAAGTATTCCCTCTTACTACCTACAGTACACTCACCTAACCCTGGATTCCCATATACCCCTAGTAATAAAATAAGTATACCTAAGGGCTTAGTCCCAACCCCAGGGCACACCATGCTATCCTTTTTTAAACAATATACCATCCAGAAGTCTTTCTGTAGTGTTTGACACATCTCAGCTTGAGCCGCTCCAAGTGCACTGATTGGACGAGCGGCAGTGCATGAGCCGTAGGACTGGGAAGAAGTGAGTTTGGCTCGGCAATCTGGGGGGTTTCACATGGTGGGGATCGGGGGTGCCCTGGGGGAAAGCACCAAGACCCAGGATAGTCAAAATCCTGGGTTTTGGTCCACTTTAATCCTGTTAGCTTGCACCCAAACCTATAATCTGTCTCTAAATCTGGTTAAAAACAGAGGTCTTGATCCAACGCGTTCCGTGAGGCATGAGTGGCAAGATGAAACATTGGGGCGTCTGGGGCTTGAGTCCGCAGATTATCAGTGCTTAATTTCTTCTGAGGTAATTGGAGAGGATAGCAGGGGGGGGGGGGGCGCCTGGCAGGACTGAGCCTTTAATGAGCTGTCTGAAGATAACCCTGCTGACAGGCTTGATGCAGGCTGTATGAAATATATGCTGCTGTATAGCAAAAGAAGGGAAAGGGGAGATTGTTGTTGTAATTGTGTCTCAGCATATAAGAGCGGCCATGTTTCTGGTGAAGTATGAATTTCCCAGTGCTGGCACCTGACCAATATCCCAGAGTGCACTGTTCTGACAGGTAAAAATAACTATGGGGGTTATGTAAGAAACACTAGCGCCAGGTAGTGCCATGTAGCGGCACATAGCGTCGGGTGAATGCCGGGCGCTGTATGTGAAAACCACATTCAAGAAAGCGAATCTGGTGAGCGCCTCTAACAGCGCCATGTAGCGTCACATGTATTACTAGTGGTGGCTCAGCATATAGTGCTGGAGCTCTAGGTTCAGAAGCTCCACATATTACCTTTCGCTCAGTAGCGCTCTCCCATACATTTCAATGGTGTTTCATTTGGTTGTGTTTAAATAGCGTTTTGCTATGGTAAACTTTTAATTTTTTTGTCTCAAATCATTGTGTGGCCTCTTCTGCCCAGCAAACAAACACATTTATTGTTTTTTTAATTTGTTTTTATGCAGAATTGTATGTGCAGGTCTGACATTGCAGTGTCATTGTCACAGCGTTAAAATAATGTCAATAATGTTTTCACTCTGGTGCTGGTGTATATATGTTGAGAAACAGACTTTTTTCACACAGCGTCTTGCGCTCTATGCTAGAGCGCCCAGCTTTAGAGCGTTGGCGCTGGTTGTGTATAGTTTTTTCTTGGATACGGGCTTCAGCCTCGAGTGCTGGACACACTTAACTGGCACTACCTATCGTTCCCTGCAGCGTTGTCCTGTTGTTAGATGTAGCTTAACCTTGGGCGCTATGACCTTGGGACACCACCTAGCGTTCGCGATTGGTTCTTCAGTGAATCAGGGAGAGCGTTTCTACAGCGCCCACCAGACATCACATTCATCAATGCTGGACAGAATAGTACAGCGCCACTTGTCCACCCACTAAGCTAGGTTATAGCGCCTGACACCCGCTTACAGCGTCTACTAGATGTCGCTCTAAGCGCCGCTATACAGACGCTCACATACCAATACGTGGCGCTATTATTAAATCAGCCTCCATGTGTGAGAAGATCCTGAGCTGCATTTCTTGAAGGGGCCACAGGGAAATCTACCTGCATATTAGAAATATGATCTACAAGAAATATAAGATGCTTTCTACAGTCTCCATCAACATTTATTAACTTCCCTGAAAGCAGCCTCCAATGGACTACCTTGGGACCGAGTGCCCAGGAGGACACCCCCAACAGGAGGTGGATGAAAGTCAGCCATTGCAGTGTGGAATCAACTACAGCCAGAGAAAATCCAGAGCATCAACACCACAGAATTACCCTATAGAAAGAATGGTAATATAATTACATTTTTTTTGCTTACTGGGTCCATGTATGCGATCCTAGATACACATCCTCAGGTGCCATTCGTGGAAAGAAACGGAGGAAGATAGATTGATCAATTTTGGGGCAAAATATTGCTCTTATAACAACTGGGCCTAGCCTTGGTATTGACTGTGTTACCAGGTTACATACATTTTCTGTATGGAGGTGGTGATCATGATGTACTTATAGTGTGTAGTCTTCTTCTAGCAAAGCCTGCACACTGTAGGGTGATAAGTAGGAAAGGGCGAACCAGCTGAAGTTTGGGTTCGAACCGGGCTGGCCGCTAAAGTAGGGTTTAGGGGCTGGACTCGACTCGAACCTAAACCAGAACCCCAAGTCAATGGGAGCCCGAACTTGGGGGCCCAAAAAGGGCTGTAAAATAGGGGTAGCAAGGGCTGGAGGGCTGCAAATAGAGGGCAACACCAGGGCGTTTGCCTTGCACTAAATGGGCTAGGGAGGAAAGTAACCATAAAAAATTAACCATAACAGAAAACAAAAAAATGTATGGTAATACATACATAAATAAATAATAACATTAATCTATATATATACATCTCTCTTTCTCTCTCTCTCTCTCTCTCTCTCTCTCTATATATATATATATATATATATATATATATAATTTATAATAATAATTACAATATGATTTTTTTACTGGTGTTAGAGGCTAAATTGGGGGCTAATGCCTAGGCACTTGCCCTGCACAAAATGGGGTAGGGAAAGTACTCCAAATAATAACAGAAAACAAAAAAAAAATACATACATAAATAAATTAAAAAAATTAATCTATATATGCATAAATCAATAAATAAATAATAACATCAATAAATACATATATAAATAAATAAATATTAACATAACAACCTACTGTAGTTGCTGGTTAATCCATTACGTTCCTCCTCGCATCAGAATGCAACATCAGAGACTAGCACACCTTAGGCTAGTCAGAAAATACTGGAGAAACCTGCTACAGGCCCCAATTAAGATGCAGGACAGGGCTATTAGCATGGGTCATTTCTTGTGGTACCTTAGGAAATACAGCAGACCCATGTTGAAGAAGGGTGGCCATTCATTTAAACCGGGGGATACCAGTCTTTATGCCCGCTGTGCCTGGCAGGTAGTCTACAGTTAAATTAGAGTTAAATTGGACCCTCACTCATTTTACACTGGATTCAGTGTCAGAAGCCCTAGATAATTTTACATGCTCCGCATTCCATCAGAAAAATGCTGGCAGCCTCCAATACTTATGGCTGACTATAGAGTCCAGACTCCAATACAGTTGCCAATCATGGGAATTACCAATTATAATAACCACTTGGACCCAGCTGGAAGGCGATCAACACCCATTTTGAAAAAGAGGGCGTTGAATCACTTTAACCTTTTTGTATCCACATCATTTATTTTTCTAATTTTTTTGGTGGAAAAATGGCACATGCAGTTCCACACCACCACAAAATATGCAATTTCACTTCTACTTTTGATAAAAAATCTTGTTTCAGTGGGGCCCCAATCAACAGGCTGTTATGGCTCTATGTACTAAAAAGCCAGATAAGCAGCTTATATCTGTGAAAGGGATTTCCATGTGATCGATCAACTGAGCCATGTTAAAGAAGTATTTCCACTTGGCTAATCAGCCCTTTATTAGATGAAAAGGCTTTTCACTTGATCGATCAGCTGTTTTCAGAGCAAAATGATTTCCGCCCTGACTGATTAGTTGTTTTTGTTAATTAAAATAATTTTCACTCCAAGGTTCTCTAAATGTAAGCTACAAACACATATTCTGCCTTGTTATATGCCTTTAATTCACTCTGTTTATTTTAATGCTAATTAAATGACAGCCCATACTGATAAAAAAATCTATTTGCTATTCAACTTGGTTCATGCTGCAGCATTATTCTTTGCGGGATGATTGCGATTGCTCGAAAGTGCAGTTAAATCACTGTCCATGTAACCCTTTGGGTTTTTCCAATATGCTATCACAGTTGTACAGCTAATTCAAATCACTGCAATGGAGCGAATCTAGTTCAATTCAAGTTCACAACTATGTGCAAATAACTGTGCAATGCCAATCACAATTGCAATTTGCGACAGCAATTTCCTTTCATGGCAACCTTGCAGTATGAACCTAGCCTAATAGTCAGTTTTGCAGTAAATGAGTGATGGAACAGGCAAAGCCAATTGTAATTCCATTGGGTCGGGCTATGTTTGCCACTGTCCTAAACTATTTTCTGCTCTTAAATTGAAGAAACAAGGGCCGCGATATCAAGGTTTACAGTTTCACCCAATTCATTTCTGAAGCATGTGTGTGTGGTCCTTGGAGTTGTGAGGCTGCATAATAATCAGCATAATGGACTGTGGTCTGTGACTGAGGTCTATAAGAGCTCAAGATCCTGCTCCAGGCACCATGGCTGTCCTCTTTCCCTCTCTCCTTGTTGCTAGGTGCCACTGGATGCTTAGACCCGCACCCCCAGATGCCCACACTTCTAGATAAGTAGGTGGGTGCTGAGGATAGACTTGCGGGCCCGGACCTCAGGGCGCTGACGTGATGGCACTTGCATTCCACCGATGGGATGCGGAAGTGCACCCAGTAGAAGATCACCAGCAGCCACCATCAATCATCATCATCACAGCGTGCCGCAGCCCATTCCCCTACTGCAGTGAAGTCCGAAAATAACATCTACAGAAAGTATGGACCTGAGTCCATTTGGGGGGAATGCTCTGCTGCACTGCTTGTTATGGGGTGGTTTGGTGGGATTCTGCAGACGGGCTGGTGTGACCCAAAAAAGGCCCAGCCCATTTTTTAACCCCAGTCCACCCCAGGAAGCTGTATCATATGGGTGTAGCCTTGGTGCTTTGTTGCATCAATATAATCAGCATAATAATCAGCATAATGGGCAGGGTCCATGAGATCCCAAGATCTTGCGTCAGACAACTTCTCAGGGGTTAACTGGGCTAGAATGGAAGCTCCAAGAGCTGGGGCATGGTTTGGACTAGCTCCTTGATCTAGCATTCGTGGTCCACATCAAAGGGGTGGTGCTGGAGAGGCAGATGGGGAAGTGTATTTCCTCAATCACGGAAGAGGCAACGCACTGGAGGAACAGTGGAACGCTTGGCAAGGTAAGCTGTTGTTTATAGTTTTTAACCTTTTGCATGAAAAATCCCTTTAATCATTTTCAAAGGCTATAGAAACATGCGACATTAAAAGTATAACAAAACCCAACGGGATAGCCTGCTGTGTGAAATTCCCTTGGAGTGCCAAACTGACCTTCTTCCTGGCTCCCTCGCTGATGTAAATATCGTTGGCCACATCCGCAACATCTTTGGGCTGTGTGCGTACTCTCATCTCCAGCCATTCAGATAAGCTGGGGCTGG